>OX419338.1:18441529-18449029 GCA_948470475.1 Galaxea fascicularis
GCAAATGTCTCCCATAGAGCAGTTCAAGGCATTGTAGTCAGTCAGAAAACAGGGCATAAAACAATCGCTTCAGTTTGCACAATGGCACAGTTTCTGAGCTTGGCAGGAAATTCTTCAACTTCCCTCATGCTTTGTATGCTTATAATTTGCACGTGAACAGTCATCTGACGTGGTGGGTTTGTGTCAAAGCCGAGTCTCAAAAAGAAGAAAATGTTTGTACATGTAATGCTTTCTACTTGTAGAAATGATTTTTGTTTAACTCAAACCAGTCACTTTGGTTAAGGTCCTTGAATAGAGCTTTATAACATTCACTCCTTCAGTACAGCTACTTGAGAACTCAACAGGGTTGCCATGGTGACAGTTTTCCCAACAAATTGTTGGGGAAAATATTTTTAGTTCTAATTCTGTGTTCAGGGGAAATTTTCATCATGATTCCCTGATCCTAACCATACTCATTCTATAATGGAAACTCTTGTTTCCTCATTTTTTGAACCACCCTATAGTTCCTCATGCTTTTATAAAGTTCAGGTGGACTTGTTTGACATAAAAATGCAAGGCAAGGGGTTTTTAACAGCAAGTTGTTTCTATGATGTGTTGCAATGCTTCTAAAGTGCTTTTCCTTGTGCAGATACATTTTCAAGCGACTACGTTTCCTTGGTAACAAGAATCTGTCACATCTCCTGACGTTGCAATTCCTTGCTGTATGGCATGGGTTGTTCCCTGGGTACTTCATTTGTTTCTTTGCCGAATTCCTCATCATGATGATGGAAAAACAGGTTGGTGATATCTACATGTAATAGTACTTTTTAAGGCTAATAGAGTGGCATTCAATGGAGTGTCGTCAAACCAAACCCCAAATAATCTCTCTGACCAATCACAGGAGACGAAGACAGCTCAGTGAACCAATTGCAATTTAAAGTTACACGCAACTAGCGCCAAGCATGGGAAAATGTGCGGATACAACTAGCGATTGGTTTTGGTTTTCATTGACTAAGAAAGTGGTGCAAGATTTGTCAACCAATCAGAGCAAAGTAAAACAATGCCAAAACAAGCGCGAATTACTTTCAACACTCAATTGAAAACCGCTCAATTTTAGTGAGTAACACAGTCATATAGGAAAAAAAAAGAAATCTAAATTCTTCAGACGGGGTCGAATGCGTGAGTTCCGATGCTCTATCAATTTTTTCTGTACATATTTTAATTCTATCAGCTGATAGCTTGCGATGCCTGAATCCTTGGAAGGTTGTGCAGTTGGGGCCCCAAAATATCTAAATCCGTGAAATCACGGCGTTCAGCATACAAGTTTGTTGCAAAAACTCATATTTCCTGGTCTCCCAGAGGCGACCATAGACATATGCTTGGCCATAGACACGTAGTCTGGACTGCGTGAGGGCTGATAGATACCGAGAGCGAACCTCCTTTTTGTTTTATAATAACTTGGTGTCTAAGCTATTCAACGAAGAAACTTGCTAGGAGTGGGCCATTTCTATTTGGATGGTGCTTGCACACTCTTCAAGGCAATCTTGTCAGTTACTTTGTAAATTGTGGACTAAATGATAGGAATAAAGCCAGAAGATCGTCCCAAGCACATTAAGGTATCAGCCAGCCCAAAATTGACCGTTTTTCATAATTTTGGATTTCTAAATGTTTCGATAGATCTTGGGAGTAGCTTTCATTAAAAAAAAATTCCCCAAAAAAATGTTTTTCATACGGGAAGTTATTGAGCGAAAACAATTTTGCTTGACGCTAATCTCATTATGGTCGAAATTCTATTTTTCCTTGTTTCTCGAAATCAAAATTTAGCCGAGATGTGCATGCATTTTGAACTCCAAGTCGGCAGCCCCTGGATCAATTTGGCTGAAATTTGGTCAAATTGTTGTCAGATAGCTCACCTACAAAGCCGTGTCTGCGAATTTTAATTTGTCTTTTCATTTTAAAGTTATAGCCTATTTTCCACTGGTGGTGGCAATAATTTCTCATCCCCGAATATTATTTGCTTGTAAAAATAAAACGAGCGCGCTTTCGAGAAATCTGAGACACGGTTTTTTAGGCAAACGTGTGAAGAAATGAAAGCCGTGCTAATCGTTTTCTTCCGTTTGTTTTTGGTGAGCGTGGAACTTAATGAATGAAAACACTTAGTTTTACAAAAACCTCCTCCTTTTTTAAGCGCATTAAAGTTTTTTACCTTTTAAAGGGAATTAGCTGTAGGTATGACTACTCAGCTTTCAGAAAATATACGGTTTATGGGGGGTTTGTGTTCAAACAAAGAGCGCTAGAATGATCCGCGCGCAGACGGCCCTGTTGGGTTGGCTGATAACCTTAATGTGAGGTAACCACAGTATATATGTCATGTATGTTCAAACAGTGTATATGAGCTCCAGCCTTTTGAAACCTGTCAAAACAAATGGGCAGTACTACAGCCGTTCGTACTCAATATCGGCCTTGGGTGTTCTTAATACCGTTTTGAGATTGTGGCCAATTTTGGCCTTGACTTTCCGGTAAAGCAATAAGCGAAGCGTGAACTGCGACCATTTGTCGTGGTTTAATTTGGAGTTCTGAATATTTTTTTCTCTCTTAGATAATGAATATGTGCTACACTGTAGCTAAGAAGCCTTTGGTGGAGATGCCAGCCTACGTGAAGATCCCTGTTATTGCAGTTTATATGCCAATTGTTTTGTTTGGTCTTGGTTACTGCAATGTTGCTTTTAATTTGCTGTCCTTTTCACGATTCCATCGGGTAGGAGAGCTGTTTCTTTTCTTTTATTTGTTCATCCATCTATCCATCCTTCTGTCTGTCTGTTTGTTCTTTTATTCATTCATTTTTTCAGTCAGTCAGTTGGTGGGAAGTCAGCAGTCAGTCTAGTCGATTTGATACAGTATTTGTGGAAATGATCATACATAGTGTCACGCTGAAGCACAAAAAATATCAGCAAACGGGTTGTAATTGAATCGACTTACTTTTTCTACTGAAGCGACTTGTGCTGAAACCATTTGACTCTAGTCAGTAGGTCGGTCAGTTATCAATGACTCTCTTGTTGTGTACGACGTAAGCGATAAGCTTTGGGATCTAAGAACATGCTCGCCTATGGGGGATGGTCACGTTTAAGAAAGAGTTGCTTCTGTCAGGTGCAGGGTTGGAGTATAAATTAATCACCTATCTACTGGCTGTAATTTCTGCTGTTTAGCTAGACACGTGTTGCCAATTTTTTCAGGTCTGGAAGTCGCTTTACTACATTGTTCCATTGGTTGTGCTTGTATGGCATGCCTGCTATCCAATACTTATCAACCCAGCATTCAGAAAAATGACACGGGGTGAAAAAGACAGGTAAAGTTGGTGATCTTCATTGAAGCTAGCATCTGTTTTTACGTACCCTGTTCCGTTGTCTGGATGTTAACATTGATTCTGATTGGCCTGGGAGGAGGTCTGTGAGTGACTAGCCAATAAAATGTTTAAGTATATCTATGTATGTATCCAGACGAAAAATGGCGGCCCCTTAGTACTACCTCAGTAGGGAGTGCTTTGAACAATAATCCTGCTCAATCTTGTGACCCCCTAGTTGGCCAACTTAGCCAACTCGACTAACTTGGTCTTACGGTCTCTATCGATATTCAATTGTGGTTTCCTTGTTTTTCCTGTTATGTCAGAATCAAAGTAATCGTTCTAACATCAAATAGAAACCACAGTGAATCAAACAAATTGGCTTTGGTGTGAGTTTCAACCAGTCACAGTGTCTTATGAAAGACAACAAAAGGAAACATGAACTCAGTTGCTTTTGACACCCAATTGGAAACTGTTTTTTAATGCGCATGTACGTGTGTCCAGTGCAACACCAGTCAGAATGCTAAGTGTTTCTATTGTGTTTTACAGGTCAAAGAAAGAGAATTAGTGCTGACGTCTACCATTAGGATATCCTACAATACACCATTTTGCTAATGATCAGTTCCAAGTGAATTGTGGGTAGATCCAGTCCTTTGTGGGGGCAATCAGCCACTTTAGGACGTAATTTGAAATGATAATTTTGACCGTTTGCCCCCACAATTCACGTGGAACTAATCATAAGCAAAATGGTGTATTTTGTTTTCCGATCAGGCTTAGCTCAGTTTTTTTATCTTTATTTAGACACTTGGTTTTCTTACGCAGATGAAAAGTGTCTATTTGACTATCTGTATTGGGTGATAATGTTTAGGATACAAGCGTAGATTTTTATTCGTATTCTTTTATACGAGTTAGGCCTTGGCTCGCACTCGAACGTTCTTTACATGGCATTCTTTACGCAATCTTCCTGGCAAGGATTGAGCGACTGGACTTGATATTCTTTGGGCTAGTAATGCAATCTTTTATGGAAACTGGTAATACTTTTTTTCAATCATTTCTCTTTCTTGAGAATCTTATTTTTGCGTCTTATGTTTGCTCTTTAATCTGTAGCCAATGAAAGATTTCGCGGTTCGACCCTCCTTTTTTGTCTTATCACACGTTCTCAATATCTTGTCGTAACTTTCCCTTGGGAAGATTGCGTGACCTCTTAGTGTGATGTCAAGGCAAACCTAAGGGTATGAAATTGAATATATGTGCCGACTATAGTTAACAATTATTCACCAAAGTGGAAGCGGCGAGGGAAATATCCACCACTTTCACCGACACTAAGGTGAACAATTGTTTTAGTATATACTACATGAGCTGAATAACTAGTGAATTTATTTAAATAATTTCCTCTTAGGAAACCGAAACGAGAGTCCGTTTTGTTTCTCTTCTGCTGCTCGAAGGTGAATAATACTTTGCTAATCACCTCCAAGTTAACCAATCAGAATGTGTGAAAAGCACTAGTCACTTGTGTGGTATATACTAATTATGATTATTCCAAGTTATTCCTAAAATATATCGACCAAATTAATTAAAGCTATTTTATTTTTATCTTTTTTTAAATTGTATATATTTTAAATGGAGTCCGAAACAGGTTTTTCCAGGTAAGAGGACGTGCAACATCAATTATTATGACAAAACACTCTTATTTTCTGCACGGTCTCACTTAAATTTCTATTCTTATGCTATTCTATTTCTTATGATTTGTTTGCAACTACTTCTCATGGCAAGTGTTGTTAGCCTGTAGTGGTGCGTGCAGTGGGCGACTAGTACCTTGGTGTCTGAGTAAGAGACTGGGATCTGTGAATACTGGGGTGAGCTGTTGAGAAGAGCGGTCGGAAGTTCTGATTTACCAACACAATTGTTACGTTTTCTAGGGTCAGGTTTCGTTTGCCTTCCCAAATTTTGTGCTTAGTGACCTGTGCAAACACTCCTAATGTTGTTGCCCTAAGAACATCCGACACCGTGGGTTTTGTTGGCAGCTGAAATGACAGCATCCTCAACTGCCAACGGCAAGCGGTTAGAAAATTCCCAAAAGTTATGAATTTTAAAATTTGCTTCTTTATGGGATTGCTCGCTATTGACAACTGCGCTTGTCCAGAGTGACAGCCGCTTAAAGAAAAAAGCACAAACAACAGTAACAGTGACTTCTCTTACTCAACATAGAGTTGAGGGTTCCTCTGTGTTTATACTCTTCAACTTGCATGATATTTCACTTGTGTCCAATGTATTACCATACACCGTGTAATCATCAGTCAAACATCACTCGAAGTAATGTATCCACCCAAAATGTCTCTGGGTAATTGAGAGCGGGAGCAAGAAACAATGCAGCGAGTCTGGTTCCAATCATGAACAAAAAATTAGTTGAGACACTCCCCGAAAAAATACCTTTTTTGTTAAATGCGTACGTTTCTCACATTTCAACCCCCTTCCCACTTTTCAATGTTGTAATCACGTGACAGTGTCCACGGAGCCTATTTCAACATTGAAAAGGGGGAGAGTGGGGGGGGGGGGGGGTTTGACTCTCAACAAAAAATACTTTTTTTTAGTAACGAATGGACGCTGATAGAAAGTGTTTGTTTTGCTCAAATGTGTCATCACTTTTGTCCATGATTGTCGTTCGGCTTCCAGGTTTTGGATTGTCCGTGTGCCCGCTCAACTATTCAGAAACGGACCACTAGCTCTCTATAATGCCGTTGATTATAAATTTGACTCAAAATTATCACTGAAAAGTTTTTTTCAAAAAGATGCAATAAAGGTAAAAATGTAAACGACAGCAATGTACTGGTATTCATAGTTAAGGTTTCGCTTTTTTCACCTTGCGCGATCAACTCACAGTGTCGAGCAACAAAAACATTTGTTGCGGGTTGAAGAAATGTTGCATTTGTAACAAAACAACCCTCCCTATTTCTGTGGAAGATATTTCATTTTATTGATACCTGAGATACTACTGAGTAGTTTCTGATAAAAAGCCATTATTCATTATGGAGAAAAGATTATCAATATTGCATTTACTAATTACGTACATACAGCATTAGATGGGCTGAAAAAATAAGTCCAATTGAATTGGTAATTGCAAAGCTCATTATCAGACATGACATATATTAACAATATATCATAAGCGTCGTTACATAATGTTAAGATCATTCTTGAGAAATAAGCACTTGCTTGCTATAAAATTTAATAAAGACATTTCATTTAACAGCAATTATAATTATCTTGTCATGAATTGTTCATTTTGTCAATGCCACATTGCCTCCACTGCCAGGATACAGCTCCCTCAAGGTTGAAGTACTCAAAGTATTCCTGTCTGACTTTCCTTGCCTCATATGCGTAATTGTTGCTTCCAGAAGGGCTGAAGTCTTTCCACTGTGGCTTGTTTTATTCACTTCTCCAGGGTGCTGAGAAAACATTGTCTTCAGCATCTTCCTCATCAGCTGAGCCCCTGACTCTGAAAAATGTTATGGATTGTGATACAGGGCAATTACAACCATTAACAGCTGCATGCACACGAACAAATTTTCTGATTGACTAAACTGCCAAAAACAAAGATGCACTGGGGGACCTCACTCTGCGAGAATAGCGCCCATCCCGTAACAACTCTCTGTCTACTCAAAGCTCCTTGAAAAGGCCTCCCTTTTACAATAATTTTCTGGGGTCTTTGAAATATCTTCCCTGTTGTCTTTGTTTCTGCAATCATTTATTGATCCAACACATATTTATTTTACAAACTATAATGTTCACCTCAAATAATTGTTTAGCACTAGAGCAACTAAGACTAAGGTATTCACCGTCTCTGGAGGGAGGACAATGAAAGGATGAAAAAGCCACCATCTGATATTCACACACACAAAAAAAGATTGAAACTAAATCAACATTATACACTTTAATGATCTGATGCAGCAGAAATACAATCATTTCGGTCACTTTCAAGACAAATGTGTGCATACAATCATTTGTAATGAACTGTACATGTATATACAGTCATTTGCAACAAACTAAAAAAGTCCTTTTTTAGTTCTAAAGTGTAATTAGTGCATATTCAAGGGTCATCCTCGGTGTAAAAACCTGACAAAGTTTTCTTTGTTTTAAGAGGTATTGTTTTGCTGTAGGCTATTGTTTATAATGTATTGTTTTTG
>OX419338.1:18454029-18471529 GCA_948470475.1 Galaxea fascicularis
CCCTTTTGTGACCCTTCTCACAACGCTTCAACGAAAAATTGCTAAGCGTTGTGCAGGCAACGTTTCTGGTTTCGCAATGGCGCAATAAACGGCGAAGGGACACTAGCATTTATGAAGGCGAATATTCAAACTCTACCCAGTTCTTAACGTTCGTACTAAGACGTTTACCACGGACTCTCTTAGAAGAGGATACTGCTCGAGAAAGGTAAGCTTAACTTTCAATCAGATTACCGAGTAAACATGTTACGGAATAGTCTCGCTCCGTCTAGCAACTAGCGTATTTCCTCTTTTAATGTTTTCTACCCAGTTTTTCGAAAGTCGATTAATGCTAATCCAAGGTTAAAAAATAACGAAGGAGTTGATTTCTCTATCCCTAAACTATGTTAAGACGAAATCCATTGACAAATCGAGTAATTGGAGTATTTAAAGGACAAAATGTTGTACCACAATAATTTTAAGTATATGACATTCCTTTTTATATTTTCTAAAAATTAAAGGTGCCCCTAGTTGCCTGTAGTAACACCAAGAACAATTTTCAAAGGGGTTCCGAGAAAATAGAATTTAAAGTTCACAGAAATTGTGCCACCACAGGTAAAATTTCATCATCAATTTCTTTAACCATAGTTAGTAGAGGACTAACTATGCTGTAACGGTTGAATCATATGAACTTCATGATTTGTTTTCAACATTTGGTGTTGTTAGAAATGGCTTTTTTTACTTATGTTCTTTAGACCTGATGATTTTTTCAACTAAGTCAGTCAAAGAGAAGTTTTCAGTACGATGCAAGTGTCCTTGGTACAAAGCTTTTGTCCAGTTGTCACTCGAGTGGCTGTTGGATCCCCTCTTAAACGTTTATGTTCGACAAAATTTTAGTTAAGCCAGAGGGAGTCAATCTGGAAAAACGAAAATAGAAAACTGAAGCCAAACTTTACGTTAATCCTGGATTAAGTTAATCCGCATTCGAACGACCGGGCAGTGAGATAAATCGTAAGGAGAATTCCAGGCTAATATATTATATATCACTTTGAAATTTGATCCCACAGCTTGTCAGACTTAAATGTAATAACTCTTAAAATATTATAGAACCGGCACTTTCACCATACATTTCAATTTTTCACGTACGATGGTAGTGTAAAAGTGTCATCTGACCTGTTCTATTTCTTATGAATGTTGGTCTCCCTCAACACGGCGGATCCATACAAGTCTTGTAAATTTCGCAAAATTACTTTCGGCATAACTTAATTTATTCTGATGATTTTGAGCCAGAAATCGCTCTAAGTTGTTTCTCTATGCCTGCTGTTCAACTCCCAGGGTTTTTGGTAACATTTTAGACTACCGGATTCATAGGTTAAACAAGCGGACGTGAACCATCGGACGTTACTACAGGATTTTTAATGTCAAACAACCGGACGTTACGTCCGGCGTCAAACGAAATTCCTGGTAACTCCCTTGTATCTGAGTGTGATTCATGCTTGCAAACATATTTTATTTTGTAAAAATTTGAGAAACGATCTCTGGCTGAAACGATTAAAAATCACAAGCTTTCGACTGTCTGAACTACGGGAGTCGACGGGTGAAAAGAGAAAGACAAGAAGAAAGGAAATTGAATAAAATGACAAATGAGTGGGATGCAAATAAAATGCAAATAATCATGAATGTTTGTTACAAAGAATGTTTTGTTGATGAAAACCAAGAATAACTAATTTCCATGTGATTGTTTTACGTCTTTTTAATAAATGCTTTCTTTCCACAGTGTTCTGTGTTCCTGGTTTCATGGACGCCCAAAAATTACCTCCTTCAAGTAGACAGAAACTCTTGAAAGTCGAGTTCAAATGGCTGGTTCCACTCTGAGCATTCGTTTTTGTCTAGGGAACGTCAAACGTAGCATCGTTTTCGGATTGCAGGGTCTTCAAATACTTCAAAATTATCCTCAATAAAAGAAATTTTCCCTATGAAATACTGCATTTTTAGCAGACCCCGACAGTAATCGCGGTCCTTTCGTAGACTCAGGGACCGCGCAAGGGGAGGGGTCCGGGGGACCCCACGTTTGTGGAAAAAGGAATAAATTTATTAAAATACATTTCAAAAAATGAAAAGTACTTTTACGAAATAATAGTGTTCGGCTAAAGCTGGCAGACCCACTTCCAAATTGATCTCCGGTGCGTTTCCCGGGTCCGTTTCGATGATAAGTCTGACACTAAGTCTTATGAATTAAACAGTTAGATACATTTTAACCCCCTGGACATCTCCTGAAGAGGCGTGAGCGGCCCCCATCAACCTCGTTCCCAGGGCTTTTCCCTGCAAACAAAAATGGTCCCGCCGCCATTTTTCTTTCTGGGGAAAGCCCTGGGAACGAGGCTGGGCCCCCCCAAAACACTACTTCGCGGGCCCTGACTGTCGCATCGGTACCAACTCTGCAAAGAATATTCTTTTCAATCTTTCTGGGCTTTGCGTGAGTAGGCCTCTCGCGGCTTTCCCGCTTGTATTTACGCGCGTTTTACCCCAACAAAACCGCCAAGCTACGTAGGCTATGCGTAAGGGGAACAAAGCGGAACTTCGTATGTTACAACGTGACATCCTTGCGTGACAAAAACAAAGCCTTCGCGCGAAAGTGGAAGCAAGGTGCAGTATTCAAAATTGTAAATACTGAAAACAGGGCTGTCCAGACTTGTTGGTCGGATGCACAAACGGGTCAAGTCTGATGATCACACACGCCACATCGTTTGAACGCTTTTGGACACTTGATGCTGTCGGCGTAAAAAGCTTGTAAATGGCTGAAAGTAGCGAAACTGGAAATATTGTCGGTGTTGTCGCACGGAGGATAGGAGTTCAAGAACCCGTCCTTCGACTCATGGTTGGGTTATTGACCGGTAACTATCACTCTGAAATATTGATTTCTCTATTTTCTCTTTTATATCGTCTGATATTGACCAAGAATTGACCGTTCAGAGAACCTGATCCTCCAAATTTCTGACCAGATACAATGACTGCGAAGAATCTTCGGCGTTCAGTAGACACACAATCAACAGAGAAGCCTCGAGAAATTTGAACCATAACTAATTGGCCATCAGTTACATCAAGTAGAGCATTCGTACACATCTGTCTCTTCGCCATCATAACGGATTGGAGTTAAAAGGGGCCACAAAAATGTGAAAAAATTGTGAAAAAATGTGATGCTTGCCATTGTAATTTGTCTCGAAGGAAATTTTAGCAGTGTCTCCGGACCGTCTTCCGATTATATAATGACTGATTAATAATGGTATTGTTTGTTTAACTTTGGCACACGATGGATTCGTTCAATTTTCTCACCTTTCTTTTAGGTTTGCCCCTGGCTTTTCTGTATAGGGCCTTTTGTTACAGGAAAAACACAGAGATTCAGGTGACAATTTCTCTTGTTGTAACCGGCATGTCGTTAAAAAAACTTCATTTTTGTTAAACGTTTCCCCTTATTTCACGTACCATTTTCTTACCTCTCCCAGCATTTATTTATTACCGTTTGTGGCGTTTGGTTGGCTTTCTTTTGTTTTGGTGAGTGATTACAATCCATTTGATTTTAGTTTTAACCTATTTAAATTCTCAGGAGCACTTTTCGTTTGTTTTAGAATGCTTAAGGCACGCAAAATGAGCTGTCGTGAGCATCTGTGATGCGGAATAGGAACATTTAAAGTAAAATTTAATTATATTTTGCGTTGTAATATATCTTCAACTTTGCACCATTGTATGATATTTCCATTTGCCATCCTGAGGCCTTAGCTTAATGACCCTTAATGTTATGGATTCTTTTGTTCCAATAAATCACACATTTCAATGACAAAAATAACGTGTGGCGAAATCGTGGGCTGAATGTTAAGTGGCCATTGTAAGTGCTATATTTTGATGTGAGTGCTTGGATATGTAGAAGCAAATTGTCTGAGTATAGTGGGGAAAATGGATTGGCGTTATATTGTTAACCTTAAAATGGAAACAGTGGAGTTAAAAATTACCTGCTTCTAGACAATCTAAGTACTCAAATTAATGAAGAGAGTTGGTTGGGCTGTGTATAGCATATGACACTTTCGTTTGCAGAATTACCCACAATTTAAAGGTAGGGTTGGTTTAGACAAGTTTTCCATTTGAATTGTATTTATGTTATTTATTTTTGTTTTCCATTATGTTTTTTGTAACTTTTAGTTTTGGAAAAGTTGTTTTTGCTTGTGTTATACTCTGAACAGTTATCTCTCTGCTGGCTAAAAATAAGTTGTGTTTTTAATTGAGACAACCAAAAGCTTTGCTTTTGTACCTCCCACACTGGGAAATGGAAAGTAATAAATCATGATATTTACCTAGGAAGCTCTACTTACTGAAGGGCTTTTCAGGGAGGTTCTTCATCTGGATTGAATTGGAATTTGGAAATGTTGGTTTTTGAGGAGAGGAGAAAAGCAGAGTACGTGGTGAAAAACCTCTCGGAGCAGAGTTAATGGAGAGAACCAACAACAAACTCAACCCACAATTTATGATATTTAGTCTGGGAATTGAACCTGGACCACATTGGTGAAAGGAGAGTGGTTTCATCACTGCGCCAACCATGCTCCCCAAAACTCTTAACTTTGGGATGGACAGTAGACAAATGCAGTGATGTTAATACTTAGAATGCATTGTTCTGCACAGTAAAAATGGGATTGTAAATTTTGTTTACCTTAATGCTACACTGATGAGCTCAAAGGAACTCGAATTGGAATTTGGAAATGATGGTTTTTGAAGAGAGGAGAAAACCAGAGCACCAGGAGAAAAACCTCTTATTAGAGCAGAGAAGAGAACCAAAACAAACTCAAACCACATGATGACGTGACCGGGATAGAATCCGGGCCAGGGAACCTGGGAACCCAGGTGGGAGGCGAGTGTTCTCACCAGTGCGCCATCTCTGCCCCTTTAATACAAACATGGACAGTTAAGACTCACTCATGTGAATACACTTACATGCTGTATTGTTTTTCATGCCCAACTGATTAGATTTTTTGCATGAATTAACATGTCAGCTATGTGCATAATGCTGCAGTTACCAGTAATCCACCATGAATCAAATGTCAGGCATAATAACTTTGTTTTGGATTATTAATGCAGAGAATGTTAGGAGATTAAGTTAAGACTGTTCATTGTTGTGTTAGGCTGGTCATGTCTTCACTCCTTGGTCAATGTGGTGTTGGCGTATTTGTTACTTCACTTTGGTGGCCCTCAAACCATGTCAGTGATTCTAATGTTTGTGTTGAATGTGGTAAGTATAGTGTTTTTCATAGAAGGAAAGCAGACGTGACAAAATAGATTCATCAAGAATAGAAAAATATGTCAGCAATCAAAAGAGCTTTTATAAAAGGCACCTACTGGTATTTAATCCTATACTATTACTATGGCTATGGCAATGACTATTGCTAGTCACAGCTATGGCTACAACTATGGCTACAGCTATGGCTAGTTGGCTTTGCTGCAGTTACAGCTACCAGCTGCCGCTAGGGCTATAGCTTCTCCTACTGCTCCTCCTGCTACTGCTACTGCTACTGCTGCTACTGCTACTGCTGCTGCTACTGCTACTGCTGCTGCTGCTCCTCCTGCTACTGTTACTGCTACTGCTACTGCTGCTGCTGCTACTGCTACTGCTTCTGCTGCTACTGCTACTGCTGCTGCTACTACTAACCGCTAAATACTTAATTGACCCTTCCCCTTGAGGGGCTTTTCAGGGACAATGAAAGAATAGCTAGGCCATTTCCAAATTACCTCAGACATCTTTTTTAAAGAGAGTCTAGGTACTCATCCTTTCAAATGCAAATCAATCTTCATTCATATGAAAATGAGTTTGATTTGCATTTGAATGAAAATTGGTCTGCATATGAAAAGAGAGCACTTAGGCTCGCTTTGAAAAGGACCGGAGGTAATTAGGAAAGGGCTCATCAATGCAAAATGCAAATCTGAAGCCAGAGGCTGTGCAGTCAAAGTTTAAATTCAATGACTTTGAATCATTTTTACTCTCCCCAGCCGTATTTATTGTTTATCCCCCACTCCTCCCCAGAACTTCTTAATTGATTGCTGGATGTGAAAACTGAAGTTGTACAGACCCAGGAGCCATGTTGGGGTGGCTCACCTTAAGAATCAGTTTCATTTGCCCATTGGAAGCAAGGAGAACACAGACAAACAGCCATATCGTCTGGTCATGTATTATTTGGGGCACTGAGAAAAACTTTAAATTATGTCCATAGGAGGTTTTACCAGTATAGTATTGATCACTGAAGAATGAGGCATTTTTTAGTTCAGTTGAGCTTTATCTTTAAAGTGAGTCCAAGAGCAAAGGTTTTGTTATGGTAGTTTGTGAAGGAAAACATATTTTGATTACAAAGTGTGTACACTACGCCTCGTTGTCATAAATAGTTTCAAAGCAATTGGGAACTGGCCTACTGTGTGACAATATTTTGAAATTAATTTCATCTAATTTTCTAGGGTTACCTTATTACTGGTTATGCGTTTAAGACCTTTTCTCAAGACTATTCAGTTTCCTGGACTACAGCGCACTGTGTGCTGTGCCTGCGCCTCACAGGTAAGGAAACAATATATCAATATACTTAAGAGCGGACTCTCCTTTGATCACAAACCTATTCCCAGCATGTAGTGCCCCCCCCCTACAAAAAAAATCACCAGAGCTGTCGGTGTGGCTGAGTGACATGTGGCGACTCTCGATCTTTCTATCGTAGCTGTGGTAATGTTCTTTACTTCGACAAAATCATTGCTACAAATCGTTTCCCTCATGTCAGTACTCAACAAGTAGGTGCCAACGAACCATGAGAGAAACCTGCCAGAATTGGGGATAAAACTGCAAGGGATTAACCAGCCTCTTATGCTTGGGGAACGTATGTGTAGGATGTACCTCTTAGAGGTTCTTAACCAATCGCCTCTCGTGTTCGACTCAGAATTCCCCTTCGCGCCATCCAACTTGCTTTTCGCCTTTATGTTTTTTTGTCACTTCCCCAACCTCCCTCCGCGCTTTCTGAAAACGTTCCTTCCTTTCACCCTTCGGACCCCCGAAGCTCGCCCAGGATCATGACCAACACTGTTGACTGTTCGCAGGGTTGGCCTGGGATTATTACGACGGAAATCAAGACCAGGTAATGTGAAAAAATTGAACAGCTACTCCAAGCTTCTAAACAGTACCTTGGTGCAATGGTATAATTGAACGTAGTTTTTCTCCTTTTTGTCGCCTTATAGTGTATTTATATTTTTTCTTGCTATTTGCGCGTAATATGTGGGTGCAGACCAGCGGACAAGATATAATAATAATTGAACTTTAGTTTTGTAACACTTTTACAGTATATCCCATTCTAAACACAAAACTGTTGTTTTAGGAGAAATTGTCTGAAGATTTCAAGAAAACTGCAATTCGCGAATGCCCATCATTATTACAGGTATGCGAAGCCCTTGACAGATATGTTGCGTTCAAACGTCCTGGTATGATATACCAACAACATCTTTTGCAACCGATATCAAGGACAGCTGAGGTGGCAAATGAGAGATTTTGAATCGTGCCTTCAATTAAAGTCTATCTCTTGAATCCCAAGATGGACGATTTCCGGTGGAATTTCCTTTTTCTCCAGAAACATGCCCTGCGAAAACCCGACCCGAGGTAACATATCGTGGTGTAACGCTCACTGTGGTAAACCTTCGCACCTCTAAAACACGCAACGGTCATCTGCACCCTTGATTTAATATGTTTTGTATAGGTAATCACATGATTCCGAGTGCAATTTGGAATAAATAAGCACGAGTAAATTTTTTCAAAGACCAACAAAATTGCACGAGCCCGTAGGGCGAGTGCAATTTGTGGTCTTTGAAAAAATTTACAAGTGCTTATTTATTCCAAATTGCACGAGAAAAAACGTGATTACTTATTAATAATACACTTGAAAAAATAGACCACTTATAAAGCTTCAGCCCATACATTGACTACTGAGGTACGCAGAAGGCATTGCCCTTGATCTTCCGAAACTTGGAGAAGCTTCAAAAATATCTGGAGATCACCGGAAGTGTTCGGGTAGTCTTCGGAAATCTTCGGAAGTGTTCGGGTGATCTTCGGAAATCTTCGGAAGTGATCGGTTTATCTTCGGGAATCTTCGGAAATGTTCGGGAAATCATCGGAAGCATTCGGTCTATCTTCGGAAATCTTCGGAAGTATTCGGGCGATCTTCGGAAGGTTTCGTACAATCTTCGGAGGGTGTCGCACAATCTTCGCGGGTCTTCCAAATGCGTTGGATGGCCTCCAGCAGTCTCTTCGTTTTAACTTCGGAAATCTTCGTTGTAAATTTGCACTGTGTTTAACGTTTCTGCACTGTGTTAACGAAAAATGCACTCCGTTTCAGCCAATCAGAACTGAGAAATTTTTTCAAGTGTATTATTAGCGAGGAAACTGCTCAGAGGGCACTTCTTAGAAAACGTATTTTTTTCAGATAGCGGGGTACACATATTTTTTCGGAGGATTTCTTGTTGGCCCCCAGGTAACGTACATTAGCTTTTAGTACAGTACTTTAAATAGGAGGCATTTTCCTCTGTCAGTCTTATTTGTAGGGTCTGCCGGATTATGCCGGCATAATTTTGAGCATAATACTATATCTGGAGCATCAGGCATAATGCTGGCATAATACTTATATTTTTGTAGCATAATGCCTCTGTTTCTGAAAACTGTGAGAGGTGTATGCAAATTTTGCCAGCAACTCGCTCTAGAATGTACATTTTTTGATAAAGGTACATGTAAGTATAGGTAATCACATGATTCCGAGTGCAATTTGGAATAAATAAGCACGAGTAAATTGTTTCAAAGACCAACAAAATTGCACGAGCCCGTAGGGCGAGTGCAATTTGTGGTCTTTGAAAAAATTTACAAGTGCTTATTTATTCCAAATTGCACGAGAAAAATCATGTGATTACTTATTAATAATACACTTGAAAAAATAGACTAGTTATAAAGCTTCAGCCCATACATTGACTACTGAGGTACCCAGAAGGGATTGCCCTCCACCTTCCTAAACTTGGAGAAGCTTCGAAAATATCCGGAGATCACCGGAAGTGTTCGGGTAATCTTCGGAAATCTTCGGCAGTGTTCGGGTAATCTTCGGTAATCTTCGGAAGTGTTCGGGTGGTCGTTGGAAATAGTCGGAAGTGTTCGGGTGGTCGTCGGAAGCATTCGTGTGATCTTCGGAAGTGTTCGCCGATCTTCGGAAATCCTCGTGTGGTCTTCGGAAATCTTCGGAAGGTTTCGCACGATATTCGGTGGTCTTCGAAATACATCGGTTGGTCTTCGGAAGTCTTCGAGTCTTCGTTTTAACTTCGGAAATCTTCGTTGTAATTTGCACTCGTGTTACACTTTTTTGCACTGGTGTTACACTTGAACTGCACTGCTCTCAGCCAATCACAATCGAGTAATTTTTTCAAGTGTATTATTAGTGCTATAATAAAGCAATAAATCTCGAGAAACTTTGTAGTTTGTAACTCACTTTTCATCAAATGCAGGTTCATTGGAGAAAGACATAGTAAGCCTTTCAATGCCTCACAATCTTCGACCTTTCGCTTGCTCATCAAATGTTTAACTGGATACAATTATTGTCTAACAATTCTTTCGAAAATGAAAGACTATGGGAAAGCATAATACTCAATTTTTCGAGCATAATCCGGGAGACCCTACTTATTTGCCATTTTTCAAGTTAGATATACTGCTCAGCATAACTTAACTTCCGTGCCGTGGGATATTGGGGAGCTTTTAAAACCACTGACGAGTATGGCATCGGCAACGAGAACGCCAACCTTAGCGATACTTTTAATGAGAAAAAAAAGTTCGTTCTGCACGTGCGTTTTACATTTTGGTGCATGTTTTTTGCCGTCCTCTGCAAAACAGCAACTTGAAATTAACAAGTCTTAAGAGACGGCGTTAACGCCTAAGGGCAGAGTCATTCTTGTTTTTCCTTAAGGCTGGTTTTCACTAGCGCATAAGCACAAGCATATGCAGAAGTGCAAATGAAAACAGCAGCGGCATAAGCATAAACATAAACAGAAACATAAGAAGAACGAACCCACTTATTTGTCTTGTGCTGTTTTCACCAGCAATGCACTCAACATAAGCATAAACATAAGCACAAGAAAAGCGAACAGTTCCGTTCTTCTTGTGCTTATGCTTATACTTATGTCTGGTGAGAACAGCACAAGACAAATAAGCGCGTTCGTTCTTCTTATGTTTTTAAGCGAGCGTTTGTGCTTTCATGTTTATGCTTGTGCTCATGCGCTAGTGAAAAACCAGCCTTTACTCTGATACTGTTAATAAAACGTTAACCCCTGGAGAGTTCGTCAGCATTTTGCAAGTTATACTAATGAGTTGCAGAAACGAGAAGTTACATTTTGAAACGACGGTGTGTTGTCGTCCATTGACATTAAGTTCAAGCCTTCAATTTGGTGAATTTCGTTTCCCTTCTATGCAATGAACACATTTCCGCAGGTTTTGGGGAGAATTTGAAAATATGACGGCAAATCTTTTTTGTTCTTTTTCTTCGAACTTGTCGTGCATCGTCATATCCACCAGTTCAGTTTTCGAGGATAATTAAGGTCCATTATTATTAACATTCTGACATAGTACAACATTTATTTACCTGCTCTGAATAACCCGAAGTTTCGTGTTGTTGTCAGAACTTAAACTCCGTTGCGTTGCCATTGCTCCTGAAGTTAATATCCATTTTTATGCATGATTTCCCTTTTTTTAGTTTCCAATGAAGAGGTACTTGGCGTTAATCGAGGGAACCCTTATTGACAAGAAGGACGACGCGTCAAATTCTCGGTTAGTACTGCAATGATTGATCTGCGTTTGCCTTTGAAAGGAACCCAACAGACTAACCGTTGCTTTATTTATCTGTAGGATGATAGCTGGTCTTAAACGCTTCTCTCTTGGGCTGATTTATCTCACGGTTTACACAGTTCTCCAACCAAAAGTCAAAGAAAATTTCCTCATAACGGACGAATACAATGTAGGTTTCAATAAACTCTTTTAAATCAGTAATTTAATCCCGCTAAGTTATGCTCGTAAAGGGGTCCGTAAACAAAACAGTGAAATTGAATGTTTATTTTAGTTTTTATTTATTTCAGCGAAAGTCATTCTTTTACAAGTTCTGCTACGCCATTGCAACTACAAAAGTCAGTGTCATGAAGTATCAAGCAGTTTGGCTTATTGCTGTAAGTAACTGCAAATTATATTTCATATTTTTGTAGGTTTTTTGTATGGGGTCTTTGACCCCTTTAGTTTTTTCTTTTGACTAATTTGTTAAGACTAATTCTTTGCTTTATTAGCTTAAATTTTAGTTTGTTAGTTTAGGGTATTAGTCTTAAATAGCTTTCTTAGTTTTTGTGAGGTGCCACGAGCAAACAGTGGACGTGCGCGTTATATAAATGCAATGTTATTATTATTATTAAATAAATAAGTAAATAAATAAATAAATGAGAACTTGAAAAGGCGCGAGCATGAAAGTCTAACGGCAGTAGAACCATTTCCATTTCTTTCTGCCTCCCAAATCAGTCGGTCAGCTGTGGTGTAATGTAGACACGACAAAGCACGGGTTATGAAAGCTATGAATCTCCCCACCAAAGCAAAAAGTAAAAGCAATCCATTTTTGCTGTTTCTTTAGTAACCAAGGACCGCCTAAGAAATCAACGAAATCAACGACTAGTTCAATCCTGTAATACTTATTATAATATTTAACTTTATCGAGTACTTTGAATTCGCGCTCCGCAGTCCGCTCAACCCACTCAACAAAGATGACTGGCGCGTGACATGGAAAGTAAATGAAAAGGTTGCATGGTTGTTTGGAGGCACCAGTTTGTATTTTCTTTGGTTTAATTTTGATGCCGAGTAAAGAAGGTCTTAATAGTTATTTTATTTGTTTATTTTATTACTCTTATGCTATATTTTGAACCGGATAAAAAGATCGAGGGGTTGCTTCAGTTTTAAAAAGATGCAATAACATGGTAACCGAACACTTGTTGAGAGGACTTATTCTGCACGCTAAAATTCGCTTCCTTTGTGATCACGCAATCAGGAACAAAGAAACTCAGGTTTTTTTCGCGTACACTGAATGAGTTTTGCAGGCCTTGTTAGAAACTCTTTTGGAGAATTATTAGAAAGATGCCAAAGGAAGTCTCTTATAACATCGATATCGGACCAATTTCCGGCGTATCCCGGAAATTGATAACATTGGGAAGGGCTTGGTTCCTAAAGAAACTGTGCTGCTGCGTCGGTGGGGGAGTGGCACATGAAAATTTGGTTTTATCAACAGAGTTGATAATGTAAATTGGCCACCGTACAGGGATTCTAAAAGCTGACGTTTCAAGCGTTAGCCCTTCGTCAGTCAGAGCGAATTATGAGTTGAAGAAGAAAAATTACGGGTTGTTTGACTGGTTTATATACAGATGGAGCTACGCTATTGCATTGGTGGTAACGTAGTAACGCGAAAAACAGCGGGGGGAGGGAGGGGGGGGGGGCGGTTTAAACGTGTCTTATTTCTTTTGTTTTTGTTGCTCGTCCTTTATTGTAGTTTTGACTGAATGCTCTTGCATGACAAATCGAGTCTTAAAATGAAATGGTATCTCAGATGCAAATCCCAAAACAATAGCTTTACTCGCAAACTCATTTTCCAAATCGGCACCCTTGAAGTCCTTAATCCCCACGGTATCAACGAACGCTTTTTATTAAAGTATAGCACTAACTCCCATGGCTGCCTGTGGCAAGAGAAGACATCTTCTTCTGTCATTTAACTTGTACTTCACCAACACTGTTAACGTTGTCAATTTGTTGATATAATTTGACTCCCAGGGCTTTGCATCAATGCTGCTACGCGTTTTCTAACATGTCGTTCCTCCAAATTAATTTAATCAGCTGTTTAATTCTACGTAAAACTGAATGTTTTATATCGTCTTTAATTACGTTTTGGCGAAATTGAATGTCACTGATCTCAACTCAATATAACGGACTTCAGTATCAAGATCGTCAACCCTTTCAAATATGAAGAAAGGAAGAAAATGTTTTTCGAAATTGTTTCAAGTTTTTTGTAAGAAACCCCCTCAAATCTTTTAAGTCAGTCAAATACTGTAATTGCGGCTTTCCAAGGAAAGAGTGCACTATGTTGCGTTACTGTTATTGACACTTGCGTGCATATTATTTGAGCATGCGCGGTGACTTGGGGAGATCGATTTAACCTCATTCTCGTCCCCAGAGCTTACGATCCTTCTGGCCTGCGGCAGAAATCGAGAGCTCGGTATGTACTTTAAGTAAGGTTATTAAAGTGTATCATAAATGTAAATTGTAAAGGCATGTACTGCAATGTATAGGCATGTATTGCCATGTATAGCCATGTATAGCCATGTATCACCATATATTGCCATTTATTGCCATGTATAGCCATGTATAGCCATGTATACCCATTTATTGCCATGTATAACCATGTATAGCCATGTATTGCCATGTATAGCCATGTATACCCATGTATTGCCATGTATAGCCATGTATAGCCATGTATAGCCATGTATTGCCATGTATTGCCATGTATAGCCATGTATAACCATGTATAGCCATGTATTGCCATGTATAAGCATGTATAGCCATGCATTGCCATGTATAAGCATGTATAGCTATGCATTGCCATGTATAACCATGTATAGCTATGTATAGCCATGTATTGCCATGAATAATCATGTATTGCTATGTGTAGCCATGTATAGCCATGTATTGCCATTTATTGCCATGTATAATCATGTATTGCGATGTATTGCCACGTGTAGCCATGTATTGCCATGTATAGCCATGTATAGCCATGTATTGCCATGCATAGCCATGTATAGTCATGTATTGCCATGTATAGCCTATAACCATGTATAACCATGTATTGCCATGTATAGCCACGTATAGCCATGTAGCGCCATGTATAGCATGTATAGCCATGTATACCCATGTATTGCCATGTATACCCATTTATTGCCATGTATAACCATGTATAACCATGTATGACCATGTATAGCCATATATAGCCATGTATAACCATGTATAACCATATACAACCATGTATTGCCATGTTTTGCCATGTATAACCATGTATTGCCATGTATTGCCATGTATAACCATGTATAGCATGTATAGGCATTTATTGCCATGTATTGCCATGTATAACCATTTATTGCCATGTATAGCCATGTATAGCCAGGTATAACCATGTATAGCCATGTATAGCCATGTATACCCATGTATTGCTATGTATTGCCATGTATTGCCATGTATAGCCTTGTATTGCCATGTATAGCCTTGTATAGCCATGTATAGCCACATATAGCCACGTAAAGCCATGTAGCGCCATGTATAGCCATGTATAGCCACGTAAAGCCATGTAGCGCCATGTATAGCATGTATAGCCATGTATAGCCATGTATACCCATGTATACCCATGTATACCCATTTATTGCCATGTATTGCCATGTATAACCATGACGCGGGCCGTATAACCATGTATAACCATGTATAGCCATGTATACCCATGTATTGCCATGTATTGCCATGTATTGCCATGTATAGCCATGTATTGCCATGTATACCATGTATACCCATTTATTGCCATGTATTGCCACGTGTAGCCATGTATAGCCATGTATAGCCATGTATTGCCATGTATAACCATGTATACCCATTTATTGTCATGTATTGCCATGTATAACAATGTATAACCATGTATAGCCATGTATACCCATGTATTGCCATGTATAACCATGTATAGCCCTGTATTGCCATGTATAGCCATGTATAGCCTTGTATAGCCATGTATACCCATTTATTGCCATGTATAGCCAGGTATAACCATGTATAGCCAGATATAACCATGTATAGCCATGTATTGCCATGTATAACCATGTATAGCGTGTATAGCCATTTATTATCTTGGATTGCCATGTTAAGACATCTATAGCCAGCATCTCACTGGCTTTAATTTTGGAGCAGAACGTTGGTTTTGTTCTGGAAATCAAAAGGGAACAATCACGAAACGGACGTTCGCTGCTTTAAGATCTCCCTATCATTTTTTCCCTATCATTTATAGTGATTATAACGTTTCACTCTGAGCTGCATACTGCACAGATGGGTGGGTGACGCCATTCCTTTCACAAATCCTGGCATTTGTTACATTAATGCATGAATGAGTTGGCTCAGAGGTTGTTTGATTTGTGAATCAGGGTGACCAGGGTCTCTTTCCACAGTTTTGGCAAGGCACCAGATAAAAGCGGTTTATTAAAGATCTCACATACTGATGGAGAGAGTTCTGAGGCACATTCGACCAGGACACGAGTAGCCAGACTGTCAGGGCCAAGTCTATTTTAAAGTTGTCGTTACCCGAAGATTGTGACAAGACGATTATTTCGCAGTGTTTCATCTTGCATTACTACTCCATCAAGGCGTCTATCATGAGTAAGACCTCCTGTTAAACTGCCTGACACAATAAGTTGATTTTCTTCGGTTCCATTCTTGGGAACAAATACAATCTGTAGCTTTGTACATCGATAGCAAGGAAAACACTTTTTAAAGACGAGATAAAAGAACTATACTACGTGCAGAGGTCTCGTCGTATTGCCATTATTTTCAGTCCTAGCCATTCGCGGCTCCTGGGAGGAGCAGTTATCGGAATAAGTTTTGCGCGCCAAAGATATTTCGCTTGATGTTTGGAAGAAAAAAATTGAAAGTGTCAGGGCTCAAATGGTTATGTTGTTTTAAGTCATCCAATGAAACGGACCATAACCCACTGAAACAATAAACAAGCCAAGATGTAATGAAATGAACGTCATTCTTTAATCAATCATTATCTTCACTAAACAGTACACGTTTGTTTTTTTTATAAGAACCTCTTTTGTAAGAACGTTGAGGTTGACAATGGACATCCCTATTTTGCTCATTTTTTTTTTAAATGAGTAGGATACTATGTACACGAGAACTTTTTCTGCGTTTTCACTGTAACATCTTGTGACTTTATGTCGCGTTGTGAGACTCTATGTTCCATACTTTTTGTAAAGCTTAATGTACTAGCAGTTGGTTGGCGCGACATGGTGCGTATATCATGTAATTTAA
This sequence comes from Galaxea fascicularis, assembly GCA_948470475.1. NCBI lineage: Eukaryota > Metazoa > Cnidaria > Anthozoa > Scleractinia > Euphylliidae > Galaxea > Galaxea fascicularis. The sequence continues at coordinate 18,470,174 of OX419338.1, forward strand.
GAACACCTGAAGAACGTTTTCAGGTTCAAATCGTGAGAAAAATAAGAACATCAAGCCTCATCTCCAAAATTAGACGTTTTTATAAAAAGAATATATTCAGGAACATAACAATATGAAAAAAATAATGTGAAAAAGCAATATGAAATGGAAACACTTATCATAAGTTAGTTTTGGCCTAAACATACAGGGGCACAAAACGAATCTGTTCCTCACTTTATCTGTTCCCCCGAGGTATTGTGCTGGCTGGCAAAATATCAGTTATTTCCCGGAGTTGGTTATGAAATTTCTTTCAGCTGATGGTTACGTTTGTTATTTACTGAAGTGTTGTAGCAGTTTGAGTGTTGCTGGCTGGCGAAATGTGGATTGTTGTGAGAAATTGGTGTCTCCTCCCCCCGCACTGAAGGCTTGATTTGAGGCCTTTTGCCACGCCCATTTTGGCTTACGAAATATGAAATTGTCTTTTTTGTTGTTGTGCAGGGTGCTCAATTTGCACCTGGCTGGGAAACCAACCAATTTTATCTAGCTGGCTGGGAAACGATCTTGTGTGTCTTGTTGGCAAAAAGGAACAGATATTTTTTTCCCAGCAATATTAAAAAAGACCTGAAAATGCCTGAATAGCATTTAGTTTTATTAACTGGGGTATAATAATACATTTTCAACAAATTGGTCGTTTTGTGCCCCTGAACATACCAAATCTACCATTGCAATTCTCTGAAGATTCATTACAAGTAAACTGAAACATGGAAGTTAATATTAATTATCACCGTTCGAAAGGAAAATAAGTCCATGCTGCTTGATTTGGTAGGTTAAAAACTATCCATCAATGACTTGTGCAAAGAATGTTTATCTTTCAATTGAGACAGTTTTCCAACTATGCTTGAGAACGGTTTATAAGTTACAGCCAAACCTATTTCTTTTACTTTTGCAGAGGACCAAACAAAATTATACAATTCCGCTACATTTTAAGAGTTCACGGCAACGCCCGAAGAGTCGATAATCTCGGTTACCACAAAGAGAATGATACACTCGAGATTTGTCCACGGACCATTTGATACGACAAATCCCTCCTTATAATCAGTAATCAGCCCCTCTCATGCGTTTGTATGTTTGCGAATTTGTCCTTTTCCGCTTGGTGCTTGTTAAATTAGAGCTTCTTTTGTCAGGGCAGTCCTCCTTGTTTCCGCAGTTTGAACATTTACAGGAACTGGTACACTTTTTACCAATGCGTAAACAAGGAAACCTCGACTTCCCTTCAACTTGATCATTACACACAACCATGGCATACATGGCACTCCATGGCAATACATGGCTACACATGGCAATACATGGCAATACATGGCTATACATGGCAATACA
>OX419338.1:18481529-18486529 GCA_948470475.1 Galaxea fascicularis
TGTTTGTGATCATAAAGCGAGTAATTAAGGTGTTTTCCACCCGTCCTTAGAATGTCGCCTTAGAATGTAAAATGAACGTTGGATTGTGAATGTGAGAAAAGTGTAAATTTCCTTTATTTGCTAAGCTTACGTAAGTGCATGAGTCGTCCAAATGTTATTGGTTGGAAATCGTATATGACAATAAGCCTGTCAGTAAGAGCTTTGAATTCCGCCTGTAACGAAATGAGTGAAGACCTCCAATAAACGGCATGTTCCTGAACGAAGGTTGGATCCATCACTTGTTTAAAGATCCCGGGAGCTAATCCTCCCTCCCCCCCCCCCCCCAAAAAAAAGCCCCTTTTACACACTGATTAAAATGTCTTTGATATTGAACACGATCGTGTTTCGACAGTTATCTGGAGAATGAAGAACCAATTAACTCCCTGAAAAATTCTAGCATATCTCGGTAGAATTTTAAATACTTGGTGACTTAACACCTTTAATTGTTGGCCAGGTCTTGAGTTTGTAAAGTGCCCCTCTTTTATGATTACATTGTTTCTTTGAATAGGAAGGATCTTGCATCATATCAGGATTGGGTTACAATGGTCGATCACGAGACGGTCAAGTGAGATGGGATGGCTGCAGTAATGTTCACCTCCTACTCTTTGAAACGGCTTACACATTTCAGGTACCAAAGCAGTGATTGAGCGCCTTCGATTCTTCGTTTACTGTGGCTTTGCTTAATTCATTCTGTGATTGCTTGAGAAAGTCCAAACCAATCATGACTGCCTGGTGTTTATTTTCTCGCGCCCGCGCTTGGCGCCGGTTACAACTGATTCGCTCGATTATGACTTGTTCATAATTCGCTGCTTCGTTGGCGGTGATTGGCCGGAGTAACTGCCCTTGGTATTGGTTTCACGTCACTTTGCAATTTGAAAAAAATTACGCCAACCCGTCTTAGAAATTTAAATGGTTATATTAAACAGATGATCACCGCATTGGACAGCGACTTTTAAAAGCGAGATTCCACTTTGATTTCAGTTATCATTCCACTAGTAAATTGACTGTGGGCAACAACACCTCTCTATGAACTCATGGCCTTTATTTATTCTTATTTTCATTAGCATGTTATAGACGCCTTTAACCTGAACACTAATCAGTGGATGTTCAGGTAAGTGCGTTGCTGTGTTCCAAAAGGGTAGATGAAGCAAAGCAGAGTAACACCCGCTCCGGCTAGTTTTTCGATGTCAAAGGATGAATCTTAGGTGTTTTAATGTATACGTGAAATGTTTCCGCTACTACCCAGTGGTCTTGGTTTTGTAATTTCGGTGTAACAGACAGCTCACGCTTGGCTTAGAGCCTTAACCAAATGCCAGGCTCACTGATAAGTGTCATTACCGTTTTGAATAAGCGCTCACCCTAGCGGGTCCAAAACTAAATAAGCGCTCAGGGCGGCTATTCGAATAAATGCGGTATATGTTTGGGGGCAGAATTCCAAAATGTGATTCTTAAGGTATTGATCTAGCAGCTTCCTGTGTGTCTTTTTGTTTTCTTAAATTGCGGTGGCGAAGATAGAGGTGGACCGTATAACAAACTAAAGAGATAGAACCGAAATCGTTTCTGTATTCTGAAACGTCATCTTTTCTTCTTCCAATCTCGTCCCCTCCTTTCTCAACCTCCCTTCTCCAATGCCACTCTTTCTTTAGTATCACATCCTTACCTTGTATGATCTAGTTGCAAATGAAAACGGACACCCTTTCACCTGAACCTTTCTTTGTTTCAAGGTATTTGTACAAAAGGCTCCGTTTCCTTGGAAGCAAGCTGATATCTCACTTTATAACGCTCGTGTTTGTGGCGTTGTGGCATGGGATCGCTCCTGGATTTTTCTTGTGCTTCATTGGAGAATTTGTTATTATTGTAGTGGAACAGCAGGTAAGCAAATGGCAGATGAAAACATTTAGAAAAGAGTACTAGAGGGATCGTTATTAGAAAAATTTAGCCGCAAACGGCAAATCTCAGTCGGGTTCTCGCTTACATTTTTTTTCATGCAAAGTAACTTTTCCGTTTGTCGTTAACGTAAACGTGTTCAATTAAAGTTAGCAAAAACAAAGCAGGAAACGGCAAATGTAGTAAAATCGTGGTGGCGGAGATTCGCCGTTTGTCGTTTGCCGTCACAGGATGCTAAATCTCTCCGTTGTTAGGTCCCAGGTGAACTGTACTGTTTTGATTGGTTGGTGGGACTCGCCCAACTATCTCATCCAACGAGGTGCAACCTCCCGCCGCCCCAGTTGTCGCACAAACTAAGACTCAAACAGGGGCTCAATGAAGTCGTTCTAGGCCCCTCGCATTATTTGCCTGTCCACAGTAGGACCGCACCACGATGAATTATTGCCGATGACTTTCTCTTCTCTCTTATTAAGCTCTTAGGTCTTTGTCAGCGTGTGGTACAGACGCCGTTCACAGCATTTCCACTGTATGTCAAGATACCCATCATCCTTGTGGGTGTTTGCTTGCGACTCACCGGAGTGGCGTTTTTCCTGATCCCGTTTCATCTGCGGAATCTGGATGACACTCACAAGGTATACTTTCGGATGGAGTTTTCTTTAAAATAATAGGCAGCTTTAGTAACTACGATGGCAATCGCGACGAGCACGCCCCAAAGCAACAGGTCTAATAAGCCAAAACAATCACTTTTGCTTTGTGCGATGTGCATTATATGGTACATTTCTTTGCCGTCCTCTTCAAAATGACAACGTGAATTGATCCAATTAAAGTTTTGCCGCCAACGTAGCACCTTAAAGTAAACCCTTTTCCTCTTGTTATTATACTTTAATGTCTTTCATAGTACTTTTGTTCCTAAATTTACAAGTCGAACGAGTTAGAATAATCGAGTAGGAGTTACAATAACGGGAGGTTTACTGACTGTGGTTTGGAGCTGGTCCTTTGACGCATGGTTTTGGACTACTTTTCCCCCCTTGAGTTTTCTCCGCCGATTTTCCCTCTTTCCTTGCGCCGACTGCAAGCTTCATGATCCACAAAGGCTCAATGTTACAAGGCTAGGGTTTCGATTTAGTCCTTTTGAAGGAATTGATCGTTCAATTTCGCTGCACCCAGACTCTAGAATCTGCTCGCATCTGCGATTCGGTCGGCGTCTGGAACAATGAAAAAACACTCGGCTATTTCTTTAGTAATAAAAAGATGATTTCTCGGCAGTGCTGCGTTCATCAGGAGGAGTGTGGAAATTTCCAAATTGCCAAAATCCATAACCAACCAAACAATGAGACGCAGCGTAGACCAGCAGTCAGTTCCTTGGACGTCAAGATATTGTGAGGAGACGTCTTAAGACCTTTTTATTCAATAAGGCGTTTGATTTATTGGTGCCTTTGATTAGAATTTATTATTAATTGTAATCAACTTGTATTTTATTGAATTGTAATTTTGTAAGGCGCAGTGGGTTATTTTTATGAAAAGTCCACAGTAAATGCTTGCCGATTAGGGGCTTGTTTGATTGATTGAAATCGCATCACTGATTGCTGTTTCTGTTTTTATTTTCAGGCCTGGCTGTCTTTACACTACGTATACCCTATCGCCTTATGCTGTTGGTTCATCCTTTACCCAACAATCTTGAAGCCAATAGCCAATATTTTGTTGAGGAAATCTTCGGACTCGAACCAAAACACGTAAGCGCATAACTAATTTCTTTGTATATTGGGTATCTTCTCCTCGCATACTTGGTATCATAGAAGTATTTGCTATTGTCAAACGCGAATTGTTCATTTGGAGACTGGAGTTGAAAATGGATTCCACCATTAATGAAATATTTTACAAAGGTCGAAAAGTACGATGTGTCGGGTAATTGTATACTCTCTTGATTATCGCCAATTTTGGCGTGTTCAGTCAGTGTCTCCCTGCAGATAGTTTGATTTGGAAATCCACTTACCCGTTTCTCTTTCTCTCTGAAAACCCTTACCATATGCCGCTTCATAAGTTCCTTCTAGCTGTTGGGATATCTGGGTGAAGTATTCAGTGTAAATTCCCCTCTATGGCGCATCTTCTATATTAGCTGAACGCGGAGGATATGATAGAATAAACGAACAGAATCAGCTAAATTAATCCTAATCCCCCAGCGTCATGCCTCACAGTTGTATATAGCCCAATTGGTTCTGAAATTCACCACTCTGAGCATTCAATGCCTTTTCGTTTACTATACTCATGACAGGACACTGCACCTACTTTCACATTGATCATGAACTCCACATTTCTTCTAAATCTATCGCCTCATCTTAAAGATACGTTTAACTTCTTGTTAAGCGCTCTTTTGCCTTGTTTTTCATTTCAAGGTTCAAGGAAACAAAAGACGAATGAACAGGACATCTCAGCAACGGGTCGTCCACCCCAGAAATGAAATATCCGTTTACGGCTTAACTTCTGTCGAGCGCAACTGCAATGCCTCAATTAAAGCAATTAAACATGTTAAAGTAGTGAACTATCGAAACGGTAAATGCAGTGTGACGCGCTCAAGGGTGAATTATCAATTGTAGTTCGCATACTTTTGTGAAATAAACTAATTAAAAATGTTATGCAAGAAGGCGTGTTCTCTGTTGGATGATATATATGAAAAATATTGAATGGAACTGCGTATTTAAGAATCAAAATATGCAAGAACGTCGCTACTGCGCAAACAAGCCAACCGGTATTTTGTCGGTGACGTCTCTTTCACACCTTGGTTTTCTGTTTGTTTGACCCAAACGGCGTCAGAAGCCAAGGCTAAACAAGCCGAGCATTATTATAGCAGAACAGAACAAGTTCCACTACTATTTTTAAAAGCAAAATTGATGCAAATACCAGTAATATTTAAGCTCCGCCTGGCTGACGGAATGGTGTTTGGCGGGGCTTTGTGTTTTCTTTCGTCTTCGCTGTTACTTTCCTCAGGGCTGGTTAAGAGGCTATGTCGTGTATCTTTAGCATTATTTTGAAAAGCTAAAACACATGTTGCAAGGAAATAAAGCCCAAAACAATAA
>OX419338.1:18491529-18499029 GCA_948470475.1 Galaxea fascicularis
TCCCTCGCCCAACCTCGTCCGCAGTGTGCCAAAAACCCAACATCCATAAATACATCTAAAGAGGCAATTTAAATCATTAAACACCAGTAATAAGCTGAAAGAAAATAAATAAACATTAACATGAACCTGTATCACTTGATCAAAAACAGCTTCTCTAATTTGGCAAAATTTCAAATTGTAAATAATTTCATGATGCCTTTTAAATGAACGCACAATTCATTCACATGGAAGCTAACTAACTTAAAACGTTAAAAATGGTTTACTCTTAGTGTGGCGAACGACTTAGAAAGTTGCTAAAACGTCATAGGGTTACTTATTCCTGTACCAAATCGCACCGACGTTTTATGTAATTCGATTAAAAGGGTACAAATGTATTCAGAACGAAGATATTTTTACATATTAAACCCTGCTTGAAATCATGCCCACCCTCGGGGTAATGTCATTCCTTTGAAGCCTTGAGAATCTGACCAGCACAATTCGCTGGTGAATATGTCCCTGCTGAATGCCATAACGCGCATAAACCAATCACGGAGGTGATATGCCTACTTTCTTGAAGTTCCTTTCACTCCTCAAGCTAAGTCGGACAGTCATTGCGACGTCTCTACTCGCTCATGGATAGGAAATCAGTTGCTAAACTGGAGTAGAAGGTTCTTTGGATTCCACTTTCAACGTTTGTTGTACTTCATCGTAAAGGTTCTTGGCATAGTTAATTTTCTGAGCCACCTAACGATAAAAGCGATTGCGTGACATTACTAATCACGAGAAACTTTCATCAACCAACGTCAGTTAGGGGCCGACCATTTAACTTTTGAGGGGGGGATGGGTGATTTCTGGTCAGCAAGTTTTTTTTTTGGAGCAACCTGGTGGGCAGGATATTTTTTTCCCTCCAAAATGCTCTGCAGGATATTTTTTTCTCTCTCCTCATTTCTCTGCAGGATTTTTTTTTCCTCAAATGTATTTACATTTAGATTGTGGTTATTGCAGTAATAGTTCTATTATGGAGCTGCAAAGCATTAAAATGTTGTAAGCTATACAAAATCATTCTTGTATAGCTACCTGCTATGTTTTCGGAATGTCATTCTTTAGAATCATTTAATATTACCTATAACAATATTCTCATGTTATAAAGTGATGCTCCAGAGGTAGATTTGAAAATGTTTAGCTTCCTAATTAAAAAAAATAGCAAAAAGCAGTTCAGAAATGCTCGTAGCATCGTAATTACTGCTAGAATCATTACTTACAATTTAAAAGTGGACTGAAATCTCCAAAACAAATGTTTTATATATTGTCTTATATTATATGACATGGCAAAAACCTTATCGAGTTCAATAAAGTAATGACATGAAACTGCTTCAGTTGAAAATATTAAAAATGAACAAATTATTTTTCTTTGTCTAATAAAACTTGATTCTTCAAATAGAAAAATTTACCTCCATTACTGCTTGTGATAAGCTAACGAGTTTGGGTACAGTGCGAGCCAGCAAGCCAGAAATCGCTGATCCCGATAACCACAAGCTACCTAAGGAACTGTAGGCTAACTGCAGTGCTAACTAGGCTAGCAAATTTGTAATTTAGGCTAACCGTAATGGCTTGCATGACTCCTATGACTTGGAGCCATGTGAACCGAGCAAGCGAGAAATCCCTTATCCCATTATAAGGGCAATTCGCAAGCTACCTAAGCTAACTGTAGGCCAACCAGTGTGACATTTAGGCTAACCAGAGTGTTATTTAGGCCAATCAATGTGCTATTTTAATAGGCTAACCAGAGTGGCTCGCTGGCTTGCAGTTTTGCCGAGAATTGTAAAGCCCCCCAGGAATGATGAAATAGCTTTGCAACATTTTTTTTCTTGCTTGCAGCAGTGCAAGAATTTTTTTTCTATTTCATTTGTGCTGCATGCAATTTTTTTCTTCCACCAAGCGCTTGCAGAAAATTTTTTTTCAAAATCACCCACCCCCCCCCCCCTCAAGAGTTAAATGGTCGGCCCCTTAAATGTCTCTACTACTATTGAAGGGCAAGTAAAATGGGCGACATTATTATTTGACTTGTCAAGCAACACTGCCGCATCCCAAGCTACCATCTTCCCATCCAGCAAATTTCATATTCCAGAAAATAGACGTCATTTCTACCTTCTGCAACACGAAAATGATGCTGCACATAGAAGTGGTCATGCGCGTGCAAGAGTAACACCACCGCTAGCAATCAAACAATGTTACGCAAATATGATGCTGCCTGTTTCACTTGGCCTTGAAGGTTGGGGTCATGTAAATCACATAACATAAGATTTCCGCAGATTAAGTACAAACCTTATTAGCAACTGACTTCTGGTCGCATCTCACTCGAGGCCTTTTGCTCGGGTTCTTGGATGGTGTTGGCACACTGGTGTTATCCGCTTTCATCACCAATTCAATGTAATCTTTGTTATCTAACGAAGAGTAAACAAATTACCTAACGTTTAATTAAACCACAGGGTGCAGTTTTTAACATAAAAATACTCCTGTAAAAACGATGAGCCTGAGAAGTTCATAATTGAAGAAACTGCTGTGCAAGCAAGCAGTTGTGAAACTGAGTAACACAGAACACTCCAAATTTTACTTAATGGCGGAACACTCGTCTCGGAGAAAAAATAAAACTTAAAAAACCAACCTGAAATATTTAGAAAATAAAAGTTTTGGTATTGCCAGTTGAGCTGTTTGAATTAATTTCCGTGTTATTTGCCTCAAAAACTATCACAGGTCTGCCTTAAAGTAACAAACTTTTCCTTGTAAATAGCTACATCAAAGGTTCATTTTGGACCATCCTCGGAGACCCAGGGGCAGATAGCAACTTCTCGAGGCGAAGGGATTTCTGTTGCACGGCGGGCTTATCGGGAGAGTATTTCGCGAAATCGAACCTAGTTTCCGCTACTCTCACCGCCGTGGTATCTTTTCATATTTCGTGGTAAAATTGTTTTCAATTCCCAAAAAATTGTGGGGGAGCTCAAGACCCCCACCCCCGGCCCCTCCTTTTCGCATCTCTTTTCCTTGCGTTTTGTTTCTTTTCACAATGATAACTCCTGAGAGGCTTCTGCAGGCCTCGAGCAGTATGGTCTCACTTACCCACCTAACGCTACCGTGGAACTTACCGTTGGAAAGAGGCTGACAAACGTACAGATCTGAGAACCTTACGAGTAGGACAATGGCCTCCGGAGAGGGGGTCCCCTTGGCACGAACAAAGTAGACGCCATCAGTGGTGACTATGGCTTTTAGACGATCTTCTTTGTCGCGTCGAACAGTCTCTGACAACACAAATCTGAAAAGAAAAGAATAACGTTGGGAAGAAAGAGGATGTACCATCCATTCACCAGCATATGCAAATCGCAAAGCAAAATACGATCAAGTTGAAAGCAATATTTTCGCTAAAAATAGCGGAACTCTAGCAAGAAACGTAAACCATAAATTTATACTGATCTGTTAACCTTCAGTTCGGATCTTATTATTTTGCGCATTAAGTACTATTCTACAGTATTTTTATTACACTTGTAGTTCATACAAAAACCTTCAGGTTACAGTCAACTCTCGTAAGAGCATCCTTGGTGCACGGCAAAGTGGTGGCTTACGGGAGGTGGTCGCTTACAAGAAAAATCAACAAAATAAACCAAGAACTGAATTGATTAATTAATTACATAAAGATATTACCTTTCTAGCTAAAATTATGCTTAGGGAAAACATTGAAAGCACTGGCATATTTCACATCGAATAATAACTGGAAAATCTTATCATAGTACTGTTGAAACTTTGTATAACATTTTGTAACAGGTCACTCTAACAATTCCTGTTTACCTACAGATCCAATCATAGCCATCTTTTTTGCATGTAAACTGTCATTATCTGTCGGTACTCCGGGTCAAGGGCACGTTTCTCGAAACTCCTGAAAACGTTACGGGCCCGAAAAGCCATTTCTAAAACTGCGATCCACTTATTCTAAAAAGCTGGTCTTTTACTATGATTTCAAGATAGGAAAGGGCAACTTTGCTGCAAAATTTCATGCTTGGAAACGTCTTCGTTTTCACGATACGAAGGAAATTATGGCACCCGAAATAGGCCCGAAAAGTTTCGGGGGTTTCGAAAAACGCACGCCAGGGCTATTAAAAACTGAACTTTTGTGACATTTGGATAAAGATTTCCTGAAGATCATCCGTGATTGTGTTGGGTGTTTGCTTACTGGAAACAGAAAACAAAGGAACATGTCGAATTTCTTGCTTAAAAAGTGGTCGCGGTCGCTTACGAAATTTGAAAAGTGATCGCTTATAAGAGAGTTTTTGAAACAGCATTTAAATGAGAAACAAAACGCTTACTTACAAAGTGGTCGCTAACGGGAGGTGGTCGCTATGTGAGAGTTGACTCAGTGTATTTAATTTCATTTAAACTTGACAACGACGTTACAAGAAGAAATAACTAATACAAAACTTGAAAAAGGTAAAATACGACGTTCTATAATCAATGAATCAATCAATCATTTATTAACCCATGTATTGTCTATGTGCGAATAAGTACGTGCGTGCCTCAAAAAAGAATCAATAAATGGAAAACCGCATTGAATATACTAAAATACACCGTTTCACACCATATAAACACTAATAATATTCCCATCCTCAACTCAAAAGTCAACCAATCCAACGTTCTCCCAAAATCTAGAAAGATTTTCCTGCCTTCAGTCACGTTTTTGAGTTCGGAATGGAGACGAATTTCTCGTTCCTTCAGTGCCCCGTATAAGACATGTAACTACTTCTACACATTACATTCCAGTGTATGAGTTGTACTATTACAAAGAATGAAAATTCCAGTTCCACCCCCGGTATTAGAAATTTCTTTTCTTGTGCAATAATTAAACGAACGGGCTACTTATCGCTACTGACATATGCTTGGAGCATCCCAATTTTGCCTACGCGATACTAACTTTTCGCTAAAATTGCCTTCGTTTAGCTTCAGCATGATTTCTTGGCCTTCAGCATGTGTAGCGGAGAACTTTGGTATGGCACCACTCGGCCCAAAACAATTTCTGCGCAGTCGTACAGGTTTTGGCATGGAATATCTGGAACTGCGTGTTGTGGCCTGGCCGCGGACGGCCGCTGCTGCACCAGAAGCAAAGTCCAGGACACCAGCAGTTGGCTTGGCAAACGTTCCCACAATTCCTTTGCCTATGCCAGTGATGAAACCCTGAAACAAAATGTCACGTGTGTAAATTATTGAAATTATTGAAACGTATTGACAGTGAACCTACCAACACGCCAGCGTGACAATGAACTTACCGACATGCCAGCATTTTGTACTCCCTCAATAGGCTGAGTCACAATACTCGTTAGGCCACCCATCAGACCCATCCCCAGTCCCTTGACGCCTGCAACAAAGTGATCCTTGGAGCTGCTAAACCTCTCGGCTCTCATCGCGTCACGGCTCTCTTGGAACTTACTATCCATTGAAGCGTTCCATAAACCATCCGACAACGACCCGGTGAGCTGAGGATGAGACAACTGAAGGTGTTAGCTCGTGCTTTCAGGCCAGCTGCTCAAATAGGCCATTTCCGAGTTCATGTCTGCCTCCTCTTCAAAGCGAGTCTAAGTGCGAAGTTTTTGTGATGGTAATTAGTTCTACTTTACATATGAATGAAAACTAATTTTCATAACAAAAACTTCGCACTTAGACTCGCTTTGAAGAGGAGGCAGACATGAACTCGGAAATGGCCTATTGGTCAGTCTGCCGGTGAAAGCAGAGAGCGATTCAAGAAAAAGAGCGCTGTGTACGTACCTTGGCGGCAGAGTCAGACACCCCATGAGCAACGTTCAGAAACAGTCCTCCTACATTACCCTTCTTCACCAGTCCTTCTAAGCCAGATGTTACGTCATTGTACAGTCCCATGGGATTACCGAGAAAATCAACTGAGCCTACGATAGCTGCCGCTTGACCACGGATTTCCTGTTTAACAGTAGCAACATGCAATTCGTGTGAAAAAAAAAAGAAATTTAGAATATTGGAAAGATGCACCACAGAGACGTTCCTAGCCTGCGTAGGAGACGCTGGAGAAAGAGAGCACGTTATAGCGGCCGGTAAGAGGAAAGCAAATGCAGTTCCTCGCACGCGCACACCTTGCTTACAGCGCCTGCTGCGTGGGCTGCAACGTTCTTAGGTGCCCAGACCGGACAACTTCACGTAATGTAGCATCGAAGGGGCATTGGCAAGCTATTTGAGGATGACTAAAGGAAACACTGAGCTAGAGAGGTCTTCTTACCAGTGAAAACGCCAAATGAAAATATAGGGCTGTCATTTAGGAATAGGTTACTTCATTTTAAGCTCTTTCACTTCAGGTGACACGGATGACAAAGATTGAAATGGGTTGAAAAATTAAAACAAAAGTAAAAACAAAGCGCAATGCTTGAAACTACAAATAATTTATCACGGTTCACTCTCTCTGCTTAATTGTTCCTCAATTTTGCAAGGAGTATTTTGTATGTGTAGAGGCGCTAAGCAATGTACCTCAATGTTGTCACTCAATTCTTAACGTAAACTGACAGAAACGGAACCCTCACCTCAGTGTAATGCTTACTCATGGAATCCAAGTGTAATGACAAAGTGTCGAACGGATGGGAACGAGAGAACGACTCTAAAATAAAAGATACAATCAACTGAGTCAGAAGGTAATCCCTGATATATGCATGAAAGATGCCCCCATCGAATCAAGGACACCTCGATCTCACGGTGGCTACTCTAACCACTGAGGTACCATGGCATAGTGAGTTTTTTCCCTTCAAGTCGGGACACCTTAATAAGGACCTACAATACTAGTAAATTGGATTTGCAGTTGGCTGATGGGTTACAATCAGGGAAGACTACCTATCGCGCGTGTATTTAACTCTCACCTAAGTCAATGGTGGCATCTTCTAAGTTGACCACAATAAGACCCAGACTAGCTTTAAGACTCTGTAAGTCTTCAGGGAGGCGACCAGCACTGGAAACTGACAGCTTGAGCTGGGTTGAGTTCAGCTGAAGATGTTCGAAGTAGTAACGTTTTGACGATCCCGTTGAACTTGGAACTGACGGTCTATGAATGACATGACGTTCTTTTAAAGAGGAAAACTATAAAAGGCAATTAAGCAGCGTTCCCTTACACAACACTGCTATTACATCTGTTTCCAAAATCACTTTAAAAAGCGAAATCAGAGAAAAACATAGGACAGCAATTCATTCTTGCTTAAAATGTATAAATGTCGGATCACAGACGGCTATACTGGAAAGGGAACGTGTAAAGATATGGACTCAGATTTTTCTTCGCACCATAGAGTAGATTGCATGGCTCATCATCTGATATTGATGATTAAGAGGTAGAGATTTGAAAAAACAGAGCTCTGGATCAGCGGAGATTATTTGAAAACCGGTTAGCCTTCTGTCGTTGCCGAAGTAACCGGCCCTAAAAACGTATTAAAAATTCGACTTCCCCCAGCTAGTTCTTGTCAGGGTTGTCAAAAA
>OX419338.1:18504029-18536529 GCA_948470475.1 Galaxea fascicularis
AACGTGAACATACTAGTAAACCTGGCATTTATACACGCAAATTTCCCGCTTCGTAAATATCTAAATCTTGTGGCCTCTGTTCAAGTTATAATTACATGAGGTACCTAATAGTAGTCATGATACTGCTGGTCATTAACAAATCGCGCTGCTGAGAACAAGATCTGATGGCGACGATGGCGACAACAACTCACGACACCGTTACAATAACTAAAAATTTTACTCGCAAAGTATTGTAAGCTATGTCTATCACTTAGTTTGACTTAAGAATTGAAAGTGAGAGTCTTTGTCTGCTGAGCAAGAGGAGGAGGTCGAAGAGGAAGCCGCCTTCGATGCGAAAAGGATGACGACGTCAGAGATGATGACGGGAGAGTGGTGTCTGACTGTGAGTCAGATGCCGAGACGACATAAGAAATTACTTCAGAAACCTAAATCATCTGTACTATTAAATAGTCTAGCATTGACAGAGAGGTGCTTGCAATAAACACTACGAAAAAATAACGACAACCGGCACAGTTGTTTCCTGTACTTTGTTTAATTTGGTTTGACTTTGGTGGGGGGGGGGGGGGTGGATTTGGTATTTGGCGAGTGCTCCTTCAATTTAGTTTTCAACCCTGGATTTCTGGAGGACATATGGTCAAATAATTATCATTTGATAATATTACACAGATTCATGATTGCGACGTTTGAAGCCGCTAAAATAAACATCTCCCGGCCTAAATAAAAGACAACTTTCATTCATCATTGATCTATAAACGTCTGCGTTTATCTTTGAGGAAAATACAACGCAATACAGTCCACGAACAGCAGAGGAACAAGGTCGAATAAAGATACGCGTAGCTTGTCAAATGAGACATTACGATCGAATACGTGGACATTCACGAAGAGTCAGGCTAGATGTACATGGTCAGTCACACAATTGTTAGACTTACACATTAGAGCAGATAAGTGTTTCGTTTTTTTTTTCTACATGGCGAGGCTGTAGTACAGGACATTTTAAAGTCACTTGCTGCCCCGTAAGAGTTTATTAAGACAGTCAATTTGAGCACTGCCATAGTTCACTTTCAGTCAGTACAGCCCAGTTCTAAACCTCTCGTCCAGTCAACATAAAAAAGAATAAAAAAGGATGATGGTTTAAGCCATTCTGTGCATTAACCCACTTTTAACGAACGAATAAATGATATTTTTAGGTTAATAGGCCATCATTAGTTAATTTCGTTTTTCAATATTTTGACCGGTCAGAAACGAGACCTGACCGAGCGAAAATTTCTTTGGCCGGTCATATTGACCGGTCTCCGTCCGAAAATTATTTCGAGCCATGTAAAGAGTACTGACCTGTATGCGTCCAATGCTACCTTCCAGTGTCTCTAGCTTAGACGTTCGTAAGTAATCCACCTGCAAACAAGAATTTGTCGTCACATTTGTAGTCACAACTCCAAAAACAAAAACAAATGCGTCGAGAATGACCCACCCGCGGAGTCCGTGCTGGTTTGTATCTAAGCACCAAAAACGTAATTTTCAAGGGGTGTTCATATCAAGTTTACTTCATCTTAAACTAATTTTTAAAATGTTTCATTGGCCAAAAAAGCTCCCCCAGATATAATCCTATATTATTTACCATCCGAGCTAAAATTTAAGGAGTTTTCAAGCATTTTCAGCAGAAATTCTTCTTTTCAAGTACTCTTGAAATCTAAAATCTAAAATCAAATTCCAGGACTTTTCAAGCACTTCAAGGAGTAGCTTCGTTACGAGTCATTCAGTAATTTATGCCATGAATACAATAACAAGCTCTCTAGAATAACTGTTGTTGGGTGGACTAGAGGTCGGACTGAATTTTCCAACCACAGAGGGAAAGTGCCACCAAGTGGGTATGAAAGCGTTAAAAACAAACAAACAAACGGCAACATTCAGCTCAAACCACGAAAAAGGCTTTTACAATTTCAATTCAATTCAATTCAATTCCTGGACATCTGTGATCCACTGGAACCCCCGCCGTAAATTTCCCGAAAGCATTTTACCTTGCGTAATATAAACAACAGCACAGGGTTCTGTACCTCTATTTGCTCCAGACTGCTAAACACAAGTTCCTCTGGCACAGAGTTGATAACTGAGATACCAATGCCTCCAGCCAAACGAATCTGCACTTCGAGCGCTGACGAATCACTATTGGAACCCAGACTACTCACGGTTGCTTGACGCAGACCTCCTTTCTGCTCGACTAGCATCCAGTCCCGCTCTGCATCCTCCTCAGACTAGAAGAAAAATAACAACTGAATAACGGCCTTGCACATCAACATCTCGCGACTTGCAGTTTGAACAGAGTTGTTTCCAAAGATAATTGAAAAAAATCTAAAATGAAAAGATTGAATTTTGGAACAATTGGCCATTTTGACGAAATCGCCAACGATTTTAACATGGCTCGCTCTCTCTACTAAAGTTCAGTTTACATTCTTTTGTTAGAATGGCAGAAGTAGTTTGTTCGTGAGAAGAGGCATTGGATATGATTTGAAGAAATTGGCAAAGCCCCTGAGACAGAGTCTCCATTATTTACATAACGTTTCCTATGAAACATTACCATTTTTCAAATAAACTCGACATCAAAAGCGAAATAAAAAGCTTTGACATTCAAAATGAAGGCAGCACATAAACGAGTCCAAACATAAAATCGAAAACAGCTCCAACATCATGTGCTTGTCTCCCTGAATCGGTGGAGAAGGTGCAGTCCTCGACAGAATCAAAAGCTTATGTACAGGGTCAGTCACCTGTAGTAAGCAGTCTGTGATCTGCAGTACTCGTGTTGGACCATCAGCCAGTATATTGACTCCAAGGCAGCCCGAGCCTGGCTTCAGTTTACTTGTGCTTATGCACTGTTCTATTGGAATCTGATCGTCCTTTGTGATGTTTGCTGGACCAAGGACTGCGTCCACACCTGAAAACAACAGATGCATAGTTTGCTGGCCACTTGAGCTGGAATATCAAGCTGCCGAGTTCAACGCACTTTAGCGACTGTCAATACAGATTCGACAGAGTACTATAATATCTCTTAAACTTATCAACAATAGATGACATTGGGAACATGTGCTCTAAAGGCGGTGGAGCCGGTTAGCAATCAGGCAGGGGGGAGGAGGTATTCATGGCAACCCAGCGAGCGTTCACTACCAAAGGCACCGTCACATTTAACCAGTCAGCGGAATACTTACCGAACAGAATACTTGCCAAGGGGTGGGGGTGGGGGTGTGAAACGCGGAAATCGGGCAAGCAACGGACTTTTGACACAGGCCAGCAAATAAGCAAACGCGAATGCAAGCCACTAGAAGCCTCTTCAAGGGCTCAAGGACCGCCCCTGTGCAGGGGGAAGCAGGCAACTGCTGACCAGCATTGTCTTGAGTTCAACCTCGCCTAAATTATACCCCTTTAAGTCGTTAACATCGCACCTTATCACATGACATAATACGGCCAAGCATAGCGTAACGCACGGTATATAATTACATAGCATCTCACAGCATTGCATGTCATAGCATAATAAGGCAGTGCATAGCATAGTACAACATCAGTCCAGCATGACCTCTCTATTTAATTTCTTACCGTTTCGCAAAACGTGTAACAAGTTAAACTGAGCGGGCAGAACGAATTATCAAGCTAAATCAGAAAAGCGAAAAGAAGCTCTTGCACGCCTACCATCTCTTAGGCCTTTGACTCCACCTCTGGGTTGAACATATAAACCTGGCAAATCGCATTTCATGCGATTATCCTGCAATAAATAAAGCACTATTTATAACTTCATTTCCTCGTACTGGTTTGGAATCGTACTTTGAAAGTCACTTTTATAGATTGCCGTCAATTCTATCCTTGCTGCAAAGACTTTGACAAGATTTCGTAATTTTATTTTTCACCACTCAAACCCAAAACATCCAAACATTTGATTCACTTGACTCAGATGACCAGCATGTAAATTCAGTAACTTTTTGAGCGAGAAAATTTTCCGATTGACTTTGTGAGTCCAATGGGAAAGACGCTTCGACTTTTTTGTTTTACTGGTTTTTTTTTCGACTTTTCAATGGACACATCCTCGGATAAACTCTCGCTCGCCTTCGTCCCAAGGATAGAACGGGCAAAATGTTTAATGAATCGTAATATCAGTGTTTCAGTTTGTATTTAATATCTGTTTCTAATGCCTGAAATTTCCCACAAGTTTTATCCTTAAGACGTCCTCTGTAAATATCCTAACTCATCCCGAAAAACTCATGGCAGAATTTCTTCTTGCCATGTCAAAGAGAGGTTTGTTAAGACAATGAAGCACAAATGAAAAAAAGCAACTGTATGACCAAAAGCGTTAGTTCCACCTTGCTGCCAAAAAATGAAAACAAAACGTAACCCAGGCACAAGGGTGAAGAAATAATAGAACGTGTAAATGTGAAGTAAGACTTGAGCAAAATGAAACACGAACTTTCTGCAAGGTATGAGCATTCGCAAATCATCTCTTTGAGCATGTGATCGCCAAGGAAAGAAGAAAAAAAAAAACTAAGAAACTTGCATTTAATTGCAAGAAACGTTAGTCAAACTAAAACAAGACTTACCTCAGTGAATGACCATGTTTGCGAGTGAAGCCGTCTCGGGTTGGGTTTACTCAGCACCAAACGCACGTACTTGCCACAGGTGGGAGGAGCTAAGCTGTCAATATCCAATACAAGCCCAGCATTGGCTGATGAAGGCTTCGCAGATGGAGGGGAGGAGCCCTCGTGACGTAACAAGCCTTCACCAGTCATTCTCCAAAGTTGCGATCTTTTGTGAGGTTCCTTGAAGGAAAAGAAAAATGTCAGCGAGGTTTGTCTTTTTTGGCGGTGGCGGCAGCGATGGTAGTGGTAGTTAAAGGGACATTTTACCGTTACAAATGAAGAATCACGACAGTTGCGTACACAACTTAAGCTGGCGTAGGAATAACTCAGACTTATATGAAATTTAAAACGACAAGCTCTGTGATACAAGAGCGGTGAACTACTGACTGATCGAGGTAACGCGCCAACTGGGACAAAAACACAACTTTCAACAACCAACACAAACTCCGGTTGGCCTGACAGCTCGCAAAGGTAGGCGCTGCACTGGTATCACAGAGGTCAGGGGTTTGAATATCGAGCCCAGTCTTTTCACAGCATCACAATGAAAAAAAGAAAGGAAAAAAAAAAGACGTTTAAGAGCGGCTGCCTGTAAGGATCGAGAACCGCATTCCACCGACCACTTGGAGGAGCACCACTTGGAATAACGTCCGTTTCTTCATCTTTCGAGATATGAGGTTTAATTTAGGGAAAACTGCATACCATAAGCATTAGTTTGAAGACCATTTTGAGTAGCGTGCACAAACCTGCATGCTTTCGGAAGCAGCCAGCGAATTTTGAATTTTCATTGCACTAACTTTCTTGTTGGGTGGTTGATCTAGGTTTGTGTAAAGTTTCAAGTTCATTGGATTAAAATTTTCGCAGTTTTCATCGGCCCGTGCCCGTGCCCGTGCCCGCACCTAGGTAGCATTTTCAAAATCTTGCAATTTTATCCAAAAATAAAATACCTTGCAACTTCAAAATATGATTTTCGAAAACAGTTCACACAAGGGTATCTTCAGACGAAATATCAGAAATTCGACCAAGTGGTCGGTGAAATGCGGTTCTCGATCGTTACTTTCAGGGAAAGTAGCCGTTCACAACTTCAGCAAATCTTCCTATAGCTGGCCTGTTTTACTGTATAGAGCAGCCAATGGAATTCTTGTTATAAAATGCTGGGCACTCTCCAATTAAGACTGGGAACTGACACTTCCCAACAGATTCACCCAGTTCTCAGCTAACATCCGTCGAAATATTTTCAACTTATTAGCTCTTAACTTTGAAATTCACAAAAAAAGGTAACGTTTCTCGAGTGATGGTATGCTTTGCCTGTACTTTTTTCGACTTACCTTTCTCCTGAGAAGGACCGCAGAGCCTTGTGGTACATCCAGTACAAGCTCCCTTAAGTCAAGAGACGTTTCACCGGCTGCTGTAGCTGGTCTAACGTGAAACGAACCACATGCATCACCATCCACGCTAAAAGATCAGATACAAAAAAACAAATTTTACTGCTTGGCATCTTCTCTCGCAAGAAATGCCAGATTAATAAATTACACAACAAAGAGACGAGAAAAGCAGACCAGACTTGTTTTGGTAAGGGTATTCAATGGTAACGACAATTTTCGCTTGAATGCCGTAGCACAATGACAAGGACTTCAAAGCTCGCGAAATTTCGCTGCACTGTTAATTGCGGTTGCTGTCGCATGAGTTAAACGTCACTTTAATCATCGTTCCTAAGTTTACGAGTGCATTGTAACTGTCTCAATTAACCATTCTACCAAGCGGCCATGTACGTTGATACCGGCGTTTTATCCAGCACGGAGGCTGCGAAAGAATAGATCACAAGTTTAGATATGATTTAAAACAATGTCGCAACATCCTAACGAACGCCCGTGCAACCCCAGCCTTCCTAAAAACATTAAATGCAAATCATGATTTCATAGACAAATAGCAAAATTAAAAGGAAAATGCGTGTAAACATGAGGTAGATGGGGTAGGTTTCATTGACTAACTACTACATTACCTGGAAAAAGTGTGTAAAACACGATGTAAATAGGATAGGTTCAGTGACTAGCCACTAAATTACCTAGAGGAAGTGTGTGTAACCACGATCTAGATGGGGTAGGTTCATTGACTAACTACTAAATTACCTGGAAAAAGTATGTGAAAACACGATGTAAATGGGGTTGTAGTAGTATAGCCTCTCTCCACCGCCAAGGTCCTGCATGTTGTACTGTACGTAAGAACGACTATCCATCACTCCAACAGATAACTCAGGAATTAAAGTAGGTTCATCCCATGAGTAAGGTACTAAACAACAGGAGGGACAATTCAGTTAGCAACAGGTGTTGTTTGTAACCCTCTTGCAGGTACTCCAACATAGGCAAACTCGAACTGTCAAGTCGTTAATACATCAACTCTTTGCCTGTTTTTTAACGATCACTGGAAATATGCAATAGTCTAAGAGAAACATGATTAAGAACGACGCGAATTGCACACTTATTTCTTTCTCTTCCTTTGCAGAAACACTTCAGACACTCTCTTCCCCAAATCCCCTCATTCATCGTTGTAATGAAAGTCAGACGATTCATCAGGTATGCTTCCAGCAGCAGGACAGCACCCACAAGCTTACAGCTTTAAATTGTAAACCGTGTATAAATAAAGTTTCTTTTATCTTAATATTTTCAGGAGCGTAGCGACCAAAAATGCACGTACGCACGTGCTTCCTTCCGGAAAGATTAACATATTTATTTGATATACAGTCGAACCTCTCCTTACGGACAGTTCACTTGGGCCCGGGAAATTGCCTATACATTCCTTGTAAAAATAACCTCTAAAATATGGACCCTCTATAATACGGACAACGGACACGAAATCTCGGCCCCAGCGAGAAAATTCATACAAACGTAACCTCTTTATTATGGACACTCCAGTGATGACAGTTCTTATTCAACACGATTTCCTGTTTGTCATTGCATATCAAAGTGTAATCAATTGTCTCATTGTTCATACAGTATCATTCGTTTTCAATCAGTAAACATTATATATTGACATGTCATTGCCATTTCTCATCAAGATTTCTTATTCTTTGAAGACTCTCCAGTTGTTACTTTCCTTTTTCTACCTCTGTTCTTCTCGACATTTACACTTGAAAGACTGTCTTTACGGACATGCACCTCATGACCCTTATTCGGGCCAGTTTTGACTTAAAGAACACTTCATTCCATTAATGGAGCCTTTAAAGTGACGTAATTTTCATGACCTCTATACAACGGACGCCTCTCTAATACGGACACTTTGCTCTGTCCCTTCGGTGTCCGTATTAGAGCGGTTCGACTGTATCTTCAAAGGCGAAAAGCGTTTTGTCGTGTTTGATTTACGAAATTGTTCGCTGGAAAACGTGGGAAATGGTATTTCCGAGCTCTTAAAAATGAAAATTTCCTGGGGTGGCATGCCCCCAGACCCCCCTAGCGCCTCAGCTAACGTTGCGTAACCAGTGCACACACTACGCCCTTGATTTTAATATCTTCTCCCCACTACTTCAAAAGAAAATGTGGAGAGGCAACAAATGATAATTTAAATTCTGATCTCAGGGTTTAAAGGGTTAAGGAATTAATGAATTATGAAAGGGAAATAAATATTACAAAAAAAAAAAAAAACAAAACAATATTTTGTCTAGGTCTGGTGAAAAAAGTGGAATTTCTTGGTCAACAAAAAGTTTGTGAACAGTCCCGTTCACGACGACAACTTGTTTTAAAATAGCTATTCAGAAGATCGGTAAAAACCTCTTTTTTTAATATGATCACCGTGAGCTACTCTTGGTACAACATTGCAGAAGCTTACGGAAACAACAAACTGAAGCGGAAAAAGAAAGGAAGAGACTGGCAAACATTGATTTTTCGCGATGGTATGTACGATTTAATATCTCGGGTTAACCCTAAAATATATTCATTACCTGACTGTTTTGGCTGAAGAATGGTTCTCGACCTATCTTCTGTTCCACTCTGGTAAAATTTTATTGGCACCTTTGAAGCAAAAATGGCACAAAGAAATCAAGATGCAAAGCGCAACCACTTTTATCACAAAAAGAAGCAAATACGGCACAGACTTCTTAGTACCATAAGAGTAAACTCGTTACTTTCAGCAATTCATAGTGTTTTTCTAAATAATCTGCGAGATTTTAAGTAAGGCAATCTAGCAAAAGAGGCTGCGCTATAATATTACAAAAGTCGTACAAGCTAGCTTATGTTATGACGTGGACGGATTTGCAAGAGCAACGTACGCAGTTTTATCTCGATGAAACCCAACTGTAATTTTGCTTCAACGTAGCAGATAACTGCACATCAGCACTAACCTCCGATAAATTATCAATCCTGAAAGGTGGTGGAAGCTGTGACGCATCAGTAAAAAGAACGTGGAATGTGGCTCCTTTTAGCATGACCTCTACTCTGATAAACAACGAATACCCACTCAAGCTCCTAAAGGAAAACACAACAGGTTGAACACTGTTACTTCGAGAAAAACTTACAAACAAAAAGAATCCTTACCAAAAATATAAATTAATTAATTACAACTGACTATCCGACCGACCTAAAAGCTAAACGTACAAAAGAACGACGAACCGACAAAGAAGGAACAAACGAACGCCTTACCACCCGCGAAACAGACTGACTGTGTAATGGCCTGACTCAAGGCCTTTCTGAATGATCAACCCAGTGATTGATCGAATGAGATGTTGACTAAGTGAATGGTTGGTTGGTTGATTGATCGATCAGTTGATTGTCAACCAACTGACTTTATGACCGACTTACTCAGTTACTGACCACTGATTGTGACTGATTACCAGATTGATTGACTGAGTGATTAATACACTGACTAAGAGAACTTCTGCCAGCCTACCAACCTACCTACCCGACTCACTGACTGATGGACTGAGTGAACGACTGCCTGACAGCCCGACTGATGAATTGGCTGACTGGCTGACTGACTGACTGAGTGACCGACTGACTGATTGACCGACTGCCTGACTGCCTGATTGACTGACTAACCGACTGACCAACTTACACACTGGGTAACTGACTGACACACTGACTACCTGGCTGGCTGGCTGGCTGGCTGGCTGGATGGCTGACTGACTGACCGAAAAACAAGCTGACTGACTGACTAACTCACCAACTCACTAACTGATTGAAAAACTTGTTGACTGACTGTCTGACTGACTGTCTTACTGCAGGGCGAAATAGCCGTCTGAGCTTGCTTAAGTAAGTGGCGGCCTGATTAATTTTTTTTAATCATTTTAGTGAAATCTAGACAAAGTAGGTGGCGGTGAGAGGTAAATTCTGACAAACTAGGTGGCGATTTGCGGCGATTTTCGCCGGTTGACCGATGGACTGGCCATAATACCTTTCTACTCTGTGATCCTGTTGCGAAATGCTTACAAAAATTATATAACCAACACATTCCACAGCGAGAAAGCAACAAACCTCATATTGACATGAAATGAGTCATCTTGATCAATCCTGAACCCTCCGGACCATTGACAATGAGATACGTCATTCAACCTGCCAGAAAACGACTGTTAACAATAGAGATGGTGCTATGAAGAGAGGGTCACTTATGATACTTTTTGGGGACAGGGTTAAGAAATAGATAGAAATAGAAAATAAAATAGATACTTAATTGCCCTCCCCTCTAGAGGGGCTTTTTAGGAACAATGAAACAAATAATACAAATGAACACAACAGAGTTAAGAATCCAAACTGGCGGGAGGCAGACCAGTTGGCTATTTACAAGGATGACCGATGAGTTGATCCAGGCACGAACCCAGAACAACACCAGCTAGTGGCTAGAGCGGGATTTGAACCTGGGTTACCGCACTGAAATCAAGCGCCCTAGACCACTCGGCCATCCTGCCTCCAAGAAGACACATAACATCTGAAGTATTTGCGATACCTGATACACAAGAGTTGGTCCAAATCAGTTCTGGACCAATGGAAGAGGACCAAAGCCCCTGGGAGAGCGGTGAGTGCTCCCTCCGGATTCTTTGTTCCCTGCAGAGAGAAAAAAAAAGACTATTTCAAATGGTCGCATTTATGACACGGTTTGGAAAATTTGTGAACATCTCGCATAGTGAATCGCATTTGCCCAAACAAAAACGAAAAGTTTCAAATATGCACGCTGCCAAAACACAACTAGGACTACGATTTATGAGATATCAAGTTGGGCAAAAAGGTTTCAATCCAATGGGAATCTGACTACTTAAGAGGTTGTCAAACAAGAATACAACTGAAGTATATATAGTCACATACTTGATCTCTGACAAAGTGTCTCTGTGAGAATGCCAGAGTGTGCTGAGTCCTGTTCTCCAGTTGATATCGTGTAGCCAAGGTAACAATTCTGGTGTCACGGTATTTGCCTTGGCCAAAGCGGACGTCTATGCCGATATCATACACCCTGATAGAAACATACAACATGACATGGCGCATCACTACATCGAGAGACAAAAGGGACAACAGCTCCAGTCGAACATAAAGCGTCATTAGAGGAGAATTGTTTTAAACACAACAACCTTACACTAAGAGGACAAGAAATTATTTCCAAGAAACAAATACAGGCATAGTAAAGTAATGATTTCAAATTAGCATAAGGCTACTGAATTCATTAACTATTTTGCTGATGAAGAAGCATTAATTTTGCACTTTTCATGGTAAGATGTAATGAGGTATTGAAATATTCTATTCCACGATGAAAACTGATAGATTTCCCGAACGTTCCATATTTTGCCATAAGGGTCACTGAAACTGGTTTTTCGCGCGGTGTAATTTCACCTTTTTTGGCCGGCAGGTTTTGAAGTACGTTCGTCGCAAAATGGATAGCTATTACAAATGATTATTACATATCCTGAAAACACATGAACGAGTAGAAAATAGGTTTTCTCTTTTCCTTAGAGAAGATTTGTTACACACACATGCGTGGTTATGAGAAAGTCTACAAACTTACAGTCCTCCTAGCATTTCTAACTATAGATGTCTTTCATCAACAGTACGATCGGCCTTCACGTTCATTAGAAGGGGTTGCTAAATCACTTAAAGTGGTGTAGCTTCCCTTTCCAAAGAGCGTAAATGCTATTGATTCAAAAGCATTACTTACTTAAAATAGCTGACGTTTCTCTGACCCGTCCATGAGAAACGGAAGCTTTTCTTTCTCAAGGGCGTAAAGAAAGACACGCATTCGGTACAAAATGTGCCTTGTTTCTACTACTATACATCTTTATAAAATGAAATTCAGTAATAGATAGCAGTAATTATGGGAGTGCGTTTAACAACTTGATTTGTAAGGAAATTCATTTACGGCGAGAATAAAGTGGAGTGATAGAGTAGTCTCTATCACGTCCGTGGGGGTAGCAACGCATTTGGAACAAAAGCACTGTCGTCTCAAACGACAATCGGTGCATACGGCTTCACTAAGTAAGATAACTAGTTATGATAATCTAAAGCTTAATTCAGTTTTCAAGTTTAGAGTGGTTTTTAACCAAGGCATGATGTTTTAAAGTAAAACTTTAAGTATGGTTGGTATCAATTTGACGTTTATCATATGACAGTTACTATGTTCATTTATTTTGTTTAATCGTTGTTTGAGTTTTTATTTCAAGTTTATTTAGTTTCTTATCCGTTACTTGGATTACTCGTTACAAAAGACTACCTTGGAAGAGATTGACCTTGGATTGCCACGCGCTCGATTTCGATGACAAACCGTCTGGCTAACCAACTTCTAGAATATGTTTAGAATGCCATTTACAAGCTACAAGTTGAGTGAAATGCAAATCATACAGTTTCATACTGAAAATAAACTAACACCGAAGTAGAGAACGTTACGACCAATATTTACGAAAGCTCACGATGCATGATGTGGCCTTAGCTCCGAGGTAATGATAATGATAATGATGAGGATTTATATAGCGCTTTCATCCGAAGGGCTCAAAGCGCTTTACAATACTTTTTGAGGGACTTTACCAGACTGCTTTTTAGGCGCAAATTGCAGCCGCGCAGTTTACAATCTTATTTGAATGAATAGTAGGATCAACACAGGTGCCCCCAGAACAGAATAAGTTATAGACCAGCACACCGGCGACTACGTTCCCTACTCTTTTCGGGAAGTGTGTGGGTTCTTTAACATCCCACACCAGTACTGTGAGACGGGACCTCCGGTTTTATCGTCCTTATCCGAGAAGACTAGAAAGTCTAACCGTTAGCTCATGTCATTACAAAGGTAGCATTTTCTCCTCAGTTATTTAAAGACCCTGAGTGTTGGTCCGGCCTGAGCTTGAACCCCCAACCTCCCGCACAGCAGTCCGGTGCTCTACCACTGAGCCAACCGGTCGGCGGTTGGAGGCCCTTCTGTGTATCCAAGATGCAGGCTAAGCTTGCTGTTGGGAGCCTAGTTGTATATCATGCAGTTAGCATTTGTCTACAAAATTCGCAAGGACAGAAATAACGACATGACTGAAAAACATCACTTTCTAGTGTTTAACTGAGCAGCAATTCCTGTCAGGTGGTTGTGGCGTTGAAGGTGACCATCGTTAATTCAGTAACCAGATCATCACCTTTCTACAGAGAACAGCCAACACGACATTATCAAATCATTTCAACCATTCAACACCCTCGTGTTACTTTACCATTTCTTAGCAGTGACAAGGGACACGGACTCGCTGGGGAGGTTTGCGCGAAACAGACATGCGCCTTGCACGTGCAACTCCAACTGACGGCTCACTGCGCTGCTGGACACTTTGCATGCGGGCGCGGCAACAACTGCGGCTTTCCCTTTCTTTTTTGTTCTGTAATACAAGGATTGAATGTGACAGGGACCTCAGTGCTGGTTTATGTGACAACCAATGTGTTTCTGGGAGAGCGATTCAGTTCTTCAACAAAAGGGTCATTTATACGGGAGAAAATAAGACGCGAATTATCTAAAGGCCCGTTTACACAGGCGATTTTTGTCGCGGCAACTCGATGCAATTTTTGTCGCGCTGAAGTTGCAACTTCAAAATCGCACGTGTAAACCAGGTGCGATTTTCCGCGCGATTTGTCGCCGCGATATCGCAGAGGTTTCGAACATGTTTGAAACTTGATGCAAATATTTAGCGCGACAAAAATTGCATCGAGTTGCCGCGACAAAAATCGCCTGTGTAAACGGGCCTTAAGAAGCGACTTAAATAAGACGCAAACTGTACCGTTCATACGTTCGGGTCCTACATAAAGTGGCAAGATCACGAAACATGGTTCGCGTCTCTTTTTTGATACAAACACGTTTAGAAAATTGATAAACTCGGTGTTGCATACAAAAACTACAACAGAAATCCGAGAAGAGTCGGTAGAAAACGATGGAGGGATTAGTGCGATCATGACATGCTACAGTGCTGATGAAAATGCGTGGCCATTTCCCTGCAAATATTTCTTTCTCCTCTGCTGAATTGCACATATTCCTCTGTTTTGTCGGTGTCTTTGCTGGTTTTTTGAGCACTGTGAGTTTGCTTGGCAGCTGACTCGTCGAAAAATGTTGTTGTTGTTGTTACGCATACATACTTAAAGTTCATGTCTTATTTAGGGCGCGAAAGCATTTATACGAGGAAGTTCACGTCTCATTTAAGACGCGGACAAAATACGAACAGCTGAAAACCCTGTTCCAAGATAAGACGCGCCGTATTCAAGTCGCATCTAAAATAAGACACGAATGCTTAGTTTGTACTATTTATAAGATCAGCCGTTTGCGTCTTATTTAAGTCGCGGCTTATCTAAGACGCATCTTATTTTCTCCCGTATAAATGACCCTAATACGTTATCTTCCCGCGATAGCTATGCCGATGTTTCTATGGCAACCATAATGAAAAAACGTCTGACACTTTAAGCGCATTTTGCAGCCATAATCTTAGTGAACACAAGACGTGAAGTGGTTTTACAGCAGAACAAAATTACTCCCGGCCCTGGAAATGATTACTTGATGGTGACTACCAGTTCTATTGAGTTAACGGATCACCTCAGTACAAAATATATTTTTTTTCTTTTTTATCTCCTCACAACTACAAAGCACTATTACAGTATCAATCATTTCATTTTATGGTGCTATTTAATGTTCTTGATTGTGCATGAGTTTAACTTGCATTCACGTAATGAAGCTTGTGAATGTTTTATCATTTGTTTATCCCTTATTCATGTTTGAATGTTTAGTTCAGTGTTACTGAAGAATGAGATAACCTATCATTTAACATTCCAAAAGTTGCTCTTTTCGAAGAACCATTGCATGAGACGAGAGAACAAGGAAAAATGTTATGAAGGGGATGTCAGTGTTAACTCTCATTCTACGGTCATCAAATTCATATCCAAGACCTTTATCTGCATTGTAACACAGCCCTACATTTCGTGATTTAAGTGGGTTATTTTCCAAGGCAGTGCAATTACAAGGGTCATATATGTTTGTATACACAATTACCCTGGCAACTGAAATACAGTCATTATGTTTTCTAACTGCCCTCTCTTCGACGCAAACATGAATTCGGGAAGCACAAAGAACAGAAAAACGCACTTGAGTGAAAAGAAAAAAAAAGGTCGACAATTGGTGATACACAAAAACAGCATGCATCACTGGTACTCAGTTTAACTTTATAATCTATCAAATACGAATCAAGATCTGAGTAGCAATGCACCAGTTGATTTAAACCACGACATACTTATCTGGACGACTTCCTCCTTGTCTGGCATGAACACGCTTATATTCACGGGGGCTGTCCAAGGAAAATGAATTACTCCTACGGAGAAAGAAAAGAAAGTAGGTTCTCTCTCTTCTACATTGCGCTACCAGTAGAAAATAATACATAAATTGCGATCATTTAGAAAACTTACCAAACGGGTTTTCCGCTCCCTGGCTGATAACCTCGACCAATTCGCATTTGACACCTTGAAGGACAAACAAAGGCAGAAGTTATGGCCTTCTTCGCCTCCACACGTAAAACTGAAAGGGGACGTAAAAGAACCCACACATTGACGAAGATAGTAGGGAAGGTGGTTTCTGTGGTCTGTCCTCACAGACATCTCAGGGTTGGGGCGAGGCTGGACGATGGGCTGG
Source organism: Galaxea fascicularis (assembly GCA_948470475.1). NCBI lineage: Eukaryota > Metazoa > Cnidaria > Anthozoa > Scleractinia > Euphylliidae > Galaxea > Galaxea fascicularis. Next base: position 18,519,737 of record OX419338.1, read on the forward strand.
CCACCTGTGCCAAGAGCCTCTGTCGATTACGGAAGCAACAGAGGAGGCCTAATGCACCCCTCCGTGGCACGGAGGATTGATTATGATGGACGAGTACTGTTTGTTATACTGTCTTATAAAACTATGTTATTTGTTTGCGTTTATTTTGAAAACCTCAGGCCGCTGAAATATATTTCATTAAGCCAAATCGGATTGTTAACAACAAAACCGAAAAATGGTACCAAAGAGCATAGATGTGCTTTAACCTTTTAACTCCCAAGATCCGATTATTGATTCTCCTTTCAAGTATAGAGTTCCTTAGACATTAGTTAAGAGAATTTGTGGTTATATCAAGATAACATTCTCTGACTGATACGTTTGCCTATTCACATCACCTGTCTGCTGGACAATGTAATTGATATCATAATGAGAAGTCACATGCTGATCATTACTGGATCTTAGGCTTAAGGCCAGAAAATGGCGGTCAAATATACGTGTTTCAACAAGTAAGGTTAAAGGTAAAGACGATATCTAATGCCATAAACTAAACCAGCTGCACGAACTACCAGTGGGACAATCGAGAAATTACATCAAAGATTTCCCTGTCACGTCCATAAGAAAGAGATGCTACACTGTTTAATATGGTGTTGCTTCCCCGTCTGAAAGACGTAACTGAGAGCAACATATTAGGAACAAAATTGTCCTTCTGACCTACTTGAGCAAGATACAAATTGCTATTTTAAAATTGTAATTGCAGTTGTATTTGACTAAAAGTTAACCTAATTTTTTTCTGTTCTTTTCCGTTCAGTGTTTCGCTCCGCTCTTCTTTCTTTCAGTGTACCATTCAGCTGTGGTTAAACATGCTGTTAGAGGTGCTCCCTCGACCTTAGAAGTTACACATTCTAGCGATGGGAAATTTCCATTGTAACTTGCGATGATGGAAGTTCACTCGAAACGTGTTTTCAAAATTCAGGGGAGTCATTCCCATTCAAAAGCGTTAATTAGATAGTGTAAGTAATGTTAGTATCGTAAGTGTAAGTATCGTATAGTAAGTAGTGTTATAGTATCCTAAGTGTAAGTATCGTATTGTTGTTAGTGTGTCGTAAATACAATGATAATTTAAAAAAGCGTTAATTATCTTTGCCACGTAAAATACCTCGTGGGAGCGTCTCTATCAGAGAATGAAAACAACAAAGGAGTCAAGCTGCGAGCCATTTCGTGCTCATCAAACTGGCCGGCCATATCATGCGGTACAGCCTCCTGTTTGAAGACCAGTGGAATTCCAGTACTGTTGATCATCCAGTAGGGGGCGTATATTGACACCTGATACGGTGAATTGAAGATAAAGATATAGAAAACCATCAATTAACGAGAGCGACAGGAATATGTGGGTAGTGGCTCGCCCTAACACAAATCTCCACCATTTCCAGGACATGTTATGAGAACCACATGATGGTTGGTCAACTTTACTATTATAAAGCATTTTATTATTTAGTTTCGTTACTGCCACAGACGGTACCTCACTTGTACTGCTCTACAGTCAAGGAAGTTATCCATTAAGTTGTCAATGATTGCTTGGTTTACACGGTGGAATTTGGAAGGCAATTAACAGAAATGTATCGAGGCTTCGAGACTAGCGGTGAGAAAACACTAATGGGAATTCATGTTTCCTTTGGGGTAATTTTCGATATCGGTTGAGAAAGTAGCGCGAGTTTACTAAACACACCGAAACAAAGCGAAAACAATCACATCAAATAAGACATGGGGATGGAAACCAATACAAAGGAATGACATCATTTAACTCACTCTCAGGGATCCACCAGGCTTAACAGAAACTTTCACATTAAGAATAAGAGATCTTCGTTTGGTGTCTTGTAATTCCACGTGGATGATGGGATGTTCCATAATGCTTAATCGCCTCGAGATACGAATGTTGTCACAATACGTAAAGTTCTCGATGCTGATCCCCAGATCAAGAGCCTTCTCAGGGTCTGCCTGTGTACAAACAAAAACCGAAACGAGATCATAAGAGTAAGCGATGTGTAACGTAACAAATAATAGTCAAAGTACAAGAAGACATTACACCAGGATGGTTTGGAAGGTTTAACCTCTTGAAGAAGAGGTAGACGTGGGGTCCATAACGTTGTGTCCTTCCTTCAGGGCGATTGTTAAGAGGTTTTTCTTTTTTTCCTTTTTTCGGTGAATACGTAATAAGGTACAATGTGGTACATAAGTAGTCACTGATCACCGCCAAGCATATGCTTTAAAGATACCCCGTACTTCAGATTTCTTGAAAAGAAGGGCGAGTGTTGCAAAAAGAGAAATACAACCACTGGTCCCCCAAGCTCACGAGTGTTTTAGCGATCGTTATTTAGGGCATTAAAATAGAAATAAAAATACATCAGAATTTCTTACCTTGCCTCCTTGGTTTATTGATGGTATGTTCTTAGCATTTCTGGTCGTTTCAGCGCGATTATTGCGAGTTTTAGTTCTACTGTCGCACTCTGTAACAATCGCTAAATTCCCCATACAAACACTTATATATTTCTGTTAGGCAAAACGCTCGTGAGCTTGGGGTACCTGTGAGCCAATTCATAGCAAAGTAGTAATATTTTAGGAAGATAGAAAAAAACATGTAGGGCGTACAACAAATGTTAAAAAGGCCTTCTGCGCATGCGCGATAAACTAAAGATCGCTAAACCAGTTTATTATTCATAAATCTAACTTTAATGTACCATTCTTGACTAATAGTTTCCCATCCTTTTTCTCAAAACTCCGGAAGGGGGTTTTCGGATCCGAAAAAAAAATTTATTAATCCTTTTCTGGCGCTTAACACCTTGTTTTCGTGAAAACTAACCTAACTAGTTTCTTAATCTTGCTACGTTTAAAAAAGAATTTCATATGCAGGTAAAACAGTTTTTCGGGCCCGAAAGGGTTTCACGAGTTTTGAGAAACGCAGCCTGCAGGAAGAACGTTACACCAACGTTGTGCAGCACTTACAGTGTACAAAGGAACTGATTTGCCTGCTTTGATGTTCCCTTTAGCTGGTGTGTTCTTTACTTGATAGCACAAGTCGCAGGGCAGGAGGTTCACTAACATCACCGGGTACATTATCGTTAGGGTGTGAGCTGGCTGGGGCATCATATTCAGGCCTTTTGCTGGCGAGCTTTCGTGTGAAGGAACGTCCTCGGGATACCCCTCTCGCTTAACAGCCACGCAAAATCTTTTTACAATGGCAAAGAAAACCATTCAGTTATTACTTTATGAAGTAACCTAACGCTATAATAAAGTGATCTTTTGGGGAAGAGTTCATGTGAAACAAAACGCAAGAACTCAAGAAAAAGTGTAAGGAAAAAAAGTAAAAATTACGTATTCATGAATGACGGCCTTAGGCATACAGGAAAGAAGGAAAGGAAAAACCAGAGTGGGTGTGTTCATTTCATCTTAGAGTGATGTTTCCAAAACAAAGCATTGTACTTTGAGACGTCACAGAAGCGCTGAATTAAATTCTTCAAAATTACTGAGATCAGTCAAAGTAAACACTAAACGAACCCGTTTTTCTGTTATTTGAACGCTTTGCTGTTTATTCAAACGTCTAATCAGACAAAGGGTTTGCCAAAAGGATCTATTATCTGTCAACTTTAACAGGTTGGTTTAGCCACACACCATAGTTTCATTTTGCAAATTTCAGACTTGAAAAGCGTTCATTCTTTGAACTGTGACGAAAGAAGTAAACTCATCCCTGGTATATTATTAACAAACCAAAAGCTTTTCCCACCTGAATTTCCTTCCAAACTCTTCAGTTGACGAAACAGGAAAACATTCCCGACTACATCCCATTGTCGTGTGACTCCTTAAAACGCTTCTCCATTCTACGGGCCGGGAGCAAAATCCCACACCCACTCCATGGGGTCTGAGGTACAGTTGCCAAGAGGTGCATCGCAAGGGTATCGCGACTGACGACTCAGGAGGGAGGACCGGAAGACACAGTGTCCCTAAAAAACAAATATGAATACTTGGCCTAAGATTTCTAGTCTTTGATAAGGATCCTCTGGGTTCTGTGGAAAAAGTCGTTAAGGCTTGGAACACACTTACAGACATGACGCGGTGACGGCGCACTTCATGTGCCCTGTATAGGAGACTGTTGTAGGAACAGAGCACAATCGTGCTTGTGCACACCAAGACATATTGGAAAACTGGGTTACTTTGTCCCCGCCTCACAACAAACCAACTTATAGCGGGGATACAGTACTGTTCATACAACGACCTTTTTTTCGTAATATGGGGAAGTTCCACGGAGGAAACCGTCCCTACAATACGCGTCCGCTTCAGGTCTTTGGTCAAAGTCCCTTCGTGTTCCTCGACATTAAGAACTAAAAGTGCTCAATGTAATGGCGCGTGTGAAGGCCTGGACACCCTATCCGGGATATAGACGATATTGATTGATGTATTAATAACGTTCGACACGGTGTTGTTGTTTTACCACTCGACATCAAACACGACGCTATCGTGAAAGTTTTACCGAACCTGTGGTGCTCGCGTACCGACAATCTTGGCAAGCAAAGAACTTTGTCTTCAGTCACCTTATTTTTTGAGTAAGCGAGCTAATGCTGCCACTGACAGTTCTGTGTTTTCAAACAAGACTTTCATAACATCACAGTTCCTAAAGTATATGTCAACAATTACTGTGAGACTAAAAACTAGATTGGGGGGTCGACGTTTCCTTATTTACGATTTTCGACCCTCGAGGTAATAAATGCGAGAGGGAAAACGGATCAGTTTTCGGTTAGTTATATGATTTTCAAAAAGGATCAAAATGTCGAACACAGATATTTATATATCGACCTCCCATATATTTGTCCAAATTACAACATATCTATCCAAAGCGAAATATTTACGTCCAAAACTGCGATGTATATATCAAAATTGCAACATTTATATTTCCATATGTTTCGCGCGCTTTTCTCGGCACATAAAAATGTTATTCACTGGCTTAGGTCGGTCCGTATAGGGAAAAACTGTACCCTCGGCGGCCTTGAGTACGGCCCGACGCCAACATGCATTTACCTGACTTATGAAAAAATCTGAAAAACACAAGCTTTGTCTTGTTCAAAACGAAACCTCATGTTCAAATTCGGTTTTAATAGAAGTGCCTCAAACACGAGAAGGGCATAACATCAGTATGTCTTACTTGAGTAATTGTGTTTGCTTTCCGTCAAGACATTCACACCGCGGATAAATGCTAAAATAAGAAAACTAAACGAGAAAAACACATTATCATAATAGTTTTATGCCAACAACACAACTTTGCGAGGTTTTCGTTTGACTTTTTTAGCTTATAACTACATTTCTCTGAGTAAAGGAAAATGGAACGAGTTGAAAAAATGAAACTCCGAAGGAAATAACTAATATCTGGCGAACACCTTAGCTCTGAAGTTAGTCGTATACAGCTAAACGGAGTATCAACAGTCTAAGAAAAACAACAACCCGGAAAACAGCAAAGCGGCAGCAGTGTTGTTCACAAAATCAAACGAATACTCGCCTTTTCAGGAGAATTATTAAGCTTTTATTCTTGGTTTTCAGTCACGTGACCAGCGGCGATATTGGTTCAATGAAACAAAAGAAAGTATTTGCATAAAAATAGAGTTCAGTTCCCAGAGGGTTAGCCTTGTGCACCAACATGGCCGCCGTGACGTCACATGCAAACCAGCAATTCCACCGCTGATGTTTTCCTCACTTCACAATAGGGAGTTTTAGCAACTAGGACGGCAACGGCAACGAGAACGCCACAAAACAATAGGTTTAATGACCAAAAACAATCGCTCTGCACGTGCGTTCTACAGTTTTGTACATTTCTTTGCCGTCCTCTGCACAACAACAACGTGAAATGACCAAGTTTTATGTTTTCTCGAGAACGTGAGCGCATGACGACAAAGTTTTCTTTCTTTTTCCTTGCGTTAACGCCGTTCATAGTAATTTAGTTCCTGGACAGTTCGTCAGCATTTTGCAAATTTCAATTATTTCGAAAGCGTCACAGAGAAGTTATATTTTGAAATGACGTTTTCGTTGCCGTCGCCGTCGTCGTTGCTAAAACTCCCTAATGTTTAGTGAGCGAAAGGTTTCATTTTAAGAGGAATCAAAGGCTCCTATGAGCCAGCTCATGGATGAGGAACATAACAATACTTTGAATTTACAACAACTTTATTTTCTAAAAAGATATGTGCAAGAAACCTGTACATTCGTTTGTGTTTTGTGGAAGCACATCCTTTTCAGACACACCTCTTGGTAAAAGAACCGTTTTCGCGCTAATATTTTCCGTAAAATTACGCAGTTGATTGACAGGCGCCAAAAGCATTACATTAGACGAAATTGACAGACGGGCGATGGAGCACAAATATGCAAATTTGTACACGGACTATAAAAATAATATTCAAAGGTGATCGCTTTGTTAAGAAGTGTAACAGGCAAGTTAAAGTTTCTTACTGGTCGACGGCTCATTTCAAGTTAGTTTTATAAACGTTTTTGGCCGTAATAAAATTTCCGACTATTCTGAATGATAACATCCCAATATTGTGTGAAAGTCCTGAACGAAATTAGTCACGCTTTACAGCCACAATGTTTTTGAGCGATTCGGGGTCCGGCACAAAACTTTTGCTCTGTAAGGTGAGATATTCAATCCATCTATTTATGCTTTGTGCTACAATTAACTTGACTTTCCAAATATTTTGTTGTTCGAACAGATTAGCTGTTATAGCTGCTTGTCAGACCAAATTATATCCTCACAGACAAAAATATTTGCATGCTTGTGGTCCTTGTGTTTTTGTCAAATGTTGACAAAGTGTTATACTGATCGTTTAAGCCAAGGGATACAGCCTTTCTAAATAAGATCATATTTGCAATCGAGCATTCACCATGAAAAGAGCGTCTTCAAAAATACTTCATTGCGTACCTGCTTAAATCGATCATATGTTGCTCACAAATCAAATGCGTTGCTTGCCGGAATTCGGTTTTTTGGCTAGAAAGTCTTTCTCCTGTTTCCTTTTTTTGCCGATTTTCTTTATTCTTCCTTCTTCCATCATATTGTGGCAAAAAATTCTCGATTACTACGGCCCCAGGTACCGCACAGAGTTAAGCTTTATAGTTGCTTTTGCGATATCTCGAAGTTCGTTTTCGCTGCTCTGAAGATTTCAAAGTTCAATTCTCGCAGCTCGTGTTCTTCATCTTATTAACTTTATCCGATCACTGATCCTTAAACAAAATAGACCTTTGGTGAGTTGGAAAATCGAAGCGAAAGACCGACGCCATGAACATTAAACACGTAAACAATATCTGCAGAGCAAAATTCTACGCCTTTGCATTACACCCTGAAATTTGCAAACGTTCGACCAAGAAGACTATGGAGACAAAAGCAATACTTACCAGGGGAGGGACCGGGGGAAAGTTTAATGAATAAATTAATTAGAATCGAGTGAGTGAACGAATGAGTGATCCCCTGAGTGAGTGAGGGAAATTGAGACCCACAACAAAACCCCATGGCATGACTACGTCATCCATGAGCTAAAAATGTACTCTTTCGTCGCGCCGTTGTAAAAGATTTCACTTCAGGGGCCGGGACCGGCCGGAAGAACGGGAAAACCGAGGCACATCTTAGATCAGATCAGAATGCTTAGGGAGGAAGGATTTCGATGGGCAGATGTGGAACGTTATAATTTATTGGGAGTTTCACCCATAACTTTACTGAGAAGAAGAGAAGAATTTGGCTTGCCCCTTGGCCATAATTGACATTTCTGATGATGTGCTGGATAACCTGGTATGACCAGTGTATGATGCACAGCTGTACTTATGCAGTATGATGTACCTGGGTCTTCTCGTTCTTCCTGTATTGTCTTCAGCGCAAATATTTTAAACAGCATCTTGTCCTTCATCTCCAAATTTCCCATGGTATCCGCGATTCCTCCACTCGACTGAGCAGGGTACGAAAATGCGCCTTTCGGTCGCCAATGCGACTAAAAATTGAGTGCTGGTGACCGGAATTTCATAGCTGGTCGCCAGCTGGCGACTTCTAAAGCTGGTTGTTATTGTAGATTTTCAACGTTCAGAGAAAGTGATTTATAAGAATGAACCTCGAAGCTATTTGCCAAAAGATGTCTTACTTTTTGTCCTGTTGATGTTTTTGAATTAAAAGTGAAACGAAGTTTCCTGTTAATCTACCTCCACAACAGTACGATCCGCTACGATCAGTACGAGTTGAACGTTTCCTACTGTAGCTGCCATGTTTTTTTGAGAGGTTTCCAATGAAGTGTACTAAATACTTGTATATGGGGATTTATAGTGTACCCGTATATCTGTGCAGAACTATGCCAGCTGTACGACACAAAATGTCCCATACGTAACGCACTTAAATACGTATTGCGGGCGCGCTAAGCCACATGCTCTAGAGTCTGTTGAGCGCCTACGAACTTTCCAGCATTTATTACAAAGTGGAGAAGAAATATGTGATAGATTTGAATATTTCGTGGGCTACGACAGGTGGAATAGTAGATCTGTGGAGGTGTGCTACAGATGAAGACCAAGTTTAGTTTTGGTGAAACAGGGCAGGAGGAAAGTTCCATTCTGTTTCCATTCGTGTAACCGGGTAAACATTATTTCGGTGGACTGGTACGAGTAATGTGAAACGGTTATGGCCTGGTAAGAGCAACATGGCGGCTTGGCAGTTACGGAAGAAATAGAGTTTTGAAATGATCAGTGCAGTCATGGGCAGATGGCTTTCTGCACCTGCGTTCTAGGTCAGAAAAGTAATTTGTTGAAAAAAAAAAAGGAATACTTCACTCATACACGTACGGATGCTTTCTTGTATCGGGAACGAGAGCAGTGCAATTTGTAAGCATAAAAATGTCCATACCATGCATTTGTTTAAGCTTTTATTTAACAAAGAGAGGGGGAATTTTAAGCGACTATAATTTGCCATCCGGCGACCAAAAATTTATATTTGATCGCCAGTTGGCGCCCACATAAAAAAATTAATTTCGGACCCTGCAGACTGAGATGACAACAACCTCATGGTTCATTCATATTGGTCAAATCTTCGACATTAGAACTCTGCACTGTCCACTTGGTTGGTAGTCAAGTTATTTCGTGCCCCTCATATGAAACTCACCAGAGAATGGCATGAAGAAAAGAATCGATGTTCTTAAGCCAGTTGGCCGCCACGTTATTTGGGGACATATGATGTAGTGATCGAGAAAATATATTTGTCGAGAAAAGTGCCCGAAATATTTATATAGAGACGTAAAATATATACTTGTTATGCAATGCTTTCAAGTGGTATACCGAGTCACTTGTATTTTCTTCGTATACACACGAGCCTTCAGGCTCGTGTGTATGCAAAGAAAATACAAGTGACGATTGGGATATTCTATGGTATACCACGAGAAAGCCTTGCATAACTATTTTCTACGATGTCATAGAAATTACGTCGCCTTACATAAGCGATGCGGTGCACGATGGGAAGGGTGGGTGTGATACCGTAGAATTGCACTGATCGATGGGAAGGTTCGGTGGAATACCGACGAATATACAACGGTATTCCTGCATTCTGATTGGCTGTATTTCCTATGGCATGGTATAAATATATATATATATTAAGAAAAGCGCGCGAAAATGTGGAAATATAAACATTGCAACTTGAACTCATATTACAAATTACAAAAAAAAAAAACTTGAACTCATACAAAATGTATATTGTAATTTGGACGTAAATATGGCAACTCGATGTATAAATATCTGTGTTCGACATTTTGATCCTGTTTGACAAGCATATAGTTGGGCTCGGTTCAAACGTCGAACTTCTCAAGTGCCGAATCGAATGCTAATTAGGAAAATCTTTTGTTGTAACTCATTTGCATTAGATTCGACTTATGGAAAGTTCGACGTATGAACCGGGCCTTAGTTCTTTCAAAGCCGTGTTTAGTCAAGGAATTTGTAACTACGCGCACCAAAAAACGGCATCAACTAACCGTGCAACGATGTAAGTCCCTGTAGCCTGATCTCGACAGGTAAGTCCATCTTGTTCTTTATCATCAGAGCTGATCTCAGGGTGACCACTTTACGCGCTCGGCCCTCCAGACTCACATCAAACACCACTCGTGACGGCTGAAGATCACTCACCTTGGAAAAAAAAAACAGCATAGTGAACAATAATAGGACGCTCCTAGTTTGTCAGATTAGGCAATATCAGATTTTTTTTCTCGGAGTAAGCTTCCCTCTCTCAAAGACAAAACTGAAAGCAACGTGTAGTATTTGAAATAAGGGCCCTCTTGTGTCCAGCACCATCATTGCACACTGCTTTATGTCAAAATAGCAGAATCAGGGCTCAAAATTAAAAAAATCGTAAGTCCCGTTTTGGCGACTAGCAAAGGAAAAATAGTCGCCAGATGCAAAGATGTAGTCGCCAGGTCGTATAAGAACAGAGAATTCGGCACTGGATCAGATCGAATCACTTTACATTGAAATGACTCCATATGAAAACGCGAAAGAAAACAACATTGAAAGACTTCTGTATGACATTCTCACCTTAGGTTGTAAACAAATAAAGTAATTAGAAAATTTCAGGAGCTAAGTTTGTAGGTTACTTGAGCCGGAAACATAATTATCACGAGCCATGTCGCAATTGGTCGTACGAAAGAAGCAAACATGGTGGATAGCAATTCAACACCAGGCCTCCTCTCCTAAATGTAAATTCTCTGGTTGATGGTTAAGTCATATTGTTACATTGCATCCAGATCTGTCATAATCTTGCGGTTGTATTCTGTTTATGATCAATTCAAAAATAATTACTGGGAGGGAGTCCCTCTATAATGACTGGTAATTCCGAGTTCCCTCATGATCATCAAGTTCAAATGTGTTGTTACAATCGGGTGTTAGAGACATAAGTCCCTGTCAAACAGTCCTCTAAGAAATACATTAATTCGGACGATACTACTTCATCAAGTAACAGTAACTGATTTTGCGCCTCGAATAACGTTCAGCGTCTGCCCAGGTCACGACGTCCGGTGGTCATCAACTCAAACTTGTAAAAGTGTACTGTCAAATCAATCGTCTTGGAGTTAAAATGTGACAAGAGGTTAGGAACCGGAAAACCAAAGTAGCCAGCAGACAATTCGGCAATTACGATTCATATAGCTTGACTGACGTACCATGTTCCAAGTCCATCGTTAGTTAATTGTTTCCTTCCATTTGTTTAGTTTACTAATGTTGGTTTGGCCTGGTGTATTGTGTCTCCCCCCGTTGTTGAGTGCATTGTGATGCCACTCATGACTTGCTATAATGGTACACGTGCCCATAGACTGCAAACGGATGATCATATTTAAATAAAATATCTTACCACAGACGAGGTTTCCACCTTCTGAGGCCGCGCCTGCCTAAAAAATGTGCCTACTCTATCAACTGAAACTGGGGAGAGTGCAGCCCAGCCGTCCACCTGAACAATTACTTGATGTATGTTGAGTTCGTGAGTGTCCTGCAACGACAAAGAAATAACAACAAATACGGATAGGGTTTGAAAACGGGATCATACAACTTGCCGCTAATTACACAACGCCTTAGGTTTGAGCATGTTACCAACCAAGACACGTTTGGTAGTTGATTAGCAGTCATATGTTAAGTAGAACAGATTTAAAATTTCAAAGTCTTGATGGCCATGTTGCCATAGTAAATCTGAGAACGACGAACTCCTGGACGTAAATAGAGAGTGATCTGAGGAGCCTGTTCAATTTCATGTGGCGAGAAAAGAAATAGCCTTCATAGTTTGCTTCTCACAATATCTACGAAGGTCTTGGTCGTCCCGCGGAAACTCGTCTTTGCTCAAAAAGTAAAAAAAGAGCTTAGTCCATGGACTCTATCAAATTACTTAACAGTGACGAAGTCTACAGGTGGGTTCATTGAAAGTAGCGCCGGCTGGAAAGATAGTTGATGTTTACCTTGGGTGAAATGAAATCAAGTCACACTGCTTTGTCAAATTTTACGGAGAGGGTGGTGTTGAGAAGCTAAATACGCACCTATAGGCTTTGAAGTATAGAGTTCCGTTAACCATGGATTTTGTAGGAAGGAAGGAAGGGTTTATTTTAGCAGCATTCCAAACCAATTCTCACACGGCAGGTGCATCGCCATGATTCACTTTCACCCGAATGGAAGCATCTGCAGTCCATCTCTCATCAAAAGCATGCCGCACTACAGTCAGCCCAACTCACCTTGTGCCTCAGCTTCTCTCCAACTGTAAACTCAAAGGGAACCTCGCCACCTGAAGGAACTTCTCTCCAATCAGACATTTTTCCTGAGCCAGACCCAGGGAGGCCACGCAGTGCCTGGCCTGTGCTGGCCAGGATCACCTTTGACGGAGTGGTTGTCACCGTCTTAAACCACACGACGCACCCTTGAATGTACAACACCAGATTAGTATTTCATTTGTAAATGCTTCCAATCATCACCGTGCGTAAGAGGTTTTTGAAGAAAGCTATCACCACTTACTTTCTTGCACTCATATATCTATCTAGGTCGGTAATTACGTAATCTTTGGAAATTACGACAGCGCAATGAAAATGAGCCAAAAGACAATCAAAGTATCACAACGGTAGAAAATGCCTGACCAGGGTTGTAGCTAAGAAATTACCCAGTCAGTTTGGGTATTTGAGCCGGGTAAAGCCGACATGGGGATGTGTAAAAATCCAGAAAAATCCAAACTCCAGCCGGCGATCACCTCTTTCTCAGCCGAGGCTTAGCGACAACCCTGCCTGACGCTTTAATGGAGTTCACGGCGTAAAAAGGAACATTTGAATTCTTTGACGCATAAAACTCTAAAAGAAGTGTTGGACACAATTAGCCTCCTAACAATCCCTTTCTGAACTGTCAAGTAGCCGAGCTGAGTGGCGGGGCTATCGCCCTCCTCAGTCTCTTCCCGTTGTTTCTCCTCGCTCCAGTCTCTCTGCGTTGTTGGTGGCTTGCGCTAACCAAGGATTTGAAACATGGCTATCTTATTTCAGACATGGCAAAACAAACGGAATCGAGAAAAACTCCACCAGCAGTCGAACGTTGGTTTTCTCAAGATTTGGGAATTTAACAAATAAACAAAGTTCACCTGTTTGATTTCTGAGTGCAAACGGAACAAAAGGTGAACGGCGCCGGGGAAAAGCAGATCCTGTGGACCACAGTGATGAACTGGAGTCCGGTCTACTTGTTGGACTGCTCAGAGGACTTTCAATACTCATACTTCGGTTAAGACCGTCATGTCTGCTACCACTCATACTGGACGCCACCGAGGGGAGACTGGGCGTCCCTGATGTGGCGACTGCTGACACGGGGGATGGCTGTGCTCTATAGTAGTCTTCAGACCAACTTGCAAGTGTGTGATTAATCAGGTTTATCAACGTAGTTGTCACAGTGACATCGAGGCGATCTGGAGCTGTAAATCAAGACGAGAAAGCAAATTTAGAATAAGGATTAAATTCACCAAACTTAAGTCCTTTCTTTTATTAGTTAGCAAAAACACACAGCTCTACCGTGGACTGTACCAACACTTTGCTCTAATAAGTAAGACTGAAGTCCAAAATAAAGGTGTCAGGAAGACTCCTTTCCTATCAACAAGTGCAAAAATCACTTAATAGCTAATTCAGGTTTTCAGGTTCTGTAATTTTCTAATTCTCTCTTTTCAACTTGTGTTGGCAGCTCTTGGATCTTAAATTAGTACGATCTAAAAAAAAAAAACTGGTACGAACTACCCGGCAACATTAAACCCAAAGTGAAATTTTTGAAAATGAAATGAAATGCCCAGTAGACCCTCCCTTGAAAGACAGTTAATTGCCATTCCAGTTGCACGAACAACACAATTTGCAACACCCCATAAGTAACAAATCCACAGAGCAATCGGACAGTGGGTGTCTGCTGTGGGAAGTTCGACTCAAGTGCTGTCACAATACTAACCATCCAATTTTGCAAGAAACCTGGCTGCTGATGTTGGTGTCTTCTGTTGCTCTTGCCAATGCAATTGGCATCTACAGCACAAAGGAGGTCAAACAGGAAACATCAACAAAAAGCGAGCACAGAGATCACGGAATTTCGTTGATCTCATAACCTTAGCTACATTGTTCGTTGTGCTGATTCTTGCCGGGTACAATAAGGTACATATCCTGGCAGGAACAAAACTTTTTTTAAGTATTTTCTATCTCAACAAAAGAAAAGGCAATGAGTACTGTTATTTAGTTAGAAAACTGAGATACACGGTTGGGATAAATCAGTGAGATAGAAATACTACCACTCTACTTTGATTGCTTTCCCAACATCGTCAGTTAACGTCTCCACAAAGCTGGAACAGCAGTGAAATTTCCACTTAATCTGACTCCGCGATAAAGACAAACAATTACTCAGGCCCTGTCCACACGTATCCGGATATTTTTGAATCCGCAAATTTTTCGAGCTGGCTTGAAGAACGTCTTATCTACCACAGAGAACGCGAGGAACAATGCTGTTCAACCATTCCTAAACGTTACTAATTTACAGTTTAGGCAGACCGATTCTGGACTTGCCTACCCATTTATAAACTTCAGTTTGGCCGGTAAAGCTGCCTTTTTACTCACTTCCAAGGTTCAACAAAGGGCTCCCAGTCTGATACATTCCTGTTGTAGTATTGTACTATCAGGGTGCAATGAGCTGCGCCTTCACCGGTGGACTGAAGATCGTGCCAAAACTTCAAGTCTTAAAAAGCAAAACAAAAACAGAAAAGAAAAAAGAACAAAAAGTGTTGCTTGTTTTCCTTTAAGTTTCACTTAACCTTAATTTATCCCCAGATGGTCTTTTCATAGCAACGAAGGACAAAACGCTCAGGTCTGACAGCAATGGTCTAGGTACGCGTATAAGTGGTCAGTTCAGATTCTACAGCATTTTAGTTTCAAGAGCTGGTCTTCGTTAAGCATTCTTGTTAGCCGTTCGATTACAACATACAGTGTACTAGAAAGAGTGGTGAAGTGCTGAAGACATTTTTTCATGTTTTGCAGCTCGATACTTAATGCGCCAACAAAACAACGTTTCCAAACTTTTAACAATGAAACTGAGTGGCGTAGTGCGTTACATTAACTTACTATGAAAGAAACTGAAAGAAATGAGACTTTTATACATACTTTGAGTGCTGAATTCAATGAGCGGTACATCACTATCGCCACAGTCATCAATCAAGCATACACAAACAGTGCCAACACACACCTATCATGTAAAGAAATGTTCATTAGAGGGCAATATGCACGACTTTAACGAAAACACCCTGGATCAACTTTGCTACAGCTTTACGTCCTATGAAACGTTGAAACAATTGTTTTTCAACAAGCATGTTCGGTATCTTACGACAACAATCGAAACCCACTATATCAAGTCTAACCATCTCTCTCTACTTTCAGCATTTTCTTTACAAACAATTCCTTTTTTGATTCGGCTGTTGTTTAGATAAAGACGTTCACCCAAGATGCATTGCGTCCGGGGTACAATTTCTGTATATGAAAACTCCGCCATTTTATGCGAGAGGTCGAGATCTAGCCAATGAGATTGCAGGGTTCAACAAAAGGACCTTTATAGAACAAAACCAAACGGTTGCAAAGCCTGTCGGGTGAATGTGGGCCTTTAAGATTTGATAGCAGATAATTACATACAGACTAAATAACAAGGAAAGTGTGCTAATTACAGTTTACCACGGAATACATTGCCGCACCATAATTATTAAAAATAAAACTTCATGTTAAATAAAAGCCAGTCTATCCCTCCTTTTAAAAAATACTGCAATGCAAAACTCTGTCGGCTAATAAAGAAGTAGTTATCTGCATGACACACTACTCCACCAACTTAAACCCCTAAAAAACCTCTGAGCCACAAACACAAAACCTACAGTACACTGGTCACAATCTTGCAGTAGCAAACAGCCCCAGCTACAAAGCGAGTCACAAGTCTTAAAACACTTCAAATCCCCCCCCCGCCCCCTTCGCTCTCCCTTTGTAATGCTGAAGTTTGACAGACTCGGAAAGCAAAACTAGTTCATGGACGGCCTGAAATGTTTTGACATTGACTGAAGGGAAGAAGAGAAACTCGAAAAAAACAAAAACAAAACAAAAAATTAGAAGGGGAACAAGCGGTAAAGGATGGACGTATCCAACGCATAATCTTCTAGATTTGTGGAGGGGGGGCTGGGGCAGTAGCCCCCCCCTCCCCCCTGGACCTGTTGAACCAGACAAATCAAGACTGTGGATGGAGTTGTTTTCTTTTGATAAAACATCTTTAATAGGTGATTTAGCCAAACAGTATTGTGAAATGGTTAGTGTACAGTCTGCACTGGTGCTTAAACATACGGTGTGTTTCAAATTAACAGGACCTCAGAAATAAGCACTCGCAAGAACCTAAAACACCTGGCTTTTCAGTTTCATTTTGCGGATACATATCTCATGACAAGTGGTGAAAATAGCGTTTTGGAGCCTCCGAAAATTTTCTGGGGGAATATACCCCCAGATCCCCCTACAAGGTTCCTGCCTTTGGTACTGGTGATAATGTCCCCTCCCCCCACCCCCGTTACAAAAAACCTAGCTACGGCCCTAGTCCTAACCCTATATGACCTGCACTGAAATTCTCGAGTTACAAATCTCTACCTAACGTAGTTCCCATTATTTTCCTTTCCCTAACTTGTGTTAGTATGAAGCAAAAGGTTCTGCGCACCTCAAAACCAGCAAACTGCCATCCCTGGTTACCTCCCTGCTGCTGAGGTGATCGCGCTTGATGAACTGGAGCAG
>OX419338.1:18541529-18629029 GCA_948470475.1 Galaxea fascicularis
GCTTGGTTAATTAACCATTATTCTACGAGGGGGCGCTGATCATAACCAACTCGGCGCTACGCGCCTCATTGGTAATTTATCATTTCATATCCAGCAAGCCCGAGTAGAATAATTGTTTTATTAAAAACACTGCGACCACGAATTGATAATCTAAACCAAAAGCAAATCAAAGAAATAAACGTAGAGAAAGAGAAAACCGTGAAATGGCAACATTTGTTGATCGCTTGACTAAACGAAAAGGGCGCGAAAACCTTAGTTTTGTTGCAGCGTTTCTGGGAAAAGTTGAATGAATTTAACGAAAGTATCCGATAGGAACGCAGGAGCTTCATTTCCGGATAATTACTCTATTTTATTGGCTCAGGACTGTTGTAAATTGTCAATGTTTTAAAAAATTGGATGGAACGGCTTTCACGTGGATGTCCGTGCCGAAGAAAGCGAATTTGTAATCCATACAAACAACGGCGCCATGTGCGAATTTCATCAAAATGAAGACATTTCAGTTTAAAAAGACTTTGATAAACCAGAACATTACCTCACCGAAACTGGTCGGAAACAAGCAACCTGAGGGAT
This sequence comes from Galaxea fascicularis, assembly GCA_948470475.1. Lineage (NCBI taxonomy): Eukaryota > Metazoa > Cnidaria > Anthozoa > Scleractinia > Euphylliidae > Galaxea > Galaxea fascicularis. The sequence continues at coordinate 18,542,100 of OX419338.1, forward strand.
AAGCAAAAGAAATATCATGGCTATGAAAGAAATATCCTGAGCCTCTTGAAGTTTATCTGATGCGTGCGGCATAAAAACTGGAATCGCAGCAGAATAACAAAAACAACGAGAGCAGCGATTCTTCTCGACTTTACTAAACGTGACGCTGTAAAAGTTAAACGTTTGAAGCTGGTGATTGGTACATTTCAGCGAGCGCAGGTAAAAGACCACTTTTACTTTGTTGATTTTTAGTTAAAGAAAACCGATCCTTCGAGGGATTTCCTGTAGCGAATGCTGCTGTGAACTTTTCCCAGAGCTGCAAAAAAATTGTTTAAAACAGAAACCTGCACAGATCTGGTCTTTTGTCGTTCTCGTCTTTATTTCGGTTCCAGTGTTACAATTTCTACTTGTTAATTCTGCTGAGATGATTTTTATTTACTAATGGCTGCCGGTTTCGGGAGAAAATTTTACTCAGCTTATACAACGCGGGATCATTCGGGACAATACCCGGTCCAATACTTAGAGAATATCGGACCGGCAATAGAGCAATTTTATTGGTCGATGTTAGTTATTGGCCCTCCGACTGCCTAAGTCGTGTAATAAAATATGAAATTAAACGATGCCAGACAATTCGATTAACCTGTGCAACAATTTACGTACTTGTGGTTGTGCTGGTATCTCACATCTGGTTGCGACCCCTGATGCTGAAGGAGGTGGAGTTTCATATGTTGTGAACGGACCTGCGTCCTCTGATGTATCCATTGGTGTCTCTTGATTTGAGGATGGCTCTAAACAGGTGAAACGAAGAATATCACGCCATGTCATGCCATGGCATGGCATGCCAGGTCATGTCACGTCACGTCATGTCATACCCTGCTATGCCATGCCACATCATACTGTATCGTACGAGCTTATCATTGGCTGTAAAAGGCAATGCAATTCATTCTGTATAGCACTTCATAAATACCACTTTGTTTCAGACCAAACTGCTTGCCTTTTGGTGCAAACTCCAAAAAAGAGAATCCAGCGTTTGGGGTTTGCTAAAATATATTTGTGAAGATACAGTAGCCTTGCCCTGTTTTCATAAAAAAAAAGTACGAAGATATTTTGATTTTCGAGAAATCTGAACTTGTAGCAAAATCTTTCTTAAGGTAGTACATCCTCCTCTGAACATAATAGTTAAGAACGGAAACAAGTTATTATAAAAACAATTGCTTGCAAACCTGTGCTGGGTTTGAACATGCGACACATGATAAAGTTGTATGTATCCAGAAGGTAATCCATAATCAGCATGATGCGACTGTGATTGAACAGGAATGTTAACAGCGCCTTTTTCGTTGTATCTCTGTAATGAACTTCAAACTGAAGAGAGTCTTCGTGTTCCTGCGCTGTTGATGAAGACCGCCTTGGCAGTAAAACCTCAGTAAAGATACACGACTCAGAATCATCCAGGTCCACACCTTTCAAAAGAGACCAAAACTGTTAGAAAACAATGGTTTTTTGCAATCATGAGGTCAGTTAGACAGAAACAAATAAGAACGCACAGAATAATCTTCGGTTTGGTGTTCTGTGTGATGATACACCAGTGAAGCTAAGATGTTGGACAGGTAACACTCACGGAAACTATCAGCAGAAATTTCAAATTTCAAATTTAATCTGCTATTTTTGCAGAAAGAGACTACTCGTGCTGGCAACTTTGCCAGGCAGACCGAATCTCTTTTGAAAGAAAAAAGCGTTTTAGAAGTACTGATATAATACTTCGGTTGTTACGATTAATATCTAATGGTAATGGTAATGGTAATGGATTTATATACCGCATTTTCTATGTATATATATTAAAATGCGGTTTACATCATCCAACCCACCCAACCCATGAAATCATGAAATAGCAGAAAGACCAGACCAGCACACCGGGAACTCTAACACAATGCTCATTCAAGGGGTTGTACTAAAATAATGTGATCAGCACAAGAACGATCCGATATATAAACAAATTAACGAGGACTGAAAATAACCGGGTTGCATATAAAATAAAAGGCCTCTAGGAGGACATGTGGTTACTGTAGTGAATGACAGCCACAATGGTTCAAAAAATAGTTGCGGAATTTTAGTTTGTTCGACATATACGTTATCTGCACCAATGGTGCAACATTGCACAGGTGGATACAATGATGCACAAGACGTTTTGCGATGTGTCCGCTGTGATTTTGTTATGTCAGAACCCTTTTGTATACCAGAATTCGCGGATTCTCTTTTTTATATACATCTCAGACCTGGCCTCAAAAAGGTACCCCTTCAGGGAAAGTAGCTTTGTATAGTTGATTATCTGGATTGTAGAGAGTTCTCCCTTTCGAGCGACAACTGTGATAGGTACAACTGGAGGGAATGGGTTAAAAGTCAATTACGTTGAGCATATATGAAATTGCTTCGTATTTTTGTTTGATATTAAAGGTAATCAAAAGCTCTGTGAGCCACCTCATTCATGCATTAAAGTAAACAAATGTCAGGATCTGTGAAAAGTCAAAGGTCAAAGGAATGAAGGTTCGCATGATTATAACAAGGATCGTGAATTCGGATTATATCGAAAAGATCGATACAATAACTCAGCATAACCTTGCAAAGGACTATATATTTCCTTGTTAATAGATCAAAGTGTGTCTACTGACCCACTAATACTAAAGATAAATTTGCTGTTATCAAGAAAAAATTACGCAGTGACTTGACCAAATAGCAGTTCGCTGTGAGACGTCCCCCAAAACCATGGTTTTTTCAAAATTAGAGACGTTTGTATGGATTTTGGGCTATATTTCAAGGTCCATAACTTGGTCTCTGTTCAACCTTGGTCAAACGACCAATCTCAATGTTATCTTTCATGTGATGGTGTCAATTTATCGATTACTTCAAAATTTGAAACTCGCCCCAGTTCCCTTTTGAAGTTCGGAATGGCCAATACTGAAAGGAATGAAACGCTTATTGCTAAGGAAAGGAGGAAATGAACGGACGGACGGTAGATTCAAAACAGACGACATTTGAGCTTAAGCTTAGTGCGAATGTATGTTCTCCTGAATCCATCGTGGCAACTACTACAATATTGACAAATTATTCACGACACGACACCACACATCAAAGGCAAACGTATAAATAAAACCCTAGATTTCTCTCGGTTCATGTTTAAAAATAATTGGTGATTCAAAATAACGAAACCATTTTGAGCCACCTTAACTGTATGAGAAAAGGCTTTATCTTTATCAAATGGGAGGATGTCAAAATATGTGTACCACAGACAACCCAACTAACATCATTGCAAATTATTACCTTTCTGTCTGGTATCCTCAAAGATGACCTCTTGAGAAACCAAATCAATGGTCTTCGACCAATCAGAGAAAGACACAAACTCAAACTTGGATTTAATGAAGTCTATCCTGGCCAGAGATGGGAGATGGGAATGGTCTGTTTTCTCCTCTGGGTGCTCAAATAGCTGGATGGGGAACAATTCCAAACTCACATTCACAAGATCTATGTTCATTTGCAGGCTTGTCCAGGCTTCCTCTGCCTCTGGGGGCTTTGAAAAAACATGAATTGCGTCAAATGGATAAAATGAACCTCACCAAAGTATCAACGGAGACAGGGATTTCGAAGGGACACGAAGGGTCTGTTTGGTTCTTCGTTGAACATGCAAAACAGTGGAATAAAGACAACATACACTTTCTGATGGACAAACCCTCCTAAGTAAAACTGTTGATTGTTGTAAGTATAAAGGACTATAAAGCCGCCGTTACTCGTTGAAACGTTTAGTTGAAACTTGTGTGCAACGGCGCTAAGACATAAGTTTCGGCAGGCGTTTCACCGTGTAACATAAAAGGTCGAAACTTGTTCGGGAACGTTGAGACTGGTCTCGAAATGGTCTTGTCCCAGTTTCTGATTGGCTTACGCAGCGTAGCGTAATAAGACCGAGCGAGACCAGTTTCACGAAGTGGTGTTACACGGCGAAACTCTTGTTTTAATCACCACTGCGATCGTTGCGACCGTTGCAGAAGTAGAAAGCGGTTCTACTTTTCGTGAAACTTGTCTCGCAACGGAAACTCGAAAACATTGCACGAAACCGACCATGTTACACGGTGCAACGCTGAAACTTGTTTCGTAGCGCCGTTGCACGTAAGTTTCAACGGGTAACAACGGCTTAAGCAACGCTTATGAGGGCTATTTAAAAACAAATAAGTTCTATGCAATTTGGGCTGTTGTCCAAGACACGGTGGAGGAATCGAAGCTCATCACGCCATTAAGAAAACAAGTAATGGCCACGGGCGATTAAGCATTTTCAAAACTGTACATTTTCTTTTACATCCCAACTCTAAAGAGCTGCTGTACTATTTCAGAAACCTCAACTTTCGACAAGAGGGATCTCGCAGAATTTCAGTGATATCCACTCGCTGGTTTGCACATCGCATGAAATGAAATACACCTTCAGACTGAAGGGAAGTAAGATTGCAGGAACTTAAAGCGATAAAGATAAAAGAGGATACACAGAAGGAAAGGTGACAACAACTCTTTGATTACCTCTCCGAGAGGATCTTGGATGACAGAGGAAGGTCTTTCAAACTCCTCAAGAGGTTCACCTAAGTTCTCTCCCAGCATTCCAAGGATAAAGCAGTACTGAGAATAATCTAATGACGCGTACACAGACGAAAGGCGACCACTGCAGTTGAAGTCTGGAACTGAAACGACAACAAAAGGACAGCAGTAAATTGGAGGTCAAAAGATGGGTTTGATGAAGTCTTCCAACTGAAAAGGGATCGAAGGAAGTCGTTCCAAATAATGTAATAGTGTGTTATTAGCAATACACAATATAACATTATGTTCTGAGATTTTTCAATCATCTTCCGTTGGTTTACACTTCTTTACTTTTTCATTTGTTAGTCTAATTGGCAGTTTCTTCTCTTTTTAAGTTGGAAAATGGCTTAATCCCATTTCCGAGATGTAGATGTGAGGATGATTTCGTTCCTTCGATTCCTGTTGAACATTTTGTGAATCCGCTGACCAACGAAATCGATTGGTATATACCTATTCTGCGTATCAAAGGAAATATTCCAACAGTAACGAAGGAATCAAAACCAGATACACACGAGCGGTTTTTAATTCATTTTGCTATTAATGTGTGTTCTAGTATTATTGTTGGTAAGTCATTTGTGTCACGACTGTTGGCAACAAACCATTGAAATGAATGATAATGTCGGTAATTCTCTTTTCTGTATTAAAACAAAGTTTAAAGAATACAAAATATAGATAAAAGTAAAAACGATAAATATTGGAAACTAAGAAAGAGAGAGAGATAGAGAGAGCTGTTTGAATTGCCTAGTTTCTATAGAAAATGAAGACAAGCGCACCTGCTCTGCTAAATGCCCAGTCCAAATTACGTTCAACTGTCAAGTTCAACCTGCATTTCTCTTTCAGCAATTTCAGGCCCTGTTGGACATCCACATGAAATAAGAAACACAATAATAGTCTGTAAAGCATAGTTTGATACACCAGTCACCATTAAAATGCACCAAACATGAATGCTTAAGGTGTCTAAGACTTCGTCCTTTGACATTTGATGTGCACCAACAATGTCAGACTTTCTCTGCTACAAAAGCATTTCTGATTCACTGAACCCTCAGATAGGAAATACTAGTGAAACAGAAAGACTGGTCAAAAGAACTCGAGCCTGAGGTCTGTAAAATACCACACAACAGTAACGACGCCTAGCTCCTCTTTCAACCGCAAATAGGTAACTCACACTTTTGTACTCATTTAAGACGCTATCCAATTATTGCCAATTATGAATGTGACAGTAACAGTGAGAGTGAGAGTAACAGTGACATTGAATGCTGTATTTCTCAGTCAGTTTCAAACCTGACTCTTGTAGGAGAATCCCGAGGACGATGGCTGATCATTCGCTGCAACTCTTGTCGCTGTAAACAGATCCATGTCTACCAACTCAATGCTCATGCCGTCCAGTAAACAGATGTGATGTGCGCGGTTAGACCCTGGACAAATAAAAGCAAAAGTAAAAGCGATGAAGAAACGATTTTACATAGTTTTCCAGCAAAAGAAATACTGTAGTCCCCGTGGCCAAATACTCGTGGAGACGCACAAATCTGCCTCTGCAAAGGTAAATATTTGATTGTTTGCTTTTATTTTGGTTTTAACCTTTTTTCCTTTTTTTTGTCTACTTTTTGTGTTGCTGTTGATTTTGGTTTGTTTTGATCTGTTTGTTTGGTTTTGTCCCATCACTATTTGAGCGCGAACACCGGCGGAGAAGAGTACAAAAGCTATCGATTGATTTTAGAGCTAGCAAAATTACAACACCCAATATACAAAACAGTGTCCAGTTAGGGAGTCCAGGTTTGAGATGTCACTCGAACTAGAACCAACTAAACCAAATTGAATTGTACTGAACAACTAGACAACAAGATACAACACAATGATGACCTCTTATGACCGATTAAGCCTCTACAGGAAGACATCAGTACACATAAACAGCTGTACATTGGAAACACGTCCCACACAAATTACCAAAGTCAGTTTGGGATTGCCCTCTTGGCTTGTCTGTGGAATAAGCCAGTGTACCAGGAGACCCTTCCCAAAGGAAGTCATTGGTGACAGTGAGATTTCCGAGATCTGCCACCAGCATATGGCAGGATTTGGCTGAGCGAGGAACAAGGATGACTGGATTACCAGCCTTGATATCCAGTGCTACTCGAGTGCCTCTGGAAAACATCCATGAAACCTGTTATGGTGAGAAAAGCACAGACACAAGTATTAAATAAAATATTAAGTAAAATACCGCTGATCACTGTGATTCTTCCACAATTATTATTACTTAATTGACCACCCCCCTAGAGAGGCAATGTAACAAATAATACAACAAGACAACAACAGAGTTAAGAATCCCAGCTGTCGGGAGGCAGACCATTTGGCTATTTAGATTGATGACTGAGGAGTTAGACCAGGCACTTACTCAGAACCGAACAGCACTAGCTAGTGGCCAGAGTGGGATTTGAACCAAGGTCGATACCGCTGTCAATCAAACCATAACCTAGCCCACTGAAAGTTTAGTCACGACAAAACGATAGATAAAAGGTGATAAATCTCTGCTTCTGACAGGTATTTTTCGTCTCGTCTTCAACCAAACGATGTGTTCCAACTTCTTTCAAGCTGCAGATCAAACCGAAGCAGATGTCAACACAAACGTACCTCGTTTCCTTCAGAGGCAGCTCTCATCCTTCCCAACACCTCCTGGAGTTGTAAGTAATGCTGAAAGAAGACAACCAGTTCTGTCTGGAATCGCTTGGTATGCACATATTGCACAGATGACATGCGCAATTTAAGGCGCATGTCATATTTCCTTTGTAAATCAGGATCTGGGGCGCCATACTTGAAGAAATCGAAGCTCAGGGCCTCTTCTCCAAAAGTTGTGAACCTGATCAAGGCAAATAATCCATTATTTAACTTCTTAACTTGCTTCAAGGTAAACTATGCGATAAATGACTGGCAAAGCTATTTCACGTTGTTCGCTTTTCGATCGGGTGTCGAAAGTAGTTCACGTTTGCTGGCTTTTCTTTGCTTTACTGGGTCATTAATTAGAAGAAGCTCACCCTATTTTCTCAACCAATGAGAAGCAAAGTCAAGAGCAATCGTGCCTCGCTTGCACGCATTTTCCCGCGTTTGGCGCCAATCGTCATTGGTTCGTTTTGCTGTTTACGTCAGGGAGTTATTACGATTGACGTTTTGGCTTTAAAATGAGTCGGACATTTTTCATGACGCTATAGTGTCCTATATCGTGACACCAGCGTAGCCAAAGAAGTTACAATCACAGACAAAATCTTCAGCTCTAATTAACGTTGAAATGCAGTGCTCGAATTTAATTTTTCGACCACTAACCCTTCGGGTTAGTAGACATATTTTTTACTAACCAAATTATAAAGTTTGGTATCCAAGCTCACAGCTTATGATATTTAAACCATTGAACATTTTCTTAAAAAATAACGACTAGAACAATGGTCGCTCATATTTCGCAATAAAATAAGAGATGTTAAATAGCTTCTTCATTTTTTCTTCAGTGTCGTTCGACATTTGTCGCAAAGATTGAACAATGTTCATTGAACCTCTTTCCTGTTGCTCCCTCTGCTGTTTTGCTAAAACGCATGCTTCGTGTTTACGATTGCTTGCATGTGCTTTTATGTTTCCAATGTGGAAAGCTTGGCTTTCGGTAAAAAATGAACTGCTTTTATCTGCTAGGGAAGAAAATTCCCGGCAGGCAGTACAGAACATTTCCTCTTTAGTCTCGTCGAACTGAAGCCACGCAAATGCCGAACCCCCTGCAGAACCTCCGACGAACAGCAATTTGCAAGATGGCGGATATGGATCCGATAAAGTTGTGTCCAGATCCCTTCATTCGATGCAAACTAGTCTCCAGGGCCTTAGCGCTCAAAATGGCTGCAAAGTTCGATTTGATTGCAAAGACGGCGAGGACAAATTGTTTGATACAGAAAACAATCTCATGCAAGATAACACATAAACTGTTCCTAAAAATTAACATTTATTTGTAAAATGGTTATTTTTGAAAACATGATTTAAATATGTAAGAGAATTTTTGCTGACCATATCGGGTTAGTTGGACACATTTTTAGTAACCAAACGTTGAAACGTACTAACCGTTGGTTAACGGGTTACCGTTAATTTCGAGCCCTGAAATGCTCCGATACTAATCGGCTATAATATGAAAGAATGACCTTGTAACTAAAAAGTTTAATAGTTATCCATCACTTACTTTTCCCGGTACAAAGTTCCATGTGGAGACATATCAGTCACTGACACACTAGAGAGTTTTCCCTCGGCAGCGAAGTTTCCATCTTGCATCTTAATGTGCGTGAAAAGTCCAAAAGCTTTGACCTTGGCGATGGGATACCTTTTCTTACTTAGAATCAACGTCAAGGCTGACACCTGAAACTTCACATCTGTGTTTACGCTTTCTTGCTCCATCGTATCTAGAATTTTGAACATAAGGACATCTCAAATAAACACATCAAGAGCAAGGGTTTACAAAGAATTCGGGTCGATTTATAGTACACTTCTGACTTCGAAATTTTAAAAGATTTCCGCTTTACACCTTTCAAACCGTGACATGGTTTTCTCATCATTTGTCTCATAAGCGCGAACGATGGCTCAACATGTTTTACACTTCTCATTAAAAGCTTTATATCATTTGAATACGAATAGAGAACAAAAGAATTGCAACGATACGGCATTGGCTGTATCGAGTACAGTTTCAAATGCTACTGAAATTTTTCCCAATACCTTTTCGACGCCAAGCAATTTGGAGTTTAGGTTGATGAAACTCAAGAAAGCTACTACCGTCAACACAAGTCTCGCTCAAAATTATCAGAAAAACGTATGGCCAGATCTGTAGTCATCGAATAAATTGCGTTTGCTTTGGTTTTGCTTTACTTCGCTCTGTGATTGGCCAGCATAACTCGCGCCATTTTTCCAACCAATGGCTGGGTAGCAAAACCAAAACCACTAGCGACTTGCACGCGCGTATTTGCCCGCGTTTTGCGCCAGCTACAGGTAACGTTTCTGTATTCTGATTGGCTCACTGCGCTATTTGCATTTGTTGTGATTGGCCAGAGAAATTACTTTGGTTTTGGTTTTACGACACTCAATTGAAAACCACGCTAAACTACAGACCAGTATATTTGCGTTATTGACCGTACAAGAGCCACTTCGTCTCGGTCCATAAAAACGTAGAAAGAGAACGAGGCCAATATCCAGCCATCTTGACCTCGCGCTTGGTCAATAAAGGATTTATTATATGATCTTCGTACTTGTTTATTTTCGAGCACTAAAAAAGGAAGCCAGTTATATGCAAAAGTGATGTTTTGTTTTCTTTGTTTTCATTCTCGTTGACGCTTTCGGTTTTCCCGTTTTCTACCATCTCGACAGAGAAATATATGTTGCAAAAATATGTTGCATAAGAAAACTTTCGTGCATCCGCTTGGACTTCGGCGAAATTTTATTGCGGGAACAAAACGGGCAATCCTGAGCGGACAATATCGGCCCATCTTGCCCGCTCGGGTAGCCAATCAGAACACAGAATTTGCCTCATCTCGCCCGCTCGCGGAGCTTGCCATATCATAAGAAATGATATTATGGATTTGCACCTTCCATTTCAGTTGCATAATGATTTTCAAGAGGTGAATTATTCCACTGCTGAGAATGCGCGGATGTACCACTGGGACTTGATGGTTGTGAGGCGGCAGGCTGTTGGGGTACTCCAATCCCGAAAAACTCTAAAACGATTACCCACGTTTGGAGATTCAGATTTGTTTCCAGTGAGTTGAAGTCCACCCGTACAAAGCGATTAACCTGCCAACAAGAAGAAAACAAAACTTGTACAGCTACTAAAATACGTGGATATTGGAGCCGTGAAGATGACTTCACAAGAAAACAAGACGAAAAGACTTCAACAAAAGTTCTTGGTAGAATTCCTTTATGGGTAGATGTAACGTTCGAAGTCATTTGTAAGTGAACTATCTCGGCAATCTTAGAATCGTGAGTGAAGTAATCAAATCCATAGCCTTTTACCATTTTACATCCAAGGCACGAGGTGTAGCCACTGAAAAAAGAACCAAAGATAATGGTACCTACCGACTCGTATTTAGAAGTAAACTGCTCATCTTGTTGGTCAATTAAAAGAACATTAATGTGTACAAGGTTGTTGTGTTTGTTATGTTTCGTGGCAGATCTTCGCTGTACTAAGTCCTCCATAGATGAATCACTGTCAGTGGTCACATTAACAGAAGGCATGGAAGGAAATTTATCCTTCTTCATAAGCGGGCGGAGAGGGGCGAGTGATCGATACGGACTTTGCCTTGGTGAGAGAGAAAGGCAATGTGGAAGAGAGGAGGAGAATTTGGGGTTCAAACCAGCATCCGAAACAACTGGGCAGGAAGTGGAGAGGCTTGTCTGGTGTGCAGATAGTGACCGTTCACGTAAATGATGTTGACGAGGAGCCGAGGAAGAAATCAGGTGACGATATGGTGATTCAGGTTCTTGAAGAAGGTCTTCTACGAGAATTCCGCCGAGGGACACATCGAACGAAGTCACTGTTGGCGTAATGTGCTCGTACTTCAGCCTAAAGTCATAAAACATTATGTCCACAAAATCGTGCTCGATTTTGTTGAGTTCGCCGCAAAGCTTTATGCTTAAGTGGGGTACTTCAAAAACTGCTCTCACTGGGGTGGAATCCTCAGATTCAAGTTCAAATTCATCGGTTGTTTCATCAGCGCCATCACCGTCAATATTTTCTCCAAACGTGACATTTGGGACAAAGCTCACCCTTTTCTCTGGCAACACTTTCTCTGGAATGAAAGCTTCCAAATTGCAGGCTGATGAACTGCAAAAGAATCACGTCCCATTCAGAAACAAAAATTTGCTAGTGTAAATGCAGCTTAAGTGTTTGATGGTCAAGAGTAAACAAAATTGAAGAGTTTATACAAGCAAAAATGGCGTCTACAGTCGGCCCTTCGCTTGTGGACACCTACCGTAAGCGGAAAGCAATAAACCACGTGGCCCGGATTTCTCCACCAAAACCTCACATTTATAACTTGGTGCAAGAGGACACTAACAAACCACAGTGCCAGTGATTTCCCAGCTAAATATCTACATTTATAACCTCGTGTAAGCTGACACCAACAAAACACAGAGCAGGTGGTTTTCCAACTAAGACCCCTCATTTATAACGCGGATCTATGCTAATCCCATTTTGTCCACTTACACTAGGTTTGACTGTACCTTAACATACAGCCCTGTGTTGGACCACATCTATGCTCAGAGCAAAGAATATGAAAGAGTGGTAATTGTTGGAGAAATAGTAAATATAAGTTGTAGGTAAAAATTCAGGTAAATGTTTTAAACCTAGGTTGGAAGTCAGTTTCCTTTTTCAATTTCCATTTATAATTAAAGTTCGGAGACAAAGGAAATTGAGATTCAACCTACAATCATGGACAAAAGTAGTTGAAAACACGTGAGTTTTCCAATCTCCAATTCTCACATTTCGACCCCTTCCCCAATTTTCAATGTTGTAATCACGTGACAGTGTCCACGGAGCGTATTTCAACATTGAAAAGGGAGAGAGAGGTGGGGGGGGGGGAGGTGACTATCGACAGAAAATACTTTTTTTCAATAACAGATGGACGCTGATAGAAAGCGTTTGTTTTGCTCAAATGTGTCAACACTTTTGTCTATGATTGTAGGTTACAAAATTTTTACCCACAACATATCCATTGTGTACATGTGGTTACCTCTGGGTAACGAATACCGCACACATTTATGTGTTTAGGCAAGCTAAAGGCACATATTCGGCACTATGGTCAAGTAACAGCGGGCATTAGGCCCTACAGCTACCAAATAAAACATGAGCCCACGTATTAGCAGCCATGGAGAGCTAGTTAGGTCTTGTTAGGATTCGTCAGCTGGCATAGCTAACACCTGGGTTCGGGTTACCACGTGAGTATGAGAAGCATCTCGTTTTCTGGATAACAGTTAATGTTCTAGTTCAGTAAAAATATAAATGAAACATTAACCCTCATTTCCTGCTGCAATGAATGCAACAAAAGCGGAAGCATGAGTCAAACCTCCCATTCCACTTTACAGTCCTTTGCTGTGAGAACGGACGTCGAAATGCAAACACACCAACAATTACAAACTGTACTCAATAATCAGCACGATATTTTGTTATTCTGTCGTGCAGAGCGAGGGGCAGGCAAGAGTACCTGAAATTCGGTGACAGAGTTCTCTTCAATGTTTGCATTTCACACCAACTTAAAGCTCTTGTAGTGTACTGCGTTACTGTACTGCATTAGTCAAAGTCAAACCTCACCTTGGAGAAAGTGTGCTTGGTGATTGAGAAGCGGGACTACCCACAGATGATGACTGCATCCCTGCAGGGGGAGGAATGGGTGCCGTTTCCTTGCTGCCACCAATGTTGTCAATGGTATCCAGAAGCTGACGGTATGAATGAGTGGACAGCTCAAGCTGCAAGGGTGTGGCAACTTTACCTGAGATGTGGATTGTTGGTTTTTTCAAGTTCACTGACACACCCAATGCACCGATTTCCTCGGAGCGACGATCAATCATAAGTTCAAACGCTGTTTTATGAAGAATGTGCGTGCTGCAGGATTTTGGTGAATTGAGATTGCCTCTGTCGGTAAATGATTCCGCAAATGATGACGAGAGAGTCTTTTCCAATGCTGTCTGGTCTGCTGATGAGCAGAACAGACTCATGTCTTTGATTTCTACAAACAAACGATCAATGTCGTGCTCAACGGCTGTCAGATGTCCCGTGTCGCTTTCTTCTTCCACAGCCTCCATCAAGTGCGTGTTTCGAATTGTGATTTTACCCAAATGCGCCACAAGCATCTCATTGCTTGAGGACGACTTTGGCAAATGCACCACCGGCGAGTCCACGGTGATACAACTGTAAACTCTCCGATTTGGATTTAGAGGCTCACTGTCAACAAAGTCACAGCTGTCTAAAAGGACATCGCTGTCATTTTCGAAAAGCAAACTCCCTTGCCGACTTCCAAGGCTTCTTTCTTCTGTGCCACCTGTAACTACAAATGAAGCAGACAGGTAATCAAGCCCTTCTGCCAGTGCCCTCTTCTTACTGACAAGGCCCATAGCCACACTGCTGGCAGCTTGGCGTAAGCTTTCTCCAAACTGAGCCGCATAAACAGCGTAATCCCCTGCAGATAACAAAAGCTCAGAAAGAAACCGGTGAGTGTGGGTATACTGTGCAGACGCCATGCGCACAGTTAACTGAATGTTTCTTTTGATTTCCGTAATATCCACATCGCTATCGTTGGCTACATCCACGATGAGCATCGGGCATTGTTCACCCTTCTTGGGAATCATGAGCGTAAACCTAAAAGCCCTTTGATCACTTGGTCCATCTTGCACGTCTTCCGGTAACGACCACAAGTAAGAGGGCTCCCTTGGCGACAAATCGCCGACTGATAAGCTTCCACATGTGCAAACTGAACGATGCAGAGATCCCTCGGGCGTGAGATCTGCGATTCTGAAGCCACCAAGAGATCCATCAATGCGCTGCATTTCTCCAAGAGATGCATTCAGCTGAACTTCGCTCACAGCCACTTCTGCAACTTTTCGTACAGACTTGATTCCGTTAAGCTTGACGCTTCTGATTACAAGAACATTGATCGATTTAAAGGACGCCGTTACTTCCGTGACATCAGGCAGCTGCTCCTGAAAGCAAATAGATGCAAACTGTCAGATACAAAGTTCCCAACAAGTTCATGAAGTCAACCTTGGACGCCGGCTTGCGTTGCATAGCACTATTTTACTGAATCTTATGGATGACTGGAACTGTAGTTTTTCAACCATTTTCCAGCTACGTTTGTGCTTTGCATAGTATAATGGCCGGATGAAGTACATTCTGTATGCAGCTGGGGCATCAGCATTTCGGTGAGCACGTCACAGCCATCAAGCTTTCTCCTTACACAACATGTTTCAGTCTACATCTTCTGTTAGTTCCCAGATATATGACTTGTCTGACCTATATTCGCGAAATGGCACAACTATTCAACTAATGTCAATAACACTACACTCGTCCAATAAGAAACAGTGTCAAGGAAACCAAAGGCTGCGCCCTTGCTGTACTAGCGAAGACAGTTATTATTATTATTATTTTCGTCTATAGCGTAATGCCTAGCTGTAAACAATACGCCATTTCACAGATCCGTGAGAAAAGATCAGGTGCAAAGCATTGCAGATGACGAGGTTTATTTTGAAAAGAATGAGAATTATTGCTAGAATATCTCGCTCATTAGTGAAAAAACATATCAAGGGTGATTTCATAGTTTTGAAGGGAAGGTCTTACATGCGAAAGTGAGTTTCGTTTGAAGACAGTAAGGCCATCAAATTAAGAAATGGCATAAATTGTATTGCTAAAAAAAATCATTTTAACATTTGTTTGCAATAGGCCATATTCGTATTCTCGGTATTGAACTGGATCTAGCATGAAGTGGAGGCTCTTGCGGGGGAATACATTTGCATATGAAAAGATTCCCCCGCAAGAGCCTCCACTTCATGCTAGATCCAGTTCAATACCGAGAATACGAATATGGCCTATTCAAATGAATTGCAGGTTGGTTGAGAAGTACAGGCTAACCGATTTCTGAAAATCTTTAAAATCAAATTAAATATCTGACACAAAAAATGGCCCCGTTGGCGCAGTAAAATGTGCAGAGATCCTGATCATCAAGAGGCCACATCATTTCTAACAGACTGTAAATCATAAGATCATGAGACTCACATCTACTTGAGGCTGGGAATAATCCGTTACAGGTTCTTCTGGCACTGTTGGCAGGTCGGTAACACTTCCAGTAGATTCTCCAGGTGAAAATGAAGCACTGAAAAACTGAACTAGTGCTGCCAGAGTTTCTTGATTTGCTGGAAAGAAATGCAATGAACAGATATCTTGTTATGATTAATGCATGTTATGTTACTCAATGACGAGAATAGTAATAAAGGTTCTGCAGGACGCACCGATGGCATTGAGTGCATTGAACTGTAGGTTAACAAGGTTCAAGCCATTTCCATTAACACTTTTTGTAGAGGGACCATCTGCATCAAAATGCTGGTAATCGAATGTGATGAGATCCTCCTCCTCCATAACAGCTGTCGCCTCACTGGAGGTGGAAATGTCGCTGTCTTGCAACTTTCTCTTGGAATCTGGTCTCACCAGATCAGCTACTACGGAAAACGCACCGCTCACAGTTTCAGCAAATGACTTTTCACCTAAAAGATACAAAAACCGGTAAAAACGTGGGTGCTTCAGTTAAAAGTTAACGACTATAGCCTCGACTTACGGCCCTGTAGGGTTGGGGAGGTTATACTGTCTGGGTGCTGTATTTAGTGTTCTCCACCTGTTTCTTATCTAACTACGAATTCAGATGTACAGAAAAGTCGTTATTTGTTTCATCAAACAAGATACTACGTAACAAACACCGTAGAGGCCCGAAATTAAAAGTCTACATCAGTAGTATCTGTATTTGAAGTCAACCCCCCGCGATTGAATGGTCATGGTGCTAACATTGGATAAAGTTTGCTGCTTCTTTCCTGCTTATATAATTTTGAAATTCAAACCAGAATTTCAGCGGCAATGGACAGCACTCAATATTTTTAGTTACTGTCTGAAACTTAAATATATCCCAGATAATGTCAGAACAGCTGAGTTCCTCAGCATTGTTAAGTCCAACACTGTTATCAGGGTGTCATTGCGACTCGTTTGCAGTTGTTGGGTATTGTTGTTTTAACTACTAAACCTTCCTACCAACATTCTGCAAGGTATTCAAAAGCATCTAACACGTTGGACAAAACAACGTTGGTCTTTTGGGGTGGAAGCGATGTTAAAAGCCTTTTGCACGGGCAAAAGGCTTCTAACATGATGCAATTCTAACGTTAAAAGGCTCCTAACATGCCTTCATTTTATTAACTGGAAGCCTGGCTGGAATGAAATAGACTCTCTTCAGTTAAACACTTCTACTTTGTAATCACAAAAAATAATGTAACAGTAATTTGTCTCAGGTCAATTTTAAACCGAGGAAAGATACAGAACCAGGTGATCAACACGCACAGTAGACTTACTCCTTGACTGTGTGGAGCTGGTATTGTCTGAAGATTGTCCCATTTGCGGTTTACATGAAGAAAAAAGAAAGTCATACTCTGGTCCAAAATTCTGGATTGCGTCGACAAGATGAACGCCGTGGACAGCGAAGGATGTGGTGGAGTCATATGGCCGCTTCATGTAGTTTGCCTTGACCCCTAAAACCTGCAGTTCAGCTATCAGACTACCTGTATTTGCAGACAAAACTTAATGTACCGTCATTTAAGTCATTTAAGTCATTTGTATAGGTAATCACATGATTTCGAGTGCAATTTGGAATAAATAAGCACGAGTAACTTTTTTCAAAGACCTACAAAATTGGGCGAGCCCGTAGGGCTTTCCAAGTCGCACGAGAAAAATCATGTGATTACTTATTAATAATACACTTGAAAAAATAGACTACTTATAAAAGCCTCAGACCATACATTGACTACCGAGGTACGCAGAAGGCATTGCCCTCGACACGGTTCATGTATGTCGATATAGATGACATGATCAAAATGAGAAGATGAGTACATAACATGGTATATTTTGAGCGAGGTCAGTACATGGAAGATGCAATTTCTGAGTTCTTTCAACAATAGTAAATCCTACGCGCTTACGAGGTTTTAATAGAAAACTATAGCACAAAATTCGTCAGACCATTCCTCAAGTTTTCAATAGTAGGATAACAAAGCCGCTACTAAATACTACATGTTCCCCAAAACCAATGTTTGCAGAAATCTCCAGTTGCCCACAGCTCAAGGAACGCAAGAAAGTTAAGATTCTTATTACTCGGGCTTCCTGTGGAAGGCCCGAGTCTAAATCTGTCGTCCGTTTTTCTTTTTTTTCGTTGTTCTCTACAAACCTCATTTCCGGCGTATTTGCGCAGGCGCTAACGATGAACCGGTAAAACCCGATAAAAACCTGTTTATGTTTTGTTTACGCTTGTCTTGTCTGTTGAAAAGCAAGGCACAAAGCAACTGTGGATCCCTCGACGGATTTTCAAAGGAAAAAGTTGATATGTCTACAGCTATGGCAAACGGTGTCGTATCCAATACGCTCAAACCACTTACAATTGCACACGCCGTTCGCGGTAGACCCACACTAAATGATGATGGTGAGCGTGCATCTCGAAACGGTTCGTTCCGCGAAGCAAATGTGAAAAATATTATGAGATCAAATGAGCTGAATGAGCTATCAATGAGTACAAAAAGTGCACAAAGGCTTTGACTTGAGTGGAAACTTTGACACGAACAGTTAAGGTACTGGCGAATACAAGATACCCGTTGATGATGAGATTAGAGGTACAAAGACGAACAGCAGTAGTAACAACAGCAACAGGAAAGCGTCCATGTTGGGTGATGAAGAACCCACGCATCGAAGCGAAGATGCAAGAAACGTTTTTACTTTTATGGCTATTGTCACCAGTATTTCATTTCTTTTGATTACTTTAGATTGTGGATTATCAGCTGTATCAAGTCTGTGTAGTGTGTTAGTTTTATGTGTTATCTTGTACCTTCGCGTGTTCTACATGAATGTGTAAAGCCCCGTGCAAACGCTCGCAACATTGTTGGCCAACAAGACGCAACATGTTGGGCCCAACATGTTGCGTCTTGTTGGCCAACAATGTTGCGAGCGTTTGCACGGGGCTTAAGTTTATCAGTTTTATCAACACAACCGTCGGATCATGTACTTGAAAAATGCGAGGTATTTGAGAAGGCAATGCAGTTATCTGTACATGATCAACGTGATGCCTTAGTGAAAATAAAATATAGAAAGGAATTCAGATCTCGTTATGCTAAGTTTGTGTATTTTAACGACAACCGTGAATGCCATGTGCCATCAAGACGTTGTGATGGCGAGCCCAGTAGGATACCAGTAAAAAAGCTAAAAAGTCTGTCACAGAAAAGCAGAAAACTAAGATTGTTTGTTTTCCCACGGTCCTGTTTCATGTTTATTTCCGCTGGCACACACTCACACAGGCAGCCCAATGCTTTAACGAATCGAGTTTGAGTCACAAAATACATGTATAATTTTATATATTAGGCTGTGCGGAAATCATCCACAACATCCATTTGCCACTCGAAAAGCCCGAGTGAAGGCCATTACGGCCTCTAGTTAAAAAATGCAAAAGGTGCCAGCAAGGAGGAACTGGATCCTCATTACACTGTAAATCCTCAACAGGCGTTGTGAGTTTGTGATGGCTTCCACCTCAAACTTCCTCCATCAAGTATTCAAATGCAAGCAAAATGTTAAATCCTTACCCATGCTGTGAACACCAAGAGAAACTCTGTCAATACTGAATTGAAGGACGACCATTCTTGATCCCTCCATGAGTTCTTTGGTTTTGTCCTCTAATGTGGTGTCCACAGCTGATTTGCTAGGTCTCCTGTGATCCAATGGAACAAGCCAGAGTTAAACGAAAGTCTCGGTCGCTTTTAAGAACGCGGGGCAAAACACAAGACAATCGCAAGCAAATGCCGGGCCCCCTTCACTTTAATAAGTGATCTATAGCTGTTTTCCGTCAAAGGGAACCTCCACTCTTAAGACAAATTGACGCTAAATTGTTGGAGAGGACTACCAGCTTTCAAAATTTACTCGCAAAGGTGGAAATATCCTCTCGTTGTACAAAAAATTAGGTATCATTAACGCCTATTTCCAATTTTAAAATTCCTCGGCGCCGCCATTTTCGTTGCGATCATTGTTTAAAACAAACGATTTTCTGCTTAACTGACTTCCTGACAGTAGCTGTAACCAATTGACGTCATGAGTTCCCTTTCATAAACACAAATAAACAAAGAAAATAGCCTGAAATTGCTTGCCAATCTATGTCACAAGTTTGTACATGTCCAATCTTCTGTCGTGACCACTATTCTGTTAGGAAGCAGTATTTACCTGGTGGGTGATTCCTTGAGCATCTCGGGAATTGTTACACTGCTGCTGTATAAGCTGTAGTACAGGTCGTCAACACTGCTGTCCACTCCTTAAAATATCAGTGCAAAAAAGTTCTCACCTGATTGGTTAAAGCGGCTCGGAGGATTCTAAAAACCTATATTCTAGTATAACTGTCACTTAAAAAATTGCGTTCAACCACAGTACGCACAATGTAGATATTCAAACTTGGTTTCTCAGAATAGATTGCCACTATAGCTACCAGTGAGAGAACTTGGTATATCACCTATCACCTTCTATGCAAAAAGATCGGCCAATTACATTGGTCTACGTAATGGCAGCCAAGCTTTCTTCTATCAAATGCCAGCTGCGAGATAGGAAAGCTTGCTTCAGGTCAACTGACACAAACAAAGCTATAACCGTGCTATACCTACAGAGTGTGTTCACTTGACGTCATGGCGGCCATGTTGGAGAAGGAGTTGTAGGAATAAATCAGTCCTAGGGGAATTGAGCTCTATTTTCATGCAAAATATCCCTTGTTTCAAAAAACCAATATGGCCGCTGGTCACGTGAGCAAACGCCCTCTAACATTGTAACTGGGCAAGCGTTTTGAGATTGGATAGCTTGTGGCAACTTCAGAGTAATTTTTGTGAAACTTTCAAAAGGCAACCTCTTTAACTGGAGATCCAAATCTAACAACTGTCGAAGATGCAATGGTGAGTTTAAAATCTCCCTATAACAGTTTGTGCATTTTCATCAGTTGCTTGAAAGCGAGGAGCTTGAGTTAAACCTTTAATTCCCTGTGATCATTTCCTGTATTCTCATGCCCTGTATACTTCACAAACTAGTGATATAGTAAGGAGAAGTTGGATGGTGGTCAGTCTTGGGAAATAAAGGGTTAAGAACACTTCAGAGAGATGTCCTACCGTTCTCTAATCAAACACATCATCAACAAGTAACTGTGTACCTACAATCATTCGTCCTTACTTTCTGAATGAGGCAGAGGAGTGGAACTCGCCACAATTCTTTCTCGTGTCACTGATGTTGAAGGAACAGGAGCTTTGGGCCTATTCAGCTGTTTGACGCATTTTGTCAAGGCTTGGAGCTAAAATCAAATCACCACGAAATATCAATAGTAGATTACAAATGATTAACATTAATTTTATTTCTGAAAATCGCCATGCAGATTCATGGCACCTTTATACTTGGCAAAATATTATCTCAACTGACAAAGGGAAGTGTTTTTAGTATCGCAATAAAGACAATTCAGTGGTTTTGTGAAAGAAACGCATCATTTTTCTAATGATCAGTTCCAAGTGAATTCTGGGTGGATCCAGTACTTTGTAAGGGCAAACGGTCAAAATTAGAATTTCAAATGACGTCTTTAAATGGCCGTTTGCCCACACAAAAGACTGGACCTACCCACAATTCACTCGGAACTGATCAATAGCAAAATGATGTATTGGGAACCTCATTAAACCTACTTCACAAAGAGCCCCAAAGAACCCACTTTGGAAAAGAATGAATTTTTTTTACAATTTATCGATTGTAAATTATTGTTTCCACCACACGAAAAAGCATCTCCAAATGGCACCCTCCCAACTTTGAGGTACTTCAGTTGAATAGGAACTCAACAAAAGGATTATAACTATCGTGAATATTTGAGACTTGGTATGGTGTCGTGGGCCTTTCTCATGCTCAAACTTACTCAAACCACTACTTTTCAGGCGCCATTTCATGTGAGAAATTGACTGATTTTCAGTTAAGTTTGGATTAGTAGCCAGACCTTTACTCTTTTCTGAAGTGAGCTACTGGCCGTGAGTTACTAAATTACTTTCAAAACGCTAATAGTATTACTAAGTACTATCTTCGAAACAGCGCACAGAATCAAAGCACGGACAAACACCATAACATTGAAGAACTGGATTTCTTCCAATTGTTCTGGCTGAGGAAGAGTGGCAATAGGCTAAGCCAAGTCAGTCATCGTCCAGGTGATTTGACAGACACAGGGTCAAGAGTCCAAGTTCCAGGAGGAGTTACAGTAAGGATACCTGGCCTCCTACACAAACCTTCTTTTGGTTCATCATCAACCTCACGTGACGAGCAAAATGAAGGTCTTCGCAGGAGGCTAACAACATACCTTGTGCTCATTAAGATGAAGCACCAGACTGGGAAGCTTGGCAGATAGAGTTACCGCTGGGTACTGAGGATCGGCTGTGAAAAGTAATCTCCTGTGAAATCAACAAAGCAGTCACTGGTAAGTTTTTTTTTTTTCAAAGCAATAACAGTCTAAGGGCGTTCGTGGAGTGCTACACGACCCAGAGTTGACATTATCAGCGAGCCAGCTGTTAAAGTCGGCAAATACATGCAGTGGAGACCTCCCGCTACGTGGAGCTTAAAAATGACTGAAATACAACAGTGATGGACGATATTCTTCTGTTTGTGGTGGAACAGAGAATTAACTCTGAAGTGTAAATTAAAGTGCTAATAGAAACCCATGAAAAACCCACTGGGCGTTAGCTCTAGTAAAGGGTATCAAGGAACCACACGAGGCAAAGAAAAAATTCTTATGACCTCGGTGGGAATCGAACCCACGACCTCCGGATTAGATCTACCGTTGCTCTGCCGACTAAGCTACGAGGTCGGACAGAGAAAGTCGGGGACGATTAAGATGGTGAATCGCGGCGAAGAGAAAGTAAGGGTACATATATGTTAATTCTCTGTTCCACCACTTGTATGTGTTTATAGTTCTACGCGGCACAACTTATATATGTATTCTTCTGTTTGTGTTTGGTTACTTTTTCAGTGGAACCAGAATCTTTCCTTTAGAAACGCCCTCAAGGGAAATTATAAAATGGAATAGCTAGAACTACAAATCCACTTGGGGGATGACAAACCTAATGGTTGACAACACAGAAGAAATTACACAAGAAACAATCAAACTTGTGGCAAATAAGACGCCATTTATTCGTTGTGTTGCTTACGGAATCAAAAGTCGAATTACCCATGGCATGACAATTGTTTGATCAGAGAAGAAATGGTTTCATACTTCTTCAAAAAATTGAAGAAAATACGAAATGAACAAAAGAAGCCCTTAAAAAATTATTTGCAATTTATTTGAAAACGCTCGTACATATTTTTTATCCAATTTAGCCCACAAGTTGTGAACTTGAGTAGTCTACACTCTCAAACGTTTCGTTGAAGTGTCGACTGGATTTCGAAATAATTGAGCTTTTCTAAAATGAGCGACCTTGCGTTACCGTTGCTATGGTAACAGCTGTTGCTTGAAAACCGATGAGAAAATAAACTTCAGGGGTCATACGTTGAAAAGATGTTGCAGTATAAAGGAAATGGAAACTGATTTCAAAAGATACACCACAAAGCCAAAAAACTGCTGGGAGCCGCACTAAGCACTCTTGAAAAATGCAAACGGAACAAAACCCTTAGCAAAACGCGAAAACGGCACTAAACAGCAAAGCAGAATTCCAGAATGCATTCCAGCAGACATCTGTAACATTAAAATGTCATAGTTTTAACTGGTGTCACTTAAGCTGAACGAACGGTTTCATGTGAATGAAAGAAACATTCTGATCATGCAGTCACGATGAATCAATCGACCTGTGAACAAACACACCCGATTATTGGTTCTTACTTCAGTTAAAAGATCTCTCACCTTTCCATCTGAATAGTAATTGTAAATTTATCTACCACATGGACATCACTCGTCATGAATGGCTTGCTGGATACTTCTGACCAATTGTCATTCACATTACGCACTACCATTTGTATGTCAGACAGATCTAAAGTGTACCTGCACACAAGTCAAAGGGAAAATTAAATTTAAATCTTCATGAAATAGACTCGAATAAGCTGAGGCAAACAAGCTGGATGATAAGAACAAGAAAAATGACGTTTTAAGTAAATACAACTCGAGAAACCTCAACAAATAATTGTGCTGCATAGCGTGGTTATACACAATTATTGGATGAGGTTTTTGTCATGTCCAGAAAAATCAAGCACGAGGTTAGAGTTATCAGCTGAAGTAGACAAGCTGAATTAAACATTCACTTACAAACGTGGACGTCATTTCTCCTCTTCACCGACGCCACGCCACACAAAGCGCGCGAACTAGAAATGATTATCCTTTGAAATCATGCACCACAGTCATACATGGCATGACTACTAGTGGCCTTGAGTGTCCTCGACATGATTATTGTATAATCTCGCGCTGATTTCGAAAATACAATGAATGCTTTCGGCCAATCAGAAAGGAGATAGCGAGTTCAATGTATAATAATTACTGTACTTTGGAACTACAAGTTACCATTTCAAAATCACAAATCAAATCCTGTAAATAGAACTGATAGAAAAATAATCATGTAAGTTTCACTCTTCCCAGGCAAATCGGGCAACAAAGTTAAAAGCCCTTCGTTAAGTTGCGTCCAAGCTGCTTTACAACCCTTCTTCTATCATTTCACTGCATTGCCATCACCAGGAATTGCATGAATTATTTCAAGTGCAACTAATATCTTCACAAAACCTTGAAAACTATCTCTTGCTCACCTTTCGTACATCATATCAATAAGAGTCTCGCTGCTCATTTCATTCACCAGTGCATTTGTTGAATCTGCGATGGACATAAATTCCTCGTCTTCGTCCAAAGGAGGAGTGCTAGGCGGTGTCACGAAAGGATCATCTGTGAAAACAAACAAAAACAAGAAGCTTGACAGATTTCACTTTCATTTATTTTTCAGCTGTTCATCCAACACAAAGCCGTCTCATATTATCAATGTGAATTCAATTCACGTTGAGGCCGCAACACAGGAATGGTGGGAAAACACTGGAACGCTGCACAAATGAACACAAACAATCTCCGAAACAAAATTGAAAACCAGGGACCGGTTGTTCGAAACCGATTAACTTAATTTAGGATTAGCGCAAACTTTGGATTCAATTGATTCATGATGCAGTACGACGAGTTTCATAATGTAACTGCATTGCTATTCTTTTGTGTGTGATCATTATAACCTTTCCAAACAACCTGAGATAACAATTCTCTTATGTTTCATTATTAAGCAGGCGCATCTACTGGTAAGACGTAATTCCTTACACTGTAATTTTTGTAATAACGTTAAAAGAAGTCCCCACCTTCCATTTCTGTTTGTGCATCTTGCCCGTCTGATGTCGTCCTCTTTCTGTTAAGCGCTTGAGTGTTTGTAAAGCTTAAATGGCCAAAGTCAATCAAAACCTGACAACAAATGAGAATAATCAAAAGTCAAAGTTGTGTTTTGTTTCTAATGATTTGACGGTTGAATTACAGGTGATTCCTCAACACCAAGCATACAGGTGATTTCGTTCGAACTCCTGAGCAGGACGTGTGACACAACCTCATTCATAATTTGTTTCTGCTACTCTGACTAAAATGACCTCATACGGAGAGTGAGGAAAATCTCAAACTGAGGCCTTGCCGTATTGGCAAAGCGAAGCGAGATCAATACGGCCAGGCCATGACCAAAAAAGACCGAACGTTCAGGGTTAAGTTGTTTACTCAATGTCTTTAAACACTGCAAAACGTTGCTTTGTTTTGTTCTTGCATAATTCATAATCGGCCGGTAGGCATTACTGGAGAATAATATCCCAGCAACTAGCTAATCAGAGCGAGCGTTTTTTCAGCTACAAGTGCCAGGCATATAATAACGAATGCATGATCCAGTGAATTCTTAAGACAAAGTATTGCGATGAACTTGACTTTCAAGACAGCAAACTTACCACTGAAGCTTTCCTGTCCTGAAAACTTTCTGGAACAAGAAATCTAGGAGCAGAGATGTCCAACTGAATATCCCATCGTTTTGACTGCCCCTAAATCAGAGATGTGCATTGTATGTTATGCGTTGCCATTAATACAAATAAGTAGAAATGGAAAGACTTTTTATCTCCTTCTGGGTGATTGCTTACACAAAAGAAGATACTACTCCAATAACAAACACTGAAAACTCTTGCTAAAGGTTAATTTCGTTTTGTTGTTGTTCAAAATGCCAAAGAGGAACGGACAAACTATTTTAACATCACTTTAATAACCTACATTAGGGGTGCTTTCCATTATGCCAAAGATTCCGGAAATTTCGGTCGGAAATCAAATGGAAAGGTCCGTTTCGGTTTCTTCTGACCGGAATATTCGGGATCACCTCTGGAGGTGGTACTGATATTCCGGTCGGAATATTCCGACCGAAATTTACCGTTCCATTTACCGAGTTTCTTGTTCCCAATACCGCTCTTCTGTCACTTGCTCGACCATCATGGCCGACATGACGAGGATGCAATCTTCTTCTTGTTATCAATGCTCAATTTGTGGATAAACAACGACAGATTTATCAGAGTTATAATGCATTCTTGTTCGGCGATGACTGGTATGTGTCTGCATAGCGTTGATACTAAAAACATGTTGAAAATTTTGTTGTTTCGTGTTATTTGTGCATTTTCCCGCGTTTATGTTCTTCAATTGTTCAAAAGTCGGGGTTGATCCTTTGGGAAGGTCAGGAGGTATACGCTTTCTACCTCTATTACTAAGCGGAATTCGTCCTGCGTTAAGTACTTCCCGACAGAGCTCTTCAAATGTGGCTCGAGTTAGTCAACAATGGCTTTGAAATTCGCATAAACTATACAGCGGAACTGTAACCTGAAAATAGCCGAGTACACGATTCAGATCGCCTCGCATAAAGCTAAATGCAGCACCTAAGAGTAACAACTCATCGGACTCTTCAACAAGCTCATTAAAGATTTCGGATTCTTCGGAATCTTCACCAAAGAGCCCCAACACTCAAGTCCTCCATCTTTGTTTTGCAAAGTACCGCGCGTGAGAATATGGGCAATAGGTTTCGTCGATCGGAATGTGTCGTTCCATTTTCCAGCGGTTGGTCCTGAGTTCTCTGACCGGTCAGTTTTGAATAATGGAAAGCACCCTAGTTTTACGCAGCAAAAGAAGCTCCAAAGACATAGTTGGTAAAGAAAATATTTGCTGTCTTCCAGTACTACGTATGTTAAGGGTGACAATGGATTGAAACAAGAAACATTCCATTCTGAAAAATGTACATCGAAAGGTGGCATATTTAATGTTCAATTTAAAGTTCGAATTACATAACACACGCATCTCCCATATTGAGAAACGAGATTAAATCCACGGAAAGACTAACAGCTGAAATTTACTCCCACCACTACAAAGACCAAATCGTTAGCCCAGGTATCACTGTACATGTAACTGCTGGTTCTAAAACATAGGACACAGAGCAAGTCTCTGTTATTGCTTTGACTCAAAATGTGTATGTGCACTCCCTCTCCCCTCCCCTGTGGTCTCACTATTTGCAAGCAACCACCTCTTGAAAAATACCAAGGCTTCTGGGAGTTTGACTGTATCTAAAATTCGTATTTCTTTAACCTCTCTCCATCGTGAGCACAAATTTGGCTTTCTAGATGCCACAGTGACACATTTCACTCTGGTCAAAGATCTGCTCTACCAAACAAATGGATCACTTATCCCGAATGCGTATTGTTCTTACCACTTCTGATCCTGCCATCATGGCATCAAGCGTTTGGACCAATTCAGCTCTTGTCTGGTTCTTAAGCTCTTCGTATCTGACTCGTGCCACCTCACGGAGCTGGCGTTCAATGTGAAGCGCCTGAGTGCCTTCCATTGAAGCATGGGAGAAAAACTCAGAGATATGATCTAACACCAAAGGGTTGTAGACCACGTCAAGAGGCTGAGTTGTCACTGACAACCTAGTGATGACAAAAGGCAGACTAGAGTTTGGAGGATAAACAATACCTGATAAATTAATTGAGGTGTTGTTGATCTCATATCAAACCTTCTCTTGTAATTAGCCTTCTCATAGTAATTAACATTACAAAACATTGGAGCAGTTTTCCGTTGAGTGTCGCGTCCGCGTTGCTTTTACTTTACTTCGTTCTGTGATTGGTTGACAAAACTCGCACCACTTTCTCAGCCAATGAGAAGCAAAATCAAAACCAAACGCTAAATGTAGTTGCACGCGCGCACTTTCCCGCGCTTGGAGCCGGTTGCATGTAATTAATTCAGACTCTGATTGGTTCACTGAGCTGTCTTTCTTTCTTGTGATTGGTCAGAGTAATTGATTTGGTTTTGGTTTTACGACACTCAATTGAAAACCGCTGTAAGGTGGATGGTAGTAGAACTTTCATGTCCTCAACAAATATTGATTCTGTTTGTCAATAAGCAGATGCCAACGACTTCCGTACATGTTGTCAATCACTGTAGCAAAACACTTCTGTTTCTGTGCATGAAGGAGCCCTCGCCCCTCACCCCTATTAAAAATGCGTTCACCAGCGAAAGTATAAATTTGGAATCACGCACTTCTTTCCTGACCAGACTGGCTATGAGCCACTGAGCTCGGAAAATGAATTATAAACCACACGCGGGTTTATGGTTTTTGCTTTTCATTGGCTGTTTTTATGATCGTAATTTGGTTTTACAGTTTGATGCGTGGATTTTAGTTAACAACACAAATGGAATACATGTCAAGCGTTATGCACTAGTCAGCGCATGTACCAAATGTTTAACAAGAATCGAAGGAGCGAAATCAGTCTCACACGTACAACTCGGAAATGGGGATAGGCATTTCTCGAGTTAACAAAACTGACCTGTAACCAACTTTGCTAGCAGGAGGAAGAGACTCGAACTTCATTTCAAACACTGGCTCATTCATGTCTTGCAAGATGTTCAGTCCCAGGCTGCCAGCAGATGTCATCATTGCGCCAAATGTGCCTTTTGTTAATGTTCCTTGTTGTTTCTTGGCCTGGGAAACTTTCTGTTGCAAAAGAAAACAAATGTTCGCACAAACGTACTCTTATTCTATTTTTATCTCCAGCTCCAGCAAGTAAACTTTTAATTTCCGGCCGTCATTGCGTTTAATAATTATCCTGCAATGCTTACAAAGAAGAAGATTCGGCTTTGTCGGTAAACTCTTGAATCAAAAACAGATTTGCATGGATTCAAGACCAAAAACTATTTATTCCATATTTTCATTTCTGATTTCAACATATAAACTTAAACTTTTCATTTTAGACCTAATTGCATTTCGCAACAATAGATTTTGCGTTTTAATTCCGTTACTTTTTTGCTTAGTGGTTTCTTCTTCCAGTTGCGGTTTTATCAAGCGTCTGATTGGTTGAAGAACAATAATCATTCTAGAAATAATTCTTAGTGTTCATGGTTTTCGGAGTCTAACAGTAAATGAACGCTGATGGGTCCATTGGAAAACCTTCTACGAAATGATGACCATTCACAGTTAAGATCTACTTGCCTGTGATTCCCGACCCTGGGGACAAACCAAAGCTGGAAACAAGGTTCCTGGTGTCAGCTTATCTCTCACAAACACAGCTCCCAAACTCATGCTGAACTCCCAGGTGCTGGAACGCGGACGCATCTCTGAGTCCCACCTCAAATCAGAAAACTCCACCTCAATTACTGGCAGTGTGGCTGTAGCCTGTGGGGCAGTGTTTGAGTGCTTTGTATTGACAAGTTTGAAGGAACCAGCACCAAGCCGGAAGTTCAAGTGAGCGAACACCTGGTCGCGGTTAAAGATAGACTCATTAAGATGGCTGTCAGTAAGCTCACCAAGGAACTCCTCTTCCTCTGCAAAAAAAAAAATGGTTACAAAGACGCCACCGGTAATAAAAACCCTTAAAAATTATGTCTAGTTTAGTAAGCGAGTATGAGTGTTTCAAACTTAAGTTTTTTCAACGGCTTGAACTTGAACTCGAACTCGAGTTTTTTGAAGGGTTTCAAAAACTCCTGAGGAAGATCTGGAATAGAACACAAAATTTAGCCGTGTCTATGTCTGAAACAAAGACACTTATGAGTTATTACGGCCCCCTCCACACTACACGCAATAAATTCAGTAAAAACCCAACTTTATTCTTACGGTTTGGCCAACCGGAGTCCACACTAATCCGGATAAATTGTCGAACGACAACGGAACTTTTCGAACACGCTCTTCAAAGTGGATAAACTAACCCATCCACACTAATGCGTTATCGTTTGCAACCGCAAACTCGCATTGTCGCCAGTCGTCGACACTACTGTAAAACGGCTGAAAACGCCGATGAAAACGGAGTCTTTCGAAAACGGCTTCAAAAGTGGGCAAGTTTGAAAACACTTCGTTTCTAGCGTGGACAGGTGAATATGGAGACTTTTAAAAACAGTGACGTAAAAAGCGTCACATACCATCGGTTCCAGTCTAAAGACCGTGTATTGATCGCAAGAGCTCAACTCTACACATGCGAATACCAGGTCCCAGCCGTGTTCATCTTTCAGTTTCGAGCGTTTTAAAGTGGATACGTCAAAACAATCCGAAAACGCTAGGGTGGATGAAAATATCTTGCTTCGTTTTCGCGCAGATGAAAAGGGGCACTTCTGAAAATGCCGGCTGTGCGTGTATTAGAAGATGCAGTGATTGTGAAGTGTGTTTAACATCGAGTGTGATTGAATAATTGCCTTGTTACCTTTTGTAGTTGGTTGTTCTGCCATGAACATGGATGCTGCATCTTTCCCTTCCATTCCACCAGATGACCCATCAGTCGCTTCCGTTCCATACCAGCTGTACCAACCAGTTAACCATCCCTGCCAACCCCCAGACCCTCCCCCTGTGCCAGCTGAAGCTTTCCCTTGTTCCATCTCTTCAGATTGGTCGCCACGAACCGACTGCATCTGCCAAAGAATACTTTGTGGATCAATAATAATCAAACTACTGCTACCACAGCATAGTGTTACCAAATTCATTACAATGTCCAAAGCCTACACGCAATTTACTGCGCTTTTCATGTTGTCAGAACTGGGTCCAGCATAGTCAGTTTGTAATTAGAACCCATTTTTTTAATGGCAGGGTTTTTCAAATTTACCAAACTTGCACATCCCAAAAATCATATGCGAAGCACTGATGCATGATCAGAATACAAACTTCATCCTGATTAGTGTGTATTTCTCACAAACTGATCGAACTGTCAGCCATCTCTGACTAATGAAAAGCGCCCTTATATACAACTGACTTCTCTGGACCTGGACAATTAATTCAGTAATCGAAACACTGAGAGGAGGGTGTTAGCTTCTAAAGAAACTGTGCTGTTATCCTGTGTCGGTGGGGGAGTGTTTCACGAAAATTTGGTTTTGTGAACGGAGTTGATTATGTAAGTTGGCCACTGTATGGGGATTTAAAAACCTGACATTTCGAGCGTTAGCCCCTCGTCAGAGCGAATCGAGGAATTATTAAGTGTTTCCGGGGAGCAGGGTTGGCGCAGTGGTGAGAGCACTCGCCTCCCACCAATGTGGCCCTGGTTCGATTCCTGGACTCGACGTCATATGTGGGTTGAGTTTGTTGTTGGTTCTCTACTCTGCTCCGAGAGGTTTTTCTCCGGGTACTCCGGTTTTTCACTCTCCCCAAAAACCAACACTTCCAAATTCCAATTTGATCCGAATGCAGGACCTCCCTGAAAACCACTTCGCGGTGAGTGGAGCTTCCTGGGTAAATGTCATTGATTGATCGATTGATTGAATTATGGGTTGTGTATGGTTTACATACAGAAGATGGAGCTAGGTGGTAACATGGTAACATGAAAGACACGGATAAATTAGTTTAATAAAAAGCGTCCTTTGATACCGAGGGGATTGTTTGATTGTTAAGAGTGCCGATTTAAAATATGAAGTTTTGCTCTAGATTCTAGCGGCTTTCCGTGGTACCTTGATGTAGGGACAGGCCGCAGATCGCCATGTGTTGGCTGGAATGGTTAGGGAGATAGAAATGTCGAGCGACTGTTTGGATGAGTCGTTGTCATATGATTTTATTTCTCAACATCGCCAAGGTGTTCGTGTTCGCGGGATCAGTCGCGTACTCGTCTTCCTGTTTCGCCAACGTATAACTTTTTGCATAAGGTACAGGTTATGCAATAGATAACATTTGCGAAGGTACACGTGAAACGATGATCACTTTAGTCCCGATATTCAGTAAGTGTTTCAAAAGTGTCGGGTTGATCATTTGTTTTGAGTGCGCTTCTACCCAGAAAGTTACCTACATTTCTGTCGTGTTTGAATGAAATTAGTGGTGGTTGCGAAGTTAAGATTCCGCTAAGTATTTTCAACACCAACAAAACTGCGTGGAATATCACCTGATACTTAATTAGCCAATGAGGCTGTTGGCTGTGGCAAAAATCACGCCATATTCCGTAAGATCTAGCACGATAAAAATCTGATGTCATTACCGACAGGAGATAGCATTAAGACAAGCTGAAAACAGGATGCTTCACAATCTCAGACATGCAGTCAGCAAAAAAACAATTTTTTCCTTTCAGTAGCAAAACTAATAAATTACATTAGAGTAAATATCAAATTGTCTGAGGGATAAACGGTTCTACCTGACTTAGTTCATGCTCAGCTCGTGTCTCGGCAATGGATCTTAAAACAACCAACTCTTCAAAAGACAATTCATCTTCAATCTGTTCTTGTATCTCCTGTATATAGATGTAAAAAAGATACTTTATTTCATAACACCTAGTAGCCATGAGCTGAAATACGTTTTGACCCTCAGTTAAACCCCAAGATGAAAATTTCAATTCTCTTTTGTTGTCCCCACACATTTCCTATAGAAGTAGTAGGGAGAAACTGTTAAAATATGAAGAAACTTCATCTTGGGTGATCATGTCCCTAATTCTCGTGACCACTTTGTTTTCAAAAGCGTTGATATTTCAGGGAGAAATTTGATGCTGATCACTCTTGTAAACGGTTTAAGGATTAATGCTACATAATCAATAAAAGAAGCTAAATCAATAATATATAGATACGATAAGCACAAACATATTCATTTTTCGCTGCAGAAGACAGGAAAAATATGTTGGCAGTTACTTGCAACATCATGGGTTGAAATCCCACTGACGTTGAAGATATTTTTAGCTACTAAAACCTGGGCATAAAAACATGAGGAACTAAGCAACGTTTGCTTCCAAATGTTTAATACAGAAGAGGCACGTATGTCACTAAAGGTATATTAAGGGTCAACGTCCCATCGTTCTTAAGACATCATTACAAACTAGGTTAAGATTTCTTAAGTTATGACCTATGCTCAATCAAGTGACCTGCTTGTGGAATTTTGGGATCGCTACGCAGTCACACATTTTTGTTCAGAAGAGCACCACTGGTAAAAATACCAAGGACAACCAGGAAAAGAATAAAACAAGCAGCTTTTACAGAACAATGAACAAAGGCAACTGGGTTCCTCTGAACAATCCAAAACACCACGAATCACTGCAAAACTACAGTGCAACAGCAACCAGCCCACATAGAGCCAACTGAGGCCTTAGAATTAAGTGTAGCCCTGTTCAAGTTGACAAAGAGTTAGCTCTAGACTGACGCTTCAATAATTGGTGGTGGTCTAGGGTATTCATTCTGGTATTCATACAGTCCAGTTTTAGTAAGTGTCATGCCAACACAGACACCCAACATGCAGTTACCTTAAGAGGTGGGTCAACTGTGCCAGATATAAGTTGCTTTGAGTATATGTTGACATATTTCACCATGTCATGGGCTCGTTTAAGGGCAAAACCCCAAGTCTGATGCATGTTTCTCTCTTTGATAGATTGCAGAATGCATGTTATTGAAAACTGCCACCACTCCCTTGCACTAAAAGAATAACAAAGTAAAGATTTAAGCAACTCAGACGGTAAAATATGAATACAATCAGTGTTACATGTATCTGCATTGTGACAGAATTCAGTGGCTGATAAACAGATGGAGCTTGACTAAACCAAGAAGCCTGGAATGAAACATTTGCAACTATATTAATGATCAAAAATGCATTTGAGTAACATTTTAAAAACCAAAACTGTAAACACTAGAAAAATATTTTACGGAATGTTACTGTGTTTCACTGAAAAAGCCAATTACACATGTGAGAAAAGTAAACCGAAAACAGTTTGTGATTTCGGGTCATTTCTGATTGGTTGCTGCACAATGGGAAATGTCAAAATCAAATCAGTAAAATTAGTGATTAATAATACCAAGGAACAATGTTTAACTTTCCACCATTATTCACCTCCCCTTCGGTGAATACCGGTAATTGTTAATTATTGTTCATTTTCATGTTTTATAAGGATATATCATTGGATAATTCAAAACAACTTTTTAAGATACAAAGGACTTTTTGATAAATTACAGTGTATTTCTTTTCCCCTTTATTCTTAACAAATCAACAGCTGGAGTGGAGGGTGGCTGGGAAGAAATTATCACCATCATCATCACTTCTTCTCCCCACAAGGGGTGCATAAGACCTCTTATGATGTTTCCATGACCAACAGACAGAGGCTCTGGAAAAGGTGGTCAGCCCATTGCCCAGCCTCCACCCACAGACCAAGAACTACATTTGTCATTAAGCATGTGGGTTCCTTTACACCCCATTTAGGCTTTACAATGAATGTGCAGATGTGAAAGAAATGGCCTTTAAGATCAGTTCCCAAATAAGCAATCATCTGAACTGAGACTGTTGATCTTGCTAATAATAATTTTAGGACCCTCATTTGAGGTACAGTCTGGGGCATGGGGTTCAAATTCACTTCAGTACTAACAGAGGTCTGTCATGGCGAGAAATAAATACGTCTGCTAGCAGGGAACAAATTCCCCAAATTCTACTCAACTGTCTGTCGGATGCTGTAAAGGAAGAAATACTGTGATGTGATACATGCTCACTGAATTTGAAAAATAATGGGAATTTTAAAGACAGATCTATACAGTACCGCTCAAATGTAAGTTAGCACAGTCTCGCGAGAAACAAGACTCGTATCGCGAGAAACAAGACTCCTCTCGCAGGAAACGAGAACTGTCTTGAGAGAAACGAGACTCGTCTCCTCGTCTCGCAAGTGCATTGCAAGGACCGCTTCTGTATTAACGGTTCTTCGCTGGAAGGATTGTCGTGTCTGGAGAAAATCGTTGAGCAGACATGTGTCGTATCGTTGATTTTTTTGGGGTGATAAGCATCGGAAAGGTGCGACTGAAGTTCAATATTTTTTAGCACTCAGAGGGCAATTTTTGTTAAATACATGTATTGATCGACTTGATCAGTATTTGTTTTGTCTGTGCATCTGAGTTAAAGATGAAACTTCACGCCGGATATCTACATCGGCAGCGCCACGCTCGTGTATAGTTTGAAGCCTCAATTGACTTAATAACTATTTGGGTCACGTATTCACATGCGAAGCCATGCTTCGAACACTTAATCAGATGGGTACTTTTTTGTAAGAGGGTGGCCCAGCAAATGCCGTTAGGCAGAAATGAGGAAGTACTGTATGATACAACTGTAAAACTTCTCTAAAAAATACCATGTCTTTGAGGGTTGAGCACCAGAGAGATGCATGTGTTTATCACTTAAACTGTATGCAATGCTCTCCAACACTTACTTGTTTTTGACAGGGCTTTTCGGTCTCCACTTGAGGTAATGACGTTGTCTAAAGTGTCTTTCAAAGCCTTCCATCAGAGTTATCAGCATCTTGTACTGTGTTTCCTCCAACGACAATGGAATCTTCTCCACATGAACATCCACAACAAAACGTGGCATTTGACTGGATCGCAGAGGCAGAGCACTGGAATTTCGCTTCATCTTTGCCTGGGCACTAGTAGGGTCCAAGATGTACTGATGCTTCTAAAAACAAATGAAATGGTAGTTTGATAAGACTTTGTCTTTTTGCAGGTGAGACCATACAACATTGACCAGTCAAGTAGAAACTATTCAGAAGACTACAGGTACCGGTAATAATTAATAATAATCACTTTCTCCACATTGTCCAGTGCTACAAAAGTGTATTTCTTCACAGGTCTTTAAAACAATTGCACCTTTCATCTTGTTATACAGTTACACTCAAAAGTAAGTTACCAACCTTGTGAGAGAGGCTCTGCAAAGGGTGGGACACAAATCATGTAGCATGTGACGTGATTCATGTACATTGTAGCAGTAGTAATGTGACAGGACTGGTACTTGAACTTACTTTCAAGCAGAGCTGCAACTTTTTGGCAGCATGCAGACTCCAGGCTTACTGTTAATACTATTATTATAGTGATTTTGTTTTTCAACTTTGTCAACCACTGTTACAGTGGTACATGTACATTTCCCAGAAGACAGTCAGATACATGTAATTTGGTTAACAGAGTCAACACATCAGCTGTGATTGTTGGTTACTACACTTCTACAAAATACTGTACACTGGTTGTTGTCACAATTATGAATGTACATGTAAGCTTTGAAAAATCCAATGACAACTGTACACTGTAGGTGGTGAAGTTTTGAGTCCATGTGCCCATGAAATACACTTGAAGAGTTATACTGCTTAGCTGAAAACCATTGTCTTAAATTCCCAGTCAAAATCTCTTATCTTGACCCTGATTATTCTGGATATCACAAAAACCTCATCCGAGGCCCACATTCAGCCCTATTGCCTAGTTTCACATGGGGTTCATGTTTTTGAGTGAATTGTGCACCGTTGGAAATTCAGATCCCAGATTCTCCCGAAAGGATCCACATAATTATCAGGGTGTAATCTTCAACCTTTGACTTCATTGGTTTAATTACCCTAATATGTATTAAATATCTACAGCTGTAATTTTTTCTTTTTGAAAGTTGGAAAAACATTTTTTTTTTTGGCATTTTTTGGTGTAGAGCAATGCTTTTATTTCACACTTTAATTTGCATTGGGCACATCTTGGGCAGATAAGATCAAAATGGCAACGCTGCTCAGTGAAGATTCAATCAGCCCCCTTTTCCTGGAATGGCGAAGTACATTTAACAGGCTAGGAAATGGTGTTTCAGTGGTAGAATGGACTCATTCTTCATCAGATAGTCTGTACATGTAGTGAGTTTACTGAATTTCTTCTGCATTTCTTTCTCTGTTCATTTTTTTCCAGCATGAAAATCATCCCACAGATTTCACATGTTGTCTCAGCCTGTTCCTCTTCCCTGGACAATTCTTTGGTGATTATTGAGCCATTTATAAAATAACTAAGATAGTACGCACACTCTGATTGGCCGAGAGGCATGTTTACATGAGAGTATGTAAACATGGTTGTGTGACGACGTAGTTTTTAGAGGAAGTTATTTTATAAAAGCAATAGAAAACTCTTTTCCTGTGTTTGCATAGATATAAACACTCAAGGGCTTCGTCTCGGGTTTGCATAACTGTCTCGAATTCTCCCAACCCCTCTCGTGTTTATATCAGGCTATGCAAACACGGAAAACGTTTTCTATTGCTTAAATGCATTGCTAGTCTATCAGCATTCATGGATATCATAATGAATATCGCCACGCTAAATCTTTTTAAAGCTAAGAAAACACAATGAAAAAAGACTAATACTACAGTATTTTCTGCTCTTTACACACACTGCAAACTGGAAATGAAGTGCCAACCTGCGCCAACTTGAGCTCTATGCAAAATTAATCAGCCAATCAGAGAGTGAGTTTCCATGATAGGTGCTTTTCAAAAAAAGCAAACGAGTTCAGGGCATGATGGCTGAATGTCGGCCTTTAAAGCACTTTAAGGCTGGACTTGTCATGTCCATAGAAAAAAATGGCAAAATCTCCACACTAGTCAGCACAGCAAAATAAATGGTCATCACTACTACTGAAGCTGAAAAGCTTCCCTAAATTAAAGACAAATGATTTAAGCACAAAATCTCTCACTGTAGGCACTCACACTAAATCCAGCTTTTCCTTGGTTTCTGTTGATCATTCTTTTAAGTGCACTCTGAAATTCAAAATAGTAGACTACGTAAATGCCACCTGGCCATGTCAGTTAGGTCAAGTGACATGGGCACACAAGGGGTTAATAAGAATTTCATACTGATAACTACCTTTTTATTGGCTGATTGTGGGTGAGACTGTCAAGTGCTCTAATCACTAATCTGATCTGAGATTCAGTCAAAACAACCTGTTTTAGCAAAACTACGTTAACTACAAAAAAAACAATGTTCTGAGAAATTTTGATCACCAAGGCCAGGAATGTATGGACAATAATTTTAGAGCATCAAGTAAGTTAAAAGACAATAATTTTTATTATGTCAAATTTCTGCTGGTAAACATTGCACAGAACTGCAAGTAGAGCTCTGATTGTTTTGTTTGTTGCTGTCCCTTTCCGATTTTTTTTTATCTTTATACTCTTCCTACATGTCTATGAAGTAAGCACTAAACAATCTCAGTTCACATGTACAATTATTGTACAAGAAACAACTTTCTATTAAAGCAATTCTAGATGACCAATAGTCACCTCAGATAGTGAGGTCAACACTGTATACTCTTTGCACATCAAAATTTAAAGGAGAGAAGCTAGGTAGCTTAGAGGACCATACAGTGTGCATGTGAAGTACCCTAAGGAAGGCTCTCAAAATTTAAAGGACAATGTTATTTAATTTGAGTAACCTCCAAGGTCAAAAGCCTTTTTTTTTCACCAAAACAAGCCACCATGAATATTCTCATAAGTCTTCCCTACATTTCTTAAGGTACTTGTGATCAAAATAATAATATCAGCCATTTCCTGTTCAGTGATCATTAATTTCCTGTATGTTTCATGACCTGTATGTTTAATCATTGTGGTTATAAGGTATTAAAAATTGCCAAAAGGTCTTGATAGCAGCAGGTATAACGAAATTCGCAGAAACAACACGACGCTTTTCAACTTAAGATAAAAGAGGCCATTCATATTCAATGGGAAAAACCTACACTTAATCATCAACTTTATCATGTTAATTTAAAACTTTCTCTGTAATAATGTAAATTGCCATCATGGTTCCTTTTGTTCTTACACTTAATTAGCATTTTGTTTCACACTATATATTCAACTCTGTACTTTGTACTGATTTAAACTGAAGATGACAGACGTTTCTGTCAAAACATGTTTTTAAAAAGCGTCGTGTTGTTTCTGCGAATTTCGTATTAAAAATTAATAATACATGTAGGTGCTGTAGTCTGCTGTTTAATGAGCTTAAAGTTTAAACTGACCTCAAGATCTCTGGATGGCAAGTCACCTACTAGAGTGACATCAGTATCCCAATAAATGGCCATACTCTGCAGCTCAATCAGCTTGTATTTGATGTTTCGTTCATTCTGAATAATCTCTTCAGGATTCTGTAAATTTATAATGATAAAACGTTATTAAGATAAGATAAGAACCTTAAGGCCCTAGCAAATGGCTTCAACATTTGCTTCAACATCCATTCGATTTTGTTGAACGCTGTTGAAGGTTGTTGAATGAGCATACGGTTTCAACATTTCATTCCACAAAACTTAGCGAGTGGTGACCATGGTTACGTCTTCTTCATTGCGCATGCGCTTGCTCAACAATGTTGAAAGAGCAGGGGCAAACGACTTCAACTCCGTTTCAACATTCTGAACATTCCAGACAACAAAAGAAATGTCTGAAATGTTGAACGCATGTTGAATAGCAAAGTTTAAACGCTTTTAAACTCTTTCAACATCGTTTCAACACATTTCAACAAGTTGGAAAGGGGGTGGCAAACGCTTTCAACATTGCCATTCAACAAAATCGAAAGGTTGTTGAAGCAAATGTTGAAGCCGTTTACTAGGGCCTTCACTTAAGTGTCTAGGCACCTAGCATGCACAAGTGTCTGCTAACGGGGGACAGCTATCTAAATTCCTATTAAATTACAGATTAAAATCAAAGGTGGAGGCTAATAACATGTTACTAAAAAACTCTAAAATCTAAATTTATAGCAAATTTATACATATCTGCAATTACTTGTATTAATTTTGGTTTCTGCAGAGATAGCAGGACTTACAGGTGCATATTTTAAATGGAGTACATACAAATCAATGATGTTTAACTACACAGTCCATACAATGGTATATCAGCTACATGTACTTGTGTACAAGTACATGTAAGAAGTTACATGAATTTAAGGAAATAATTATCAGTAAGTTTTAGCACATACATGTAAATGATACAGTGTAGTACCGGTAAGGGTTGTGGCCAAATGTTAAGCAGAAATGCTGTACTGATGGTATACAGCATTCTGTGGCAAAATAATGTCAGTAATGCACAAGATAATTATGAATGTAGTTAATCTATCTGGTGCTGTCACCAATGAACTTGAGTTCTGCCAACATTAACTGCTCAAAAATACACACTTTACCAATCCTGTAGTTGTATCTACATAGTGCAACAATACTAACAGATGTATAGTTGCTGAATAAGATGAGTAGCACAATCATGACTCCATTTTGCGTTACATAAGCGAAAAAACCTTTAAAATGCTAAAATGCTTTATTCATTGTTTCTCTGTGTCTACTTTAGCTTTTAATGTTTGCTTCAAGCAATATTCATGAAAAACTACAGTTATTTGATATAAAAAGCAGTTTTTCTATTTACCCATAATCCTTTGTGGGCGTGGTCAATTTTTAGATTCTGGCCTTTTTTTCTAAAATAAAGCATTATTTACAAGCAAAAAAGTTATAGTTCTACATATTTAGGGTAAATACATGTTTGTTTGATATTTAGGGCTGCTATGTTCTGATTCTGAGCAAATGCTTCTACATCTTTTTTTGTTCAACCCCTCAACCCCCTTCTTACAACGAAGCAATGATATCTTCAAATGAATAAAGGGGGTAGTTTCTAAAGAAACTGTGGTGTTGCGTCGGTGGGGAAGTAGTACACAAAGATTTTGGTATTATTACATTTATCAACTCTGTTGATAATACCAAAATGATTTCTTCATGCTGCATAAGGGAGAGTTTGTAAATTGGCTTCTTGTTGCGCTTTTTTTACTGTAAGGTCACTACAGATATGTCTCACAGTTGCTGGAAACACTGCTGCAACTCTTTTAGTACCTAGTGTGTAAGTCATGTCATGAATGTTATCATGCAAATAGAAGTGGCCTTTCAACACCTCGCTTCCCTTAGGCAGGGTTTTTCATGTCTTCTTTCCTTCACTCTTTCGATTATTTCCTGCTTATTTTTTTGGTAATGAAGCCTATTCCTTTCTCTCTTTTCAACCTCTCTTCGCTCCTGGGCCGCTTTCTTGCGTGAAACTGTAGACTGACTTTTTTTCTTTTGTCTCCATACTTGACTTGTTAACCTCCACATTCACTCAAAACATGTGCTTTGGTCACGCTGATTCTAGCCTTTAAGAATCCCCCCCGATTGTTTGTCACAAGAACGAAGCAAAACGTTTCAACTGCATCGGAGTTATGGCCGATCTTCGACGGGAGATTTTCAAGGGTAGCGTGCTTGTGGATGCTTCGTTACGCTCAATGAGCACAGCATCGTCACGCAAAATGTTTCAGCATCGCTCAAAGCTAAAAATCTCCGGCTTCAGCGAATGAAAATGGCTTAAAATGCTCACAGTTGTCGGTTATTACAAGCCCACGATATGTTGCCCAATCAAAGTGCAATACTCACTTCAGAAACAGCAAAATATTGGAAGGAAGTGGTTAGTCCGTTGCTAATTTGGACATTACCAGTGCAGTGCAGAAAGTGTTTCAGTCTTTTTCAATTTGTTCTAAAATATTTAATTGCTTCTCGATTTGTATTTTGACTTTAAACTTTGACATATCGTTTATCACATACAGCCCATTCATTTCACATGTTTTATTTTGTATTTTGAGACATGTGCCGAGCAGTATCGAGCAATTTTAGAAAATGCCTTTCAAAAATCTGTGAAGCGTGCAACGAAGGGTTGGTATAAACATGTAGTTTTTCAAGAACTTCTAATATAGAAAAGTATCTGGAAGTTATTGTGTGTGTGTGCTTTTGTTATTCTGATTTGTAACCAGAATTCGGTAAGATTTGTGTGTTTGTAAGTAGAGAAATTATTCAAAATACACTCGTGCAACCACTGTCTGTGTTACACGTTACACATACATTTTGTCATATTTTTTGGAAACATAAATTTTTTCCAGGTTTATTTTAAAGCGGATACAACTTTTTATTATTTGTTCATCAAGAAGACCTATTTGTATGTTATGGGAAAAATTTTCAGGGTGAAGTAGCCTTTAGTAGCCGAGATATTGCAATTAATGAGAAAGTACCCCTAGAATGTAGTCATGACTGTGCTACTCATCATAACCAGTATGTTCATGCAAGACAGATAGGATGCCTGATTATCACCAGGCAGATGATGGAGCAAATTGTTTCTGCTACTTATAATCAGCATGTGTTTAATAGTTTTAAAACTACTTTTAAGGAAAGTAAAGAAAGAAGGAAATCAGATAGCTCTTAATAATTATTATGTAGTCAACAAACAACTTACACTGTAACTGTACAGAGGAAGAAAGTAGACTTTTCTCTCTATTTTCTCTAGAGAAGTACTATTATAATTATGTACACCACTCACCCAATTTTCATTGGTAGATTGAGCTGACAATTTAGCAATGGTGATGCCAAATGCAAATGGAAGGGACTCTGTGGTGGTTCCATCTTCATACCGAAAATGTACATCACTTATGACAAGCTGGCAACACAGGTACAAAAGCAATACTGTTAAGTTTAAATTCACCAGTATTTTTTTCACATGCAACTTGAGCTTGAAGTGATTGAAAAATTGTACATGAGTTGACAGCACTGTGTGGTTACTAATTGATTCCTATTGTGTGGTTCCAGAAAATATCCATACCCCCCCCACGGAAGATCATTGGAAATTCCGAGGGGGACGGGGGGTTAAACGGCAGTAATTTCCGAGGGGTGGGGGGGTTTCGTGGGGAGCTACTTTTCCAAAGGGTCACGAACCATGTACAAAACATTGAAAGCAACATACGATCGATCTGAAGCACAAAAATATACTTACGTATGTTGTTTTAAAACAAAAGTCAGTACTCCTGGCCATTGTGATAAAGTTCTTATTATTAGCTTCAATGTTTCTTTATTTCTTTGAGTTAGCTAGCGCTACAATCTCCTGAAGCTACTTTCTTCTTCAAAACATTTAAAATGACGGTCTCAACTGGAGTCTTGTCCCCAGACTTCCAGCTTTGAAGTACCTTCATTCGACCTTCAGAAGGCCTGGCTACCTGGCTAGTACATCGTGACAACGTTCACGAAACCTACTTAACATGTGTGTTAGTGAAGTTTTCGGTCCTTAAATAAGGATCAACCCAAAGAAACTGACAAAATGTATAGACAAAGGAACCTTGTAAGTTTCTGTTTATTTACTATTGTTTGCGAAGTTGTTTAAGCGAGTGAAACGTTCTCATCGGAGTTTGTACAAAAACGCGAAACAGCCGACATGCTACCCAAATGTTTAAGCTTATAATCTTACATAAAAACAACACAAACATAATTTGCAAAGTTGATGGCGAAGAAGCTAAAAGTTTAGCTGGATAATAAACTTAACAAAGCGTTATATTTTTGTTAAAGTTAACCTTAATGTTTACACTGTTGTAATAAAATTCTATCGTATTTACGTAACGAAGTTGGTATTCCCTTTCTTTTTTATAAGTACAAAACTTCTGGAAATTCCGGAGGGGAGGGGGGGTCATCAAGGACTCCCCTGGAACGGAAAATCCTGGGGGGAGGGGGGTACAAATAAAAAAGTCTTCCATGGGGGGGTATGGATATTTTCTGGAACCACACATTGAATACAAAATGAAGCATACAAAAGCTCATTGATATTGCTTTCATTTTAACATCAGCACACAGAATAATACAGCTCCAGAAAATATCTATATTGGCCCCATGGAGGCTCGATAGAAAATCAAAGGGGAAAGGGGGTGGAAAAAGCAAAAGATTTTAAAGAACAGTATGGAGCTAAATTGGAATTTCTGAAACAGGTTAAGGGGGGGGGGAAGAGATGGAAGGGGGGAGAGGGGAGGGGGAGGGGATGGTGCAAATCAAGAAACCTTCCACAGGAGTATAGACATTTTCTAGAACCACACATTATCATATCAACACCATACATGTGTGTCCTTGGTTAAAAAAGATATAACTGGATGGCAAATATGTACTGTAACTTAAAAGACAAGCTACAGTGTACACTGTAGTGACCATTCTGGTAATCATGTGCACTTCAGAGAAACAATAGGGAGCTTAAGCAACAACGACAACAACGGCAACAAGAATGCCACAAAACAATGGGCTTAATGAGCAAAAACAATCGCTCAGCATGTGCATTTTACATTTTGGTACATTTCATTGCCATCCATTGCAAAACAACAACATCAAATGACTAAATTTTAGGTTTTCTCGAGAACATGAGTGCATGACAGCAAGTTTTTCTTTCGTTTTCTTTGCTTTAACACCATTCACAGTAATTAGTAATTAGGCCAACATTTTTCATGTTAAACAAATTGGAATAATAAATGTGAAAGAGTTAAAAAAATGGGAAGTTATATTTTAAAATGACGTTTTCGTTGCCGTTGTTGTCATTGTTGCTTGAGCTCCCTAATATTACTAAAAGAAAACACAATTACCATTTTAAGAAACTTGTCCTTAAACCCAAAGCAA
The DNA here is from genome assembly GCA_948470475.1 of Galaxea fascicularis. NCBI lineage: Eukaryota > Metazoa > Cnidaria > Anthozoa > Scleractinia > Euphylliidae > Galaxea > Galaxea fascicularis. The sequence goes on from OX419338.1 coordinate 18,586,182, forward strand.
CAAAGTACACATGTAAGGACAACTATTGTACCTGCAAGTTTTCAACAATTGTAGTGGAAAAAGAGGAGTATAAAGATGGCCACCATGATCCAGACCAGAAACCACCAGCATTTTCATTTCTAGCTGCCTGTTGTTGAAAAGCAATAGATAATTTATAGTAAAGTTTGGCATAAGAACAAAAAAAATACAAAACAGTGTTACTTAATAACAATATTAGCCAGAACAAATGTAAAAAAAATCCAATCATCAAAAGAACTTATTGTTTCAATTCACATCTTATTTACATACCACTTATTAACCGAGAGTGAGGTCATTACAGGGAAATCTCGGTATGTATCTGCAAGTATTTTCTCCACTAAACACAGAGTGGTTCTTATCTATGGGGTTGTCATGGATACCTAGCTCTGCCAGTTGTAATAGGCCTCTTCCATTGTTTAACCCTAATTTGAGCCCTGACAGCAACATGTATATTCTCTTAACTGGTCTTTACAATACATATAATTTATTTCTTATAGTGCTAGCTCGAGAGTTTGGTAAAACACTCAGTTTCAGTTTCAGTTTATTTATGAAATATTATAATTACAGAAATTACAGAATTATAATATAGCGCACTGCCTGCACATTCCATGTTTGATGATCATTTCCTTTATTCTCATAACCTGTTTGTTAGCTGAAATGGTTACACTGTAAGGAGAAAGTAAGCTCTGGTCACTGATAGGACTTAAAGGGTTAAGGTATTAGCTCCTAAGAACATCTATTGGCCAGAGTAATGAAAACCAAATTCAAACTGATTTGTCAAAACTCTTAAGCCAAAAACAAATTAGCATGCTGAAAACATTACAAGTTTGCAAACATTAATGCAATGCAAAAGGCTCTGCCCTGAGAGCTCTTTACAAATCCACTACTGCCTAATATGTACTTATTGACTATGTGGGAGGGCCGGACAGGAAAATATTTGACTCGAGGTTATGGCCGATACGGACTGAGAGCAGCGAGGTCCATGCGCCATGACTGAGAGTACTGGTGTACTTGTGTACAGTTGAATGGTTTATACAATACGTTTCACATGTTTCACTTATTGGATGCAAAGCCACCATCAGAATAACCTCATTTCTGAAATCCTTGGACAAAGGAATACCTGGTTTGAAGTTTCGGCCGCATTTGTTTATCAAAAACATATCAACAGATTCAAAAACTTTCAAACTTTGGTGCAAAAGTTTGCTTAACGGCTGTAAAACTTCAAATGTTTACACCCAGTTAGAACATGTTTTTCTGTCACGTGTCCACGCTTAGAAGAAAATGACGGTACATGACATAAATAATTCAAATGAACATAACATGATTATGAATGTCTTCCCTGTAGAAACAAAACTTGGCCTTGCAATTCGTTGTTGGTTTTCTCATTTAAATTGAACCTTTCATAGTTCCAGCACGGAAACTCTAGATTTGTTGACTAATGAGCATTATAAACCTATTTTGATAAGCATATGTGATACAAGCTCTCATTTCTTTGAAGTTAGGCATTTTGGATTGAACAACCCATCTTATGAAAAGATAAAATAAACTTCAATTAATTTGCCGGGCATGCAGAAACATTGTCATCTTTACTGAAAATCGTATATTCAAATTTCTATAGGATGATGACGTGCACCTATAATGTGACCCAACAGTGTCATTGTGTGAATGCTGTCAATTCGTAAGCTCCCTAATGAATAAGTGAGAACCTTTGGCTGTGATATTCTACTCACCAGCCACTGTGCCTCCAAAGCATCTAGCCGCTTTTTTTTCCGCACTCTTTCACGTTCTTTTTCTTCATCCTCATTGTACTGAAAAAGAAAAATTGAACTGGCTGACACATGCATGTATCATCAAGTATTCTTGTCAGGCCTTTGCTACAGTTACTTACACATATTATCACATTGGTCATGCATATCTGGCCACAAGATTATTACATTGTATGATCAAATAAGATCTTTAAGACACTAGCCCACCTCTAGCTGAGCAAAAGTAGTTGCATGTATAACATTATGTACATGTACTACCTACAAGTGTTAATGAGAATCATGATCTACTTCTGGTGAGTATACTTGTAAGTGGATATAATGCTACTGTAGTGGTCACATAGTAAATGTGTTTATTTATACATCAACTGTGTATACAGTCGATCCTCTAGTAATCCCTGGGACCTCAATGTTCTGGAGGTCTGGATTATCTGGACTATTTCCTCTGGTCCCATATAAGTAATTTGGCATGATGAAAATCCCTAGAAGTCTATAATTTTTATAATCAAGGTTTGACTGTACCAGGGTTTTCCTGTTCACATGAAGTTCCAGTTGACTTGGGCAAAGCAGGTGGAGAGGTATGGGCGTGTCAGAGAAAATCATTACTGACAGCAGTTCTTTGGCACGCAGGTACCGGTGAGTGAACCATTTGCCAGAGGGGTGGGATGAAAACGAAAACCTTGTGCGCATCCCAAAACTTAAAACGTAGTCATTCTTACAGAATGGGAGAGGGGAGCTTCTAACATCTTGCACCCTCCACCCTTTCCTCCCAGACCCAATGGTTCCTACAGTAGGCAAAATCAACCATAACATTTTGGTCCTATTTACAGTCCTTAACATCACAGTTCTGTCTCCCTTCAGTCGTTGGTACATGCAGCTATGTTAATGTATGGTCCCATACTGTACCTCTGAATGTTGAAGAGGACCTGCCACAAGATAGAGCTTGTTAATGTGCACGATCCATGGCTCTGACTTTGGTCGGCGCAGAGGTATCGAGAGCTGCAGATGTCCAATAAAACCTGACTTTACCTCTAAAGGAAGCTCAAGACCCTTTAGAGCTGTTTTCTTAAGTGGCAAATTATGGAGGTCAACAGTGCCTAGAAAAGAAAAACAGAACTTCTAACACTGTCCAGGTACCTGTATGGTGATGGTGTTGCTGAATGTTTTGGTTGTGGAACAGTCAGGCTTTTAGCCAGCTAAAAGCCTTTGTACAGTATACACAACAGATATCCTGTAATGTAATTAATTTCATGCATCAGGGAGGAAAATGTTGGCTTTTCCAGCTTTTTCTAAGCTGTGCTAACTTTAGTAAACCATTTCCAATTTATATTAAGCAATCACCAATACTGTTGGAACAGGGTTAGTATACATATGATAGTAATGCATGTATAATTAATGTACAAGGCTGTTTTGAAATCTTTCCACTATGTTAACTAATTAATCAATTGACAAATATCAGTTTTACACCACTGTAGTAATTAGCAAGCATTACCAAGTGTTAGTGATTTTCATAATCTTCATCAAGCGATTTGTTGTGGCTTGGTGTACAGTGTATACAAAATTAACCTTTACATTGATTTGAGCAAAATTACTATTTTTAGGGACTGCTTGTTTGTTGAAAGAGTTTGGCAAATGGCCACTCCATGCCTCATTTTATCTATTCTCCAAATAAACTGCAGCAGTATTTAAAATATCAGCGTTATTTTAAAAAAATTAATATAATGTAGAAATTCACAACTGAGGTCAATAACATCACACAACTACAATGAAAATTACTTCATACTCAAGCATTTACAAAACAAAATACGTGTGTAAGCCAACTGATTCGATTTATCCTTAAGGTTAACCTACTCAGTGATTCCCCGGGAGTGATTAACATACGACTGAGTTATGTTACTCGGCCAAAGTTTTTGCGTCATTCTACATGTACATCCCAGACTTTCAGACCTACAATTTCAAATTTTTGTTTATTTTTCCAACTAACGGTAGAACCTTGAAGCGAATTTTCACTTCCTGTGGCACTTTCAAAAACCGAAATCTGCTGAACAGGCAACAACGACGACTAGCCTTATGCAGCGAACATAAAATCAAACGGTGCTTCAGTGAACGTGTTTTTGTAACCTAAAATGGCAGTACAAAGGCCTATAATAAACACGCAATCGGCGGTAAGCCACATAATAATTTCGCTCCCTAAAATCGCGCACAAACCTATAGGGATTATATATTATAATTTTATATTAAATATACATTTGTATAAAGTGGTAAAGCAAGCACTATTTCAGAGCTACATTTCTACAATACCTCACAGCTACAAAGGGATTCCTACAAAGATAGATCGCAGCGTTAACAGTCAGCAGCCTCAGAGGTCTGGTCTTTACTCTTACTTACCATATCCGATGGACAGTTGTTCCGTGTTCAGATTTTCAACATATTCTCCCACATACGTCCTCAAGACCCAAGCAGCTAAACTTTCCAACATGACTTTATTCAAGTCCCTCAATGAATATTTAATCCGGCATAATCGTCGTTATATACGTTGCAAAACAACATCGTCACCCCTCAACCGTGAGCGTTATGGTATCAGTTCCAGGACACCGAGTTTTGTAGAATAAGCAGAAAGGAAGTCCGTAAAAATGGACATTTACCACGCTTTTCAATTGTTATTACTTCATCTCTTTGGATGATTCAATCTGACTACGGGATTTTGCGGCCAAAACCAGACAACTATCGCGGGCTCTCAAGACGGGATGCAAGGTCTCATGGGTAGGAAGAAACTAACATGGCGGAGAAAAGTGACTCTCTTTCTTGGAAGACAAAAAGCTTCCCTGCACTTCTTTGGAATAATTATTTGTGTTGATCAAAGATCAGCTGAGAAATATGCAGGTCTTCAACAATAGGTCACGAGAGTTGGCCGTGCTGGAGCAAACTCCGTCCTGATCCAGAATCACATCAATATAAATTTGAAGATTAAATTTCACTACAGTACCTCAAATTTTCGTCCTTTCGATTATTAGTTACTGACAAAAAAGGTAAATCTTGGTTTTAGGTGAATTTATTTCTATTTACAATTAAAAAATGAATAAAATTCGATCGAGATTGGCGAGGAAAATTCTTTCTACGAAGAAGATCTCGGCTGACATTATGTGCACTTCTACAAAAGAAAAATAATTATTTAGTATACTATAATCATGTTATTCAAGAGTTTTCCCTTATCACTTTACTTTTCTCCAGGCCTCCGGAAGCCCTCGACCAAACCAGCAGCTGATCGCGTTCAATCCAGGCGATCGTTCAGCCTAACTCGCTCGCCTCTTCTTCCGTGAGAAAAATGTCGCTTGTTTATGTCGTCTACACTCTGATGGCCTTTCAAGGTGTCATTCTTTTCCTTTATTTTACGGGGAAAAGTTATATCTTTTCAATGATACTCGAGGTAGCGTTTGCCTCTCTGCACTTATTATTTCACGTTTTGCTGTCGGGTATGAAATGGATCTTGCCTTCACGAAAGAAGAACCTTAAAGGAGAGGTTGCCTTAGTCACTGGAGCGGCGAGTGGAATTGGGCGCCTTATGTCTCTTCGTCTGGCAGAAAAAGGTTAGGTTTCCTTGTGGCTTGCAAGCTTAAGTTATTTACTTTGATGTTGTGATTTCCAATTCAACCCAGCACGAGCTTTCAAGCTTCATTAAAGTAATAGCAGTCTTCTCTCCCTAGCCATTTGTAGCAGCTTCTGTTTTACTTTTCAATATGCGAAAAATAATTTATCGTAAAGGGTTATCTTACTCTCGACCTTCGGTGTGGGAATTATTTTAAATACGTTCTCTCTTTTTTCTCGGATTTTTTCCTTCGCACTTTTCTCGTTGGGGCTTTATATTTTTTCAACAACTAAAAAAAAAAAAAAAAAAGGAAACTAACGACAGGTGGCAAAAACGCAGCTGCTTTTCAAGGACAATTATCTCCCTTTAATAAAAATCCTGTGAAAATGTTTTGAAAACTGTCATGACTGAGGTACAAGTAGAGCTAAACAATGTTTGTTCTCATGAGTAAACAAACTTATCATACATTTGCGTTGATTTGACGAGGTGAACTCTCCAATCTATTTAACTCTTCAAACCCTAAGATCGAAATTTAAATTCTCATTTAATGCCCTTGCACATTTTCTATAGGAGTAGTGGGGAGAAGTTGCTAACATATCAAGCAAATTCATCTTGTGTGATCCTGTTCTCAATTCTCATGACCACTCTGTTTTACAATACACAGAGAAATTTGATGCTGGTCACTCTCAGGGTTTAAAGGTTTAAGTCAGTGTGTTTGTAATATTTGTTTCAAGTCTAGATTTCAGAAAAAAATATCTTAACCCACAGAGTTCCCATTCTCTTTGATTAATCTTCAAAGAGTTTCTGTTTCAAAATTATGTTATTCTTTGCTCTCTTATTAGGGTATAACCATTAGTTTTCAAAACATTAGGGAGAAGGAAATTCTTCAAGCCCTACAACAAAATTGAAACAATGTGACAAGGATTGTGTACTAGCTCAAAATAATAAATACTCTAAATATTAACATTATTGATGACTTCTCAACAGGTTGTAAGCTGGTGATTTGGGATATTAATTCTGATGGACTAGAAGCTGTTGCAAAGGAAATAAAATCTACAGGTGGTATTGTGCACACCTACCAATGCAATTTGCGAGACAGGAGTGAAATTCACCACGCAGCTATCAAAGTGAAACAGGAAGTCGGTGAAGTATCCCTACTCATTAACAATGCTGGTGTGGTCACTGGAAAGAAACTGATGGATTGTACTGATGAAGACATTTTAACCACATTTGACATCAATTCTTTCGCCCATTTTTGGGTAAGGCCTTGCCTACTTGGTAGATCGTCAAACTGGATATTTTCTTAAAATATACATGTAGTTACTAATAAACTGTCTGTTATTTCTTTCTTTTTCATCTTTAGGTCTTTGGAAACATTCTGATTTTTTGTTAACAGAAAGTACAGCTATAGCTAACTTATTATGCCTTTGTTGTTTGCTTGGAAAGTAGTGTAACCGTGTTTTTCTACACCGCAAATGTCTTTAGCACTTTAGGCTGATGGGCAATGAGTGCTTTTGCAAATACAACCATCTTTCCTTTCCTGTCTCCATCTGATCATCTTTCTGTCTGTTCATCCTTTTGTCCATTCATCCCTCCATTATTCTTTCCATCCAACGTTTTCTTTATTAAATTTATTATTTTTGGAACTTTTGGTATTGTTTAGTTCCAGAAAATATGCATACGTCCCCTACAGAAGGTCAATGAAAATTCTAGGTTGGGGAGGAAGGGAGGAGGAGGGTGAGGAAGGGGGGTGTGGGTGGTGGCTGGCAAAAGTATGGAGCTGGATTGGAATTTCTAGGGGGGGGGGGTGAAAGTTGATTAAAAAAAACTCTCCTTGGGGGAGTTATGGATAAAAATTATTTCCTGGAACCTCACATTGCTAAATTTGATCAATGTCTGGTAAGATACATGTATCACCTAAATTTTTGAACAAATTGTGTGTCATTCTGACAAAGTTATGGAGAGGTAGGTTATCGTTGTAAGATTAGGGTTGCAATATCCAAGGAAAAGTCAGGTAAAATCATTTTTTTTCAAGGTCAGGGAAAAGTCAGGGATCTGTGCTTCAATTCAGAGTAAATCTATTTTCTACATGAAAATAAGCAAAACAGCAGGGTCACTAGGTTTGTGAAAGAGCTGGAATTTGATTTGGTAAATGCAATGTCTATATTAAAAAGGTTTTCAAAGTTTAACCCCAATTAATTATTAAATATCTGTGGCTCCCTTGCTGGCTATTTGCATAACAGTTTGTTGTGGATGGTCAATTTTTGTGTGGTCAGTGCATGGTCACCCTAAAGGTAAAGGAAACAGAAGAGAATTTAACCAAAACTCCAAAATTACACAATTCCCAAATCAAGGAAGCTGTCAAAAGGCAATTCCCACCTTCACTGACACCTTCGCCAATCTGCTTCATTTAAGACAAGGTCTCAACATCATGTGGCCAACCCTTCCTCTAATCTGTTATTGAAAATGCATTGTTTCATAATCTTCATCCGTCTTTTTCATCCTTCTCCAGGTTTTCTTTGGTCTTCCTTGCTTTCTTCACCCCTCCATGGTACTGCTGTCTTGTTAATGCTGTCCTACAGTCATTGTTTAGTTCATCTTTATGACGTGACCATACAATGAATTGAATTGCCACCTCCCGTGAGCATTTCCACACCACTATTTGTTATGTACTGCTGTATAATATACATTGCTATTTGTTTATCAATTCATTCATTCTTTTGTTCATTCGTTTGTTTGTTTGATTATTGCAATTTCATTCTTCTGTTCAGACCATCAGGGAATTTCTTCCCAGCATGCGTGAACACAACCATGGCCACATAGTTAGCATTGCTTCCATTGCGGGTTGCGTAGGACTTGCTGGTGCTGTTGATTACTGCTCATCAAAGTTTGCTGCCGTTGGTCTCATGGAATCATTGTACCAAGAATTATCCAGCGCAGGAGCACATGGCGTTCAATTGACAACAGTGTGCCCATCACTTATAACCACTGGAATGTTTGAAGGTGTAAAGTTTAGGTGGGTAGTGAGTGCAGCATACAATAAATGAAGGGTCTCCTGCAAAGAGGGGTGTATGTTGCAATTTAAAGTGGCCTTACAATGTAAGATGCAAGTTTACTTTAAATCCGCTCTAATTTTCAGAAAGGAGTCAGCAATTTTTATAGAAATACAACATGGTTCAGCAGTTCTTCTGCCATCGTCTGTTGAAATGTTACATAAGTATGAAGTTAAAATGTCAAATGATTTATTCAAGTGAACTAAGCTTTGTGGAATAATTATTAAAGCTTGAATAAAATTTGAAATTAAAAAAGCTTGAAATAAATTTGACATTTTAATGTTGTTACTGCTATTATCAAAATCTGCTCTACTTTGATGCAGACTGGTTATCATCTCAGCAACATACGGTGGTATTTATTTTATGGCCTTGAAGCTAGAATTGGATGAAGTACATGTAACTTGTAACTTTTTTCAAAAACTAAAGAAATAGAAACAAAAAAGGTTCTGATGCCTGGTTGCTTTCTTCTTTTGTCTGAGCTTTGATAAGAAATCACTCTTAGTTGATACAGTTTTTACAGTGTAGCTTCAAAGACATACGTTTTAGCTGCATTGCAGTGCAGTATAGTGCATTGCAGTGAAGAGCCATGCATTGCATTGCAGTGCATTGCATTGCCATGCATTACAGTGCAGTACTGTACAGTGCAATGCAGTGTAGTGCAGTACAGTGCATTGCATTGCAGTGTTAAGTGCAATGTAGCAAATATAAGTGAGAAAGAGTGTTGTGCAGTGTAGTGTATACAGTACAGTGACGCACAGTACAGTACCGTACAGTACAGTGTTGTGCAGTACATTGTAGTGCAGTGCAGTGTAGTGCAGTACAGTGCATTGCATTGCAGTGTAGTGCAATGTAGCACATATAAGTGTGAAAGAGTGTTGTGCAGTGTAGTGTATACAGTACAGTACAGTGTTGTGCAGTACATTGTAGTGCAGTGCAGTGTAGTGCAGTACAGTGCTGTACAGTACAGTGCGATGTATTTCAGTACAATGCAGTACAGTTCCTTTGAGATGAATATTTTGCCTGAAGTTTAATTATTTTGTATGTTTTTTCAGGTTTCCTCATTTGGTGGGATTCAGTGTTCTTACTCCTGAGTATGCCGCAGAAAAAATTGTTGATGCTATAGAAAAGAACCAGACTGTCCTTTTGATGCCCAGAGGAGCGTATTTTTCAACAGCCTTACAACAGTATGTTCCACCATTCAAATGTATATACATGTATAGATAATTGCTTGGAGCTTTAAGCTTACTCAGTCATTATTTTGAAACATCACTCATGAACCGTCGTAACATAAAAACCTGAGTACAAGTTTGTATTTTGGTTGAGTCGAATTCCCTTAAGGACCGAAATGTTCAGATTAAGTGGTTGCTTGCGGGATGTGGTCGATCACGTCGGAAAGGGGGGTGACCACAGGGGTCAACATCTTGAGTTACAGTAAGTTGCTCTTTACATTCCTTTATTTAACAATTATTCACCGAAGTGGAGGTAAACATCTACCACTTTCACCGACACTAAGGTGAATAATTGTTTTAGTGTATACCACACAAGCTGAATAACTAGCATATATTCAAATAATTTCCCCTTCGGAAACCGAAACGGGAGGCCGTTTTGTTTCTCTTCGGCTGCTCGGAGGTGAATAGTACTTTGCTAATCACCTCCGAGAGTTAACCAATTAGAACGCGCGAAAAGTACTTTTCACTTGTGTGGTATATACCAATGTTGGATATTTTCATACCCCAAGTGTTGAGTGCGCGTCAACTATGGTGCTGATTCTAACGAGTTTCCACCCGAGAAACGGTGAGACTGTCACAAGCTGTCGCTTTCGAGAGGTAAAATGCGATAGAAAGTTAAAGCCGTCAGCTTTAAAAGTGGTCGTGGTCGCTTACGAGAGGTTCCAACCTTAGTGCCTCTGGGGAGAGAACTTAGGTATTTTGAGAAAGTTGTCTCTTACGAGTGTTGGTCGCAAAGCCGGAGAAGTTTGATTTCTTTTAATTTTATATTCTTTCCAAATACTTACTCCCCATCTATTAAAACAGATTATTCTTAGAAAGTGGCCACAGGTCTGAAAAACAAAACAAGCAAACAAGCAAACAAAATCATAACATGTCCAGCTTGGCTCTGAAGGAGTGTGTATCGACAATATTCAGGGGTAGGCTGTTCCAGTCCCTGATTGTATTAAATGAAAACAGATCATAGTTTGCTTTAGACACCGGGACTTTATTTGTAAGAGATTCGGTGCATATGCCTGTTACATGACATCAACTGACTATTAATATTAATAACTAATATTAATTCCTTTCTTGTTGTCTTTGAAGCATTCTGCCACGAAAGGCTACGGACCTGCTCTTGAGATTTCTTGGAGCAGATGTGGCAATGAACAGTTTTGTTGGACGACAACGAGATTCGCCCAAACTGTGATTTGTGCAACAGGCAAACCAGCCAAAGCAGATTGTATTATAATACTATGAAGATAGAGACTAGTTATGCATAAAATAAACTATGATATAAAATTGTTTATGCGACAAACGGTTTGAAGTAACCAGAAGTGGTTCATTTGTCAACACCTTGGTTAGCAGATCTAAGATACTCAAAGTTTTGTCAGCTCAAACACTTTTGTTTTTCTAGATGTTTCCAGGTGTTGTCGTTTTGCTGAACCTTATTTATCTCCCTCTGTCAAATTAAAATTTGCGTATTTCCGCACATGCTCGGTCAGCGCACGAAAGCTTTTGGTTCACAAGGTGCCTGATTTTCAGTGCGTGCATCGTTTTAGTACCTCATTCTTAGTGCTGGTTTCTTTTGTTCATATCTGAGCTTACCGGGCCAGTGTTGTCTTGTGCTCCTGCTGTGCTGTTACCTGTCTGACCGCTGTCGTGACTGTACATTTCTATAGCACACAAAATGCCTGCGCAGTTCCGCAACAAGCATAGGTAAGTTGCTCAGAACACTCGCTGACTCATCCTCTTCATGCGTGGTGAAGGCCTGAAGAGGCAGCTACAGAACTCCGACCGGATCTACTCGGTTCGCTGTTCTGGTTCGTCCGTGGTGAATTCAAAATGTTAACGCAAACAAGATAATGCACACTTTGGCCCATGTCTTGTTTCAAAATCATAAAATTGGGAAAACTTGCTACTTCGTCTTTCTCTTTATTTTAGTCAGTGCCACCTCCTTGCGGATCAACTTTGAAACTCGTGTTCCGATCAGGCGAGCACTGTGTTCGACTTCGATTTCAAACCAGTTGCGTCCTCAGCCTCCTGTGGCCAGGAATTGAAGAGTCGCATATCAACTCAATGTTCCAATCCAGTCCAGGGTCCCGTTTCTCGAAAGTCCCGAAAACTTTTCGGACCCAAAATCATTTCTAAAACTGCGATCCATTTTTCCAAAAAGCTGGTCTTATACTATGATTTCAAGATACGAAAAGGCAAATTTGTTGCAAGATTCAATGTCTGGAGAGTTCTTCGTTTTTGAGATACGTAGGAAATTATGGCTCCCGAAACAGACCCGAAAAGTTTCGGCAGTTTCAGGAAACGTACGCCAGGGCTCGAAATTAACGACCAAACTCGTAAACTCTGGGTTATTTTAGAAGGCGCGTGAAAAGAAAGCGTCTCATATAAAACACTTTCAAGTAAACATTCTAACTAGAATTTTGAGGGAACACGACTTTGGACATGGGATAATAGTTCATATCTTGTTTCGCTGGAAGAACCTGGATATGGACAGAGGCGTTCTTTTTCAGTGAGTGTGGACATTTTAATTTATGCGGGTCAGGCCAGTAATCCTACCCTGACAGTTCAGCGATCAGAGTTGACCCGGCCAAGTTTTTTGTATCCGCGCATTCTGGGGAAATGCAGACTTCAACTGGCCTCTTAAGCTTTGATCTACGAAGTGCTAAAACTGACCCTAAACACTATCTCTTATTCAATCCGCGTTAAGTATTTATTCAAAGTTATCTCTGAAATTTCTGCAGACATTGAAACCTTGTTGGTTTTTTAGTTTCCTGATCTTTTTTTCTCTCAAGTGGGTATTCGCTTATACTGTGCCTGAACATACTGTGATCTCCCCTTACTTTTATTCCAGCATTACAGCATTATTTGTAAACCTGAAAGTACACAGGAAATAAATGATTCAATAAAATGTTGATGAAACTAACAATCGGGTGAGGGAGTCCAATTGGTGTCATTTACACTGACTACCATGTGTTTGAACTAAATTTTGGCAGTGTGAGTTCTATCCTCGCCTGGTTCTAACGAGAGAGATGTGTGCGCGTTAGTGAGGACAGCCGCGACATAAGTAAAAGAATATCAAAACATTGCGTTCTTCTCGGGTCGATGTTATTACCCGTAAGGACATTCTGCTTCTTGCGCCTACAGTTGCGTCAGCAGGGGGCCGACTTGCGGGGAAAGCACAAGGGAAATGTTTCCTCATCGTCCGCCATCTTGAAGATCTCCTCTAAAGCTCTTGCGCCTGAATATTTCCCTTTTTATATTTATTTTGAGTGTGTGAACGTCCTTGGCTTGTAATGCATCTGTGGCTGATAGAGTGGTTTTTACCCAACCCGTGAAGCAATTTTTTCAAATGAAGACTGATCCTTGCAGTTGTGAACGCAATCAAATGCAATTGCGTAAAGAAGCCTGAAAAAAATTCAGGACTTCAACGTGGTTTGAATCCGTGACCTCGCGCTGCCGGTGCATGCTCTAACCAACTGAGCTACGAAGCCACTGACATTGGGAGCAGGTCGATTGTAGGTTCATATGTTCCCGTGAAAGTGAAGAATGTGAGAGATGTATATAAAGTGAATCATATTAATTGCTGAAATGAAATCAAATGAAGACTTATCCTCGCAGTTGTGGACGCAATTGTATGCAATTGCGTAAAGAAGCCTGAAAAAAATTCAAGGTTTCAACGCGGTTCTTCACTTCTTACACGGGAGCATATGAACCTACAATTGACCTGCTCCCAAAGTCAGTGGCTTCATAGCTCAGTTGGTTAGAGCATCGCACCGGCATTGCGAGGTCACGGGTTCAAACCCTGTTGAAGTCCTGAATTTTTCCTGAATTTTTAGTGTATCATTCTCGACGCGAAAACGTCTTATCTCCGCCTCATAAACGTCAGCGAGAGCAACTGGATGCCAGTCTAGTCCTCTATGGGTATGCATAAAGTTGTTGGATAAAGTGATCTGATTATACGGTGTCCTTTGATTTTTCGAGAACATCTTTGAAGCGTGAGAGTTGGCGACTTTTTCAGCTGTGTGAAGGCTTCTTTTCTGGGTTGAATTTTTGAAGTTGTGCAAGGAAGTGTAAATTTTGCAGTCTATTGTTGTATTGTATTTTACCTATTGTAATTGAAGAAGTACCGTAAACCTTTTTTTTCTGTGAACGTGGCATTCTGCTGAAAGCGCACACGAGTGTCTTTGGAGGTTTTCAGTCTTTAATGTTTTTAAAATTTCTCATCTTCGCTAAGACTGCGCTTTACAATTTCACTTTTTCAAGGAACACCAGCCGTTCGCCGTATTCATGATCATTTTGTGTTTTAACACTTAAAAGTGACCATGAAGGTGAGACTTCATCCGTCTATTGCTTGCTTTGCTTTGAATTTTAAACCGGCAGTGCGGTCGGACACTTACAAGGGAGGTGTGACTTTTTCAATCGATTGTTCTCTCTTGTTCAATTTACTGACCCCAATGTTTTGAAAGAAAAAAAATGGACAACGTTTTATTTCGTTAAAATGTCTATAGAGTTTAAACGCACGATTAGGAATGAAACGCCTAAGAAATCATTGCTGCTTCGCTAGTTTCATTTTAGCTTCACCCGCGTTTGAGAAACGAATAAAGAACACAATTTATTTGCGTAACAATTATTTCTACGGCGCGAGATTTGAACGAATCCCTCTGAGGATGAAGCGCGTTAAAAGCCGAGAACTTTATCCGTCTAGTGTTTGCTTTGCTTTGAATTTTAAAGCGGCAATGCGGTCGGACACTTACAAGGGAGGTGTGACTTGTTCAATCGATTGTTCACTCTTTTCGTCTCAATTTACTGACCCCAATGTTTTGAAAGAAAAAAAAATGGACAACGTTTTATTTCGTTAAAATGTCTATGCCCCGAGTTACGTAGCCCCAACTTAAGTTACCTCGCCCCAACATCCGAGTTGTGTAGCCCCAACATCCGAGGAACTAACCCTAACCCTAACCCGTAAGAAATCGTTCAAGGTCAATCGATGTTCTACATTTATCGATCGATAAAACTTACAAATTGGATGTTGGGGCGAGGTAACTTAAGTTGCTACGTAACTCGGGGCGACAAGGCGATGGGACGACATCACCTGACACCAGTTTAAACGCACGATTGGGAATGAAACGGCTAAGGAATCATTGCTGCTTCGCTAGTTTCATTTTAGCTTCACCCGCGTTTGAGAAACGAATAAAGAACACAATTTATTTGCGTAACAATTATTTCTACGGCGCGAGATTTGAACGAATCCTTCTGAGGATGAAGCGCGTTAAAAGCCGAGAACTTTATCCGTCTAGTGTTTGCTTTGCTTTGAATTTTAAAGCGGCAATGCGGTCGGACACTTACAAGGGAGGTATGACTTTTTCAATCGATTGTTCACTCTTTTCGTCTCAATTTATGGACTCCAATGTTTTGAAAGAAAAAATGGACGTCGTTAAAATGTCTATAGAGTTTAAACGCTCTAATTCGGTATCAAACACCTAATAAATCATTGCTACTTCGCTAGTTTCATTTTAGTTTCACCCGCGCTTGAGAAACGAATAAAGAACACAATTTATTTGAGTAACAATTATTTCTACGGCGCGAGATTTGAATAAATCTCTCTGAGAATGAAGCGCGTTAAAAGCGCGAGAACTCGGCCAGTGCAATTGTTGAAGAAGTTGATTATTTTAAAAAGTACTGTGCTGATATACAATTAACTCGGCCAGAGTATGCGTCGCAAGCAAAACTTTTGCTTACGCAGAACGAAGCACATTAAAAGCCATGAGAACTAAACTAGTGCGATTGTTGAAGCAGTGGTTTTATAACCTTTCTGCGTTGATATCCGATCAACTCGGTTGGAGTATGCTTCGCAAACAAAACTTTCTCTCACCACTTACCCCAGCGTTGTTGGTGTAGTCGTCCCAATTATAACTCTGTCCCTCCCCCAGGGTGCAAATTGCTCATAATTCGGTCTCGCCGAAGATTCAAGTCTCCCGCGTGAATAGTAATCAGCAATTTTGAATTTCCTTCGCGTGTTTTAAGTCTTTGTTTTAGCCTAAATCGTTTTTGACCATACACGTTCAAAAACTATCAACTATAACAATACCTATTGTTCACGAATTTGAGCCGCTTTTCGAGCTATTTTGTGTAAAGCCTGGTTCACACTTGCGACATAACGACATAACGAGAAGGTCACGCAAACGAAAAAAGTACCTCGTGTTGATGTTTTATGTCTCTAGTGTGAACAACACATCATAACAACATAGTAGGAACATAATTACATGAACATATCGACATAAGGATAAAACTAAACTTTTCTTTATGTCATTATGACTATGTTGTTATGTCGTTATGTCACTAGTGTGAACCAGGCCTAAACAAAATCGCTCTATGTCAGCATGAAGCTCAAGAAATTCTTCCGTGGTCGGATGGTTCTGCCTTGAACCAATGAAATAAAGGTTTCTTTAGATGGCATTGTTTCAGCCAGCGGCCAATCTAATTCCCTGTTTTAAAGGTGTTTTTGAAAGCATGTGGTCAGTGATGGTCAGCACTGAGACTAAGTTACACATGCGTGTTAATTACGCTCAAAGGAACATTAGCGTAAAATGTCACGTGTCATCCATCCGCTGTTGCATGATGTATTTATTACTAACACGCCAAGGGGTACCACCATTATGGTAGTCTTTCCGGAGAATAGGGTTTGCATATTTAACGCATGCGTGAATGACAACAATAGGCGTGAGATACTGGAGTCAGATTAGAATGAAGTATGAGTTGTGCTGTTTCGATGGATGATGAAGGTAGTAAGGTGGGGACGAAAGTATTGGAAGTTTACGGCCGCGGCTTGTTGGTTATAACAACCGTGTGTTTAGTCTCCTTCGCAGACGCTGTTTTGGTTCGTCACGCAATCTTTCCTCCCCAATGAACGTCTGCTGAAACGAGCAGCACATTCCTTTCCCATTGTTAGCAAAGATCAGCCGGAGTTTCTCATCACTCCCCGTGAAAACGAAAGTAGAACTATGTTAGTGGCACTTGACCACTTCTGAGGAGAACTTTTAAGGGTTAAAAACAATGAAATTTAGTTTTTGAGAATTGAAACGTCGAGTTATTCAAACAACCTGTAGTGTAGCCGCGAGAGACCTAGCGGGGAAGAAATGCCGTTCTGAGATCAAGCAGTGTTCTTTAAATCACATATTACTATTTGCCATTGAACTGATTGAATGCTCTGATTATCGGAAATAATGCAGGCGGTGAAAAGCGGCAAAAAACGTTAAAGGAATAATGTTAGTCGTAATTGATTCAACATCAAGGTAATTTGGTTGAGCGGTCCTACTCGGGGAGCAAATATTTCGTTTCGAAGTGGACGAGTGCTTAGTTTGTAATTTTTCTTGTGTTTTTTGTTCCTTTGCTAATTTTGTCAAAACCGCAAGAACATTGTTAAAACTGGAAGAGCATTGTGTGACGAAAATAAACATATGTTTGACGGATTTGAAAACTATAAATATTAGTCTAATCAGAAGTGGCTGTTTCCACAAGTGATATTTGTACGGAAGGAAAATGCTATGGAAGGGAATCCTTAATCTGGATATTTGTTCGATCAGTGTACCACGTGGCCATTCAAAACTTTTGCTGCTGTCAATCCAAATTTTGAGATGAATTCCTAAATTCCATTTTCATTGTCATAATTTATGGCCTTAATTTCAGCCATTAGGTTTCCTGATTCTGTTTTGCGCATTTTGCAATTATTTTGCCTCGGTTCCATGTATTCGTTTCCCATGTATTTCAAGTTGTCTTTTGCATTCCTTAATTTTGTGCCTCTATTCCATATTCGCTCATTCCATAGTTTGCTTTCTGCCTTCTGCGGTCAAACCTATGTTCTGTCATTTGGCAAAATGAAATGTTCAACTTTGAACTTTGGTGTTTTAAAATTATGTTGCCTCAATTTCATGTCCGATGTGAAGGGCCTTCGGTAAAACGCGGAACACGGAACTTTCCGGAACATTCAGGAACATAAAAAGATTTGATTATTATGAAGTGGCAATGCTGAAACTAATGAAATTTAACCATTTAACGGTTAAACACATAACATATGACTGAAATAGAATATGGAATCTAATAGAAAGAGGATCAAGAGAGAGCCACTGAATTTTGTCTGTGAATGATGTAGAATGAAGGCTGAATCTACGAATTTCTGTATTTGGTCGTGTTTACAGGTATTTAAGTGTCATAAGTTGTCGTTCAGTGTGTTATAAATAATGGTTCGAGTGGAAGAAAATAATAACGCTTTCCTTTATTCTCCATAAAACAAGCAAGTTCCGTCTGGCAAATTAATAAATCATCAGTGCTCCAGGAGTCCGAACTACTTAACACAAGTGCCGAGTTAAACCATGGGAAATTGCGTATAATATACGCAGATCTTTGACAAAATGAAAAAAATCAGAAACTTATGTAGGCTGTCAATATCAAGGAATGGCCACAATAAGTGTCAATAAGTGTCACACGTGGCCATTCCTTGATATCGAGATTTCATTTGTATTTTGACCTTGCGATTTATGGCTGATGGTTTATTTGCGGTATTGCCATTCTACATTTTGCATTCTGAAATTAAATGGCCTCGATTCCATGCTCGATGTTTATTTTTAAATTATGATATTAGCATTCTGCATTTTGCATTCTGGAATTATGTGACCTCGATTCCATGCTCTATGTTTATTTCCGATATTGAAATTTTGCATTTCGTATTCTGGAATTATGTGGTCTCGATTCCATGCTGCTTCTTTCTTTTTTGCGTTCGCATTCTGCGTTCTGGAAATTATGTGATTGAATACCAAGCTCCTAACGTTCATTCATGGCAGGTATTCAAAAGAGTCGGAAAGAGGTAGCCTGGAAACGGTTTGACAACGAGGCTAAACTCGCGAGAGACTGGAGCCGATAGACTGGCCGGCAAAAATGGGTTTATTTCACGAGACCTCGTCGAACGGAGGTATATTGTTCGTACAACGCAATTAGTGAAAAGCTCCGAGTTCTCTTTTCCTGGTGAGCTATACTGAACCCTACTGTCTTTTAATTTCCCGTAAATCCACAATTTATTTCTTATTTAACTTAGTTTTTCGTCCAATAGAAACACGCAGACTTAGCTTACAAAGTGTAAGAAGATTCTACAAAGAGAGAGAAATCAATGTGACAACATTACGGTGGATATCTGACGAACACTTAGAGGAGATGGTCACGTCAATATCGAGCGTCAAATGTTGCCTGAAAATCATCATCCTGTTGGATATCTTGATCTTCCGCGGCAGAAAAGGCAAAGACGTGCAGTCTTCTTAGGAAATACCCGTTCGATAATAGCCATACGTTTTCACTTTTCCCATTCTTGATTACTTTAAGGTGCAAACCCTCCTCGTGCACCTTAAAAAAGTGAGCGATGGTCGCTTTGTCGAGGTTTATTTAACGCTGTTAACCCAACACTTTTGCCTTCAACAAAAGCTAGCTCAACTACGTCCGCCATGATATCCGCTCAAGAAAGCTGCTAAATGTTCCCCGCTTTTTTGGTCATCTGGCCCCGGTTGTTCAAAGGCTGGTTAGCGCTATCCACCGGATAAATATCTATCCAGTGGATAGTGCAATTAGCTTTCCCAATACTTATCCGCTGGATAGTGATTTATCCGGTGGATAGTGCTATCCAATGTTTGAACAACCGGGGCCTGACCTTTTCCCACATTTCAGGAGTGTTAATTGTGAACTGACCAATCATCCATAGTAAAGATCAGGACACATGAGCAAACATCAAAACCACAAACTAATCACTGTTGCTGTTTGTGGTTTGAATTTTTCTCGTGTTTTGAAACACGATAACATACCATAAATATTTCCGGTTTTCGCGGTCTTCACATCGGCCGTAGATAAAACCAGGAACACGGAACATCCCGGAACATAAAAAATATGATAATTATGACAAAAATATATCAAATTAAATAAAAAAAAAAATGAATAAAAAAGAGAAATACGGCGTGAAATAATAGGTAATTCCCGACCTCCCTCAGTAGATTTGGCACTGTACTCAGACTGCGCCCGACATGACAAAGCAAGACAGAGGCCGTATAATGGAAGCATCAACTCTCACGGAAATATAGGGGGCTGTGTCTATAGAAAACCAAGATGGTGACGTTCAATCAGACCGAAAAATATAGGACTACAACAAGCCTACGTAAGTTTCTGATTTTTTCATTATGCAATTCATTACGTCAAAGATCTGCGTATACACGATTTCCCACGGTTTAACTCAGTACTTGTGTTAAGTGGTTCGGACTGCTGGAGCACTGATGATTTATCCATTTGCCAGACGGAACTTGCTTGCTTTATGGAGAATAAAGGAAAGCGTTATCATTTTCTTCCACTCGAACCATCATTTATAACACATTGAACGACAAGTTATGACTCTTTATTACTTGTAAACACGACCAAGTACAGAAATTCGTAGATTCAGCCTTCGTTCTACACTGGCAACCTTGAAGAGACATTTTTTAATCAGGAAAAACACACTAACCTGTGAACTGACACAATTCAGTGGCTCTTTCTAGATTCTCTTTCTATTAGATTCCAGATTCTATTTCAGTCATATGTTATATTTTTAACCGTAAAATGGTTAAATCAGTTGCAGTAGTTTCAGATTGCCACTTCTTAATTTCAAAATCTTTTTATGTTCCGGAGTGTTCCGTGTTCCTAGTTTTACCGAAGGCCCTTCGCATCGGACGAAATTGAGGCAACATAATTTTAAGACGCCAAAGTTCAAAGTTGAACATGTCATTTTCCCAAATGACAGAACATAGGTTTGACCGCAGAGGGCAGAAGGCAAAATATGGAATGAGCGAATATGGAATAGAGGCAACAAAATTGTGGAATGCAAAAGACAACTTGAAATACATGGAACCGAGACAAAATAATTGCAAAATGCGCAAAACAGAATCAGGGAAATCTAAATGCTGAAATTAAGACCATAAATCATGACAATGAAAATGGAATTTTGGAATTCATCTCAAAATTTACATTGACAGCAGCAAAATTTTTTAATGGCCACGTGGTACACTGATCCGAACTTTGATCGGTCACGTGCATCCAACATGACCTTTGATCAATCACAAGATTTGCACGTGGTCAATTCAACTTGTTTACAACAACATTTAATGGAATTTATTTTCTGTTACAATGATTGGTCACTTTTAACCGTTTTTTATTGGTTACTTTTCTTAACTTCAATTTTCTCTTCTTATTGGCCGATTTCGACCCGTTGTTTGTCTGTTGATCGGGTTTTTTAATATTGTACAACTGTTGACGCTCTCAATTCGGAGGATCCTATTTTGGAATTAATTGGTGGTTTGTTTTAGAGTCGGTAAGTTTAATATTGCCCTTATTTCGGGATATAACGCAGTGTTGCGCTCATCTGCTTACTGTACACAGACGTTGTCAGCAAAAGGCCCAACACTAAAATAAGAGCGTTTGTTTAGGTCGGGCTATTTTTGCTGTCCGAAGTAAAAAGTACAAAGCACTTGAAAATCAGAAATTGATGAATTATGGCAATTACATCTATATTCGTTATCAGTACTATTTGTGCAACGTTGATTTGTTTTTGCTGGTGTTGTATATTACGGTGTGTTTGGTGGTTCGTTTGTTTGCGAATATTTTTTCATGTGGTCCTGGAACTGTTTCAGTACGTGTACGTATATTTTGGGAATTTGAGAGACTGGACGAATATAGTGTTTGCGAAAGTGCGGAGAAAGAAAATGAACAAATAATAGAAAATATATTACATATCGGTTTTTGCGGAATTAATAAAACTCTTGTTTCAAAAAATGTAGGATGAATGACTATTTAATTGGTACAAATCAAACTCAAAATCAGTCTTAGAAATAAGAAAACTAAACAAAAATCAAATGAAAAACAGTTTGCTCATACTTCTCCGATATCATAGCAAAAACCAAAAGCGCCACAGATAAATGACTCACCATTCAACCATTTTCTGACTTCTCCGTATCTTATCAACATTTTACCACTCTTCACAAAATAGCTCAAGCACGCATTGCGTGCGTATGTTCTTGATACGGCGAGCGCTTTCACCACTGGGCCAACCCTGCTCCCCGGTTGCCTCCATAGGATTTCACCGTAGAAGTTGGTTACTGGATTCAGTGGGACAAAGAATTTCATGAAAAGTCATCGACTCAACTAATTTAAAAGGAACCCGCGGAAGAAACAGGAAAGAAAAGACACATCGGTCAATCGATCGAAGCTTTCTTCATTCTCCTTTTTCATTTAATTTGGGTAAACAAATATTCAATATTCGCCGGAAAGCGTACCTGTCATGTGAAGATCTCGCCCATTTTGTCAAGAGTAAATGACACGGCTTTGAAAGTTGGGTTTTGCAGAAGAGTAAGATACCAACTGTTACGAAAATTATTGCGTGGCTCGCGTTACTGTCTGGAAGTGTCTAGAATCTTCTGCATATTTAATTAGTGTTTTATCATCGTGATTCTGCAATTCTATTTTAAGCCGTTTGCGTATGTAGCTGTAAATAGTTTTTATTGTAATGTTTCTTTATTTAGCTGAGTCGGAAAGTTCTAGAATTTTATTGTGTGGAGTATATAAGTCGATCGGTATAGCTTTAGAGTTTTCTTAGTGTCAGAGAGAAGTAAGAAAGTAAAGAGAAGTAACTTGAGAGCTGAGAGCGTTTGGCGGAGGCCGTGTTTATTGAAGTTGACAGAGGTCGTTTATACAGTTGGCAGAGGCCGTGTTTATTGAAGTGTAACAGAGGTCGTGTACATTTGGCAGAGGCCGTGAGTATTGGAGTTTGACGGAGGTCGAGTGTAATTTTACAAGCCTAGAGTGAGCTTATTGTGAAGCCTTGTGCAGAGTTTACTACATTTCGTGTGGAATAAATAACCTTGTTGCTGTTCCGACAACCCTGCGTTCTGTTTAGTCTACAAACAACCCACTTCTCACTCGTCACAACACAATCGAACTCGTAACACCAACGAAACCACATTGGAATTTACTGGAGCTTTCTGTATTCGAAATCTTCCACATGAGCCTAATTATTATATCATATTATTTTGGAATCAAAATCATTTGCCCATTTTCCCCAAACATCAGGTTTCGCATGATTTTTTTCCTAATAATTAACATGCATTATAAGGAAGGTGTGGTAGCAAGCAAGTTTCGGAGTTGAATTAAAAAGCGAAGGAGCAGTTTTTGTCTGGAAACTTTATTGTTCTCCTGCTTTGGAAGGAAAACCTTGCAAAATACATAATTATTCAAGCACGGATTTTTTGGCTTTCAATTGTCAGGCTAAGCTGTATATTTCCACCATGTTGTGAAATTACGCATTATGCTCTTGTGATAGTGTCCAGATCACGTTCTTTTACAACAAATATATAGTGTTGATAAATGTTTCTTAAACACTCTTAAACAACCAAGTCACACTAAAATTAAACACCAAAGATCGTAACACTCAAAATGAAAAACATTTAAGTCAAAACTCCCAAATTATGATAAATTTAACCCCATGAAACTACAGAACTTATGTGAATGTAGATATCTGTCTTGACATTGGCATCCGTGTCCGTCTCAGTCATTTGTTGCCGAAATGCTCATGGCTAGATTTTTCCTATCCATGGGTCAGGCGTTCTGAAAAAGAGTTGGCCTCTATGTACCAGCTGGAAATTAAGTGATATTTCCTTTAGAATTTCCAAGTGTTTCTGAATTATTTCATAGGTAACTCTTCTCGGTAACGTTTTACTTATGCACGGAAAAGCAAAACCTAACGATTTAAACCAACACTTTGCTGTCACCGTAACGCCATTCTCAAGGACACAACAACAGAATGACGTCCATCGCTAGAGTTCTGCTCTCTTCGACAGATCGGAAGGTCAAATTACGCGAAACAATTTTTGTACCATGGTTCCTCTCGCGCGGCTGTCCATCCTCTGAAGACAATAGGAAACAACCAAGCGTGTCTAAAAAGTAGCAGCTAAATTTGCACATTTTGGGAAATGCGAATAATCTATACAAATACTTTTGAATGAACTTTTCAGTCCGGTTTTCATCGTTAGATTTCGCTAGTTATGGCTGATTTTCATGAAAAACCTTTGTCTACGGCCACTTACTAGATCACTATCAATGGCGAGATGGAAAATAATGGTTTTAGATAACACGGAAAGTATAAAGCCGCTCACAGATATCAAAAGTAACTCGAACGGTTATAACAACTGACACAAAACAGACACGACAAAGTTGTCAAAGTACTGTTAAATATCAACATTTGGAAGTACACTGTAGCTAAATATACCGTCTAAAATAGAAATTAATATTGGTTTACCGTTCTCCACATGTGAACATTCATAGGCTAAGACCCACAGAATATTTCAGTTGCTACGCTAACCTGAATTTCTAGATAAATTTCAGCCCTCTTCACGAAAAGGACTCTTGAATCAACTGCAGTGACGCCAAGACGTGAGAATGAAAATTTATGCATTTACCTCTGTTTCTTTTTTTATCTTCGGAAACTTTAAGTTCGTTTGATGTCCATCACCATGAACTTTTGTCAAACCATCTAGCTGGCCTAATGACGCCCACTAACCTAGGACACTGAACACTGATTTTTCCTTTGATGAACACCGAAACAGCTCTACAATATAATATGACGTTTTCTGTTCTGAACACTTGAACGAAATTCGAGTGAGACGAGAACCAACTTTATGTTCGATTTCAAGGGAACATAGCTTCTTTGACAAGTTACTAACTTCAACGACCAGTTGTAGAGAATGAATATCGTAGGCTCGTAACCCAAGAGATTCTCTAGACGTTATACATTTTCCAGATAAATCTTCCTTATTCCTCGTTATAATGACACTGCGGAAAATGTTCTCAGCGAGAAGGAATAATTTCTAAGAAATTTGAATTATTTATTGCAGTCATTGTATATCATTCTCCCAGGTAGTGACGTCACTCGCCCGCTTCAAGGGTCTATAAATTCAAGTGTTTTCCTCGTGAGTAAGCAATTGGCTGGAATTTAGGGAATTGCTAGGTAGGATCTATTCCAACAATTTTTAGGATAAAATGACAACGACCCAGGCCGTTGGAAAACATACAAAAAATCCAAAAACGAAGCTAATCCCGGTTGGTTAATAAACGGACGGTCCCTTAATTGGCAAATGTTTCTTTTGTATTTTAAACACCCAAAAAGAGATCAAATAGCGCACGCTGGAAATAAGTACTGTTGCTAAGATGCTAGCTTTTATAACTATTTCACCATTACGTCCCCGGTTGTGATATCATCGCACTTTTGCTTCACTGGAACTTGTTCCTTCCATATGAATTCTGTATTACTGTAAAACAGAACATGGTAACCAGGACTTTCGCCAAACTCCATTTTCTCGACGTCTGAAGCTTCAAAACATTTCAAGGTGAAGACCTCTTCCTCCCGCTGATAGATCTCACAGATGTTGCGTTTCGGGTCCTTCAAAACCAGCTCTATGGCCTTTTCAAACGCATCATTCCTGCTAAGCTTGTAAACTGCGTAGATCATTTTGCCATTGGACGGCCAAAACCCGCAATCGTTCTCTGGCCCCTGAAAAATAAGGCAAACAACGAATGTCTTAAGCAATCTCGCATGTAATTTTTAAGAGGTAGAGTTTGCTGTTTTACAAGCTCTACGTACAAGTAAGAATTATTTCAGAAGGGAAGAAGATGTAGACGGATTGTACCATTAGCAATTGGCTCAAGTTCTCCAAGGTATTTTATGGAATATTCCATGATTTCGGACTGAAAATGGGTGTCGTCCTTTCCCGCTAAATTGATAAGCAAAAGAAGACCTCTCTGACTAATAATTTGGCCAAACTCGGTTGGTCATACAGAGAGCTTTAGTTAAAGAGAACAATTTGAAGGGTTGCAAATTTGCTAATGTGAAAATACTCGCTATTTGATACGATATAACCTCTCAAGTCTCTAGCAAAGTGCATAGTGTTCATGAGAACAGTTACGTTTGTCGTTTTCACGATCAAACCACGAGTGGTTGAAGCCTTCCGGCCCACACAACTTCGCCAAGTGCCTGCCCAGTTCTTGATACATAATTCTTTTGATTATCATAGCAACGAACATAAAATGGCAAAGAACACTTGCCCTTTTCTCATATTCGTCCCTTAACTTTAGTAGTGGCGTCAACGTTTTCCAGTGTTTTTCTAGCTTCGACTCTCCTTTCCTCCACGTTCTTTGCAGGACTTCAGCCGCTTCGACGTAGTCGCTGCCAAGGTCTGTCAGCACTTCCCAAACTGGAATGTAGGCTTGGTGGGGACCACGGTCAATTAAAGCCCAAGTGGAGTTGTAGGCCAGCATCTTTTCAAATATGATTGGGTTTGTGGCAGCTGGACCAATAGAATGGACAGTCAAACTGTAGGTATTTTTTTTATCCTCTTCTTGTTCTGCTTCTTTTCTGCCACTGTTCCATTGGTGCTCTCCTTTCAAAGAGCCACCAATTCCACCCGCCCCTCCGATAAAACCACCTGAGAGTTGGCCTTGAAGCTTTCTTGTAGCTGCGTTAGTCAGGGTCGTCACCGTTTGTGTTTCCTCACTTTCAACATCAGCAACATTGAATAAGACGCCTCCAAGGGTTTGAGCTCCAGCGGGAATATGACTCCCAAACATTTCCATGAAACGAAGGGCATCATCGTCATTGACAATAGCCCTAGCCTTTCTAAGTGCACTTCCAGACAGCTTCATTTCCTCTTCCTCTATTTGGAAACATTTCTTGGCGACCCAGATGACCTGAACTGCAGAGGCACTTGTAGAATGGCTTTTAACTGATCGCGTGTTGTCGTTTTCGTCTTCACTGCTGTATGCTCCTTTCAATTCTCCCACAAAGCCTTCATAAAATCCAACAACGCTAAAACCAATGCTGGTGCTTGATGATTTCACGGTGTGTACGTATTTTGCCGCTGCTCTGCTTTCAGAAAATTTTAGGTAATCAAGCGTCATGGCGTCAATGGGGTTTGAAAGGCTGATGTTTGCAGGCATTAAGAGAATTTGCCTCCAAGCTGTTCGAGGTGGTTCATATTTGGAGTAATAGATTCCACAAAGAGCGCGACCACCACTGGCCTTGGCTACTACTTCAAGGTCACTTTTGTATGATTCTGCAGCTTCCAGGACATTGCTGTATTGTTCAATTATTCCATCCAGTTCCTTTAGCATCTGGTCTGGCGATGCGATATCTTGCTTGTTCCAATCTGACGGCAATTCGAGAAGCTTCATCATTTCTTCCATTTTCTCCTTGGTAGCCGTTTTTGCTTCGTCTTCCTCTTGGCTTGCCTTTTTTTTTGCGTCCTCCATTAAATTCTTGGCTTCTTCGAGCTTTTCTTTGTTAATCGTTTTCTCATCTGGTAGTTTCACATCAGGTGGAACGGCAGACGTTTCTCGATTGTAATCTTTTGCAACTTTTGCAAGCCGGCGAACTTCGTCCATCTCTCCTTTGCTCGCTTCCTCCCCTGACGCGTCTGACTTTCCTCCTTTTTTGCTTGGGTGGCACACCAGTTCCAGCTCCTCCTCGCTTAATCGACTGAGTGAGTGAAGTGATGGGGCTTTTTCCGTTAGTCTCTTAACCCATTGCTTCCTGACATCAATTCCTCTGGACGTTAACCCACCAAGCACTTCCAAACTCGGTCCCAATCTTCTTTTGACAATCCCCAATCCCTCTCCATCCAAAACCTCGGTAGAATTTAGATACAGAAATTGAGCGAGCTCTGGTACCGTCGTCAGATATTTCATCACCAGAGTGAGTCCTTCTAAAGCCAATCCATTCTCTTCCATCATCGTCCTCAGATCGTCGCTTAATGCGCAGCAGGAGACACTTTTTAGTTCGTACAGCAACTTGTCTTTCATCTTCGCTGAGTGTAAGGCGGAAATTTTCTTCTCCAGCACTCGAATCTCGCCTTCGCGTTTGAGGCGATCATGTTTCAGAACAGATTTAATTTCATTTTCTATATCTTCAGGCAGCTTCTCTTCTTCGGCCTCTCTCTTTTTTCTTTCCTCCTCTTCCTCTCTCCTCGTATTTTTTTCCTTCTTCTTACCACCCCACCTCGCGTCCTGCCTAAATACAGACAAGGAAAGAAAAATTGAAGAAAGTCGACTAATCGAGTCCTCATGCCATTTCTTTTTCATTTTACTCACTGCCAATAATAAAATTGACTACCTTTCTCTATTGCTCACAACAAATGCAAGACGCTCGTCAAAAATGAGCTGGCTAAAGAACCAAACCCTCCACAATATGTCAGAACCTCAGCAGTTATTGATGATCATTGCTGGTGACTCCGATAAAATCAACTGACACTTAAATGAAAACAATTATTTAACTCATTCTTGCTGCATATGTTATAACTATAGGATATCAGCACCCACTTTCAAAAGGTCTCTGGCGAAAAAAATATATAAAACGGGAAAATAAAGAGTCTGAAGTAAACGAATTGGGAAAAAAAACGAACGCGAACGAGTAGTAAATCAAAACTCAAAACCCGTAAGGACGTTCCATCGTCTGCAGTGAAACCTGCCTCTGAAATGTGGGAATGGGGACATATCCAGCCAGGGTTCCGTAAAGCATCAACAGTAAACTAGTGAAGGAAGACCAAAGTATTTTTTTGCTTCTGTAAGTTTATGTTCTTATTTGCTGTACTATACTCTTTATATCTGGCAAAATAAAATTTCCAGAAGATACGGACCAAAAATAATGTGCCCAAACACACCAGTGATCAAAACGAAAGCTATTTTGAAAACCTATGCAGGAAAGAAGATAACGGCTAAAGGCAAACTACATGTTCGTGAGCAACAGAACAACCAAGCTCTCTTACAAAAAACTAACCAATACAAGGCGTTTAGAACAACATGTCGGAACTTTTAATCGAATACAGCGAAACATTCCAGGGTGACATTGGCATGGCCCATCAAAGTCATCGAAAGAGAAACTCACGTTGCAAAATAAGCAAATCACCGCACGTTTTGCAAACCAAGGCTCGTCTGTTACACCTAAAGCCAAAGCTAGAAGTGGAATTAAAACGCCTGGGACTAGAAGGAATACTACACAAGGTAAAATTCAGTGACTGGGCGACGCCTGTAGTACCAGGGTGTTCGCAATTGCCCCAGTGTAAAATTTATGGTGACTAAGTGAACACGGTAAATCACAACTGCAGGACGAAACGTTTCACTCCTGCGCATGCACGATATTTTTTGTTGAGCTAACAGGAAAGTCTAAACTCACATAAATTGACCCCAAACAGGTCTATGACCATCACATGAAAGTGGTTAAAGAATGAGAACAGTATTTTACATTAAAACTCGCGATCGGCAAGGGTTGTACCAATACAGAATGAATTAATGAATAAATAAATAAATAAATAAATAAATACATAAATACATCGTTTGGAACATGAGAAGCAATAAAAGTGAACCAGCTAATACAGGGACGCCTTCATCAAAGTAAACATTCTCATTAAATCTGAATTCGTGTGCAAATAATTACGATATAGCGGGCGAATGTCCTGTGAGAATGAGCTAAAACCATGTTAAAGAGAAACCAGAGCCTTACAATACGGCTGCTTGATGTGAGGTGTTAATCCCACCAAAATAAGAGTTAAACTAACTCCATGATGGTCGTCTTGCAGTTGTCAAAATACAAACCTTGACCAGAAGTGTCCGCGGGATTAAATAGCCATAAGAAAAGTGTCAAAAGGATGCACAGGCTGCAAACTCAGACATGCAAATTCAAAAATTACGCCATTGTACACATTTGAGTGACCAGTACGTCCATGACGACGCATTTGCATCAACTTTGCGGTAGGTGCTACTGTTAAATGCACACACATATAACCCTAGGTTACGCTGATGAACTCGACGCTGAGTACCACCAGAGTGAAGAAACTAAAGAAGCTTTGTAGCGTGCATGGCGAACCTAAACACTTTGTCACCAACAGGCCGGCCAGCAGACGAATTAAGAGCATTCATGCAAGACAGTGGCATCGAACGCACAAGGCCAGTCCCATACCATTCTGCCACAAGTGCATTTGTCGAGTGCTTAGGGTTCAGACCCTCAAGAAAGCTCTGCGTGCAACTACGACTGAAAAGAAGCCTCCGCCTTGAATGCTGGCAAACTTCCTTCTGTCCTACAGAAAGACACCACATGCAATGATAGGAGGGCTACCCTCCATGTTCTTGACAAGGCAAAAACACCTAACAAGACTAGTTGCTCTAAAGCCTAGACTTGACTCACTATGTTATTCGAAGTCAGAATCGCAGCGAATGCAGTTTGGCGACAACACCTTAATTAACTCACAGAGTCTGCTACAACTGCGAACACCAACATAGGAGACTCTGTGTTACAACCAAACGCAACAGCGTGCATAGCAACACCACAATTGACAAGTTAGGTTGGGAGTGCGTGCATTACCACGAGCGCGTACATATAATGACGCTGAGAATACACTGACCACAGACAAACCTATCAGCATCAGCCCTCACAAGTCCTCAAGCAGTTAGAGGGAGATAATTCCGAGCAGTGACACCCTGTAGATGTTATCCTATTGGGCTACGGACACCATGAGGTAGACTGCACTATTGACTTTGTGTGTTATTGGAGGAAAGAATGTCATGATGTGACGAATGTTTGTCAGCTGTATTCTGTATGCTATAAGCGAGCACATACCGTGCGAGATCTATCTATTTTTTAGTTGAGAAATATTTCATCTATTGCAAAATGAAGGAAGACCATAGGTAAAAAGGGATCAAAAGGCGAATTTTATTGACAGAAATTGCGTGCATGTTTTCCCACGTATTTATCAACAGGCTTGTTTTTTTAACGTTCTCAAAGATACTTGTAATTGAGTCTAAAATATCGTTAAAATAGGATAAAAGGAACGATCGAAGTCAAACAGTTGCAACGACTTGAAAGCAGTCTGCATACAGTAGTAAACTAGTATAAACAAACTTACCATAGCTGGAGCGAATATTATTTCGATTAAAGACGAGTGTTTTCACGAAATTAGAAAAACTTGAATTAAATCATCATCTAAATCGGCTTAATTCAAAATCAATAATATTAAACAACCAACGACAATTCTTGGAAATAACGTGAGACGATGTCAGACGATTTTAAGGTGGTTCGTAACAGTTTTCAGGCTTTGTTAAGGACCGCACAGAGGGAGGGGCCAGTGGGGGTCAGGCCCCCCTACTTTTTGTGGCCAAAAAATATTAAAATAAGTAAAATAATTTCCAAAAATGAAAAGTACTTTCACGGGATAATAGTGGTCGGCTAAAGCTGGCGGACCATCCAGATGGAATAAGTCTTATGAACTTAGCCCCACCCCTCAGTCTGTCAGTTGAAGAAACGGGAACGGCCCTGCACTGTAAAAATTGCTCGGCGGGCCCTGTTTGTGCTGTACGTCCTGAAATCAAAATTTCCGAAAGAAGACTAGCGTCGATTTCTTTGACAGTACAACGTCGGCAAAAGTTTATTTTCTTATTGGTATCCCTTAAACAACGGCTGTTAAAATGACATAAACGCTACTAAGATGTAAAGCTTAGCTATGGGATCGCTCTGACAAAGGGCTAACGTTCGAAACGTCAGCTTTTAGAAACCCTGTACGGTAGTCAATTCATATTATCAATTCCGTTGATAAAACCAAATTTTTTTTCTACAACTGCCCCACCGACGCAGCACCACAGTTTCTTTAGAAACTACACCCTCTATATATTAGTGTTAAGTTTGTTTTGATTTAATATAAATGTTTCCCTTAGTCTGTAGGGCTACCATTCCTACCACTTTCAGTTGGCATAAGGCCACAACACAAGAATGTTTTTTCGGCATGTGTCTTTGTGGATGAAACGGCCAGTCTCTTCACTTGGTGCTTAATCCTCAAATGATGGGGTCTGACTATAGACAGAAAGCAGTAGCATTTATAGTGAGGAGTGCCAAAGCAGATTGTCAATGCAATAGGGGCAAGTGGCGTAACGTATTGTTGGTACTTTGTTGAACAGATAACCTGCTACATAAGTTTCTTCCCAATGCGTTGGCAGCTAAGCAAACCTAACACGATTTCAAATGAGCTACTATACCATGTTATACCGTGTTCAATCAATGCATTTTTGTCAAAAAAGTACTAGATTTTGTACAACGTATATAATCTAAAAACATCAAAACAACACTTACATCGTGGTTGGGTCCAAATGAAGAGGAGCTTGGAAATGCCTTGCGTAAAAACAATGAAAGAAGATGTAAGACAAGGAACAATCAAAGGCACATGACTAAAGGCTTAAAGCACGAATCTTACATTAATTCTTTCCAACCAAGAACAACTCACTGACTTTCGCTGTAGATCTTAAATACCCTCATAACAGGAATTACATGTCACTCTGTCAATGAAGGGTGGGGTTTGAATAGTCCGTTTTACAGTGTAGTTTATTGACTGAAGGTAGGAGGATACGGTGATTTGATGGCTGTGTCAAAGGTGGTGCAATTTTAATGACGTATAGATAACGTTTAGGAAAAAAAGTTATTGTCATTCTGCTCTGAAGCCAAGGGTGTAGCCTTGTGGTTTTGAGTTTGAAACGCAACACTGAATAGCTTTGCTTGAAGGTACGTCTATTAACTTGTTTTTATTCCTTGTTGGAAATCTGATCTCTTGATTGAGGAATGTTCCCTCAGGGTTCTCAATAGAACTTTGAACAAACGTTGCTGTGCTATCTTCAGCCGTAACATTGAAGTACATGGCCTAAGCCTTCTACTGATCAGGCGCTTTTACAGCCGTTACACTAACTAGTAACATCCGTGACAGGTGTTTTGGGTTATGGGTTCAACTGAAAACCCTGGTTCCCTCGACTGGAAAAAGGATCCAATCGCAGTTGTGACAAGCAGAAAATTCTAGCATAACAGTTCGAAACTATTCCTCAGTTTAATTAGATCAGGTTGGAGTGCAATGCATATTAATGGTGAATAGCATTGCTGCCTTTTAATGTATTCATAATTGTCTCCTACGTCACGCTTGATTCATGGATAACTGATAAAGTGGCATCACTACTTGTTTACAGCTGCAGAGTCATATTTCTTCGCGGGACGCAAACGAAGTCTATCAGTGGGCTGAGGTTCAGCTATAACGATGGATTTGTTGCATGCACGGGTGTTCTCACCCTGGGTGACCCCATAAAAACCTGCTCGATCATGTCTTTGTGGGCGTAATTAGCCCCCTTCGGCCATACTTCAGCTGAAGGTTCTCGTAAGTCTCGATTACGGTATCGCTGACTTGTAGGGGAAGAGAAACGTAAAGAAATCGTTAACAAGTTATGAAATATTGCTCTCAAAGAAACAGGATAAGAGAGAGCAAAGTAATTCGTTCAATGTTTGGAAGTCTGCAGAACTTTCAAAACTTCCTGTTTGTCATTGACATTGTACAATTGTTTAACAAAATATGGAAAAAAAATGTTGGCCCCAATCACGAGATTACGTTTTCAAAAGGGAATAAAAGTAAATTTTGAATGCAATTATTGAAGAGATGGTTGAGTAGAGATGAGCATAAACTTCCTGTCTATCACTACTTCTACTACTACTACTGCTACTACTACTTTGGAACAGTTCCAAATCACTAGATCATATTTTCAATAAAGAATAAAAACAGCCTAACACTATACCGTGGAAAAGCCATTCAAAATAGCATGCTGAAAAAATACTAAGTTAACGAACTGTCCAGAACAAGACAACGACACACTCTTTTCTCTTTTTAATTACCCTGTAGGCACCTTTTTATTACACCATAATTTCTCATCATTTTTTAATCAAACCGAATAAAGAGCAATTTTAACGTGGAATAAAAACAAATCTTAAACAAAGACGATTGAAGAACTAGTTATCGTTGGATCTTTGTTTCAACCTCATCTCAGTCAGGTCCAGTCAGACCACATAAAAACTAGAAGATATTTCGGATTGAAAGAAAGTTATAAATAACCACTGAGAAAACTTTAAACCTAACAAATTACCAGAGAGGCTTTTGATGCATTCTTTCAAGCGAAAGCCTTTCTTTTATTTCAAGTTTATTTTTGAGGTAGGAAAAAAATCGCTATAAAATTCTAGTTCGACGTTTTCACTGGTGTAAAATTTAGCCGCATTATCTTTTATTTCATTAACCTTTGTTCCAAATATCAACATGTTTATTCTCCTTACATTTCTAACTGACTTCGTATGTTACATGTAGGGAGAATTTATATAAAAGTTAACTCAACTGATCCCAGGTGATCATTTCCCGCCTTCTCATGTCTTGCATGCTTGACGAACTATCAGTAGTGATATGGTAGGGAGAGGTTAGATTGTGGTCACTATTGAATTGTTTGACTGATACGTTCGCATACATTTTCATCGTTTGTGAGTTTTATGAACCCGACCCATGACAGGAAATTGAAGCGTGTTCGCCTTCGCAATTGCTATCCAATAAAGGTATTAATTACACCTTTTAGAATACTTGCTGAACTTTTAATTTCATGTAGACGCTAAAGATTGGAGTTAGTGTCTCAATTAAAGTATCAATCGGAAAAACTTACTATATACCGGCTTTCCAACAAATTTTTCAATTAAAGTTTTTGAGAATTGCGTTAAGCACAAAATAAGAACAGCTAAAGCAAAATTCACTTTCGTTGCGACAGTTCTCGGCATGCATTTCCATCGAACGTTAAATAGCTACTTGAATGGGTTTCAGAGCTTATGATTCTGTTCCAACTTTTTTTACCAATCTGATCGGCTTGGTGTGGTTGTTTTTCTACGCCAACAATTTATTTCACAGGTCTGCTAGTTTCCCCACACATCAGTGAAACGTTGTCGAGAATCGGTTCTTAACTCATAATGATGTCATTCTCTCTCGGGTTGAGTCAATAGTGAAATAAGTCAACTACTGTCAGAACATCCATCTAGCTAGTGTGTTTCCTCTTACATTGTTTAGAGAAAACATCAACCTTTTAAAAGTCAACTGAACTATAATGAATTCTGAATATTTTTTAAGGTTTGGCTCCTAATACTTCAACATCCACCCGAGCAAAAGCCCACGCACTTGAACAACGGATACTGAGATCTGAGGGGCTTTAAAAAGGCGAAGGATTTTATAATTGACCTGCGCAGAGATTGTTACACGTGATAAGGAAAAGTCAACTTTTAAAAATATCAAGAATCAGTGTGCAAGCACCGAATGGAAGGAACGAGAAGAAATAGGTTAATTTTTCTTGTGTAGTTCATCTAGTTGAACCAATATGTGGCTAGTAGGACTTTAATGCATGTATGCACTTGTGTAGCTTTTATGCGCTTTAACCCTAAAGGCCAAATGATGAATTGATAGGCGCCAATGGACAAACATGTTAATTGCTTTCATGTTTTGTTACCAAAATTAATAATCTGGTATGTCGTCAAGAAAATGTAAACGAATTGCTGACAGGTTTGAATGAAGCTAAGGCAGGTACTTAAGTTCAATATTAGCTCATAGGTGTTGATTTCGCTCGTATATTTTCATGTTATTGCAAGAAACAATTCGATGACGATTTTCTATCATCTGTAATTCAAAATAAACCGGTCTATTCCCTTTTAAAGTCGGGACAGAACAATTTGCAGAGTTTTCATTGGTAGGCTACAAGTCTGCTTGCTTAAGTTTTACAAAATCTTGCCATCGTTTCAGCATGGCGTTTGCTTTTTTTCTGCCCAGCCAGTGCTCGGTTACGCCGTAAAACCGTATCCTATGCAATCAGACCATTCGCTTTGTCTGGTACATATAAGTTGCTGCAGCCACCAAAACACATCTGGAAGGGATTTCCCGATAGTTCGCATTACCTATCGCACTCTGATCTCTCCAATGAAGCAGATGAGAATGAAAGATCTTTTGTTTCCGGGTTGACGTCAAAAATAGCCGCTCGAGCAATTATTTCCAAACTTCTCCCAAACTTGATCATGAAACAAGATGGTGGTGTTTTAGGCCGTAAATTCGATACTTCACCGAACCACAGAAATTGGAGGATTAAACCGAATCCAAAATTTTTCCATAAAAATACCTCAAATGATTAAAAAAAAAGAGTAGTCCTATTTGACCGTATTTCCAGTTAAACTCGCTGGTTCAATTACAAAGCGAATTAAATTTCAAACTTGACTCGCGTTGTAATTGTACGGTGAATTTGACTGGAAAAGTCGGTCAAATAGGACTCATCTGTTCCCTGTGACAAAGGTAGACATGTAAAGCCTTGGTTATTTCTATTTACATGTTATTTTTCGATTTCTTTTATCTTCGTTTGAATTTTCACCCAAAGAAACATAAAACGGTTAAAGTTCAACGTAGTCTCTAGTGTATGAGGTAAAAGTACAGCCTTTTGGTCTGCGAAACACAAGTTAAGAGATTACGTATCAATGTTCTACTTTGCCCTAACTGTTACAAATTATATGCCTAAAAAATGCTGGTAAATCATAAAACGTAAAATGATGTTTTGGTCTTCGAAGACTGAGACTTACATTCTATGATAATCAGACAAATTTACTGCATCAAAAATTGAATAGGATTAACTGACGACAACCTTGAAAGTAAAATGTCATAGAGAGACAGGAAAAAAGAAAGTAGACAATTGCACTCTCAGTCCTAAATCATTTGATACCCCTTAATTAATCTGGTTCAGCTGCGTCAATAAAGACCCATAGTTAAGAATGCTCAATCTTTCGTTGAAGAAAGATTGCCTCACGATCCAAAGGAATGTCTGCGTAGGTGGCTAACAATCTATTTGATGTTATCTTCCTGCAATCCATCGTACGGCTGGCAGGAAGTTATTCCACTCAACCCGAACGGAACTCTTTACTCTCTTTATCATTGCACATTAACCGGTTATTGCTTTGAAAACAGGAAGGGCTGCTACTACGTTCTCCCTGTGCAAGAAACTTCGTAAAGCTGTATTCATCACTTATATGACTTTGAGGACGATAATCATTAAACAATGGGTACTTAATTGTCTCGAAGTCAGAAGCCTTCAAAAAACGAAACTCATGATCCTTGGCAGCCGACAAATGACTGCCAAAGTAACTTACTCCTTAGACTGTACCGGCTCGCTCCAGACCTTTCGTTTGATGAGTGTTCGCATTCTCGAACAACGCAAAATCCCGGGGGGAGCCCGGAGTGCTCCTCGGATTTCTTGGAAGGGGTGTGCCGCCCGGTTCTCAGACCAAAACAGTCTATTTCCAACACCCGTTTTCAGACCTGAAGTTGCGGTTAGAATTCTCATATTGGCTTTGTTGTAGCGTATTTAGGATTCGCATCAGTGCCGAATTCAACTGATAATTGGTAAAACTCAGCTCAAATGATATATTTTCGCTACTTCTCTCTCTCTCTATTATTCATCTGTAGTTGAAAAGAGAAATATGTTTATACGCTCTCGTTGTTCCCTTGAAAACGATACCCGATTGAAGACCATAACGATCAAAATCTATACCCGTCTTCAAACTAAAACGGTTCAAAAACCATCCCGTTTGGGGTGGTACATACTAGGCCTGTATAGCTTATATAGGGGAATGCCCCCCGGGAGGGGGGAGGGCACAAAATCGGCCGTTTTGCAGCGTAATGACTTCCGCCGCTTTCTTTTGGAGAAGGAACTCGAACCCAAGCCTGCGAGAGACCTTGGCGTGATACTAGATGCAAATTGAAAATTTAACAAGCCTATTGTCTTCACTATGTCCTCATGCATGTCGCGACTAATCGTGTGAAGCATGCCTTTGATAAATGCGCTTCGATGATTATTATTAATGCCCTTGTCTTTAGCAAGCTGTTTTATTGTGCTTCTGTTTGGAGCAACACCACTCAAGCTAATCTGGATAAGCTCCAAGCGATAGAAAATTTTGCATGTCGTATATTGTGTGTGGCGCTAGAACATTTGATCACATAACGCCTTTGCTGGTTAAGTTAGGTCGGTAACAGCTTTATTGTCAGCTTGCCGTCTTAGCTTATAAGTGCATGACGGGATGTGTCCCAGAGTATTTGCTTGTTGGAAGATCAAGGACCACCAGAAATTCACAGCTCCCGAATATACCTCTTTTCTGCTCTGCCAGTGGCCAATATCGAGCGACGTCTCTGTGGGGACTGAGCTTCAGCCTACACTCAAATTGAGGGAATCCGTGACTGTTTTTAAGCATCTTGTCAGCCGTGAAGCTAACGGAACAAAGGATCTTCATAATGCCATGTTATGTTATGTTTTGCTATGATGTATTGACATAACTTGTCATAACATTCCGTCAGAACGATCTCGTCTAACTTTCAAAATTCAACATCATTTCATCTGAATTTCTCTCACTCTCAGTGCCCATGGACTTGAAGTAAGAAAATTAAGATCGGCGAGTGTAGGGCAAACTACTTGATATCTGAAATTTCCACTTTTTTAAAGGGCTGATCATGACGCTATACGCGTCCGCCATTTTGTCTTAGCTCCCGTAATATAAAGGAACTTCGGGCCACATGGAGTGCACATCTATGACAATAAAAAGCATGGTTCGAAACAGTGGCTCCGCAAAATCGATGTAACCACAGAGGACCCACAAGAGTTGAGAAAAAAAAATTGAGGTACGAGCCGGTATTATTGCAAAATACCACGTACAGGTCATGCTATTGTTTGTTTATAATGGAAGCCGAGAAATTTTCGGTAACGCGTAAGAGATTTATTTCGTTACGGTTGAAAAAACAAACCATGTGCATTCGTAACAATCTTTTTACGTCAATGCCAAAAGAAATGATTGAGAGTTTTTTGTGAAACCAGCACAAACCATTGAAGGCAAATAATGTGAAAAGGTTCAATGAAAGTATTGCAGTCACTGCAGCGGTGAAACGAAACCTCAAATTAAGATAAGGCATGGGTAAACGTCTTCCGGTGTTTAATTGCTGCTTTGCTGAAAAACACCAACGCCAGCTCCGTAATTTATCGTCACTTAACAGCCATGAAAGTGGTGGACTACTGTTTGGCAGGCTTGAGTCGCTGTATGTTGGTTTCGGCAAGCTTTTGTATTTCTTCCTCGGAAATTTCCGGGAATCGTGCGGCCATTTTTTTGAAAACAAAAGCAAAAATGTCATTGTGTTCAGTGTTGTTATCGTAACTTTGTTATACCATCCATTTTTTGCTGTTATACCACTATTACGCGGAAGTAGCGATACTATCAACCAATCAAATCTCCGAAATTTCTCGGCTTATATTACAACTATAGTAATTACTATTTCGCTGCGAGTTGAGTGCTGTGAATCGAACTATATACAAATTCAAACGGTAATGGTAATATTGAATATATATATATATTTGTCAT
Organism: Galaxea fascicularis; assembly: GCA_948470475.1. Lineage (NCBI taxonomy): Eukaryota > Metazoa > Cnidaria > Anthozoa > Scleractinia > Euphylliidae > Galaxea > Galaxea fascicularis. The sequence continues at coordinate 18,625,172 of OX419338.1, forward strand.
TAGCCTTACATAACTTTTAAGTTTAATCAACTTACGTGTTCCAAAAAGATTTTTAAGAGCCGCAAGATTATACCTATCATCTTGATTATGATAATGACCATTATGTCGCTGGTGGAAGAGAAACTCCAGAAAATCGAAGGATGTCTTTCTTTGCTAACCACTATTGTTGCTGGACTACAGACAGGAAGATCTCTTGAACGTGATCTGTTCTCGTAAATAACTTAAAAAGAGTGACAGCTAGTGAGTAGCACTTACACAAAAAAATTATTCAGTGGGTCAAAAAGTTCATTGGACAATGAAGTGTCCATTGACCATTTTCAGATGGAACCAAATATTTCCACAGTTCTTTCTGGCAACTCGAACTGTATTTATTTATTTATTTATTTGTTTATTTATCTTCTTGCCACAGAATAAATTACAGATAGAATAGAAAAGGTAGTAAATAGCTAATTAATATTAAATTTAAAGTGAACATATAACTTGGAAGGAGTGACTGTGGCGGGGAAATCTCCGAGAAGCAAAGCTTATGAGGAATAGAGATTTCCCCCCACGGGCGTTGAAATACTACTAGGCGGCATTTAACAATAAAGAAAAGACGTGTATTTTAAATAAATAAGTGTATTTAGCCAAGAGATAGATATAAAGTGTTATGATATTCAGGTTGTATCTTGTCTGGCCCTTAAAAATGGTTTGATCACACGCTTGAATATATTAAAAGTCGGGGCGTTTTTTATGTTGCTCGGTAATGAATTCCATATCCTAGGACCTTGAAAAAGGATCGAAAATTTTTTGATATTTGTTCTACAGGTATGAGGTCGGTAAAGGTCAGAGTATCTCGTTGAATATTGATGAATCTGATTTCCAGTTTGAAAGATTTGATTAAAAGCAGTAGGTAAAGCGTCATGATGATATAGGTACATAAAAAAACTTACTTGGAGCGAGTATATACTAAAGACATCAAGAATTTTTAAATTTGCAAAAAGAGGTTTACTTGAAGCCTTGTAGTCAGCTTTCGAGATCGCCCGGACTGCTCTTTTCTGTAGTAGGTAAATTCGTTGCAGGTTGGTGACATAAGTAGAGGCCCAAATTAAATTGCAGTAAGTGAGATATGGATAAACAAGGGCATAGTATAGTGTAAGAAGAGGTTTTGAGGGCAAATAGTATTTAGCTTTATAAAGTAACCCAACAGATTTGGAAATCTTAGCCGTAATACAATTTACATGAGTTTTCCACGTAAGGTGCTGATCAATATAAACTCCGAGAAACTTAGTATTTTCTACTTGTTCAAGAACATTATTTTCTATGACAATCTGCCTACTGATGGGTAGCGTTTTTTGCCTTGGTCTGAAGATCATTAGTTTTGTTTTTTTGACGTTGATTGATAACTTATTGGCTTTTAGCCAAGTTGAAACATTGTGGAGCTGGTCGTTAAGGTGGGAGGTAAGTACATCCGGGTCACTATGTTCAGAAAATATACTAGTGTCATCGGCAAATAATATAAATTCGAGTTCATTAGAACTAGAGCAGGCTGGGAGATCATTTATATAAATAATAAAAAAAAGAGGGGGCCTAGTATAGAACCTTGCGGTACGCCACAAATTGCCTTAAAGCATCGGATTTAGAATCATCAATTTCGACATATTGTATTCTATTACGAAAATAATTGGTTATCCACTGGTGGGGTGTCCCAGTGATGCCATATGCTTCCAATTTATATAATAGTATTGCATGATCTAGGGTATCAAAGGCTTTTGATAAGTCAAGAAATATTCCAGCTAAGTATTTTTGACAGTCAACGGCGTTGGCAACTTTGTTCATAAAATTAATCAAAGCGTGGGAACGTGTAATGAGACCACCCGAAACTTGGAAAAAAAAAACTTTATTTAACAAGTTGCCTTCAGTACTGAAGTTCGTCATTGGACTGAGTGGAAAAAGGAATTTCGAAAACAGTCTAAGGTCCCGTTTATATGGAGAAAAGTTGTCCCGGGTAAGAAGGTCACCCTTCCAGCCGAGTCAACTTTAGCAGGCGTTTATATGAGAAAAAAGTTGACCCCTTTGCCCAAGCCAAAAGCTGACAACAACTTCAGGCTAAGTATTGCTAAGTAGGATCGATTTCACCACATTTTAGGGATGGGCTAAAAACGTTTCATTCCGTTGCCGCAAGCAAACGACTTTAGAAATAAAAATCAACGTATCCGAAACTTGTTTGATTCATAATTATGCGGACGGCCACTTAAGTCTTAAATTTGCTTCTTTTAACACACACAACATACTATAAATTGCAGTTGAAATACCTACTTCTTCTAAAAAGCCAGTTACGCTTTGAATAAGTTTTGCTTTGAGTGCAACATGCACCCACAAAACCAGAGAAAAAGGAGAAAAAAAAAAGATCTAATAAAACGACAACTCAGTAATTGAAGCGCACCATAAAAACAATACTTTTACACTGCAAAATGTTATAATCACCGCAAAATGTAAAAATTGAAAACTTACTATGTTTAGCGTTGAAAACTCTATTAGATTTTGCGTTAGTTTTACAATCTGCGGCGATTCTTTTTACATTTTTGATGATAATTATATTTTGCAGCGTAACAAATACCCATAGTTCGAACAAACATTTCCAAAAGAAACAAAAGAGTTATAAGGACTTTTAACACAATTTGTAAAGTCTTCAAAACTAAAAATGCTTTTACCAGCATAAACGTAGGGTTATAACTAATGCCGTGGTAACCGGCTATGTTGTCATTAAATGATGTCATTATTACAGTATCAGCAAGAGGAGTACAGGAGTGTGCTGAAGGTGTAAGCCACCGTTAGAAACAAGTACTGTGGGTTTTGTTAATTTTCCTTGAACTCGAAAACTCAAAATGCGAATGTGGTGGTTATCTGCAATGTCTCTAACTTTCTTTTCACCAACATGCAAAAGGATTGTTCACAAACGATTCCCGTTTTTTTCTTCAAAGTAGGAATGGCAGTACACAACACTAGGAATTTGCTGCAGAACACGATTTTCTTAATCATGCTACATTGTCTAGAGTCTGAGAGGTGAGTATTCATTTACGTGGTGGAATGGTTATTTTCATCAGTTTCACGAGGCCTGATCATTGCAAATGTTTGAAAAATCCGTTCAGGCATAATTTCACCATAATAGGTACGTATAGAAGGTCTGGCCAGTTCTTGATTTCCTAATTTTTGTGGGATATCATAGCAATAAACATATAAAATGGTAAAGAATACTTGCCCTTTTGACATATTCGTCGTTTAACTTCATCAATTGCATCCTAATGTCTTCTTTTCTCCTGTCTACCTCGTAAACGTCGCTCATCTTTTCCCAGTGTTCTTTTTTCTTCGATTCTCCTTCCTTCCAAGTTCTTAACAGGACTTTAGCTGCTCCTTCGTAATCGCTGCCAAGATCTGTAAGCAACTCCCAAACTGGAATGTAGGCTTGGTGAGGACCACGATCAATTAAAGCCCAAGTCGAGTTGTGTGACAGCAACTTTTGAAATATGACAGGGTTCGCAGCCGCCGGACCCATGAAATGCAGAGTGAAACTGTAGGAGTTCTTTTGATCTTCCTGTTGTTCTGCTTATTTTTCACCACTACTCGTCTGGTGGTCTACTTTCACACTGCCACTGATTCTAAATGCACATCCGAGAAAACCAAATGATAGCTGGGCTTGAAGCGTTTCTGTAGCTGCGTTAGTAAGGGTCGTCTCCTTTTGTATATCCTCACTTTCGACATCTGCAACACTGAAAAAGACGCCTCCAAGGGTCTGAATACCAGCAAGAATGTGACTCCCGAATATCTTCATGAAACGGTGGGTATCATCTTCATTGGCAAAAGCCTTAGCCTTTCTTA
>OX419338.1:18634029-18671529 GCA_948470475.1 Galaxea fascicularis
TCCGGTGCGATGCTCTACCAACTGAACCTATGAAGCCACTGACGTTGGGAGCAGGTCAATTTTAGGTTCATATGTTCCCGTGAATGATGTATATGAAAGAAATTATATGTGAACTGCGGATATGAAATCAAATGAAGAATGATCGTCGCAGTTGTGATCGCAATTTTTACAATTGCGTAAAGAAGCCTGATTTCATATCCGCAGTTCACATATGATTTCTTTCATATGCATCATTCACTCGTAAAGGAACTTGTTGAAATCCTACAACACCAGATACCAGAGTTTGATGCGTTTACTTTAATTATGTTTCCCACATTTATCGCTGTGTATACAAAGGTTCGTTCGGTCCTTTTTACTAATTCTAGATCTAATTTTGAATTGCCTTCAATCATCCTTACTCTTATTTTCTGCCATTTCAGTTAAGGTCCAGTCCATGACATATATTACCTAAAGAAAGAAAAATACATTATTGGACAGAAAAGTGTCACTAAACCCAATAAAGCCTGATTTTCATGTGATCACAGACGATCACAGATCGTTCTATGGTCGTCTGCGAAAATATGGAAAGGCAATTCTACCGGCGATCGTTTGCGATCGTGCAATTTATATGATTGCATAATAAATCCCATAATATGCCGTATCGAAAAGGCTTGACCGTCTGTCAGAGGGCAACGCCCACTCTGTCTCGGCAATGCGCGAAGACGGCAGAGGTTAGTAACGACACATTTAAAGAAGTAGTTATCCTGTACGGGTATCTTTACTAACAAAACAGAAATGATTTTAAGGATAATAACATAAAGAGAAACAGTTACGGTGACATTTGGTAAGAAATTTAAATTAATTAATTAAATGATTGGTAATTTCTGTTGTGTACATGTTCTGAATTGCAATGCGGCACGTTCTTGTCATTTCATCTGAAATTGAAAAACGACCATTTATTTGACTAATCTTAACAGAATTTCTGTACAGGCTGTTAAATCGTAAGTTCAATTTATTTAATTTAATTTCTTGCTTATGTTTGTCCTAACTGTTTCCCTCTTTGTTGTTATCCCTAAAATAGTTTCTGTTTTAGTCGTAAAGACACCTGTACAGGGCAAATACTTCGATAAATGTGTGGTTTCCAACACTGCCGTTTTCGCGCTTTACTGAGTCAGGGTGAATGCTGCACTAAACCGGAAGACGCTCGAACTTTGTTTCTAGGAGACATAGCCCTGAATACAGCATATTATGGGATATATTTCGCAAAACTTTGGCATCCATATAATGGCGCTATCGGAGTTGATCGCAGGATCGAAAACGATCGTAGAAATGTGTTTCCATATGAACGCAGACGACCGAAGACCTTTTTGGGATCTGCGATCTGTGATCATATAGAAACCAGACTTAAAGGAAATTGAAAAACGAGACAAAAGGATTTTTTTTTTTTTTGAAATATTGGCTTTATTGGCTTTTAATTGCCCAGAGGAAAACCGGGATGATTGTTCTTACCAACGATTTAAAGTTTTTTCTTATCCATCTTGAACAACTTCTCCGCAATGGTTTCAGCAGCCTTTTTCATCAATTGACGTCCCTTAGCTTCACGTTTCTTCTCTCGAGGCTTCAGCTGCGTTTTCCTCTTATACTGACCTGTCAAATAATGTTGTATGTAATTAATTGTTAGTTTTCGTCAAAGCAACTGAAATTGAAAATAAACCATTAATTTGACTCTAAACTTAATTTCTGTATGGGCTGTTAAATAGTGAGTTGTCATCACCAGTTAGCAATGTTATCTTCTCTCTTTTCGGACTTTTACTTTACCCAGGCAATAATTTTCCTTAAGGAGGCTCGAAAGGGTTATTCGTTCATGTTGTGTTTGCGAAACGATGAAAGGTTACAAAGAAGGATATTTAATGGTGTAGACAAACTATATGTCTCCTTGGAACTCTATTGCTGAGCTATATTTTAAGGGTGCTTGTGACGTCATTTCAGTTACCATGACAACGCCCCAGGTCCACGCAAAGGTCCTCTAAATTATCAGAAAAACTAATTCGGTGAATTACCGTTTTTATTTCTTTGTTGGAAAGCTCCCTAAATGCTTTAGCTTTTGAGGCTGTATGAAAAAAATTTATATTGTAAAATTTGATATATTAAAAAAAAAAAAAACGCGTTTTATGGCTTACAGAAAATGATTCCACTAGATAATTTTCCCCAAAACGTTTATATTTGAAGTACCATCGCGAATGGTACGTGGATGCAAAAAATCAAGTAAGTGACCGAGCAAAATTTCGAGCTAATAACAAATGTTTTCCACAGATTTTATTTCCAGTTCGAGCTATTTCACGCAGTATTTAACTTCCGGTGTGCTTGATTTTGATTCATTCAGCTGACGCATGCATGTTAGTTATGGCGTGTGTAGATTGCGCGCGTGCAACTAAAAACCCTTTCCAGCCTCCTTAAACTCCTCACGCCACTAACCTTGTTTGTTTCTGAGTCTAGAAATCAAGTCAGCGGCCCTCTTTTTTAACTGGTGGACTATCATTATCTCACTGAGGTCACGCTTTTGTCGGCCAGCACTCTTTAAGGCTGCGTTTAGGTTGGCGATGGCTTTCATGACTCTGCGTTCTGTTATGCATTAAGGTAATGAAACATCAGTGGAAGTAAGTATCAAATAACACTTGGGCAAAAGTTAGTTGTATACCATCAACAAAAACATTGTTCAGTATTAACTACTTAATAACCGAGAGTGAGGTCGTTACGGGAAAATCTCAAACTGAGGCCTTGCCGTATTGACCGAGCGATAGCGAGGTCAATACAGCTAGGCCGAGGTTTGAGATTTTCCCGTAACGACCGAACGGTCGAGGTTATTAAGTTGTTTATTATATGGCTAACATAACGGTTTTAAGGAAAAAAAATTAGTTCAAGCACAAGTCGTCCCTTCACGGTAATCTATTCACTAATTTTTTCCAAACTCAGGTAAAACGTTTCACTGACAGTTTTCCTGGTCGTGTTTTCAGTTTTTTGCTCTAGAGGCACCAATTTTCAAAGTAAATAAAACAAATGTGGCTTTGGATGACTTTTTGTTGTTTTTGTTCCTAATTTGCATCATCCGTAATCGGCCCGTGGGCATTACGGGAGAATAATGCCCTAGCGCTTCGCTTCGCTTAGCCAATCAGAGCGCGCGTTATATCGTATACAAACACTAGCCATATAATAATCAGCGCTTAATAAACTTCCATTCAAGAAGCATCCTTATTCTCCTTTCATACCTTTAACCTCGTAGGCTGTATTGACTTACGTTTACAAAGTTTTTACCTATCTGATTCCTTTTGTTAATACTGGAAATGCTTCCGAGGTCATTCTCGACGACGTCCTCCATCTACAGTGGAAAAAAATTCCATTACACTCATCTCTCTGTAACAGCTGTAACAGTTCGCTTCCTTTCAAGCTTTTTAGTTAACAAAATCTCAACTGAACTAGACTAATGGGCATTTAGAGAAAACCTAATAGTGTAGCTGGAGCACGAATAGCTCCGTCCCAGTAACAACGGCACACTCCCGCAATCACAGCGAAGCTTAAATTGCACGTAACCCCAAAATATTTTTTCGCTAAAATAAATCTTGACTTTTTGTAGGCCTCAAAACTTATAAAAAAAAACTATGCATAATTCGTTAGGGGTTAGGTGCACTTTAACGTTTACTAAAAGCACAACTTTTTTTCAAATAATTATGAGACTCGTTCCGACAAAACGTCTGTCATCTGCAGCTGTTAAGGCAAAGTAAAAAGTTCAATTGATAATAAGTACCTACAAGTAATGCTTGAACAGCTGAAGATCATGATGACAGAAGTTCAGTCGAAACATGTTTTCCAAAATAAAAAAAGTTGTCCTTTTTCTAAAATGAATTAAGTTTCTGCTGCCGCTTTCGAGACCTTTTGGCTAACTTTTACTCTATAAATTGCATATCGAATCGCTCAAATTCGTATTCAAACGTATTTGTTGCCGCATTTTACCACAAAATGTGTGTGCATAAAGATAGTTTCAGTAGTGAAATTTCTTCACCAGAAAGCTGGGCCATTTCACAATGCCTAAGAAAAATTTATGCTTCTATAAAAGTCGTGAAAATTCAGAAATTAATTATGACTAAAAACAGCGCAGACACTTCATTTTGCTTGAGAATGTGTTTTGAGCGATAGTTCGCTTGTGATGGAATTCTCTCGCGTTTACGGTTCAAGCCAAACTTTAGAGAGATTAAGGTCGTGCAGTGCCTACCTCGTTTGTTTTCAGCAGATTCTGTTATTTTGAAAGTATGAAGGCCTGACGGTGTTCACAAGTGTTCATTCAATATTTATATGTCGTATGCTGCATGAACAACAGGAGAATCTTTGCTGACGCCACTGTTCACAGTTTGTTTCAGTAGCATATATTAAACAAACGAACATTTAAAACTGAAAACCAACCAAGTCAAGATATGTTCAATAATGGCCAACACTGTGAAAACTGTGAAACTTACAAAGAATTGTATGGCTGGGTGGCAAGTCATATACATACTTTATAAAATCTTGATCATTTTTAATGTATGTTTCCCAAAAACCATTCAACCTTCCACGCCCAATTTTTTGTTGAGTTGAGTACTAAGTTTCGCAAAAGCTTTAATCTTCAGCTTGTTTTGTCGGCTATGATAGAATCAAACGAGTAAAACATGTCAGAAGCTCCTCGTGACAGCAGCCAGCAAAATAAATCTGAAAAGAGCGTCATAATACCCTGTCGCGATCGCTTATAAAGGAAGGGTCACGAAAACATACACGGGATAATGTAACCCGACTGAGGTTTAAATAAATAGCCAGGCTGCTAAGGAACTACTAGATTAAAAATCAGATGTCACTAAAAGATTATTTCTATTCAGTCATAACGCGAACCCTCAGGGCCTGTTCCACCCTTATTTGGCAACTCTATGCATTACAAGTCTTTGTACCTGATTCAGTAACGATTGGAGGTGAACGACGTGGCATTTGAGTCGGCTGAAACAGAAAATAAGGCAAGGTTTAATCACACGTTGGCAATATTAATCGAAGATAGGAATGGTGCTATTATTGGACGATCATGTTGTAAGGTGAAAACTGAAAAATCATGCGTAGCTACCTCCCTACCAAATGCACTCCTTCGACTCCTCAATGACTTTTAATTACAAAAAGTTCTCAAGAAGTAAAAATAGACGACGTCAAATTAAGAACTCAAGCCTTATCAAGATACTCCCTCTACGGGCCGGAAATAGACGATTTAATAGCGGCTGCTGATGTATCAAAAGCCCCAACCCCGGCCTGTCGTTATCAATCAATGTTCTTTGTTGGCGATGGTAGAGCATTTATGTGAAAGATCCACCCGATTTTTTATTCATTACCCAGTATCTAATCCTCCAGGACTTAGCCTTCTAGTGATAGGTCCAAGGATATCACAGACTCTGAAAGACGTTTTATGCTTCCCCTTTGGTGAAAGTAACATTTAGAAACAGCATAAACTTGCCGTTTACCCCTTAAGATCTGAGCCTGGTCCAGCGGTGGGACATCTTCTTGGTCCGATAACGGTCGGAGCAGACGTGCTTCTGGGAGCTTTCGTTGAAGAGTCACGAGTCAGGGAAAAAGTTGCTTCAAGAAACACAGAAGAATTAAAGTATTGACTTTCAAAGGATTCCTCGGAAGGTTATTTTATTTAATTCACTTTAAACTTAACTCTTGAACTCAGTTTTCTTACCGTACTTAAAGCTTTGGCCTTGATCTATTTATTTTATATTACGTGTTTCCTTAAACTGAGCACTGTCATGGGAATTTTGCTGTTTAGCTTTCTGGCCAGAACAACACAGAAATGCTTTTTAATGACCTTTGCTCGTGCCGAAACATTCCTTGAAAAGTATGAGAAAGATATCAACCGATTTTTTGCAGGAAAAGTCATCCATAGTACATTTTTGCCCTTGGCTACAATATGACGCGCGAGAATTTGACAAATTTAGGCTAATGTTTCAAAATGCGACCCATTTCCATCCTTGCCATCCATAACCGAAGAAGATAGTATTTAGTCTCCGTGCAGTAACACTGTCCTGTTAAGTAAATAAACTGCTTCATTATTTTTCGGTTTTTCCTGATTTAAAGACATTTAACATCTTACAGAGGACCGAACTGGCATCACAAGACAGTGCCCCTTTTAATTACTATCATTACCATTATCGTTATTGTTGGTAAAAATGAAGCTCTAACATCGACGGTAATTTGAAAGCCGCATTATCAACTTATGAGCACCGCCTTTGGCCTTTCCTTTGAGACAGTCTTTAATGAAGGGTTTTTAAGTTATCTGGGCCCGGTTGTTCGAAAGCCGATTAACCTAATCCAGGATTAGTGTAAACTTTGGTTCCAGTTTTAACTTTTGGATGAAAGTAGTTTGGGTTGCTTTTTGTTCTTCAGGATTGACTTCCCCTAATTTAAAATTTTGCAGAATATCAGCAATGAAGAACGTTTGGGTAAAGAGAATTAAGCTCCTTGATTAATTTTAATCTTTGATTAGCGTTGATCGGCTTTCGAACAACCGGGCCCTGATTGTTTTTAAAACTTTTCATCTCAGTAACAACTTTTATGTCAACCTGGTTGCTTGAAATTGAATGCTTCAGATTCTTTTCAGGAAATTTGTAGTAGCAATTTCAGTTCATTGTGATTGTGTTTGAGTGGTTACTATTGCGGGCTGGTATTCTGTTAGTGGGTTTTCCAAAGAACGGAGATTTCCTTTGAGGATATGTATAAAGTAAAATAATAAAGGTAACAAATGATTAACTTTTTCCAAATAATGTTTGTTCCCTAAAAAAAGCCAGTTATCAAGAAAATCGAATGCTTGACATTTAATCCAACACAGACAAGCAATTTATTTGCAACAAGCTGATATCTAGCAAACCGTTTGCCAGGGTTTCAGACCAAAGCATTTCTGATGTTGCTCAGCCCACACCACCTCAAACAAAATGTTTTTAGCCATGAGGAGAGTGATTCGCAGAATTCTCGGTGTAAATTTAACAGGAGAATTATCTTTGGCTAAGGCCCTGTTCAGACCAGGTGCCTGTGCCCAGTTTTCGGGAACAGGCACTAGTCTGAACGTAGCTTTTCGTTGGTGCCCGCGCACAAATCTGAGCACCTTGCCCGGGCACGGGCACTACCTCCAAGGGTAGTACTCGGGCACCGTTCCCGGGCACGGGAACTTGTCTGAACACGTTTTCATGTGTTCCCGCGTTTTTTCCCGTGTTTCCCTACGATGCCGTCACAAAAATGGCGGCAATATTGCGGAGTACTCAAAAAGATAAACTGGGCACTAAGCCTTCTGCACGAGTGTGAACATCCTCGGTCCAGGGCACTGAGGTGTCTAGACAGCGTCCTTTTTAGTGCCCGGGAATGGTGCCGCGGAACGGGCACTTAGTCTGAAGGGGCCTAAGTTTTAACTGAGCACTGTACAAAACCTAAAACATTTTTTAGCTTGTTCTGTGTTACTTTGTTGACACAGAACACGTACATCGTAAAGGATACGTGTAACTACCCTCCGTTACCCAGTTGCAGGTAAGGGATTGTTAACTACCAACTAAATAAACGCGAAAGGGACATTTGGGATATTCTGGATGGGCTATCGTAGAATACAAAGTCATACTTACTGTACGTAGCGAGAGGAATACGAGAGAAAGATAAATTATATCCCTTTTTGCTAACAAAGCCGTCTGAAGAAAAGATTATCTTTACATAGCGTCCAGTGACAGTAACTTTATGTCCAGAATAGACGTAACCACAATATTCACCAAAGTCCTGATTATCATCATTCTTTATGATGAGGTAGTCAAACCTGCAGACAACAAGATCAGACGTTTATGCGTACATGGTAAGATGCCAAGGCAAATGATTGATAGTTATGTTAGGGCAAAATTAAGTTTTAAGGGATCGCCTATTTACTAGTGAAAGCGCTTGCTCAATGAAAGAACATAATGAGGTAGCGATTTGAATGGAATTCGCTCGATGGGCTGTAAACTGCATTTTGTTAAACATTTCAAAGAGAGCTTAAATCCCAGTGGTCCAGTGACTTGTATAAATATGTGGTTGTGATAGAATACGGGATTGATTTGATTTGCCCAAGAGTTTAGCAATTTTCGCTTTCAAGATGGTTTTCCTGCCAGGTTAATCTCACCCTCTCATGGCTCAGTAGCTCATAGCCACTTTTCAAATTCATGAAACGTCGCTTTTGCAAAACGCGCAAAATCGTGAGCAAGAGAGTCACAATTGGGTTTGGGAGTTTCTTCTCCAACAATGATAAAATGTAAGGCATACTGAAATAGAATTACTTACGACACACCACACATCTAAATTATCATATAATTGAGCCCATTTAACAAAATACTGTACAGTCACAATTTACCTTCTTCGTTTGCAATCAAAAAGTCCCTCCACGTTAAAGTAGTTAAAGGTTACTTCCATCGCCATGCCGTGTGGAATGTCAACCATATAAGCACAGTACATGTTGTTTGGATAGTTGTTGGGATATCCAGGGCTGGTCAGGGTATTGTTGGAAACTGCACCACAACCTTAAGTTTAAAAATTAAGATAAGGGAAACCAAGTGAACCTGGAAAACGTAAGAATTCCTTGAAGCATTCCTTATTAAGAACATTTTAGCACATTGGATAACGCCACAGGAAATGATGCTATCTTGACGCAGGTGGAAAAGTTATATTATTTAGGTGTGTTTGACAATCCACCAACTGAAAGGCCGCAAAAGACGCGTATCGATCAGCTATGTTATTATACATTGAACTAGCCAACTCTTTTCTGATCGGCTAACAATGTACCATGAATTTTCAAAATCAGCGCCTGTGACAGCACTCAAGGTTTCTGGTAAGCATGTCATGTATGACCGCTGTGCATGATTTCTAAGGATAATCATGTCTAGCCTGTTCCAGACGTTCAGTTGGTAAACGGGGTGGGATAGAAAATAAAGCGGAGAACAATGGAGGGGGACTTGGGACGGATTATTCTGCAAATCACAAAGTCCTTATCCAATTATTGTTTTTAGTATATACCACACGAGTGAACAGTGCTTGTGTCCGCGTTCTGATTGGTGAACCCGGAGGTGATTACCAAAGTACTATTCACCTCCAAGCAGCCGAGGAGAAACAAAACAGCCACCCGTTTTGGTTTCCGCAGAGGAAACTATTTGAATAAACGCTAGTCATTAAGCATGTGTGGTATATACTAAAACAATTATTCACCTCAGTGTCAGTGAATAGTGGCGGATATTTTATAATTGTTAAATCAAACCCAAGCCACATGTCAAGGCAGCCAAGTTACTATTTAGTCACGCTTGTGGCGTCTCGTCATCGTAGTTACACACTCTGTATGCATTCAAACACATTTACTATACGTTTAGTCTACAAAGGTTATGACAACGTTGTTTTAGTGTCGGATGATTTGGTTTTTCTACAATTGCATTGCTGTGTTTTTAAATTTAAAATCAAAATACCTCTCCAGTAGCTCCATAAAGCCAAGGGGTCCTTCATGTAGTAAGCAATAAAGTTTTTCCCCGAAAGAGCTACCTTTAAGGCTCCCCAGCTCTTCCTAACTACAAATCCAGCGAATCAACGCATAAAGTTTGACTATGTAGTTCTTATAGATATCAGTTACCTGGTCGCTGTGTTGTTGGTTGTATTGTCGAGGGACGGAGAGTTCCTGGCACTAAAGAAGTTTTCAAAGATGATAACAAAAATAAACTTACACAAACTAGCCAGTGACGCAAGCTATCCTTTCTAGACAAGTAGACAACAAATACATAACTCTAATGCATATACAAGAACATTTTCCATGATTGCACTCGAGTTCTTCAAACAAAACGACTTTCTAGTCATCTGGAGTGTAATTCGCATTATGCAACATTTGCCGTTTTGGGGTTCTCATCGCTAATTTAACCGAGAGCAATTAAGCTAGCCTCGATTTCACAGAACACCTTACAATGCAATTTTTTCGCTTTTATTTGTAGTAAAGAACTGCGTTGTTTGCTTAACTTGAAATAATTTCCACATGACAGTCGACATCGGACATCATCATCCCTTCTCCCAACAGCCTGAAGGGATTGAGTACATACGCAAAACTGACATTTTAAATGGGCTATCTGAGAATATGATAATTCCACGCTCTAAAAATACTTACCGCGGGGAACAGGAGAAAACGATAACTTGAATCCCCTCCTGCTGAGACTGTAGTCTGAGTGAAAAGTGATCTTTACATAGTCTCCAGTGACGACAACAATACGCCCAGATTGGATATCACAATATTTACCAAAGGTTTGGTTATTCTCATTTTTAATGCTCAAGTAGTCATGCCTGTTGTCAAGGAAATGTTGATGGACTATTAATAGGACACGAGAAATGAATCATAATTATGTTAGAATGAAATAAGGTTGTGGGACAAATACTTTCTCCATTTAAGGTTTGAACCCGGGTATGCTGTTGATGCTACAAAACGATACAATACTCAAAACTCGAAACTACGGCGTGGTCTTCTCGTGGGCAAGGTTTGCTCTGACAGTTACATGAATGAAACAAATGCCAGCGAGATTCCAAAGGAACTGTTCAAAGAGCTTCAGTCTCAAAGACAAACCAAGATGTCTACTATTACTCTTACAAATTTATTCAAAATTAAAGAGCCATCAGATCTCAAAGCAACAACAACAACAACAACAACAACTCTATTTGTACCTTATAGTTAACTTATTGGTAATATAAGATTAAGTTAACTAATAAATAAGAAAAAGTACGGACCTCCAGACCTCCTTTCCAACTATTCAGAAACCTTCAGAAATAACTTAAGATAAACAGCGTTTGCCGCACGTGGAAAACAAGGGCAATAGAGACAACATTGGCTTTGCCCTTGACGTCCAAGCGACTAAAGACAGCTTGGAATTTGTTACACTAGGAGCAAATCCAAGCAAAAATTAAGTTAAGATACTCTTGATATACCACTGTACAATTATCATTCAATCGAGGTTATGTAATAAAATGGTTGAAAATAAATGTATTTTAGTCTTACTTGCAGGAAGAACCACCGTCCTCCAAGTTGAAATAGTTAAAGGTTATCTTCATCGCCATGCCGTGTGGAATATGAACCGAATAATCACAGTCCATGTCGGGTGGATAGTTTTGAGGATATTTCGGACTCGTCAAGATGTTCTTGGAAAATTTACCACAGCCTTGATGTTAAGAATAAAGAGAAAAGAATAGAATCAGTAAATCTTTGAATATTCCGTAATTTATTGGTGGATCAGTTTTTGGAGGAATAGGCGAGTCTATTTTAAAGCATGCCCCCCCCCCCCCCGCTTTGGTATTAATATTTTGAATTTTATTAGCGTGGGTTTTGCAGCAGGGGTACAATGCCTGAGGATATCAATTTACCATATGTGGATGTCTCACCAAGAGGGTGAAACTGTCTTTGGCGTCTCTTTTTGATGTAAGGAAGGTTTTGATATAAGAACAGTTTTTTTCTGTCGTTGCTGCTGTAAATAGAGGTAAAGGGTGTCTATGTTGTTCAACACTGGTCTGTATACGGATATAAAGGCCCATGAAACCTTATTAGGTGACACCTTTACCAATCGAAGGTCGATTGCATTGGCAATTAAGTATCGAGCAATTTTTCGTGGTCGTGGTATAATTTCTCCCTAACGTAGTGACAACGTAACTGTAAACATGAAAGATTCAGTAAGGATTGCTGCAGGGTTTAGTTTGAGCCTCGATATTCCTGGCATAATTAACAACTTATAAGATGATGAAAGATGGAAGAGATCCATGTTTATGAAAATGATCTTTAAATGGCACTGCAAAGAATAGTTATGAGAATGACTAATGTGGCGCATTTTACCTTCGGTGACTTGATAATCCGTGGAATGATCTGTTGGAGTCGGTCTTTCCGTAGTAAATCTGGCAGGGTCTGGTTTAGCTGTAGGATAGAGACGTTACACAATGGATAAATTTAATGCATAGAAAAGAACCATACCCAACTCTTAGAACGATTCAACTTGTTTCAACCTTAAGTGCTATGTGCACTTTTATCTATTTTCATGAAGTTGAATGCTGATATATTCTTAAATTATTGATCGAAGAACGAAAAAAAAAAGCAACGTCGAAGATATGCTTTTGACAATAATATGTACATGACAAATCAGGTCAAAAAAGTTGAGAAAATGAAGGGAGAAGAATAGAGAGAAAGCGAAAAAAGAAAAAGGTGCGTTTGATGAGCTTATTGTTGTGATTCTCTTCGAGAAACGTGTTGTTTCCTGTTACCTTCTCCGCTTGGACCATTGCAGAGATTGCCCTGGCAGCAGCTCAATGAACATTCATCGTAGTCCGGCAAACCGCCTCTTTCCAAGGTGTTAGTCAGAGCTTCACAAGCAACGCTCGAATTGCACTCGTACTTGGATATCGCGCAATGTTTCACGGTTAACGTTTTAGTTTCACCAGTTCCAAGTATATCCGCTGTGACAACAAAAGACATGCAAGAATCTTGATCGTTGTCACACTGCGTCACAGAATGATTGCTGCAGGGCTGGTTTGAGCCTCCCCCTGGATAATCTTTGCACGAGTAGCAACTGAGTGAACTGACAGCTGTAAAGCAATTAAAATCTCATCAGCGTTGAGCACTGCTCAACTAAGGCTTTTCAGTAACATTTCATTAAAGTACCGGAATCATAGGTATTAACAAGTGGACCTAGACTTAAGAACCTTACGTCCGGAGCCCGGCCTCAAACAAAACACCTGCTTAACTCAAACAAAATGTAATATTTCAGTGATTCCAAAATGTTTATTTTAAGTAATGTTTTGTCTTTGAACAAAGTTCGTGAAATAATGTACACACAATCAGTTATAAAAAAAATTATAACTGGCTAACTAAAAGTGGTCCGTTGTAGCTACCATACGCATATGTTGCGGACCTATGTTGCAGACCACGTGACTTTGTTTTCTCCCATGAAAGGAACAAATGCCATTTTGTTTACTTGTCTTGCAACAGTCGGTTAAGTTAAGGCCTTTTATGATTTTATTGATGTGTTTCCGAGCTCATTGGGCCTTTGTACGCACCTTTAGAAAATCTGCTACCTGTGTACTGGAAACCTGATTAACTTATTGAAGAATATACGAGTTTGGAACTACGTAGGCGCGGCCTGCGTAGTGAAGGCCTGACTACTACTAATTAATGGTTTAATTTGTATACATTTTGTTTTATGACTCGTCTTAAAAAAATCAAGTTGCCGTCTGCTTTTTATTGATATCAATTACCTTGTGATGTTGGCTGATTTGTTGTTGCTTGTCTTGTCGAAGGACGGAGGCATCCTTCGAAAAAAAAAGCGCTCATATACTTACTGATATATAACCTACGAGTCAATACTGTAAAGCCAGCTTCTTGTCGAAACTATCAAAATTATGATATTGAATTCTCTTACAAACCAGGCTCCGGTTGTTCAAAGGCTGGATAGCGCTATCCACCGAATAAATATCTATCTAGTGCATAGTGCAATTAGCTTTCCCATTACATATCCGTTGGATAGTTATTTATCCGGTGGATAGCGCTATCCAACGTTTGAACAACCGGGGCCAGCAATATATATATGTAACACCTATATATAAAGAATATATGTATGAAATCCTCATGCCAAGATTGCAGCTTGAGTTATTTTTTATTCTCCATTGACTTGGCAGTCAACCCGGGACATTCGCCTTCGATATCCCATCCAAATGCAGGGAATAGTTTATTTACTATAAGCGATATTTAACATGGGCCACAATAAAAAAAAGAATTTCATGCTCATTGTACTTACCTAGAGGAACAGCACTGAAAGACAAATTGTATCCCCTCCAGGTAACTGTGTTGTCTGATTGAACGCTTATGTAGACAGCGTGGCCAGTAACAATAACAGTATGCCCAGAACGGAAACCACAATATTTGCCAAAGCTCGTGTCATTGTCATTCTTAATGCTCAAGTAGTCATACCTGTACACAAGAAGATGTTTGTAAATAAATAAAAAAGGAAAAAATGCATGACTTACCAACTCCCCTAGGGGGCTTTTCAGACCAGTTAGCTATTTGCAGAGATGAAAATGTAAAGTTTGTGGGATGTGGTTTCGAGTCACAAGAATACACAAATTAATGTATATAGGTAAGCTCAAAAGCCACTCATTGGGCACTATGGCTACGTAGCAGTTGGCATTACCCCTTAAATGAGGGGGACACTAGTCATAGAGCATAATTCCGATTTATCCAGTGCTGTTAATAAAATTTCCCATCAATATGCTTCTACGTTACAAAGGATTTTTCAACAACCTTATTACTCCTCCTGCCTACCAGAAGATTGGAGGAGAGCAGTGATCACTCCCATTTACAAAGCAATTATAGACCCATCTCGATGACCTGCACTTCCTGTAAAGTTATGGAACACATCGTCTTAAGCTGTATGTCAAAGTAATGCTGTAATAACGACATAACACCCTATCAGCATGGATTTCGCAGGTTTTTTAAACCTTAGCCCAGCTGATAACCGTGTGACTGGGTTTCCTCCCTGGACAAGCATATCAGAACTGACGCCCGTCTATCAGAATTTACAAAAGCTTTTGACAGTGTCCCTCACCAGAGGCTACTACTAAAGCTTCAGTTCTACGGTATCCGAAATAAGACCGAGGAATGGACTAAATCCTCCCTTCTCATTTGCCGCTCTTAACGCGTCCAAACAAACGGTGCAAAATCAGGTTGGCTGATGTTACATCTGGTGTCCCCCAAGATACAGTGGTTTATCCCTTTTTGTTCACCACTTATATAAATGACATTCCCTAAACTCTAAACTAAAGCTGTTTGCTGATGACGCTGTAATGTATCGTGAAATCCTGAGCTCCCAGGATGAAGTCATCTTCCAAAATGACATTGACTCTATTACTGAATAGGCTAAACCTTGGCAAATGAGCCTTAACTTAGATATGATATGTCAGAAAAACCCCTAGGTTAGTACAGGGTATCTTTATTCAAGATGACTTGCAATGGGACACCCAAGTCAGAGAGGTCAAATCTGAAGCCTCAAAGATCTTAGGCCTATTATGCAGAAATTTATGCAGTTGTAGCAATTATGTTAAAGAACAGGCCTATTACAGTTCATTAGTAAGGTCATGTGTTGAATATGCCTTACCCTGCTGTTCTCCTTTTAAAAAACCATTCAACCCTTTTACATATACCATTTTTGACAAATTGTACCCCTTTCGTATACCTTACATTGGAAAATGGTACCCCTTTCACAAACATACTTAAGAACACTGCATCCCCTTTCTAGCCCTTAGAATGAAGTCTTCTTGTCATTTTCATGTAGCGTTCAATAAATTAAAACAGTACAGTCATGAAGTATGTGTATTCGAAATATTTTAATGAAAGACACTTTTAATAAGCTAAATGGCAGATTTCCCTACCCTTTCATACTTCGACTCGTGAAATCCCTACCCTTTCATACACCTGAAGCGTGAAAAAGGTACCCCTTTCGGGCGGAGCCTCCCCAAATAGGATATTATAGGCAGAACCCCACCTCGGGCCACACATAACACTTCAACTTTAATTTATCATACAACGGAGGTTATCTAAGCTATTGATTTATTTTTAACGCTTACCGGCAGGAAGAATCGCTCTCCATGTGAAAATAGTTAAAGGTTATCTTCATCGCCATGCCGTGTGGAATAGGAACCGAAAAATAAGAGTAAAAGCCAACTGGATACTCGGAAGGATATCCGGGACTGGTAATGATCTTGCTGAAAACGGCATCACAGCCTTGACATTAAGAAGCAATAAAATATATCAGCTGTTAGCCAATAGCAGGCCCGTTTCAACCGTCGTGCTACTGCTGTACTTGTGGAACTCAACTGATCGAATTCAATTCGACAGTACCACGACGTTTGAAACCAAGTCGCGTAGCACGGCAGACGTTGCCTTGCTACACGGAAGTAGCACGACTTGGTTTCAAACGTCGTTCTACTGCCGTGTCGAATTGAATTCATAAATTATAAAAATTAATACATTTTAAAAGTCAGCAAAACCGGTTTGTTATGGTTTGACGCCTATTTACCGCAACAGCCTTTAATTGGATTGAATTAAATTCGACATCTGCAACCAAGTCGTGCGACAGTCGAGCCAGCCAAGCACAGCAGCAGCACGACGTTTGAACGGTCCTGAAACAACTTAGCTGTTAGCTATTCGGAAGTTGCTCTATCCAACGGATTATCAGGCCACCGAAGGCAAAATGCGCCACATTAGTCATTCTCATAACTCCACTTACAGATCACCTACCAGTGCAATCGCCAGGGACACCCAACGACAAGTTTCGGTAGACATCTGTTCGGTGGAGGGTGGTTCAACTTAGTTTCGGGGGTCGATCAAAGAGTGCATTTGAAAAATGAAGTGGATTTTCGTAACTATAACGACCGCGCATTTTGTTCCCTTAAAATTTCAGCTAAGGAATCCGAACAGATCAAATTTCGTCTAGCTAATGGAAATGTCACTTTAAACAGGCTAATTTACACACCATGAGGTACTTTAAAATACCTTTTTTACAGCTTTTGATCTATTTGGCACGTTGGGTGCCCCAGCCAAATCGCACCCTGCTTATTATATTATAAGACATTGCCAAGGACACCTGTGTGATGGGGTCAATGAGGAAGGTGATAACACAAAATAACTTTAAGATATCTCATGACGAGAATACTCAGAAAAACTCTGTTAAGTTATGACTCTTGAGGCCTGACGGTTCTTGGTAAATAAATTCCATACGGTCTGGTTCAGCAATGAAATACTGAGATTTTACACTGCGGATACGTTGTAGCCCAATACACAGATTGCCGTGGCTACAGCTAAACGAAAACCATTCTATGTTGAAATTGCCTACTGTCGGTGTCTTATTTATTACTCTACAAGCTTACGTATCGGGCAATTAGTTATGCTCATGATGTAACTCCCCAAGAGTCTTGTGGTCACACCTTTTCAGGCAGCGATTGCTCTAGATAAGGGAGGTATGAGCTTTAATATTCTCAGCACGATTGTAGCAATAAGATAAATTGTAAGATAATTGAGGGAAAAACGTATGAAAGAAGAGATTTATTTTAAGCATGTGATCTAGTGCGATCTTGCAAATATTAATTGCATTACACTCCTTTTTTGATAAGAAAGTCTAATTTTTGAGCTGAGGCTCGACGTTCTTATTTTTTTTCGCGATTTTTCTCGTCCACACTATGCCGGATAAGTTTGAAAACACCACTTTATTGTTACGGTTAGGCCTTCCGTCCACACTGCAACGCACATAGCCGCATAAAAATAACTTTTTTAATACGCTCTCTAGAGTGGAACAATTTGAAAACGCAACTTTTTTGTATTAGTGTGGACAGAGAACTTTTCGTATCCGGAACTTTTTGAATACGCTTACGTCATTTTTCCATTTCTTTCGATGTTTTGTAGTCTGTTGTAGAACTAAGCAACAATTCCACTTCGTCATCGGACCAAGAGAAGTAATTCTTCTTATCTCTGGCATTAGTTGTTTGCTTTTTACGTCGTGACATCTCAAGTTTGAAGAAATTCAACGAAGCAAGGAGAACGCAACGAAACCCTCGTAAGCAGTTGGCGGTAAAGGGAACTATCGCGGGCTCAATGTTATGCTTACTGTGAGCATGCTCAAAGCGAGATAGAGCAATTGTGCCTCCGATAAAACGCTGTAGTGTGGACGCAGAACATTTTATCCGTTTTCATGACCTAAAGTTGCGTTTTCAAATTTATCCGGCATAGTGTGGACGAGGCCTTAATCTTACCTTTAGTGCTTGGGTCTCTTGTAGGATAAACTGCAAGGTGGACATTGCACAATAGATTTAAGTTTGTTGCAAAGAAATGAATCTCAATCTCAACGTTTTAAAAGAAAAATTAAAGACAAAAACGTTACATAAAGTTTCGAAGCCCTCATGTAACCATGTGGAAGAAATTAACATAAGTGGCATGTATATTTACAGAAATGCAGGTGTATTTATTACATTCGGCAACGAGTTTTTTCTCTGAGCACTTTCATCGATCAAAATCTGGGATTTTTCTTAATCGATTGATCGATCGAAGAATGAAAAAAGGCAGGCAACAACGAACACATGAGTTTCACAAGGATATGTCATACATGACAAACCAAGTAAAAAAAATGAGATATTAGGAAAGGAAAAATAGAAGACGGAACACAAAAAGAATTAAAGGACAAGTGTGTGTTTGATTCCATGTCAAATTAACTTACTTTAGTGCTTGTATGAGAAAAATGTGTTGTATGATGTTACCTCCTCCGCTTGGACCATTGCAGAAACTGCCTTGGCAACAGCTCAACGAACATTCTTGCATGTCCAAACCGGATCCTGCTAAGGTGTTATTCATGACTGCACAAGTAGAGCTCGAATTGCACTCGTACTTAGCTATAGAGCATTTTTTCACCGTCATGGTTCCAAACAGTCCCGTTGTGATGACTGCAGACATGCAAGAGTCTTGACTGTTGTCACACTGAGTCACGGAAGGATTGGTGCAGGGCTGGCTTGAGCCTGGATAATCTTGACAGGAGTAGCAAATGAGGGCTGTAGGAAGATGAATGAGGGAAATGATTTAAGCTGCAGGGCTGACATAAGCCTTCATAATCGTTGCATGAGTGGCAATTGAGAGCTGTTTAAAAGAAGAACGACAGCCAAAGTAGCCAAGCTACTCTGAAAAACCATTTTAGAGGTAGCTTCATTAGAACAAGTAAAAAAAAATTGGCTCATCTTACGTTTAGGAATTGGGTCATCCGTGGGATGATCTGTCGACATCGGTCTGACCGTAGTAAATCCTGAACGGTCTGGTTCAGCTGCGGGATAAATATACGTTACACAAGGGACACAAGGGATATGTTGTCGGCCATATACATAGACTGTCATTGTGACAGTGCAACGATCATTCCTAGATGTCGACATCTCTAAAATTTATTCCGCAGGCAAAACTCGAACTGCAATGGCACTTATAACAGAAACGATAATAATAAAGAGAAGAAACATAATGGTTTGCCTTATTAATGGTCAAATTAATTACTTTAGTCCTTGTATGGGAAAAATTTGTTTGTATGCTATTACCTCCTCCGCTTGGACCATTACAGAGATTGCCTTGGCAACAGCTCAACGAACAGTTTTGCATGTCCAATCCGGCTCCCGCCAAGGCGTTATTCATAATTCCACAAGAAGTGCTCGAATCGCACTGATACTTAGATATCGCGCAACTTTTCACCGTCCTGGTGTAGCTGGTTCCAAACATCCTCGCTGTTACGACTGTAGACATGCAAGAGTCTTGACTGTTGTCACACTGAGTCACGGAAGGATTGCTGCAGGGCTGACTTGAGCCTGGATAATCATGGCAGGAGTAGCAACTCAGAGCTGTAGGACGATGAATGACAGAAAAAGTAAACAGGTAATATTTTGGTACTGAATATGTTGCAAACCTTGGATCAATGGGCACTCAAACATAGACGTCCACTTTTGTTAGAGCTACATGACGATTACACAGAAGGTAATATCTATATCGTTGACATTCGGGTATCAGGATCAACATAAGTTGAATGCTAATATTCTGGTGGTCTGTTCACGCGATCGTTTGTCATTCACGTATAACGCGTATCAATACGTTTTTCCACTTTCACTTTTATTTTGGATTCT
The DNA here is from genome assembly GCA_948470475.1 of Galaxea fascicularis. Lineage (NCBI taxonomy): Eukaryota > Metazoa > Cnidaria > Anthozoa > Scleractinia > Euphylliidae > Galaxea > Galaxea fascicularis. The sequence goes on from OX419338.1 coordinate 18,653,770, forward strand.
GTCGAAGTTTTGTTCGTAACTCAACGAGAAAGCATAAAGCTCGGTTTTCATCGGTACTGAGATAACGAGTGGCCTTTCTCTCAAGCAGTCTAACTAATGGCACCTTCAGTCCTGTGACCAACAAAAATATGCAAACGGCGAGATAGTACTTGTAACATGATTTTTGCAAGATACGCTGCGGGGTTCGCTTAAGCCGTCATAATCATTACATAAGTAACAACTGAGAGCGGCCAATGCGGTCAAGCTAATCTTAAACGCCATTTCACGAAGTCGGTATATTAGGAGAAGGAAAAAATAATGGTGGCCTATCTTACTTTTTGGAGCTGTGCCATCCGTGGGATGATCTGTGAAATTCGGTCTGTCTGTGGGAAATATCGCTGGTTCACCTGTAGGATAAACGTTACACAACGGATAAGTTGTCGATCATTTACATAGGCTGTCATGGTGACAGCTCCACGATCATTCCTACATGTTCACATTCGCTGCTGTGAAGGTCTTATTTATTATTCCACAAACAAAACTCGAACTGCAATGGTCCTTAAAATAGAAACGATAACAAAGAGAAGAAACATAATGGGTTGCCCTATTAGCAGTCAAATCGACTTACTCCAGTGCTTGTATGGGAAAAATGTGTTTGTATGCTATTACCTCCTCCGCTTGGACCATTGCAGAAACTGCCTTGGCAACAGCTCAACGAACATTCTTGCATGTCCAAACCGGATCCTGCTAAGGTGTTATTCATGACTGCACAAGTAGAGCTCGAATTGCACTCGTACTTAGCTATAGAGCATTTTTTCACCGTCATGGTTCCAAACATTCCCGTTGTGATGACTGCAGACATGCAAGAGTCTTGACTGTTGTCACACTGAGTCACGGAAGGATTGATGCAGGGCTGGCTTGAGCCTGGATAATCTTGACAGGAGTAGCAAATGAGGGCTGTAGGAAGATGAATGATAGGGAAAGTGTGATAATTTATGCCATCAAACATGTCAGTTCTGTATGGTAACGCTTTGAAAAGCCTGACCTAGGTTTTTCTGAAAGCTGTTTCAATGGACTGAAAGTAATACCTTTGTAAACTTGTTTTACAAACTCATGTCTTCCTGGTCTGTTTCTGATTATGGATCGTTTTTAATTCACGCAAATTAAGCCCCGAAATGTTGTTCGGGCGCCACAACTGTGATGTCGTGTTACAACAATGATATACAGACCCGTAGACAGGTTTTTTTGTGGGAGGGTGCGACATGTCCGTGGAAACGGACAAACGGAGCGCCGTAGGCGCCAGCTTCTAAAGGGGTCCCGGGGGCATGCTTCCCCGGGAAATTTTGTTGTCTGAAACTGCATTTCGTGCGTTTTGAGGGCACTATGATGTGGAAACAGGCAGCTGAAAGCAAACCGAAAAACGTGAATATTACTCAAATTTTCAACTTCAAAATGTTTTTTTTTTTCGCAAAGAAGTAGAATATAACAATAATGATGTCGGAAATAATGTCACAAGTTAAAAGGAACAAAAATAAAAACAAAGTTGAAAACTCGTATCATTGCGAATTAATTGTGGCACATTCTGTTGTGTGACATTATTCCCTAAAGTAGATCGCGATCAACAGCAAACCGAGTGGCACTAGGTTTGCTATTGATCATGACGATCTTTTAGGAGTGTCCCAAGCTCAAGCCTCCTTGGGTGCTTCTTAGCAAACACATCCACTACTTCTTCCAGATCAATGTCTGTTAGACAGTGGATGTGTATAAGGCCCAGTGAGGAAAGCCTCTCTTGTGTCATGTCGGCTCTCTTGGGTGCACCCATCGCACTCCCTCCCCCCCTCCCTACGGGACCTGATATATAGTCATTTTAACTGCGTACAATTTCTTCAACTTATGTCAAATGGTAGACAAGATACCTATCATTTTTTAAGGGAGACGAAAGCGCAGATTAAGCCCAAACTATTATTTGGAGGTAATGTCTCATGCCATTTAAAGATGCAGGAAGGATAGTCCAGGAAGCATACCTTTTATAAGAAACGGACTACGATCACGACACGGCTGCGACTTTTTTTCTTTTTAGTGGGAAAAAGATGCGTTGCGTTGCAGCATTACACTAAAGTAACCGTTGCGATCCATCTTACCTTTGTTTCCTGAGGTATCCGTGGGGTACTCTGTTGGAATTGGTCCATCCGTGGTATATTTCGCAGGATCTGGTTCGGCTGTTGGATATAGTTTGCAGGAGAGATCAGCACAAAATGAAACCTTACCTACCCCAGAATGCATTACCAACCCAAGTATGGTTTCGGAAAATGACTATGTTGGCAATCTTACCCTTAGGGCTTAGGTCATCTGTGGGATATTGTGTGGTAATAGATCCCTCCGTTGTAAACCCCGTACTGTCTGGTTCAGCTGTGGGAATTAGATATTACACAATGCATCAGAGTTAAGTTAACGGCGCCTTAATATTAATTCAAAACATCAGCAGTTTTCATCGAAGAGCGTATAACATGAACAAAATCTCAGCCCTCGTTTTTCGCGATGGACGAACGATTATATTTGTTCCGTTACGTGACAAAGTTAAAACGGAAAATAAATTCACTTGGAGAGCTTCACGCCCTTGAAACATTTCAAACAGAAAAAGAAAATATAAAAACGTTAGTATTTAAAGCCCCAAACCAGTGTTTTGTCCAGATACCCCTGCAAATCCTCATTGGTCGACAACATCCAACATGTTGGCTCCAATACGTCGGGTGCGTGTGACCTCTGTGTTAGGTGTTGGCACTCGGATGTCAACAACACCCCTTCAACCATGACCGAACTCGCTGGGCCCAAGAATGTTGGGAGTTGTTCGACAACACTGTTGCGGGCATTTTAACGGGATTAAAGTAGTAAAACTCCGCGAAGCAGCTACAGTATGTATGAGGGAAACAAAACGTTGTGGATAAAATGGAATAGGAATAACACCCAACCCAAAATAATCCATGATTTCATCTTTATGGCGCGTAAATCGGTCACGACTGGTATACCAGTCCCTAACGTTCTTCCCGAATAACGATAACGAATAAAGGTAGGTAAAGTAGAGAAAAGTAACGCAAAGCAAAGGAAGGTAAATTTGGAAATGACATCTTCTTACGTGTTAGCACAGTGAAATGAAATGAAATGAAAAGGAAGAGAGGTAATTGATGATATGACTTAAAGATAAGAGAAAAAGAAAGAGCAAAGTTAAAATGGTGTTATGTAAAAAGTTACGGAAAGAGAACGAACAAAAACTGAAGAAAGGAAAGTTACATTAAGGATGGAAGTAAAAAAAGTGGAAAGGGGAAGACAACGGAGAAAGGAAAAAGGAAAAGAGTTTAAAGACAATTCAGATAAAAATACAAGTGGAAAAATGGCGAAGGTAATTGAGTGAAAATAAAAAGAAATAGACGGACGGAAAAGAGATATAACTAAAAGTAAAGACAGGGAAAGCTGAGGGACTTTTCGGTAAAAATAAAACACTTACTTTTTTCGCCATTACACAGATCACCACGACAACAGCTGACTGAGCATGACTCCGTCTTCATATTGACTGCCGCCAGCTGGTCATTCATTTTGTCACAAATAAAGTTCGAATGGCATAGTAGAGATGCTGTGCAGTTTTTGATAACTGATGTGAATCGCATTCCGTTAAACTTCAATGTGGTGCGGGTGGACATGCATGAGTCGTGATAGACCTCACACTTATGCACAGAAGGATTGCTGCAGGGCTGACTCGAACCTAGGTAATCTTGGCAGGAGTAACAACTTAGGCTCAAAGTTGTTGGCAGTCCCATGACAGCGCACAAAATCCATAATGACTGAAGTAACAAAACAATAATACACGTGAGGATAGCAATGTTAAATTTTAGTGTAGGTTACGGGGCTTGTTTTGGACGAAACAGAAATGAGGGTCCCCTATACCACTTTGGAAAATGCATTCACGTAAAAATATTGAGACTGTTCACGCGTCACGGATAATTCCCAAAATTCGTTCACGTTCACGATAAAGCAAATATCGGCAATCACGAATCACGAATGAACAAATAAACCTAAATCACGTTTCACGAGAAAAAAATAGTCCCAATCACGTTTCACGAAAAAAGTATAGGGGACCCTCAGAAATCTAGAGATTTTGCCCAGGAATCGAGCAACGCCTCAAGAGGGTAGCAAAGGAATGGGGGAGGGGGAGGGGGAGGGGGAGGGGAGGGGAGGGGAGGGGTTGTGATCCCGTTTCACAAACGAATTTGAGCAGAATTCCCGCATCACGTATACGTTTAACGACAATTCATTCAAAAATTCACTAATCGCGTATCTCTTTTGGTTTCTTTCACTCATCCCGCGTCACGCATACACCCTTTGCTACCCTCATTCAAGAACAGCTCATAGCAGTGTAACTGCAGGAAAAAATCAGTAACTTTAAAGTGCTTATGTGATTTAATTTTGCCAAAAATAAACGAATTCTCCAGATTTTCATTAGGGCGTGACTTACACACATGCTGGTTTGCCTGTGGTAGTATATTATGGGATAGGCATCGTTACATGTCAGTGTCTAAAACATCTGGAAGTTTATTATTTTAAAAAGTTGTTTTCAAATTTAATTGGGCTTCAATGCAGTAAAAGTGTTTCACAAAGTTTATAAGAGTTGTCAACCGCAGTTAGGTTCTTCCTAACTTCTTCCGTTCCTTGTATAAAGCATTGCCACTACCGTGACTTGCAACCTTCTTTCAGTTAACGGGGGACTCAAATCGTCTCGAATGTCACTGCTCTGCTTCACTAGTGAATTATCAGACTGATGAAAAGTGATATTTTTATTCAGTTGAAAACATTCGTGAAGGCCATTAAATAGTCTGAAATGTCAGCCGTCTCCTCTCCCTAGGTTAGGGAGAGGAGACAGCTGACATTTTAGGACTAGCCATTAAACACAGCACCCGCAACTATTATCATGTTACAATTGACCTCATCACGGGTAATTTTAAATTTTTTTAACAGCATATACCGATGTTGCTGGAATGAAATTCTGTTAAATTATATTGCCAAGTTCAAGATTCCCAGATTTCAAAACATCGAATAAAGCCTTTTGCTGGCTGCGTGGGCAACAATTAGCCATTCCCAAAGACCCTATCACAAAATCATCTATTAATTTTAATTTGCTGAATGTCGGGAGATTTTAGTATTCGCTATCACTTAAACATGGCTCACGTATGCAAATTAAACTGCCTCTTTAAAGCAGTATCGGTGGATTCTTTCACCGTGGCTTGTGCTGGAATTTGGAATTACCGTGCGAGGTCTTCTACGAGACACAGGTACTGTCATAAAGACAGTGGCGATAATGGGTTAACGGTGAAGCGTATTTTTCAACTGTTATTGCCTTAATTTGTTTTCCACATCAAAGTATCTTTTGAAAATCAAAGTAGATAGGAGATGCATTTTCTAAACATGATGTAAACTGCTCACGCTTTAGATTTTGCCATAACTGAGATCATTAAAAGGCAACACGAAATTAAAACCTACTGAACCCTTGCAACTAGGCGTGACGCACGCTCGCTTCACAGTCGAATGAAAGCCAATGGAACGAGTGGACTTGGACATAGTATTGTGGACAAGGAACCGTATACGAGCACAAAAAAGAGAAAACAATAAAAAAATTATTTACGTACCACGATCAAGGGCATCCTAAGGGCTATTTTGAAGTAGTTCAGGCCTGAGACGCTTGAAGTACAAACTGCAGGAGTCTAGGGGCATTCGATCCAATTTATAGTCAATCAAAGCGTCAATATGATTGGTTGTAACAAGCTGGTTATAGCCGGTGACGACAGTTGTATTGATCTACGTCAGTCGATTCCTCCGCGAAAGAAAGTCGATCCTTTCCTGAAAGTCACGTCTGTCATACGCAATACATGAATGGCCATCGAATTTCAAAGCGGAGATAAAATGGGTTCATGATATCTGACAAACAATTTCAAGCCCCAGATTAACCTCACCTGATTACGAACTATGCGACTCCCTGACGAAACAAATAACACATTTATCCCGCAAAATATGAAAAATATGACCCACAAAAAGTAGGGGTATAATTCAGGAGGAATGTAGTGTTTTGGACAATATTTGATTAGTTGTCATATGTAGTTCTGTTCGGCTTGCAAAATGTTGTAACCCCTTGCGCTCAAATTCTCCTTTGAACCCCTCGGGGGAAATCCTCGTTTACCCGATTTCATCATTCTCAACGGACAAAATTCTGCTCTGAATACTACGCGTTCTTTTGGTAACCATCAGGAGCCCAGGGCATGTCCTATCATGCCCTTTTTCCGTCTGCGCTATCAAATCACTGTCGTTGTGTTTCCGGATCAGTTTACATCTACGGAGCAGAAAACCAAAATAGCCATGCAGACGTAATTTAAAGTACGTAATAAGGGTTCAGAGTCCCCACGGATGTCTGCGGATGGTTACATCGTGGTCGTTTTTAGCGGTAACGAGCCAGAATATGGAAAGCTAGTACCGGTGTTTTTATTTGCATGACCTCGCTTGGTCTCTTACAGGGTATAGTTTAGTGTTGAGCAAAGATTAAAGCCGAGTAGACAACTATTGCATTTGTCAATTGTTTTACATCAACAGCAGTCTCTGTCACACTGTATTGTTTTTTCCTATTATCAGCTCAAAGCGATCTCCAACAACGGAAGGAAAAGGTTCAATGGAACAGTTGTCAAAGTTCAGCTTATTCTTACCTCTATATAAATGCATTGCATCTGCACAAAAATGTCTGCGACAAAGATTCGATCAGCGCCCCAGATATTAAAGAACAAAGGTGATTACTGGAAGCAATAACAGAGCGCTTATGTAGCTACTTTAGTTTAAGCCTTGAGTTCAAACGGGAAATGCTTGGTGACTAGACCTCATCAAACATACGCAGTGGCGGGCGAAGACAATCTTTCCCCAAGTATTGTAAGTGTAAATAGAAGTGGATACAGTGATCCGACGCAGACACGCAGTGCATGGCGAAGACCGCCCTCCTCCTCACGTAATATTCAAAGAGTAGCGAGATACAGAGTGGCGAAGACCACCCCTCCCCTACTGGATATTCTGAATGTAGATAGAAATGGATACGAAGATAGACCAAGATACTCAGTGGCGAAGACTACCTCTTTCCCAGTAATACTCTAAGTGTACATGTGGATAGAAGTGGTGAAATCTGACGTCAGGTTGAACCCGTTTTAACCTAGGTTGAATATGTGATTCGTATTTTACCTAGGTTATTAAATATGTACTCAACCTTGGTTAAATCCGTTTATTAACCCAGCTGTCTGAAAAGGGATTTTCTTTATTTTTATTTTAATGTTTCATCAAACAACGCACATTACTTACAATATGAGGGACATTTAACAAATAATCACGATATTCACAATTTTGTTAAGTACAATACATTATAATTCTTACTTACACAAGTTTCTTGCAATATATAGTGACATAATGACTATCGGCACGATAATCATTACATGTTCTAAAGCGACACGCACGCACATGGTACGGATACTCGACTAAAGCAAAGCAGCCTACGTTTCTTTAAATTGATCAAGCTTTTTGTTTTTAATAGCCAAAGTGCGAAGGATACAACGTTTGTCTTTTAGGCGCAAAAGAAAGCTATCAAAGTCTAAGGGGCCAACGCGTATGCTTGAAGCGAAAATATGATATTTAGTTAACTGAGCCGCTCAGTTAACTAAATATCATATACGGTTGGCTCCAAAACTTTAGGCTAAAGTTTTGGAGCCAACCGTATAGAATTACTTTTTCTGACAGAGCTATATGTTGGTGAAAAGTTATCTGCCATTAACCAGTAAAAAGGTCCCAAAATGTCCTGGACACAGGGCACGTGATTAGCAAATGAGGCAACGACTGGCTTTCTAAGTTACATAAAGAGCATTTGTTAAGGTCTGTCAAACCGGCGCGAAACAAACCGGCTTGCGTAGGTAGAATGCCGTGGATGATCTTAAGTTGAAACATTATGAGTTTTGTTTCTTTTAAGATACGAAATGGGAGCAAGTAAACATTCTGAATGCTTTCTTTAGTAAAACCATGATTTAGAATTTTGGGTTCCGCTGTCGGTGGTAAGTGTCTCTTTTCAAGTAATTTTGAGTATGCTAATTTTGTGGAAAGATGTTGTGTAGGTGTTGTGGCTCCTGGTGTTAACTTGTTGGCGGGGGCGGCGATATTGTGGAGAGATGATTTCCAAGTTTTTGGAACTTATGGCGTTTATGAGACCATAGTATATTGTAAACGGGCATTGCACACGAAATTTTTCTTTAAACCCTGTTAGAGACAAAAAGTTAAAGTCTGCATTAAGCAGATCTTGGATGTAGATAATGCCTTTGTTATACCATTCGTTAATAAAGATTGTCTTTCCGTCCAGCCGAATGCTGCGATTATTCCAGATTATTTGATCATATACGGGTTGAAAACTTGAATTCTTGCCAATAACATAAAACCGTGCGGTAGAATTCTGGGATGAATTCTTTATGGAGTGTAACAAAAGTAAGCACTTGCAATGCTGAGTACACTATCTATTCTTCAATCTTGGACAGAATAAAATAAGAAAGAAAACACCCCCCCCCCCCCCCCTCCCCTTTAAATCGATGATGAATTCGCGCTCAAACCAAAAAGCGCCTTTTATTTTCGTCATTGAAATGCATGGGGGAGGGTGGTTTAAATTTTTCATTTGAGTTGTCCAAGATCTTGGGCAGAATAAAATGAGAAATAAAACACCCCTCCCTCAAATCAATGATAAATTTGCGCTAAAAACAAAACGCACCTTTCATTCCATAATTGAAACGAGAAGAGGGGTACTCTTAATTTTTTATTTGAATTGTCCAAGATTGTAGGCGAAATGCGAATGACACATTTAACCCAGTGGGTAAAAGCGAGCTCGACTTGAGATCGGATTTTCCGTGCAACCGATAATATACACGGATAGTTAGTGGCGAAGACCACCCCACCCCTAGTAAGAGAACTAGGGTAAAAAAACTAGGTCAAAAAAATCCGAGGTTTTAGAAACTTTCCTTGCTAATTCCGTTAATTGAATTTGGGTCCGTTATAACTACCAGAATATAGTTTCGAGCCGTGAAGGAAAGACAAAGGAGTAGACGTTGTTTGCTATGAATCTGATCTGAAACTTTCTTTTTACGAGGCCATCAAACGAGGACTAGAATAATATTATGGATTTCTTGCATGGGTGCATGATGCACAAGCAAGAACATGATGCTGAAACTTAGGAATTACAGTTTCACTTCACGAAGTGGAACTGATAATATGTGACACTATTTGGAAAAAATTCCCAGTTCATCTTAAAGGTAAGGATGATTAAAGGCTAACGTGACCATCTTTGATCAGCACTCTTTAACATGTTGGCTGAAAAACAATAAATATCAAACTTGGTTTTGATTTACCGTGGCTGGCCGATTCCATGAGCAAATTTATTGTGTGGACATTTACATCTTAATTCAGAACTTCTGAAGACGACTGTGTGGACGTCAGGAGCCCGGCTGTGCTTTATTATGGAGTTCAAAATGTTGCAGATTGCTCACAGACGTAACAGATCCGTCTGCAGATCTGTTTCTTGTCTGCAGCTCAAAATCATTGCTGAGACTATCAAGGCACTACATCTGCACAGACTGAAAACAGATTCTGCAGACGATAAATCAGTCTGCTGTTAGTCTGTTCTTGCCAAAACAGATTTGTTACAGATCTGCTGCGGATCTGCTGGTTTCGTACGGGAGTACATGTACATAATACGTGATAATTTGAAAAGCACCTGTATGGTGAAGTTTACACTGAGCTCAAATTAAGTTATACCTTATTATAGGAAATTAACGATGCACGTTGTCAACGCGAAGAAAATTTACGTTACACCAAATTGGGAGTGCCTTATGGTCGTGGGTCGTGGGTCGTGGGTACGTATACCAAGTCGTGGGTCGTGGGTCGCGGGTACCAAGTCGTGGATTATTAACGTTACTGATAGGTTATTGATACTATTACAATAAATTTACCTATGTGGTTGTGTCTTTCTTTGCTGGTTTTTCGTTTTTAGCGTGAAGACGGTTTCTCCGTTCGATTTCAAAACAAACTCTTCTACGTGTACAACAACAAATAAAACATGTTTTTAAGTGTCAGTTCCCGGGAAACCTAGGTACATTAACTACATCCTTCAAGCAATAGATCAAAACTCTCTGATTTCTATACCCTATCCGAGACTAAACTGCTTGAAAACCATACCCTTCACAGCTGCACATACCCATATAGCTTAAATATGGAGTACCTCTCCCGGGGTCGAAAGCTGAAGACGACATTAACATTAACGCTTCGATTTTCAGCGAAAAGAGATCGGGGTCTTTTTTCTCCTCTCCTCTCTCACTTAGAGTTTTCATAGTAGATAAATAATCATGAAACCTATCTTAAAGCGTAGTAAAAAGAAGATAGCTGTTATAACATTTTTTTTTTCAACCGCGTGTCGCAAAACCCTGCTGTGAGCTCACGAGACCAAAATGCGATATGAAATTGTGTTTCTATGGCAACGCAACGGGTGGGGTGACCCTCCCATAACACTGGGACATCCAATGACACATTTCTCTGTCTTTTTCTGTCGTCCGGTATTTGCCGTTTGCATATTACTGAGCTATTACTCGTTATGGAACCTGAAGATTCACCAGTACATCCAGTCGGTTAAGTCTAAACATTCTCCAATATACGCGGAAATTGTTGGAAACTAGTCCCCACTTGGTCACTCGTGGTGGCTAAATACATGCATACATACATTTATTTCTGTCTTCCAATCAATATGTTACATCAGGAGCCCATGATGGGCTCCTGCTATTACTGAATAAACGTTAGGCTCGGCTTTGTTGTTTGTTGTTTGTCTTCGCGCTACGACCCCTTGTACACGTAGACGAGTTTGTTTTGAAATCGAACGGAGAAACCGTCTTCACGCTAAAAACGAAAAACGAGCAAAGAAAGACACAACCACATAGGTAAATCTATTGTAATAGTATCAATAACCTATCAGTAACGTTAATAATCCACGACTTGGTACCCGCGATCCACGACCCACGACCATAAGACTCCCCACTAAATTAACGCGAATTTTTCGATTAGCGTCTTGCTTTCTTTACTGCGATTTTCATAATTCTGCAAACTCGCACTTTACATTTCTGAACGCCAAACTACGTTTTGACTCCGGCCCGTCAATAAAACCTTCCAAGACAAAAAGTCCACGGACGTTTCTAAGTTTTTTTTACAACCGAAAATTTGGTTTTGAAGCCTAACTAGACACTATCAATTCAAAAGATCTTTCAAAGCCTCCGTGAAATCACCAAGCAGAGCTGCTCACTCGTTTGATTGACGGAAACCAAACCTCAGTTTGTTGCGGTAACACAAATTTGCTCCACTTAAAAAATCTCAACATACATATGTCTCATGGAGTAAAATGCCTTATGGCTTGAAGTCATGAACTCATAAGGTTTTGTAATGAAATAAAGGTGCTTTAAACGACAATGTTGTAAAATAGCGTGCATTAAATTTACATCCACATTAATCAGTTAAGATACATTAAATTAATGCGAAGTTTGTAAAATCACGTTAATAAAGTACATTGTTAATTTCCTATAATAAGGTAATTCCTAGTCTTCTACAAAAAAAGTAATAACTGAGATTATACAAACTGGTTATTTTGGTGTCCCACAGCTTTGAAGTGCAGCTTTTTATAACTTGATGATCCTCTGTGTTTCAGAACATTCCTGGTTTTGTAACAAGTCATTCACCACTTTTATTTCCCATAACTTTGTATAGGAAATGGAATGTGAGAATGAGAGTGATGTAAGAAGGAGAGAAGCAAGACAAAGCTTCAGAAGCTTGAAAGTGATAGTTTGCTTGCTTGATGTTACTGTAATAGTGAGCAAGCACATCAGTACTCCACCAGTAAAATTGCTCATTTAAAATTCTTTTGTTAGGAAGAGGCTAAAACAAAGAGTGGGAGAGGGGTTGTGAGTCAGGTACAACAGTAAGTTCCTTGCAAATGAATATTATCGTGGAAACAATTGCCTTATTATAACAGCTTGAAATAACAGTGCCAATTTTGCTCTTAGATCGCAACAAGAACACTAAGGAAAAGTGTATGTTCCTGATTTACATTCATGCTTATGCCGTAAATAATAACAAAGGGAGTGCTGGTAGTGGAGAGCAAACAAGTGGGCTTGCCAAGGTAAAGCTTTCTCTGCGCTGTGACCGTGTTTGAAGTTCATCTACCACATCGAGTCAAATCTGTTTTGTCTCATTTTTAACGTTTGAAAAGCTAACATATTGTACACTGTAAGTCACTTTATGTATCTCTTCTTTATGTGTAAGCACTGGAGTAATGTGTCCTTTATAAAGATAAATAATATTTATTGTTGTAAGAGTCCCAATCTGAGAAATGCATCTTTATTCTTTTCTGTTCTGTTTCTTTTTTGTCAAGTTTTAAATGTAACTTTGTAAAAAATGAAAAAGAGAAATTCATCCTACTTGTACACCCTGTAAGTTAACTTTTCATTTTTTTTAATTTTTTTGGCGCTTTACTAGTGTGTGTTTAGAAGTGCGTGTATTGAAAAGTTTCAGTGGGTTTGAAGTGTGTTTGTAAATCAATGAGTTTAAGAGTTGAATGGCGAGGTCCTTTGAAGACCTTGGTGTGTCGACGACAACAGTGTGTTGAGATGTCATTTCACAAGTAAACGTGATTTTGTGGTGGAGAGAGTTAGCGAAGTTTACAAAATCAGAAACTTCTGTCATAGAAATGTTCCGCAGTGAGAATATGTCATCAACTAAAAGGTTTATAGGGGCTGGCCAGTAACAGTCGTTTTTTTAGGTCTGCCACAAAGATGACAAAGACAGCAACTGCCATTTTAGTTCCCATAGCGATACCGTGAGTTTGTATGGCGTGTCTTCCATTGAATTGGAAAGAATTTTCTTCCAGAATGAGCTGCATGAGTTCCCGCAAATCGTTAGTGGGAATTGGCATACTGTGCTCATAGTGTGGGTCCTCGTAGTAGCTGCAGAACTTCAGTTCCTTCTGACTGAGGAATGTTGTTGTAGAGGAAACTACCATCAAGGGTAGGTAGAACCACATCGTTTGGAATTTGTGTGTTTTCAATGAAATTGATAAAGTCAGTGGTGTCTTTTAGATATGACTCCTGCTTGATGGCGATGAATGTTTAAATGAGTCCACGAAACTAGAGATAGGGGCCGCTGTTGCCAGAAACAACTGGTCTGCCAACTGGTGTTTTCTTATGTATTTTAGTCAGCGTAGTGATGTTTCAAGGTGTTGACAGGCCAAACACGACTCCTTTTGGTCAGGATAGGAAATTCAAAGACCTCAGAGCTTTGGTCTGACGAGTACATCTTTCAAAGACCTCCCTTTTCTATATGAAATAAGGGAAAGGTTTTTGAATATTTTTCTTAGTAAGGGCTGGTTTTGTATAAGATGCCATTTGTTCATAAGAATATGTTTGAGATAAGGCACTGATGGGCGGTATTCTGTAACAAACGGCAAAATTCTTTTGCGCCTTTTTTGTTTATTTTGTAGAGCCGACATTCTTTGGCTGAAATTGACTTCAGATAGAGTCATGTTCAAAAGGTTATCTGGATAACCCCTGTGGCGTAATCTTTGTTTGAATAATACGATCTGTTCGTCAAATTTCGCCTTTGAAGAGTTGGTTCTAAGAAGCCTTAGGGCTTTGCCTTTGATGAAACCTCTCCTGACGCCTGGAGGGTGGCAGGAGTCAAAGTGCGTATATTGGAAAGTCTCTGTCGGTTTTAAAGTGTGTGCCCACATCAAGAATAGAGTGCTTTTTGAATCGGTCGCCCTTGTATACACATGTATCCAAGAATGTTATTTCAGTATCTGAAATCTCAGCTGTGAATTTTATTGTGGGATGGAAGCTATTCGCTAGCTCTGTGAAGTTGTTTATTGCTTCTTTGTTTATATTCCATAGAGAAAATATGTCGTCAATGTATCTTTTCCAAGTGGTTTGTAAGGGCTTTGGTTGATGATATTAGTCTCAACTTCCGCCATAAAGATGTTAGCAAAAGATACTGCCATTTTTGTTCCCATTGCGGTTCCGTGCGTTTGGAGATAGTTTTTCCCGTTGAAATGGAAAGAATTCTCTTTCAAGATGAGTCTTAACATTTCTCTGAGGAAGTGAGTTGGAATCGGAAGTTTGTTTCCATATAATGTTTCGTATGTTCTACATACAATTGCGATTCCTTCCTCCCGCGGGATGTTCGTGTAAAGGCTAGTAACGTCCATTGAGACAAGGAGTAGAATAATTGTTAAATATGTATATATGTATAGGTCAATAGAAAATCACAAAACTTGTCACTTTCTCAGTTTTGAGATTAATTCATCCCATTACTAAAATTTGTTGGCGTCGCTTGTGGCCCGTTGCGCCAAGCTAACAGGAAGGGTTAACCTAAGCGAACACAATTTGAATGAACAAGTTGTCTGTTGTACTGTGGATTCAGTGATTTCTGATAAGCTTTAGAAACCCTCGTGCTGTCAGGGAAGTTAAAGGAAGACACGAAAAATCTAGATTGCTACAAGATTTGTCATATGGTAACTCTTGCTAGGATGCAGCTATAAGGCTAATGTAGTGGCCTGTCTTTTTGCAGGCAGAGAGCCTTAGGAGTCATCTGTCAACAAAGCATAGTTTTGCAAACCTTGAATGCCACTAATAAAATGAATTTAAATATCTCTCGGCGTGCCCGTGATAACCGATGATACCCGGATGATACTTTTCGGTTCTTGTCCAATAAAATTGGAGTGTCTTGCTGTTCGTTGTTCTTTCTTGCTGTTCAGTCATTCAAAACCGCGTGTCGTAAGTTCATCAGTGAACGTTCGTGACGGAACAAACTTAAGGTGAGTAACAGCTGGACTTAAACGCTTCGTAAATATACCGATAGGGTACGTATTAAACCTGAATCTGCCACAGCCTTTTTCTGGTGTGCCCAGTTCCGTTAGACAACATCGGTTCGGTGCTGAGTATTTACGCGTAGAAAAACTAAACGCCATTTGTAGATTGCTTGTTCACTCTCAGAGCCACGAAAGCTGATAAATACTACCTTGCAACTTATCTATTTGGCCTTCTATCCCTTTCCTGATTTCCAGGATCTGAAAGTTAATTCTCCTTACTGAATGCTATACCGTTCTTTAAATGTCAGTTGTGTGAATTTGATGATATCAAATCTGGACAAAAACTTCTGTGTGATGAATTTCTTTATTCTCCGCATCACCAGTCAGTTGGACTGTGTTGAGCTTCTAAGGAGAAAATATATGCATTGTGACGCTCCTTCTAGCGCGGGGAATGACTTAAAAACAATTTTGTTTCAGAAGAAAGGACTGTCTATCAATTCCTATGAAAAAGATTTTCAAGGAACGTAGTAGATGCGGATAAAAGAGATGACAGAGGCGACATCAGATATGTATGATGTGATTGCCCCCCACTCACGAGTTTATTAGTGGGAGCAAACTTCAGAATCCGGCAAAGACTTCCTCGACCAAAGGGGTTTAGAACCGTTCAGTATTAAATATCTTTGTACGTTAACACGAACACTGAATATATAGAAGGTTGTTAAACTGATTATTTCGGAGCTCCCTAGTGCATTTATGAGTTTGCAGCATGAACACTGACCTATTGCTTTGACATGCAACTTCACAATTTTTGCTGGACAGTACATTTAATACTCATAAACCTATTCCCAACTCGGTGTTGATTATTGACCAAAAAATACGCATCAAAACAGGAAGAGTTAACTGAAGTGTGAAAGGTTCAGGGAAAACTATTCAACAAGGCTTGCATAACGGATTATTAAGGTGCTTCTTTTGTTTCGAAGGAGGTTGGTCTGTTTTTAAGAAACTGATTTATGTACACCGCAAAATAACGACTACTTAGTACTCAGACCATTTCCTTGAAAGAATGTTAATTGGGAAATAAAGAATGCTGGCTAAACTTTTTAAGTCATGTGTACCCGGCAAACTTGTTCTGGGTGTGTTACTGATCATTCTCGTACGGCGCTAGCCTCCTACGCAGTTTGGCTCGTCATGCAGTAATGAGCGTATTCAAAGAGTTAATTTTGGGGCGGTGTTCTGTATTTGTTGGTGAGCCACATGAGAGCTGCAGGTCCTTTCAAAATAAAAATAGAAGCTTTTTTTCGTAGGTTTATCAGCAAAGACTGAAAAAGGAATAGTTATGCCTTCGAAATACAACAGTGGAAGATATGTTTGTAACGACATGTATCATATAGTTTATGACTGAGCAACAGGAACCAACGAAAACGGACTTTGTATTGCTGTACCTGAAATGACATTGTTTTAACTCTATTCAGCGAAAACCATTTATACTAGATTCGATACACTCCATGATTGACTGAACAGCACTGAAATAAACCTGGAGATAGTTAACATCACTTTTCTACAATATTCAGTAGAACATGCCTTTTAAGAAGTAAAGTCTCTTACACCAATGCAATATACTGCCAAACCTGAAAAAGTGGGGGTGCGGCTTAGTTCCTTCTTGTCAAGGCTTGTAAACAAAACGAGAACGCTGGTACGATAAGTATGTAGATAATCGGCTTTCTGTTACCGAGGAAAATTTCAGAGTTGAGAGTAGAAGTTGAAACAACGGACTACATGCGCAGACGTTATTCTCAACCAGTGAAAGACTTGCTTGTTATCATAAGGTGCCTGGCTCTAATCCAGGACATCATTTATACAGTTTGAGAACCATAATCCAACCTTTCACTTTTTGTGCATTAATAAAAATTCGGTGAAGCGGAATGTTTCTTCATATTAGAATCAAAGGGCTTCTAAATAAAAATGCATGTATATGGGACATCGGGGATCAAAATCATTTGATTTGAAATAATTCTCAAGGCAATCTTCAAGCCAAGTATTGCAGTATCCACTTTGTCGGCTGGGGAAAGAAAAAGTCAGATGAGAAGTGTTAACTCAAGCAAGGAGAACACAATTTATTATGTGAACTCAGTTTACTTCGCCTTGAATAGAACTCAGTTAAAGTTATGAAATACTTTGTTTTAGATTTACTTTAGGGTTGTTTGTCAATCGGGTTTAACTGGGAAGCGTAGTCTAAATGGGCCTTTTTATGGAATCAACGCCTTTAATTCTGGGTAATTCTGTTCTGCAGAGCAGCCAAGAGAGGGATGAAAATACTAGATACTCAGAAGGTTTATAGCTATAAGTCATATCGAAAAAAGTTAACTAACAGATGCCAGGGTATTGAATTTGAAATTCAGTGGTCGGTATCCTTACAAGCAGAGAGCATTAAAGGGGCTACGCTTGAATGTTACATATTTCATGTTTGACAATATTCTCATCTCTTTGAGGTTTAATGCAATCTAAAAATATACCTTAATAGGTTTACAGTGAAAGGTTCCATGGAATTTTAGGAATGTATTGATATTTTTATAAGAGTTGTATGAAGGAGAAGAAAACGTGAACTAGTGGCTTTTAAGTAAATAAGGAAAAACCCGGGTTTAATGTAGATATGAAATTAGAGCTTTTAGACACAAAATTAGACCACCCCCAACCTGAACTGCTCTGCTCTGCTGTCGACTATTGGCCGTTTTTTTCCTAACCCTGTTCCCTATTTCATTGCTCCTTTGCGGCTTTCATCCAATTTCATGAAAAATTCTCCCAGTAATGACAAGGTATAATTTCACAACAACTGAAAGTCA
>OX419338.1:18676529-18706529 GCA_948470475.1 Galaxea fascicularis
TTATCGAACTCTTTTGAACGGTAAGAACTCATAGATATGGAAATTGTATTTTCGTGGAGGTTTCACCAAAAACAAAATAAGCTTGTTCCGTTTTATCGAGGGGAATCAGGTTTAAAAACAATTCGCAACGACTAACATATTTTATCCCTCGATCGCATTTTTGTGCATGTTTTCATTTACTCTTCGGCATAGGTTTTCGCCTGTTTCAGGATTCCAGATTTTTTCAGCTAGATTCATGTTATTTTATTCTATTGACTTGAGTGTTGGCAGGTATAAAATTCTTGCCATAAACTGCAATAGAAAAAAGGTTAAAAAAAGGAGATAAAAACATTTTTGTAAACGAATAACATCGATTTCTCTTCACACATTCAACCGATTGAATAATAACTCTGCTATTCCAAAATTACAGCTTTAATATTCAGACTCAACCAATACTTTCGTGGCCAGAATTTAATACGGAAAGAATCAAGACGACCGTGAATTTTAAGTTCTTGTACATATTTCCTTTACCCTGAAAGCCGTCTTCCACTGAATTATTATTTTCATTCCGCTTCCTTTACTAATATCGAAAGAGCTTTTCTTAAATGTAACGTTTTTCTTGTTATGCTATGACAAAAACAAGGCTTGATTGATGAAATTTCTGACACTGTTCAAAAGAAAGCGTGCACGCATCTTGCACGCACCGATCACTCTGAAATCACGTTTTTCCCGCGCATTTTTGCGCCCACTCAGATGCAAATAATGCACCTGTCAATGGTTTCCCCCAGGGGGGGCATCGGGCATACCCACGGGGTTTGGCTTAAAATTGCCTCCCCTGGGTTAGGATTTTGACGAGTTTGTGTTACCCCAGGTTTGGTAAGATTGTCTACATTTGGTTGGTGAGGACAGTAGAAGTACCATACACAACGTTAAATCTACCTGACATCTTTGATAGGTGGGCGTTGACGGAATCTTTAGAGGGTCAGTGATGAGTTATTTACTATATTTCTCCGATCTTTTATGTTAAAAAATAGTTTCTTATTAGCACTATTAGCCAATATATCGATTTTGCACCTGCTGGTGTAAGGTAGTTTGGATGTGATTTGAGCCGTGTAAAATTATTAATCATATTGTACAAGTTGCCACTAATATTAAAGTCTCTTACTTTCGACGATTTTAATATGGTTTCTGTAATTAAGTTGTTTTGATGTTTCTCAAAATCTCCTTAGGGTGGGGGGATTTGAATGGACATTTTTGCCCCAGGGGGAAAGGATGGACCAAAATTTGAAGGAAAAATTTCTAACCCCGAGGGTACTCCCGATCCCCCTCCCCCGGGGGGGGGAACCATTGACAGGTTCATACCGACTTTAATGGAGGGATACAATACAATACAACACAATAATCTATTAAACTCTCCCCAAAGGGGCTTTTCAAAGCTTAAAAACGATCTAATAATTAGAATGCAAATAAAAATAAAATGTTAAAAATTAAAAACAACTCATTAAAAGATGATTTATTAACTTGTGTTTAAAAATGTTTGTCGAGGAACTCAATTTTATATCATTAGGTAAGTAGTTCCAAATGATTACTGCGCGGTATAAAAAGCTTCGCTGGCCCGTAGCGCGGTATGTCCAGTAGATTTGCATTACGAGTCGAGCGGCCGCTAATCGTGCCCCTCTTGATAAATCTAGAACTAAGATTACTCGGTGTCATACCGTTCATGGACTTAAATGTCAATAAGGCATCACGATAAAATAAATAGTCTTTGACTGGCATCCAACGAAGCTGTTTAAGGATCGGTGTAATATGGTCGAATTTTCTTGATCTGGTCACTATGCGGGTAGCAAAGTTCAGAATAGCCTGTAACTTGTTGGTATTAGTAACGGAAGTGTTTGACCATACGCTTGAGCAATAGAACATTTTACTGAAAACTAAACCCTTGATTATGGGTACAAGTAAGTCTTTATCGAAGGCATGCTTGGCGCGATTTATTTGGATCAGGCATGACATACAAGATGACACGGTCTTAACAGTATGATCACTGAAAGTAAGTTGATCATCAAAAATCACTTTTAGGTCCCTAGCACAATGGGTGGGTATCAAATCTTTACCAAGCAAAGACAGGTTGAAAATAGGGATCTTGGCAATCATTTGGCGACTACCAAAAAGCATTAGTTTAGTTTTTGATGCATTAAGAAGAAGACGATTATCAAAGCACCAGTTCCTGATCTTAGTAAGGTCTTTGTTCATGTCTTCCACAATGGATGCGCACTCTTGAACGGGAAAAGTTATATAAAGTTTATTGTCATCAACATATGTCTTGCATTTGCAGCACTGAGGAACGGAGGGTAAGTCGTTGACATAAATATTGAACAGGATGGGCCCAAGGATGCTCCCTTGTGGTACTCCACTTTGAATCGGTAGTTTGTTAGAAAGTTCAGAATTTATACGGACAGCTTGAAATATATAGGACAAATAGCTAGAAAACCAGTTAAGAGCCGCAGGAGACAGGCCGATATCTTGCAGCTTTAACAAAAGGATATCATGATTAAGACTGTCAAAAGCCTTGCTCATATCTAACAGAACTGCCGCCGTAACCTTCTGCTTATCCATTGCTTCCACAATGATGTCAGTCGTTTCTATAAGAAATGTTTCTGTTGAATGAAAGCGTTTATTTCCACTTTGCTCGGTAGAAAAACGTTGTTTTGATTCTAAAAGTGTCATAAGTTAGTTCAAAGCCACTTTTTCGCACACTCTAGAGAAAGCAGGCAGCAGTGAAACAGGTCTATTGTTGTTAGGTTTTTCATGATCGCCTTCCTTTGGAATAGGTGCGACTTCAGCCATTTTCCAAGACAAAGGGAATGTACCTGTACCAAAGGATGTGTTGATAAGGACGTGAGTGTTGGAAGAATGACAGAAGGCTGTCTTTAATGACTCGCATTAGGATAGTTAATCGAAGAGTAAATTTTTTTTCTAACCTCCGATTAGTTATTCCGGGAATAAGAAAAATAATCTTGGTTTAACTCTTAATCAGGGGATAGTTTCATCGGCTTTTCAGGAACCGGGTCCAGCCTGTTTTCTCGAGCTCTCCGTAGTTCTTTCTCCCAGTGCTCGTCAGTAAATTTCATCCTCTTTTCTCGTACCCTTTCTTGTTCTTTCAACCTACGCTCGTCATTGACATTCTGCCTGTTCGCTCGTGATCTTTGACGTTCTTGTTCACGTTGAACTTCGTTCATTCGTCGGCTGCTTTCTCGTTTACTCTCTCTATCTCTTCTTTCCACGTTTGTCGACATATTAAAAAAAGAATCAACAAATAGACAAAATTGACTTTGTCTTGACGCTGTATTCGAAAAATTTTTTGGTTTGTGTTTGTAAAACGCTGTTGGCCACGCAATTTCCCGCCACAAAAACGCAGGTTGCAGCACAACTAGGATATCACATTTCACTTTGGCGAATATAGAGGGGTTGACCTATGGACGTATGTACGTACGTACGGTCGGTCGTACCATGACGTCATGATCGCATCGATAGATTACCACATTTTCGGAGAAGATTGACATAGCGGATTGAGCGTGATTGAAGGTGGTGTGGTGATAGCGCTTGTCTGCGATATTTTCAAAGTTTAAAAACTTCCAGCCATACATAGACTACGAGTAGTCCCTCTTTTTCCTCAGAAAGAGAGAGAGAATAAAAGCCCTCCGCTCCCCATGTCTCGCCATTCCTCACGCGCGCTCGCGTATTTTGTGTGCCCTACCATCCCTGAGGAAAAGAAGGACTACTCGTAGTCTAAACTATACATTAATGACTGTTCCCTCGGGGAACTATTTAATTTTGTTTCCTCAAATCTCAATGCTAGGGAAAACATTGAGATTCGAGGAAACAAAATTAACTGTTTTCCTGTTTCCCTTGGTCTGTGGTTGTTTAACAGTGCACATTGTGATGGTTTTTCTTCTTACTCTTATAACACAGGAAGTCACCTGTTCCGGATTTCTGTATAATGTCGGCCAATGAGATTGATGAACTGGGAGAAATCTACTCGAAACTGAGAGAATTCTCCGATACAACGCAAGACAAACCAGACTTTACGTTGCCTATTGACAATATAAATGGCTGGGTGAATGAGCAGAAGAAGAAGGGAAAAATAGAAGAAATCCAGAAAGTTGGTGAAGTCTTGAAGACCGCAGTAAATGCATTGGAAAAGTTCCAAAGTGAAGACCCGTATGAGATAACGGAGGGTACCTTGGCAATCATATCAAGCGTTGCGTCAGTCGCTGGGGGACCTTATGGGGTGGCAATTTCAGCGGTGTGCAGCATTGCTGGAGCTATCGTTTCCGCAAGTAAGCCAGCCAAACCAAGCGTGGTGGAGCGTCTTGCTCAAGTGATCCAAAGTGAGTTAAAAAACTTCCACCACGAGTTGCAAGCTGGAGAACTCAGCGGTTTGGAAGAAAGTGTTGGGAACCAGTATACTGAGCTTCGGCAGATGACGGTGAAGAAAGAGTTACAGGATCGAAATCTTTGGAACCTATTTATTCGCTTTCTGGGTAAGCTGAGGGACAGAGTCAACTCGCAACTTGAATTCAAGTACGAGTTAGATCTCGAGAAAGATCATAAGATGGGAGATTTCGTGAAGGCCGTAGTGATGTACTGCAGAGCTTACGCTTGCTTTATGGCGCTTCTAACATTTGCGAAAAAAAGATTTCAAGAGTTTGAGGACGGGAGCGATATGGTTGTCACTATCAATCGGTTTATGGATGGGCAAGCAAAAGCAGCCAAACAAACATTTGCTTTCTTGTCCGATAGCAAGCAGTTGACGTTCATTGGGCGGCTAAATGTTTCTTCCGAGAGCGGAAATTTGATAAAGATGCTTGCCTTGGCCCGAAACCCCTTAGCACGACAATGCGTAGAGAAGATCGTTCCTGACATGCATGCCCCGTTAACAGTGGAAGTTGCAGCAGAAAAAGTGTCGCGCCAGTCAGTAAAATTGAAGATTAAAGGGACATCGTTTGGTGAAGGCCTTAGAGGCTTCCAGGCAGCCCTTGACGCCCTCCGCATCCACGTTGGCCCAGCGACCACGGTGGTATTTATTAATGAGACTGATTTTCCCATGAGAATCGTCTCAGGGACGGTTGGTCGGACCATAGGGAACATGAAGTTTGAGAAAGATGTCGAGCCTCGTTCCTACTATGACCAGACCATTTCAAGTTTTTGGGGTACGTTCTCCACCGGTGGGTATATCAAGATCGCATACGACGGAAAGTTTAGCTCTGAGCCTGCTGCTGATGACCCCAGTGAAGGCGGAAATATCAGAGTAATCGAGTTTGCTTTGGATTCTCCGTGGGCCTCTACTGTAAAAATTAACATCGAGGACAAGACTAAGAGAGGACGAACTCAAGGAGACGCCGCCTACAACAGCATGAAGAACGACGAAGGAAAAACGTTGTATTGGATGATCGGTGAACAGTACTATTTGGCAAGAGCAGAAATCTTACGAAACATGGGAGAACAAGTCTCCGACTGGGCCAGCCTCAGAAAATTTAATCTTCTGCCTTATACTTCCAAAGCAAAGGGCACCTGGTGTTTTGTTGTTCAAGATTTTGATCCTGACCAGGATCTGGTGGAAGAAACAAAATGAATGAATCTGAAAAGAACTAGAAATGCGGAGCTTTTGACTGAAAAGTTCGTTATTCCTTTGTCTAATTCTTTATTTGTTATTGTAAGTCACAGCACCAGTGCAATGGTTGACGAACAGGTGATCCTGTGACGTTTTATAAACAAACGGAGCAAATTGTCATCAATAGGTAATTTCGAACTGACATCTTGATACTTAAAAAGTTCAGCTCTCCCTCCGTAGTACATGTACTTTCAAGTATTTTAATTAACAAGTTGACTAGCGGCCCGAATCCCGATTGACAATTTGCTTTTACGGTTAAATCTAAACTCAACAATTTTTCTATGAGCGACGAGTAGTCTAATTGTGTTGGTAGATACTCTAAAGAATTGCAGTCCAAAACCCACAGTTTTATGTTTTTAAAGACAGAATCAATAATAATTTTCCCTTTCCGAGGCAACTTACGCGCGATCGTGTTCTAGCAAAGAGCTGAAAATGATAAGAGAACCAATCAGACTCACGATTTCCAACAGAACACCCTGAGAGGCTACTAATATTCATTGAAAGACAGTTGTGATTCCGCGTGCGCTCCAGCTGATTGATTGAAGAAGCTTTGTTTTTGTATGTGAGTGAAAACATAGAAAACGATGTTTTATTATAAAACCGAAGCCAAAGTCAGTTATAAAACACCTCGCCTTCGGGTATTTGAGAACACTTGATTGAGAAATGTAGAAAATACGAGCATACGTGACTTTGTATCTTTTTTTTCGAGTTTATTTTCAATCATAAGTTTGCTATTGCTTTTTCCTTTCCTTCCCTGTATGTATCGACCAATGAAGTACATGATGAAAACGAAAGAACCAACTGAAACTGTTTGGGTTTTGTATGGTTGCTCTGAATTTTGCTTCAATTTTGTATTCTAGTACATGCACCACATTTTTTATGTCTTAAAACGCAATCTTATAAGATATTTGTTACTACCGAAAACAACTGATGTTTGGCGGTATTGTTGTTAGAGAATTACTCTTAGGTTACCGAGGTCTAAAGATTAAGGCGAGAACTGTAGCTATCATATATGGCTAAACTAGACCATCGCAGTTTCGCTGTTTCGAAAGAACGATCAAACTATTAACAATTGACAGTTATTCTCGCGTGCATTAGGTGTGTCAAGGATGTATTAGAAATACACGTGTCCTCGTAGAAATATTTGTCGGCGCGAGTGCCTAGTTTTTTTTTTTTTTTTGGTTTTTTTAATGGAAATATTTATCCCCGCGTGCATTAAACGTTTCCTCGTAGAGATATTAATCCTCGGTGTATTATAATGTATTTTCTTAGAAACATTTATCGCG
The DNA here is from genome assembly GCA_948470475.1 of Galaxea fascicularis. Lineage (NCBI taxonomy): Eukaryota > Metazoa > Cnidaria > Anthozoa > Scleractinia > Euphylliidae > Galaxea > Galaxea fascicularis. Next base: position 18,683,466 of record OX419338.1, read on the forward strand.
TGTTCTGGAAACAAATACTTATCCTTGTATGTACTAAGTATGTTCCTTAGAAATGTTTATTCTCGCGTTCATAAAGCGTGTCCTCCCAGAGGTATTTATCCTTACGTATATTTAGTGTGCATGTTTTCATTGAAATAATTATCCCTGCGTGTCTTCAGCGCGTCCTCGTTGAGCGTCAAGTGTAACCTCGCGCGTATCAAGTGTGTACCGTCGTATAATACTTGGTCTAACATAAAGGTCATCTCCGTTTGTAATCCAACAATTAAACTTTGTATTTTACGGTTTGCGACCAAAGTTTGTCTGTTTTCTTTTTTTAAGTACATACTCAGGGGGAGGTCCCGTGGCAGGGAAGCTTGTCAAGTGTAAACCTAAAGGCACCAGAATATTATGTTTAGGGCGAAGCTCTGAGAGCTATCAAGAGAGTTGCACCAAGCAAAGTATACCTCCACACGTTTATGTTCAATAAAGCGCTTTCCACTTGACGGTCGAAAGTAATTCGCATTTGCTTTGGTTTTGCATTACTAAGAATCGCGATTTGGTTTAAAAATCGCGCCCCTCTTGCTCATCAATTCATCAATTCAGAAGTACTGAGAACAAAAACCAATAGTGATTCGCTGATGGGTGAATTTAGTTCGGGTTTTGATTGGTTCACTGGATTGTCTTCGTTCTTCATGATTGGCCAGTGGTTACGTTGGTTCCGATTTTTCGACATTTGATTGAAAACCGCTCTAACCTGAATGATACCGCAATAACTAAACGACAGATAGGGTCATTTACCACAAAACGGATTTCCTTAAAAGGTATAGCATTCCCGCCAATGCTAACGAAGGTTGGTTAAATCCACAGCCAAGTGATCGAGGCTTCCCCAGAAAACATTGAAGATTTGTTTGTGCTGTTTATTCACTGTAGCTCCCTTTGTCTGAAACAAATTGCCGTTAAAGAGTTTTGACAAATTGTGTTCAAAATTTTATGGCCATTATTTGGGGAAAAAAAAGAGTTTAGTACAGTCAATCCTCCCGTAATCGACCACCCAATATGTCAAGCATAGCCGGGTGGTCGCTTGGCTTGCCCAGTCCCTGTACGGCATTCTCCCAGACCCTCACGAAAAATTCTTTTTGTTGACTTAAGCCGAGGCGAACGGCCGGAGAGACTCCGAGAGAGGCTTAGCAACTAGGCAAGCCGCTTACAACTACGAGAGGTCCGACCATAGACGGCTTACGTTTTCAGTCATTAACCATATGGTAAAACCAGGGACTTACTTAGCCTGAGATCATACCCTCTCCTATATTTTTGGTATGTCTCTTCGTCTCTCTGCCACCGCCGCTGGATTAAGCACGCTCGATCAAACAAGAGAGACTAACAAACAAAACCTTCAAGTTGTAGCTATCTTAAGACGTGTGACTTGTCAGAGGAAACCATTATCAACCTGGCAATAATCCTGGTTTCTTAATTTCTTTCCTATAATTTTGAAAACCTAAAACTTTTTTTTGAATGCGTATCGACACGGAATCGAGTGAGTCCTAACCTGTGAGCAACTGTTTCTTTTTTTTTTCCTCGAGCGTGCTTCAGCGACGTATAGGGAATGCAGGGAGAGAACATGATCACAGGCTAAGTCGTGCCGAGCCAAACTTCTTCCCTCAGTTGGTCAGACAAGGGCGATCATTCCCTTATTAAACAGATTTAACTTTAATAAAAGCTCTCAGATATTGTCTTAACTTCAGGCCTCACGTAAGAAGGGTGTATTTAGATCCCAAGCAAACCACAATCAAAGAGCTTTGAACCAAGTCGTGAAGTTCGTGTTGGAGTATCTAGAGGGTCGTGATGGCTGACAGCAGAGAATTGGTGCAAAATCTCTTTGAGCACAACAGCAAAGCTAATAACCATGTGTGGCGATACCATGACATTCCTCTTTTGTCATGTACAACGCATGAGCAAACCGCATTGTGCGCGCCTACGCTGCGGAAAATGGCCAGGTTACCCAGGAAGTTTACACCAAAATCCGGCAGACATAAGATCGATTACCAGCCGCTGTTCGGAAAACGGAGCCTGTGCTCCTCCCCCGAAGGCCTACAACAGACGGTGATACATGCAAATCTTTTATTGCGATTACGTCCCTTCATGATTTACCGAGGAGAACTCCTCCCTTATTGAGCTTTTTCGTGCGAAGCCCAGCTGTGCCACCCACATATAAATTCGGTCGAATTTCCTTTTGTTTTGATTAGTGGTCTCAAATCGACACGTTTTTTTAACGTTTCTCGTACCGCGCGAGACGTGTTGGTGTGTTTATAACAACACAAAAAGAGGTCTTTCACTGAGGTTCCAACCCGAGCCAAGAGACTTTAAGATCCAACAACGCGGACGTCATAAAAAAAAACTCCGTTGCCGCGTAGGGCCTGTGTCGAGGACATCCTGTTCGTAGAGAGAAAAATAAGTTAAGATATATAGCGGGATTCAGCAACGCGGTCGGCTAGTCACTGATAGAAAAACAAAATAGCGATTTTTTTTCTTCTTGAAGTAACAGAATGATAGAAGGATCTGTAATGTTGTTTAGGGTATCTGCCACTTTTTGCTACAATTACACGGAGAGGGATTCAGCCAGGGGCGCAATTCAGCCCGGGCTGGAAATCCTAGCTCCATGTAATTGACAATTTGATTTTAAGGGCCTGATTACATGGTGAATTTCAGCCCGGGCTGAAATGTCAGCCCGGTCAACCCGGCTGAAATTTTGTTGCGATTACATGACGAACTTCAGCCCGGGCTGAAATGCTAGCGTTTCCTTCCTACTAGCAGCAGCCATCTTCTTTCCTGGAAAACAAAATCACTGCGCATGTCCAAGCTCACTATTCAGCCCGGGCTGAAAATCCTAGTCCGGTTTGAGCAAAGCGGGCTAGGATTTTCAGCCAGGGCTGAATTGCGCCCCGGGCTGAATCCCTCTCCATGTAATCGACAATTTGATTTTAAGAGGATTTGTTTCAGAAGCCGGGCTGAAATTCGCCATGTAATCGGGCCCTAAATAAGCTTAAATTTAAACACACTGGGAAAATCTTGGAGATGAAGTAAATAATCGGTAACAACATTGCTTTTGTACAACAAATCTTTTTTTTTTCTTTAACCGTAATTCACTGCGGTTTGGAATTCGAGGCCATCGCATTGGGTCCGCAACGTTTCTTGTTTTTTCAAGTAAACCTGAAAAAAAAGTTAAAGGCAAAACCAGGCTAACATGAGGAATGCACCGGGATGTTATAAAGCTGTCGATACACAAAGAAAAAGTGCCAATTCACGGTTTTAAATAGCTGAAATGGGCCGCAATACTTTCAGTTTGTCAACAACGCCAAAGTCCTCTCCACCACGTTCGTCTTGAGGAAAGACCCAATCTCGTTCTCAGAGGCTGCGATCCTTTTGGTCAGCACGAAGGATACGCCCACTCCGCTGGATAAGGGTAACGCAGACTCTGGGGACGAGATTGGCAAAGACGTGACTTGTTTACCACACGATCATGCACCGTGTTAAGGATCGGCCAAACGGATCCAACATGTTGATGCAACATCATTCAACATTGTTGAATTCAACATGTTGCACTCGTTTGGCCACCATGTTGCACGATGTTGCATGTTGTTGGATGAGGTTGAACGAAGTTTGATTTCCATCAGACATCGTCTTCAACATCATCCAACATTTCTTTTGTTCCGAGGTGCGAACAAAAATGTTGCATTCGTTTAGCCACCGTGTTAAACATTGTTGAACGCGCGCATGCCCACCAAGCTGATTTGCGGGTACCTGTATCCATGGCAATGATTCACTGTTTATAGTTGCTACGGCGTTGCCGGGTGGATGTTAAGAGACGGTATGGCGAATGAGGAAAGTTTTCAATCACTCAGCGAAGATAGCACTTGCGATCTCTCCGCAAATATAAAAAGAAAGAGTAACAAGAGAACGGGGAAATCAAGAAGACGGTCTGACGCGGAGGTAGAAAGACTTATCGAACTGGTAGAAAGACCATGTCTGTGGGACGTATATGCAGGGAGTATCATGTCAGGGAAAAGAGAGAGCAGGATTATGAAGAGATTTAAATCTTTCCTCTTTTAGTGACTCTATCATCCTCCTCCCCCAACATTTCAAGTAGAGCAACATCAGCTTAACACCCCTTCACAGTCGATCGATCGAGTGCTATTTTTTGTGCAAACCAATATGGCGCGCGTTTGTTTTCTAAGGATTGTGGTAGATTTTGTACCCAGACCTCTCGATTCCAAGTGTTGAAACCAACATGCTGCATTCGTTTGGCCACCTCCTTCACCACTGTGCAACACCGTCCAACAATATGTTGTATTCATCCATGTTGGATGATGTTAGATCCGTTTGGCCGGGCCTTTAGTCATTTTGAGTATTTTTACTTCCGGTCGGCATTCGTCACGTCCGGGTCGCTGTATCTTGAGGAGGCTGGGAAGGGTTTTTAGCTGCACGCGCGCGCGCAATCTACACACGCAATAACTAAGATGCACGCGCCAGCTGAATGAATCAAAATCAAGCACACCGGAAGTTAAATACTATAAGAAATCGCCAAAACCGGAAATAAAATCTGCGGAAAACATTTTTTGCTCGAAATTTTGCTCGGTGACCTATCGTTTTTTTTTTAATCAACCTCCTTCCCAGGACCTTTCCCTTCGCTTTGGAGGTTGGGCTGGAAAAGGCCCTGACATCGGCCGGTCACATGACCACCAAAACACACAGAAATTGCGGGTGTAACAAATTATCATCAGTTTTCGGTAGTGTGATTAGTTTTCAAAATGGCGATGCAACGTGAGAGACCTGACTATTTAAAAGTGTTGCGAAAAGTTGAAATTTCATTGAATAGCGGCAACTTCCCACCGTTTAATTTAAAACCCCTTCAAGTTAAGAGCCTTGAGTACATTCTGAAGGGTCGAGACGTCATTGGAGTTTTATCAACAGGATTTGGGAAGTCGATGATGTTTCATTTTCTACCGTATTCCTGCCTGTTAAGAAAACCAGAAATATTGTGATCGTCGTGTGCCCTTTGAATTCAGTAATAGAAGATCAGTTGAAAATCTTGAAAAGCAGAGGAATCACCGCCAATGCGCTTGTTGGAAAGGGCCCAGATAAAGTCATGGAACAACTGTTTTCGACCACGCCGAATAATGAAGAGCATGATAATGAACAAGCGAACTTGCGAATCCAGAGAACATACTAAATGGGCAATGTTCAATCATTCAAGTTGCGCATCCCGAGGCCCAGTAATGTACAAACACTGCAAGATAAAGATTATTTTATTACGCAGCTTAAATTCCTATCCTTGATAACAAGAAAGAGGCTGTACTGTCAGTGAACGCACTGAAACGAGCCAAAGCAAAGTTAGACAAAATGCTTCAGATGGCATATAAAGGACCACAGTCGCTAAACAGAAACAACAAGGGTCAAAACAAACAAGCGATAAATGCAGAATTTAAAACAAGTAAGAAGCTAAATCGGTCAAAAGAACAGAGATAGAAGCGACAAGCACGCGAACAGGAGTCGTGTGGGCCTTCCAACCCCATTTTACTTGATCAAATGTAACACAAACCCTGCACAATTGCAACACTTTAGATTTCGTGTCGGTTTCTCTAATCATTATTCCACAGGAAATTTCCACTTTTAAACAGAGTTCTTGAGTAATACCAGCTTTACCTAATATCCTCACGACATGAGGTCTATCTTTAGATTAAGAACAAAGTCTACAAACAAGATTTCTGGCGAAAATCTTGGTTAGGGTCGCCTGCTTATTGTCCGCCATTATGATTACGGAATGCGATTTGCAAGAAATTTGCAGTACATTTGCATCAATTACAAAATTACAACTAGCCAATCAAAAAGAAGAATCGACTGGCCGATGCAATGGCCTTTTCCTGCCCCACCCCCAAAGCGAAGGGAAAGGTCCTGGGAACGAGGCTGTTTTTAAATGTATTCAATTTTACTAGACAAATTTTTATCATACTGCCTGGAAAGTTAAAGAATTTAGGGAGCTTTCCAACAAAGAAATAAAAACAATAGGTCACCGAATTAGTTTTTCAGATAGTTTACAAAAACTGACATTTAGAAGGAACGTTTTGTGGACCTGAGGTGTTGCCATGGTAACTGATATGACGTCACAAGCACCCTTAAAATATAGCCCAACAATAAAGTTCCAAGGAGACATATAGTTTTCCTACACCATTAAATATCTTTCTTTGCAATTTTTCATCGTTTCGTAAACACTACATCAACGAAAAACCCTTTCGAACCTCCTTAAAGTCCCCATTGGCTTTAGCCTGAGTATCAGCAGAGGCGCGCTCGATGTCACTCGGCCGACAAGGCATTTTGCAAATGAAGCTTTCACAATCTTAGCTTAGCTTATACGTTCCAATTTCCTGTAACAACTCTTAGTACATTTAGAGCGTTATGACAAACGTAAAGTGAAATTGAATATATGATTTAATTTATTATAAAATATGCTTCAACACATATGTCACACTTTAAGGCAAGGGGAGGCTATTTATCGCTAATCTGCTGAAAGTTGCGCTTGATTGCCTTGTTATTTGTTGTTTCCAGATACTGGTCTCACTGTCAGGATACTAGGCAATTAAGGAGCTCTGCAGAATTGCAAATTTCACGAGATATACGAATCTAAAAATGAATAACGTGTTATCGTCACATTACAGACTAAATGGATTGCCTTAGGGCCAAATTTCAGAACTTTTGCGACAGAGGAAGGAAGTGTCCGGATACTGGGTAACATACTGTTGTAAACTGCAGCTGCACACCTACCTGTCCCCTAAGCCCTCGAATTATAATAACTTAATATGTTAGTGTCAATGTTAAGTTAGGGGAGGAGTAAGTGCGCAGTTGCCAATATACTGACATTGATCCCGTATACACTTCTACTTAAACTTAGACTCATACTACGTAATCATTTTGTTTTCATAAGGTAATAAATCAGTTGTGTGGAATGTCATGATTTTTATTTTTTACGTTCTAATTATTTCACCCCCTCATTACCCGTAACACAAACAGGACGTAAGACTGATTTGGCACAAGCAGAGCATCATTAGGAGCTGTGAATACTCCGGCGACAATACTGGTGTCCTTGTATGCAAGCATAAACGGACTAATTGAATACCAGCGGGAAATAGTCGGAAAATAGTCGGCGGCAGTCTTAAGGCCTGCTGCCTTTATCCAATTAGCTCAGATAATCAGTCTTAACACCCACTTACCTTTTGTATTTGGAAATGACGATAGTCATCGAAATTGTCATTGACATTAATTTTTGTTCCTAATCTTTTCGAACCGAACGTATAACAGCTACATACAAGGACTACAAGGGGTAGACAGTTTACCAACCAATTATCAAAGATTCCTGGAACAAATTACAAAACCTGGATGTCTCGCTTCTTGTCCTGTTAGCACTGCATTAGTCAATTTTTCATCAGGGACTTATAGCACCGGTACCGGTACCGGCAACGGCAACGGCAACGGCAACATGGGTACCGAGGGAAAGACTGGGGAGACAACGCGGTTGAAAGGCGAAATTGTAAATTAAACATTAAGCGCTTGCCAAAACCGCAGGGGCGACGGCAACTTTTCCAGGTTGCCGATTAACTTCCATTTCATCGTTGTCTTCTTTAAAGGCGGCCAGAAATCACCTTTTCATCAGTCATTACGAAGGCGGGTGATATATAACGAAGAATTTTTACCGTTATGATATAAACAAGTCATCAAATCCAGACAACAATTTTTAATCAGTGTTTCGGCTTCGATGAACAAGAAGACGACAAGTGTCTGTCGGAATTTCGTCTCCACAGACAAGATATGCCATTCCTTGCTGAGGTACATCAGTTTATTAATTTTTAAGTCAGAAGGGCCAAATTTGACGCTGTTGTTGTTTTGCAACTCGGCCTAAACAGCTAACATACGCTACAAAATAAGGAAGTGATAACTGCGTACTTTATCTGCGTACTGAATAAAAAAAAGATCAGACGTCCTTTACCTTTAGAAAAGGATGAAGGCGACAGCGAATTTCATACAAAGCAGCCCAATCATTTCGCTTCAGCCTTGATTTACATATTTCGCTCTACAGCAGGCAAAATAGAGCTTAATCCCTAAATTTCTGCAAACAAGAATACTTATGTAGGAGCAAACGAACATCGAGGCCGGATGAATTCCCAAGAAATCTCGGCCAAAGAAAATACCAATAAGACATAAATCACGGAGGTTTATTTCTCTAGTCTCGTAAACTGCAAATTAATCGAACTGAAGGAAAAATATTCTATTAGAGCACGTGGCGACAAACGAGGGAAATGAACTTAAAGCAATGAAAATAATGACCAAAAAGGAACTAAGTGCCACGGCAAACACGAAATATATTAAACGAATATACCGTACGATACGACAATTAAAAATCAGCGGCTGAGAAAAACTATCTCAAGGAATCAAATGGCACAATAGCCAACTGTAACACAAATGTACCGCAAATTTACAACCTGTAAGCTACCTTTAGACTCTAATTAAGGTTACTGCATTATCAAATACAAAGATTTTCGAAAAAAGGCGAACTCCTTAATGAATTGGGTTTTCACAGAGGCCTCTCCCGTCGCCGTCGCCGTTGCCGTTGTCGGTGCTTAAAGTCTCTTTTGGCAAAAGGAGCTTTCTTTTCAGTGTCCCTTGTTTTAAGTTGACGAATAAGGAGAACGTTGGTGTTTGAAGCAATAAACAATTTAGTGAACATCACAGGTGGGGCTCTGCTGAGGTTTCAAGATAACAGAGAGGCAGCTTTGCATCAGACTTCGGAAAGAGTCTGAAAAGCAACAGACTGTTAAAAATTAATAAAATATACAAAATGTTTTTGAGTATGTTGTGGTTTAGTTCATTATAAACAACTTATTCAGTATATTCCCTCCAAATGCCAAGAAAACGCAAGACACTCGATTCACCTCAGGCAGTTTTGATTTAACTCCCTAAAGTAGGGCAAGGCCAAATTAACTTGTTATTCGGGCTTCCTGTGGAAGGAGTAAAGGGGGTAGTTTCTAAAGAAACTGTGGTGCTGCGTCGGTGGGAAAGTAGTACACAAAGATTTTGGTATTATCAACAGAGTTGATAAATCTAAATTGACCACCGTTGTTCTCCACAAACTTCATTTCCGGCGTATTTGCGCAGGCGCTAACGATGAACCTGTAAAACCCGGTAAAAACCTGTTTACGTTTTGTTTACGCTTGTCTTGTCTGTTGAAAAGCAAGGCACAAAGCAACTGCGGATTCCTCGACGCCGGGATTTTTTCAAAGGAAAAAGTTGACATGTCTACAGCTGTGGCAAACGGTGTCGTATCCAATACGCTCAAACCACTTACAAACGCACACGCCGTTCGCGGTAGACCCACACTACTCTTCTACTAAATGATGATGGTGAGCGTACATTTCGAAACCGGGGTCGTTCCGCGAACTCGAAGCAAATGTGAAAAATATTATGAGATCAAATGAGCTGAATGAGCTACCAATGAGTACAAAAAGTGCACAAACTTTGACTACCAATGACAAATGTTCCTTGACGAACTTGAGTGGAAACTTTGACACGAACAGTTTAGGTGCTGGCGACTACAAGATACCCGTTGATGATGAGATTAGAGATACAAAGACGAACAGCAGTAGTAACAACAGCAACAGGAAAGCGGCCATGTTGGGTGATGAAGAACCCACACATCGAAGCGAAGATGCAAGTAACGTTTTTACTTTTATGGCTATTGTCACCAGTATTTCATTTCTTTTGTATACTTTAGATTGTGGATTATCACCTGCCGGTATCAAGTCTGTGTAGTGTGTTAATCTTGTACCTTCGTGTGTTCTACATGAATGTGTTAAGTTTATCAGTTTTATCAACACAAATGTCGGATGTACTTGCAAAATGCGAGGCATTTGAGAAGGCAATGCAGTTATCTGTACATGATCAACGTGATGCCTTAGTGAAAAAAAAATATAGAAAGAAATTCAGATCTCGTTATGCTAAGTTTGTGTATTTTAACGACAACCGTGAATGCCATGTGCCATCAAGACGTTGTGATCGCGACCCCAGTAGGATACCAGTGAAAAAGCTAAAACGTCTGTCATAGAAAAGCAAAAAACTAAGATTGTTTGTGTTCCCACAAACCCAAATCCCAAGTCTCTGTCCATTCTACAGTGACTTGGGATTTGAAAAAAGCGAGGATATTGCATTTAGACGGCCAAGAAAGGGCAAAGAAACAGTAGAGTGAAGGTAGGAAGGCTTTATTTGACTAGAATATAAATATTTTCACCGCTACTCGGTTCGTTGGAATTCTAGGTTTTTAATGGTCAATTTTTATGTATCAACTTTTGATGACACACACCACGATTGGGCTGCCTGTGCTGGCACACACTCACACAGGCAGTCTATGCTTTAACGAATCGAGTTTGAGTCACAAAATACATGTATCATTTTATATATGATATCCACAACATCCATTTGCCACTCGAAAAGCCCGAGTGAAGGCCAATACGGCCTCTAGTTTTCAACTTTACCTATAGTTACATTTACACTCCAGTACGAGTGTAAAAAGATTAACACTTCTAGTGCAAGAAACAGGAAGAGTCGACTGAAGCCGAGTAAAGTTTAATGAAGCAGATAATTGGCCTAGTCGCACTACTGATAGTGATATCACACCGCTTATGGACTGTTTTCGGAGTTGCCGCCATGAAGCCGTTTTATAAATAATTGAGCAATTGTGTTTGCAACGAATGTAATTTTCTCGATAGAAAAGTCATTTACAGACTATTTAATGTCCATTTGTAATTTAACTGTAGCTGTGCATGAAAAACTAATCCGAACTTCTTTTAAAGCAGAAAGATGTTCAATAAGCTCGTTCTACCCTACGAAATTTCGATGAACGCCCTTTACTTTTAAACTGACAAAAAAGGTGGTTCCATTAACTGAACGGGTCTGAACTGTCTCTTTAAATTCTGAAGTATCTTGAGAATGGGAGAACAAGCAGTATTTTTTAAGTTACCGAGATACTACGAGCGTTCAGATTGGCCATAAGCCTACATGGTTTATTGTACCGGTAAACTCATACTCTTCCGTGAAACTCCTTGTTACGACTTCCAATTGTTTTATGAAAGCAATAGATCGCATTTTCGATAGGTTTCGCGGCGTAACAAACCCGTAGAGGTTCCACTTGAATGACTTACCGTGAAAATTGAAGTGGAGTAAAAATATTAGCATTTTGAGGCACTCATGATCAAGGGCCATCTTGTTGCATCCATACGAGATGGCGCAAATGATCGTCCATGCTTCTAGTCGGTTATTATTCACCGTGTTCGTAGTTTCCGGTTAATTCGTCGTAACGGTTCCAATAAACGCAGTAAGAAATTACGAAGAAATCCGCAGTTTTGAACGGCCTTCATCCTTACATGTACGAGTTTATACAACTAGAGGCCGTATTGGCCTTCACTCGGGCTTTTCGAGTGGCAAATGGATGTTGTGGATGATTTCCGCACAGCCTAATATATAAAATTGTACATGTATTTTGTGACTCAAACTCGATTCGTTAAAGCATTGGGCTGCCTGTGTGAGTGTGTGCCAGCGGAAACAAACACGACAGGACCGTGGGAACACAAACAATCTTAGTTTTCTGCTTTTCTGTAACAGACTTTTTAGCTTTTTCACTGGTATCCTACTGGGCTCGTGATCACAACGTCTTGATGGCACATGGCATTCACTGTTGTCGTTAAAATACACAAACTTAGCATAACGAGATCTGAATTCCTTTCTATATTTTATTTTCACTTAGGCATCGGCACGTTGACCATGTACAGATAACTGTATTGCCTCAAATAATTCGCATTTTTCAAGTACATCCGACATTTGTGTTGATAAAACTGATAAACTTAACACATTCATGTAGAACACGCGAAGGTACAAGATTACACATAAAACTAACACACTACACAAACTTGATACAGCTGATAATCCACAATCTAAAGTATACAAAAGAAATGACATACTGGTGACAATAGCCATAAAAGTAAAAACGTTACTTGCATCTTTGCTTCGATGCGTGGGTTCTTCATCCCCCAACTTGGCCGCTTTCCTGTTGCTGTTGTTACTACTGTTGTTCGTGTCTTTGTATCTCTAATCTGATCATCAACGAGTAGTTTGTATTCGCCAGCACCTAAACTGTTCGTGTCAAAGTTTCCACTCAAGTTCGTCAAGGAACATTTGTCATTGGTAGTCAAAGTTCGATCATCATTTAGTGTGGGTCTACCGCGAACGGCATGTGCGTCTGTAAGTGGTTTGAGCGTATTGGATACGACACCGTTTGCCATAGCTGTAGACATATCAACTTTTTCCTTTGAAAATCCGTCGAGGAATCCACAGTTGCTTTGTGCCCTGCTTTTCAACAGACAAGACAAGCGTAAACAAAACGTAAACAGTTTTTACCGGGTTTTACAGGTTCATCGTTAGCGCCTGCGCAAATAAGCCGGAAACGAGGTTTGTGGAAAACAACGAAGAAAAAAAAAACGAAGAACGGACGACAGATTTAGACTCGGGCCTTCCACAGGAAGCCCGAGTAAAAACGGACGACAGATTTAGACTCGGGGTCCAGCGAAAGTCGGCACACGTGCTCAAAGTATTCACAGCGATCGACATCTCCAGTCACGCAACATCTGTCACACAATAAAACTCTCTCATACACACCGTTTCCTAAACACTTTGTCCGCTTCAATCACGCCCAACCAGGAGCGACTTCAGAATACCCAACAGAGCAAATTATTAAGACTCCTCCGCAAAATTAATATATGATGAGGCTCAGCGACGAATACCAAGAGCTTATATTCACGGTTAAAAAATGCACGATGAAACCTTCGCGATCGCGTCTGCAATCTGTTTCACATCAAACCTAACTGCTGATCTTCATTTTAACTCTGCAGTATTTTTTGACAAGAACAGCAAAAGCAATATTATTTTGAAAAAGTGACTGAAATAAAAGTATTTGATTCTAAGGGCCTGTTAAGGGCCTGTTTAGATGGAGGTGGGGGATCCCAGGTAGGTGAGGTAACCCGCCTCTCCATATAACCTCTCATTTTTACATGATAGGTGGGATAACCCGCCTGGGCGAGTTGCCCGGTCTGTCAGGTAGGGTGACCCTGTCAGCCGGGGTCGCATTTTGCCATGTAAACGTCTCAACGTGGGGTAACCCGCCTAGCCGGGGCCGAGTTGCCTGAGCAGTTAACTGTCTTCGGCGGAGGCTTTGCATCGTCAAAAGTGACAATAAAAAGCCACATCACTGAAATGTTGCAGCGAGAGCAGCTAGCAGCTAGTGCCAAAATGCGTTGTTCGCCACCCATTTTCTCTGTTTACGTGCTTAACGATCACGCAACAACCTCAAGAAACTTCACCCTGGGACCCTGGGGTTGTAAGTTTGCATGTAAAAGCGGGCTATTTTTCGACCACGGCTAGGCAGGTTACCTCACCTACCTAGGGCCCCCCACCTCCATGTAAACAGGCCCTAACTTGACTCGTGACTTGAAGTCGACTTGGGCTTGAACTGGACTCGTGCTACCATAATACTCGTTTTTCAGAAGTGTGAGGCGGTCGTTTCGACGCACTGTACTTCATCGATTTCCAGCTAACAAATAATCCCAAACAAAATGGTAATATCAGTTGTCTTCAGTCCAGTTTCTTTTCCAAGTATTAAGTAGCAAGGTCAAATGTCATCAAAAACAGTCCCAAAAAAAACTGAAGTTCATCGATCTACCATGTTGAACATCCTGTGTCTTGGAAAAACTGAAAAACATGGAAACCACAGGCAACGACTGACTTGTGAGAAGTTAGAAACTCGCTAGCGAAAAATTGAAAACCCGCTAGCGAGAAGTTGAAAACTCGCTAGGGAGAAATTGAAAACTCGGTAGCGAGAAGTTAAAAACTCGCAAGCGAGAAATTAAAAACTCGCTAGCGAGAACTAAACTTTCCGAAAACAACTCAACCATAGTTCTCCAGAATTCGACCATGCATTTCTAAAACTGACCATGTAACTTTTGTAACTCAACTGCATATAAAACGCCGTTTGGATCAGGATTTACAACTTGATTACCCTGGGTTCCAGAGGATATTTTTTTCTTATCGATACTGATGGTTCGCGGCAAAGCCGCGTTAACGAGGCGCAAAGCGCCGAGGAGAAAAAAATAACCTCTGGTCACACGAATAATGAACCTCATTTCCTTGCTGTGCTGTCGCCTGGGAAACCATGCTTTTACTAAGCCAATTGTAGCTCTTATTTCATGTCGGCTGGGAAACCACGCTTTTCGTAAGCCAATCACAATTGTTGTTTCCTTAGAAGAACCAATCAACGAACTAGTTCAAATTCTGAACTGATTTCTCGCATGGAAATGAGGTTGCGTACTCCTGTGACCAGAGGTTATTTTTTTCTCCTCGGCGCTTTGCGCCTCGTTAACGCGGCTTCGCCGCGAACCATCAGTATGGATAAGAAAAAAATTTCCTCTGGAACCCAGGGTACAACTTGATAGGCTTTTGGCAGCAACGGCTTTTCATAGAGAACACTCGAAAGTTACTCCCAACATGCCGCGTGGGTTTATTACGCCGGGAAACCCATAAAAAAAGTACCGGTTTATAGACATCCTACAACCACTATTATCTATCGAGGATTCACATTGCACCGACAACTACGGCAATGCTTAAAGCGGCCAGGGCTGTGATGATTCCGCCACCGTTTTCAACCTCTTCAATTAATTATTCAATAACAAAGCACATCATATGGGAAGCTTTTTAAGACAGTGTCCTTCTTCCGCCGTGTTGTTCGTAGTCAGATGTTTTTATATAATTTTCTGCTTCACCGCAGCTACTTACTCGCCTTTAATTTGCGCTAGTTTCTAACTTTCCAAAAATCGAAAAAGAGAATATGTCATTATTGTATAGGTTCTGTCGACACAACGAGAAACTGAACGATGAGAAGAACTTCCTATGACCAAAAAGAGTTGTCATCATCAGTTCCAAGGATAAATTGGCGAAACCTTGACAACCTTGTACCTCAAGAAATATATATTAACATAATCATGTCATCGCGCGTAAATTAATTCCTATGGCTCGATCAGTATTCACACTTTGGCAAAAGGTATCAGATGTTGTCTTATGACTTACTGGGCCTTTTTTGCTTGAGAATGGAAGCCGCCTGACAAAAGGAATTGAACTTGGAGTAGAACTTGGGTTTTACTTCAATAATGACAACTTTAGATGGCGGTAAGCACATTTGATTTGATTACTTAGTTGTACATTTGCACTGCTTTAAAGAAATGAGAAATTTAGAAACGAGCACATCCTTGTTCGGTTTTGGAGGAAAGCTTTGGAGGAAATGCTCGCTACACAAAGGGTAGGAAATATATGTTATAACTAATTTCTTCACAATAGAAGGAAACCAGCTCTTTTACGTAATGGTTTAACGTCACTGATTGGAAACTGTCTAAGCTATGAAGAATCTGCAATCATTAGTCCCGTAAGAGTATTCAGGAACTTTCTCCTTAGAAATCACGTACTCTTTCATTTCTTGTGCAGGACCATGCAAGAGTTTGATGCTCCTGTTTCAATTTTCGATATAAGACAGCGCCTCACTAATTAAGCTCAAGGAAAAACATAAATCCCGCCGACTCTTTTTTAAGCGTAATTACTAAACACATAATGCATAACCAGAATTTAATAAAACATTGGAAGGTTCCTACGTTACTTTTAAGATAGAAATACCTTAAAGAGCATAGATACATAGAAACGTATTTTAAAACCTATTATTCGATATAAATTGCCTATCACAAATGAAAACAATGGATAACAAAAATTACAAATTCACGGTGCTCTAACAGTTTACAATCCTTGTTGTACATGAGTGCCGTGATACCGACTTGCAAAGGCTGACACGGCGGCATTTTATAAATCTAGCGATGTGCTTACTTACATACAGATCTTCGAAGTAATATTTTCCTTAATACTGGATCGGGTAGCCTCTTTCAGAGTGGTAGTCAAGTCTCCATTTTTTCAAGCCGATGTGACAAACGCACAGGGGTCGGCAAAAACCACAGAACTAACTTTCAGTATTAAGGCATAGCATTCTTTAATCAGATCTCTTTAATAGGGTTTCTATGAACGAAGTCTTGATAAGTGATATAGCAGCACTGTGAGTCTGATAACTGGACGCCACAAAATTGTATCACGCAATACTCATTGGTATTGACTTGTAAGTTTACATCTGTTCAGACGAAGTCATATCTAGCATGGGAGCCAAGTCCGAAACGAAATCAATGTCAAATAAGTCGAGGAAGAAATTTGACACCAACGAGGACAACTTCTAAAAAGTGTCGTGATATTTTCTGCAGCTTCGAAACCGGGTAATATTTTATTCGTGGCTGAACAGTTATCCGACATTAATATGTTTAGAAAATCTAAGAATCAGTTCTGTTGGCTACAACCGTCAAGACCCCTTCGGTGCTTTTGAAATCTCCGTGGAAATGAAAGGACGAAGAAAGAATTTTAGACAAAAACGAAAATTTATTTATTGATTCTTGGCTCGCCGGCCTTTCCTCAGTCAAGGACGTGTTACTGCATGTCTACCATTTAATAACTTGTATGAGGGATAAAATTTAAACAGGCTTTCTGCTGGCCATGGATGATAAAACAGCTGTGCATCTGTATAAAAAGAAAGTTGCTTTCGACGACAATTTCTGTATTCAATAAATGATAATTTGTGTTAACGTTTTATCAAGCTAAGTTATCAGACGTGAACTGCTCGATGAAAGGGTCGCCCGAAATCGTTAAAATAACGTTGTTTCGGTCTCAGTAATGCAACAACTAAATAGAATGACATAACTAACAATAAACCCATTGGTTTGAAATGCTATGTTAATTGTTAGGAGCTGATTGTGAATATCTATCGGCTTAGTCGAAACCTCATCAAGCAGACGGGACTCAAAACTTGGAAGCAGGCTGTGTTCAGTTGAAAGAATTTAAATCAACACCACAGGCAAGTACTGCTCATCAACGTTCGTATAAGGTTTCTAGCAAGCGACCGCCATAAAGCTGCAGGGCGTGCACAATTCACAGCAAAGCGTGACATAACTGCGCACAATGCACTTTTCATTAGTTTTCCCGCGGACTGATCCCCGGGACACCCCCGGGATTTGTTTTTAGGGTGAAACAAAAGGCTACTAAGGCCCTTTGGTATGGGGTATAAAAAGCAGACTAAGTCCCTCTCCCCGGGGGCAGAGACGCCAAAATATGTGTACGGTATTCATCGGCAAGGAGGTCCCTTTAGGGAAAATTTATACCCAAGGTCGTGGGGACAGCCCAATGCCGCGGGCAGAGGACATAACTTAAGAGTAGTGGTTGACATGTTTGTTTTTTCCGTTCATTTGTCATTCTGCAAGTTAAGTCTAACAGGCTTTTCTTTTTAATGCATCTGTTGCACGCATATTTATGTTTTATTGAGTCTGGTGCCACTACACTGGACAAATCCCGCGGGTTTAGCCCCCTCCTCCCCCCAACCCCCGAGGGGGTGCGTTCGTTAACAAACAAGTACAATAACCCTACCTCGCGGAGGAAATTGGTACTCCAAAGTCGACTAATCCCCTCCCAAACCCCCAGGTGTCCCGTGGGTGTACCCGAGACAACTTTACCGAGCGTTTATATGAGGATTGCGTGACCGAGACTACCCAGTCAGAGTTCACCCTAATTAATTATTCATAATTCGTCTTAAATTTACAAATCTTCATTTGCTCTTCTTTCCTCACACTTTATAGCTTCTTTATTACATATCGTCAGTATTATTGAACATTTCCTTGTTTGGTTCAGGTTGTGCTTCAGTACTTATTTCCATAAACACAAACGCGAAGTTAGGACGTGAGGATCAGTAAACTCAGCTTTAATTCGCCGCTGTATCTGATCACTGTGGCCTTTGATGATTTTTTTAATCTAATTACCTGAAATTAAATTTGCGTTTTTAAACCCAGAAATTGGACAAAGACCTCATTTTTTCGCAGACGCACACATTTAATTTTCGGTAGTCTCGTTCCGGGTTGGCGAGCCAAACTGTTTACATGAGAAAAAGTTGTCCCGCTTGCCAGGGTTACTCTACCTGCCAGATAATTCCTGAGACCTTTTCAATCGCAAAAGAATTCAAAAACACCCATCGCCGGTGTTTGATCTCCAGTCACCGTTTAAATTCGCCCCCAATTTGTTTAGCTATTTCAGTTCTCCATGAATAAATAAAAACCTACTTTTATTAGATGGCCTGCAGAAGATTCCTGGAGAACGTGATTCGTAAGAAGCCACGTGAAGCATGGCTTCCAGACATTCCACTAAGAAGATGCTTTACAACAATGGATCTTACGTCACTAGGAGTGGGTACAATTGTGGGCGCTGGATTGTATGTGGCTATTGGTGACCTGGCACGAGACATTACGGGACCATCCATCGTTATTTCTGTCCTATTAGCGTCCGTCTCCGCGATGCTGTGCGCGCTTTCATTCGCCGAGTACGGAAGCCGCTTTCCGGACGCTGGATCATCGTACATTTACACTTATGCAACTATGGGTGAGATTTGGGCTTTCGTCGTTGGTTGGAACACTGCTTTTGAATTTTTACTCATCGGAGCAGGTCTTGCCCGGAAGTGCAGTGAATTGATAAATTCAGCATCAAATGGAAAACTGTTTCTATTCTTCACAAAACATCTTTCAAAACACTGGAACGTTCCCGGGAAAGGGCCATTTCCAGATCTGCTCGCAGCAGCGTTGGTACTTGCTGTGGTAGCGATACTTTGCCTGGGAGCTCGTAGTTCCACAAATTTTCATAACATCGTAACTGTAGTAAACTTGCTAGTTGTTACCTTTATGATCGTTTACGGGAGTTTCTTTGCCAATGTTAAACATTGGACGCAAAGTTTCATGCCTCATGGGGTTAAAGGTTTGCTGAGAGGAGCAGCTAGCGCTTTCTTTGCTTTCGCGGGCTTCGACATTGTCGCTGAAGCTGCTGAAGAGGCTATAGAACCCGAAAAAAACATCCCACGGTCGTTGGTCCTGATCATAGCAATCAGCACTGTGGCGTATGTAGGCGTAGCTACAGTTTTAACATTGATGCTGCCACACCACACTTTGGATGTATACGCGCCGCTGTCTGGAGCTTTTCAGCTCAAAGGATTTCCAGGTGCTAAATACATTGTAATATTTGGTGGAATCTGTGCCACCATTAGCGCCTTATTCTGCGCTGTCTATTCTACTTCGAGGATAATTTATTCTATGTCCATGGACGGGCTGCTGTTCAGATGGTTTTCAAAAGTTCACGCGAAAACGCAAGTACCTGGACGAGCAATAGTGGTCTCTGGAATCATAACAGCGTTGTTGGCGTTGTTATTTGAAGTTGACCAACTGGTAAGTTGACCGATTACAGAGGAAAAGCGAAAGTTAGATTATATGGAGTCGATAGAATACTTACCGCTGGGTGAAGGATTTCAAAGCTTGATCGCCTTCAGCCTCTTGTCCGATGATGATAAGAGTAATACTACATGTATATGATACCAATGGGCCTGCGCTTTACGCGAACGCTTAATTTATGAATTATTTTCGAGTAGCTATTTTACCTGATCAACTACGTTGATTGAAACGAAGCATTCGTTGTCACTGTCTCACCGATGCAGCACCAAAGGTTGCTTAAAAACTGGCGCTGCATGGTATGAAAAAACTCTACGGAAATCAACAGCATAAAAAGGAAAAACAATGTACATGTATTTATCCCGATAAGTCTTACTGTAGGTTCCTTTCTGCCTGATTTGAAGTTCAGTGGCGGGAATTAGGCAGTCCGTATAGAGCAAACAGTTTGAAGGTATGGTTCTGGCGCCCTGCAAAATCCAACAAATCTTTAATTTTGAGTATATGCGTTCAGTTGTATTTTGGTATTGCAAGCTTTCGAATAGTGGCTATTCTTAGTTTTGCGATCACATAATTTCTTCAGTGTTTTTCTCTGTATTTTAGACACATATACTGTGAACCATTTTCTCATCAATTTTTAAGGGGTTTAGTAAGTCTTTTTCCGGCAAGTTTTAGGGAGTTCAAGGTCCAGGATGCCACGGTTCGTCGTTTTCTTCAGAGACGACTGATGCACCTACCTGCCGACTTAATTCAGCTTTCCAAGTCATAATAAGCAAAGTGTATTCTTAAACTGACTTACAATTGGTCCTTGTACGCATGGCTTTCTTCACTGTTTCTTCGTTTCCTAGCTGAAAGAGAGTGTTTCAAATGTCGTCGGCGGGCGCAAAATTTACAAGAAAGTAAACAAAAATGTCTGTTTAAATGCCAAAGTCCTGTAGTCTGCTAGCCCGTAATTTAGTCTCATCGTAGACTGACGGTCATACCTAATGTGCCTTTGCTGTTTCTATGAAAATCATCAAATCAGTTCAGCTATAGTAACCCAACCATACATTCTCCTTCTAATGAATTTTACAAAGTTTTAATTATCTGAAAATAACTTACGTGCCGCCTTTTTAATGTTATTTGTCGATTACTTTTATGTTAGTTGGAACTGACAGCCATTGGGACTCTAATAGCGTACACCAAGGTCACTATATCTGTTGTTGTCAGTCGTTACCAAACTGGGGTGGAAAGTGTCCCTGAAAACGTTCAGAGAAAAAGGAACACCACTGCATGGCTGCAGAAACTTCTTTTAAATGTAAAAAGAAAGACAAACGAAAGTCAGTCCGAGGTGCCTTATCAGCCCTTAACAAAGGATGATGACTCTGAAGGTTCATTACATCCCGCACCTTCATCACCATCTGGAGTTACTGAAAGCACAGCATATCACGCAGAACTGGCCGTGTTTTTTCTGGTAGCTTCGATTGCTGGACTGACTGTGACTTTTACTTACTCGTTTTACGATATCCACAGAGGTGAATGGAAGCCTATTTTCCTGGTATGTTTGTTTGCGGTATCAGTTGTTGCTTCTCTTGTCGCCCTCAGGCTTCAGCCCCGGAACTCAGCCACGTTTCCATTCATGGTGCCTTGCGTTCCTTACACGCCTGTACTGACAATTTGCATCAATGTCATGTTGTTGGCAAATCTTCACCACAAGACTTACATTCGGTTTGGTGTGTGGATGACAATAGGTAAGATCTATTTCAGTTCGGTCTGCCTGAAAATCCACATCTAGGGGCGGCGGCGCGGCGTGGGTGAGTGAGTTTGGCTCTACATAAGTGAGAGTTTAACGCCAAGGATCAAGTTGTCCTTAACGTTTCCTTATTGAGTATCCAAGTTCCATAAGAAAACTTTCACAGTTCTTTCTCTGTTTCTTTTTATCCACCCAGGTCTTTTCATTTACTTGCTCTACGGATATCGACACAGTTCCGAGGCAATAAACCCAAAAAAAGTTGAGGATGGGGATGAAGCAGTATTACAAGAAACTCCAGAGATCGAACCATCTATCAGCAGGCCACAGCTGCAGTGACTCGTGGCACAGTTGATGACTTAAAGAAACTGTATTTCATGGACTACTTAGCAGGAAAAAAATTCCTTTTTATTGAAATAACATTAGTTGTTTCAGTGGAGACCACCTCACCTTTCTAAAGTGCCTCGAAAGGGGAAACTAAAGTTGGCAAAACGGATGTTAGGAAACCACAGAACACGCAGCAAGTCTTGCCATAAAACCACTAGCACAACATTACAACATTACTTACACCGGTTTGCCCTTCCTACATTGTAAATTCATTTTATAACTACCTTCCTTTCTACCGTGTTCATTCTCTGTTTTCAATCCTTATTATTTGATTATGATCGAAACAGAGTATGAGCGAGAATATTTCCTGCTGAATTGTATCAGATACCAGGAGTTTGGTGGGGTAGGAAAATGTGATGATATTGTAAAATTAACGCAGGAAGCACTTTACCAGATATAAGTTAAACAGTTAATGGGAAATGGTTGTTGTCTATAATGTTTTAAGTGTGAGAAAAATTGTAAATACTAGGATACTCCCTTTACTTCTGCAAAGCCAATTAAATGATTTCACAACTAAAAAGACGTGGATGGCTATTCTATGCTCTTTGGACGAGTCAGGGCTCAAACCCAAAGTAATATGTCAAGTAAGATGTTTGGTTATCGACGGAAAGCTAATCTGCCGTAAAAAATAAAGCCAGGTGATTCCACAAAACGCGCGTTAAAGTGCAAGACCAAGAAAAATAAAGTGTAAGTCACGGAAAACAGACTGAGAAATAGCAAACACTACAGCACTCGAGTAACATTTGCGCTCTGGGACTGGTCCTAGCGTCATGGCGGACGGACGCCTTTGAAAACGCTCCGACAGAAATATGGTTTTCTGCGCCTAATACCCTTCATAACTGTATTCGGGAGCTTGTTAGGTAAGCTTTTTGAACTATTGAGAAGAGAGGTTCCTTAAATGGGAAGAAAAAGATCAAAACGTGGGTCAGGTTCTTCGACATCCGATGAAGACAAGCACGTTGTCGAAGGAGACGACTGTCCAAACAAAGAACTCAAAGACGCAATTGACTGTTTGAAAAAATTAGTAACCGACGGCCTTGCTGAGTTACACACTGACCTGGACATGCTACGTTATGATTTTAAAGCTGACATAAGCGAGGTGAAATCTTCGATTCGAAAGCTCGAAGATAGCATAGAATTTACCCAAGGTGAAGTTGACACCTTAAAAGAGCAAGTTAATGAGAAATCGAAGAAGCATGCAAGAGACGTGGAATTATTGCACCAAAAGGTCGCTGAGTTGGAGCTAAAGCTGAAAGAAGAAGTCGATCGCGATACAAATCTTGAGCAGTATATACTAGAAGAGAAAATTTAAGATTCAACAAAATTCCTGAGTCAGGAGATGAGAACTGTAAAGCTATTATTTACGATGTCATTTCAAGCCTTGGTGTCAACACCTCTCAAATCCGGTTCCATGCGGTACACAGGATCGGAAAGAAGGCCGAAGATAGATGCAGGCCAATTATTGCCAGATTTGTCTGTCGAGAGGACAGGGAC
>OX419338.1:18711529-18716529 GCA_948470475.1 Galaxea fascicularis
CCCACTTAGACTACCGGACTTGGTGTTGTATGTGGGTTGAGCGTGTTATTACAGGTATATCTCCTTTATTCCAGTAATCTTGTGGATTCAGTTCCCGTGAACTGAAATCAATTTAAGCGCGAATTTGACAGCATCTTTTTTAAAGCCATTTTCGAACGTTGACCTAAGTGAAAATATTCCTTATTTTACAAAGTCTTAGTAGCATAAGTATTATCGCTTTGATTTTTTTTCGGGTGGTAGGTACATATAGAATAGTTCCTTTAGATCGAGGTAAGGAATACATTTTAGTATTACTATTATCCCGTATCTCCTATTAACATTCTGTGTGCTAAATACTCAAATAAAGAGTTGCAAAGTAATTCTTGCGTTAGTAAATGTCGAAAAACTGCTCACCTACACATAGAAACAGCAAACCGGAAGGGGTTTGCTTGAAATTCGTAATCACGTGGTCGTGTTTGACACACGTCCTGTTCCCGTGAAAAGAGATATTCAAGAGACTAGAGCCAATTGAAAGGTTTCATGGAATAGCAATAAACATTGAACTCGTTGTATAGTGCGCAAACTATACATTCGTGTAGAGATGCAGGAAACAGCGATTGTAAGGATAAATGAACTTGAGTTACTGCTTAGAAAACGCACGTCGATGCAGCGTTATTCTCAAAAGTGCAACTGGAACTTTAAAGTGACTTTGAACCTCTTTCTTTTTTAATTTAACAAAATGTTGTATGCCGATCCTACCTCAGTCATAAAGGAGGCTCCAGCTCGTTTTCGAGCGAGAAGTACAGGAAATTGCTGAAATCCACTGTTTGTTACCTTTAGAAAAGACACTCAATGAGGCAATCAGTAAGTAGGCCAAGGTTTGGATGTGGCTTGATGTTACACTGATTTGAATGAATGTTACAGTTAATGAGTTGTAACTTGTTAAGTTACATTCATTCAAACCAGAGTTGCATACTTGCCATGCCTGATTGTCCACCTGGTTGTAGTGTGAACCTGAACTTACCTAGACCAAGGTTCATTCCGATTTTCTGATGTGAACGCCCTCGTTTCTTCGGGAGAAACTTAACTTCGTCGATTTTTCTCGCTCAAAATTCGGGCGCAACAGCTTCAAGATTTACGACTACGTTCGAAAATGCATATCGAGGAGAGCGCCTTGCCAGGAATATTCAAATAACTGTGCAAATTTTCAGAGCAGGATTTTGGGCAAGGTTGAGTATTCATAGATATTCATAGATAAACATCTTCCTATTGTGAATAACTTTAAGCCTGATAGACTCTCCGCTTTCAATGAGTTAATCCAGACTTCTTAGGTTTGTTTGTAAAATATAGGCACAACACATCTGTGGCTATGTAACCTCTAACTCTCTGCAAGACCTTGAAGGTTGTAACGTAAGGAATATTGGAGATGCAAGCAGCATCATTCAAACTCACCAAGTTTCAAAAGCTGAAGACAAAAGAATTCAAACAAAAGTGGAGAGTTTATAATTCAACAGCTTCCTTTAAAATAAAAATTACTTTTCTCTGGGCAACTGTATTTCATTGTTCAAACATGCATACACATTTCTTTACTGGAAACTTACTCGTCAGGCAAAAAAAAAGTAAGATTTATCCAGTAATTATTAGGCGGGCCTTATTTCAACCAGGAGCCTTAACTACAGCATTCATTGCTGTATTGAGTCCTTTGTTCCTGTGCTATGACAATCAGTCAAACGTGGAAAAATGCTCTCCATGAGCAAAACATATTTACATAATATACCAAGAAGTGCGCATATTGATTTTGAAATAATGTTAGGCGTTTAGCCGTCTGAAATATTGTTGAAACGTTTGAATCAAACCTCTTTAACCAACATCAAGCGGACTTTAGACTACGCCATCGCTAGTTTTTAGCTTGATTGGCTCATGAGAAAGGTAGGTGGTTCATTTGGTTTCAATCGTATTTTGTAGAGGCAGACGAACCTTGCTGGGCGATCACCTTCAGTTAGCGCATGCCTTCATTCAAATCGATTTTATATGTTGGTCTATTTTTCTCGCCAAATCGTTATTCTGAAGACTCCTTGCGAGGACTTCTTCAAACTCAACTTGTCTCAACGTATGCTTCATGTGAAAAGCACTAAGAATGTCCCAAATTATATCTACATAAGGGCTAGATATATACTCCTAACACGCATGAGTGAATACGAATTCCCGATGGTTGCGTGCGAGAACGAGATTTTTCTAACATAAATTCACTCCAGTGAGACTTATATCCAGTGGTGACATAAAGGACGGGCTCTTTCAATAAGGTTTAAACAATGTTTATTATCCAGGATCTGAATTCAATTTATTCTATAAAAGGACAGAACAATATTTTCCGACTTAAAATGAGCCATTTAAAAACAAATGCAGAGAACCCTAATTCTTTCAAACCGCCGCTCTTGGCAAAACTCTAAACTAAAAAAAAAACACGAAAATGTAATGAAATTATATATAAAGTGTACAAAGTGCATTCACTCCATTCGTTCGTAAGCCTAACCGAATTTCAATTGTTCTGTTCTCGGTTGTCATAAAACGATGGTCATAATAGGCAAAATCAATAATTAGATAAAAGCCAAATTTTAATTTTAAAGAGTTCAACCATTGTATTTAATGTATAATGCCATACCCGATTTGCTGGGAAACATTTTGGAGATATGGTGGTACATTTTCAAGATTCTGAAAAGTTTTAGCAGTCTTTTACGCATGAGCATCTCCTTTATGACTAAAATAAAGGTGGGAGAACAGACTTCCTTTGGAAGCAGTAGGCATTTCCAAACAAAAACAAGTTTACGCTTCCCTGATCTTTCAATTTAAGTTAGACGAGAAAGGAAACTTAAATTATTTATTAACTTGACCATTTAGTGAACTTGACCATTTTATTAGTGACCAACCATTGCACCAAAATGACATTGATATAACGTATGATGCCATACCCGATTCGCAGAGAAACAGTTTAGAGATATGGTGATACATTTTGAAGATTCTGAAAGGTTATAGCAGTCTCTTACGCATGAGTCGATCCATCTCTTTTGTTACTAAAATAATGGTGAGATAAGAGACTTCCTTTGGAAGCACATGCATTTACGCTTGCCTGATCTTTCGATTAAAGTTAGACGAGAAAGGTTAAAAGTTAAAATATTTATTAACTTGTACACTAATTTTTTTGAAATTTGACCATTTTTCTAGTAAAGAGACGTAAAGATTAAAAGGCCTAGTTTTCAAAACACATTCAAGAACGTTTGTGTAACCGCCGGAGGGGAACACTTCTAATTCACGCAATTTAATTAAAACACTTTCCACTTTGTCGCGCTACAGTTACTGACGAGGCGAAGAAGTGGAAAGTGTTTTTATTAAATTGCGTGAATTAGAAGTGTTCGCCTCCGGCGGTTACATCGTTTTAAATTGTTGTGGCGCGTTTAGAGGAAGCTTAGTAAGATTTTCTGGCAGACTGCCGGTGACTGAAAGAACGGACAACTACGAGAAGTGCGTCTCCTTGAAGGTTCAAACGTGCAAAGACCAAGTGTCGCTTACAAAATGCACATTGTGAACCTAAATTCCCGCGCAAAACGGGCCCAGGGGAATACTAACTGAGACCACTAAAACAAATAAGGTGTTAGATCCAACAGTTTGAATGAAACTGCATAACATAATTAACAATTGAAATTCACTCAAACCCCTTCACGCGATAGAAATTGGCTTTGTGGGTAATTAAAATTAAATTGGAAGATGGGTTAAGAATTTAAGTTTCGAAACAGCTATGTAATTCTTCCCCGAGTTTCATTGAATCGAATGCATGCTCATAACAACCTCTTTCTTAGTGGCTTTGAGCCAAGTTAATTATCTTTACATTTAGGGTTACATCGGCAGTATTTTAAAGATAGTGACTGTGCTTTACTAAAGTAGATTAAGTTCTGGCCGTCTGGGCGGGCTTGGATTCATGAGACAAGTAGAAAAATTGTAACATCCGAGAGTTACTTTTAAAACCAGTTATCATTACGACATCTAAGAATAGTGAAATTTTTCTAAAAATGCTTTGCACCTCTTCAGGGTTCGATCTCCTTCATCAAAACTAATCATGTATACGGGATGTGAAAGAGAGACGTGTTTCAAGCCTCTTAAATTTTCCCTAACGTTTTGTGCTCCACAGTCATAAGCACGCGCCTAAACGGTTCCCCAAACAAATGGCTCACCATGGACTGTGCGACAGCTTCACTCGTAAGAAGCCAGCAGAAGTGTGGCCCTTAGATTCTCCTCTAAGAAGATGTTTGACAGTAGTTGATCTCACCTCTCTAGGGGTGGGCACAGTCGTCGGAGCTGGTTTGTACGTCGTGACCGGCGAGTTAGCACGTGATGCAACTGGGCCTGCAGTTGTTCTATCCTTCCTTCTGGCGTCCGTAGCAGCGTTACTTTGCGTTTTCTCTTACGCCGAATATGGATGTCGCGTCCCCAAGGCAGGTTCAGCCTACGTTTACACGTACATCACCCTTGGTGAAATATGGGCTTTTATTATCGGATGGACAGTTGTCTTGGAGTATATTATCGCGGGCGCTAGCCTGGCCCGTGCTTGTAGCGAGTACATAGACACCTTATTTCAAGGAGAAATTTACCAGTTTTTCATGCACAACGTAGCGACTTGGAATCATCCTGGACTTGCGCCCTTCCCAGACTTCCTTGCAGCCGCCATAGTAGTTGTAGTTGTGATTCTCCTAAGCTATGGAGTTCGTATTTCTGTCAATGTTCAGAAGGCAGTGACAATTGGAAATATTGTCGTTATTTTGTTTATGATCATCTACGGACTCTTTTTCGCTAATTTTAAGAACTGGACGAGGAAGTTTGCATCGTATGACATTCATGGAGTTCTGCAGGGAGCTGCTGGTGCCTTTTTTGCGTTTAGTGGATTTGATGTCGTTACAATAGCCGCTGAAGAAGCCATTAACCCACAACGAAATATACCATTGTCGTTAATCCTCGTCATCACAATCAGC
>OX419338.1:18724029-18731529 GCA_948470475.1 Galaxea fascicularis
AACTTCGATATTCCTTGATAAAAAACATGTTTCTTCCTCCAATTGTCCCAAAAAAGCCGTAAACAACTTGCCCAACTAAGATCTTCCGAGTACGTCGCGGAAGGGCTTCTTGTCGCAAGGCACCGCGGGCTATGGAACATGGATTATCCATCATCTGTCATGGGTCACAGTAGGTGTATATTACAAAGCAACGTAGTTGATCGAGTAAATTTCGTCATTTCGTGATTGGTCGTCGTGAAAAATCACTCAGTTGTCCCCCTGATGAAATTTAGCTTCGTGGACATGTTTTCTACTTTCCAATACTGTATGCAATTCACTATGTCTAAAAACTTCTTGTTATTTTTGTTTTAAATTTTCTGGTTGCCAGTACCCAAAAACCCTAGACTAAGGTGTAACTTAAATATCACGGTCAAAGGCAAAACAAGTGTAATATATATTTAGCCAAGCCTAAAAGCTCCACAATAATTTTTTTACTGAAATTTGCAGAAGACTGCTTCAAGTTTACTTTGACCTCGTCTAATACTTCTGGGCACTAAAATTGTACCCCCTATTTCGTCTGTTGCGTGTCCTGTTGAAGATTATATGACTTCCCTGATTCCCTTATTCTGCTGGTCTTAATCTCGTGACATAGTCCCAGCCTACGCTCTGCCCGTGGTTTTAGTTACCAGTCCCAGGCTTCTCCCTCCGCTTTGCAAGACCTCGCAAACCTGGCAGCCATTAGTGCTGCGATAACTTCGGATCGAAACTCGCAAGTTATCGAACGCTTTCTTTTCGGATGACTTAAGCAGCTTCAATAACTTCAAACGCCACGTAGAGAGTTTTTTCGGCGTGAAAGAGAAAGCGATGTGACATTCCAGAAATTATTCTTAGTGTTCAGTGTGCTTCTTTAGCCATAAATGGTCATAAAGGTCTTCGACATCGCTCATACACGTTGGGGTCCAAAAGAGATCAACGGAGCATTAATTGTGCAATACAGGTCATACAGTAAACAAAATTGTGTCCTTTACATGATTTTATTTCAATCATAGCTTACTTTGCAAAAGGTCTTCTACAGCTCATAAAAGTCATAAGATCATAGCGGAGCTCTCGGCGCGCGCGCGCGGAGCACCATTGTTAAGAAAATATGGCAGCCCATCCATCCGAGAAATTTTGGTTATGACGTCGTCGTACGACCGACCGACCGACCGTCCGACCGTCCGTCCGTACGTCCGCCCCATCATGTAAGCCAAAGTCAAATGTGATACTCCAGTTAACCCTTTCGTGTGCAAGCTCGCATACAAGGGCGCTTCCATATGGACTGTTTTTGGACAGATCATTTGCCCATACACGCAGTTTTCAACCCCTGTTTTTGTGGCGGGAAATTGCATGGCCAAATTTTGAAGACAGTTTGAAAACAGAGTGAGTTTTGTCTATTCGTTGGCGGAGTATCAGTGACAAACAGCGGGAGAAAGAACAAGAAAGGGCATGAGTAAACAGGCAGAGTATCAGTGACAAACAGCGGGAGAAAGTGCACGAGCGAACCGGCTGAATTGTAATGTCGAGCAACGGGAGAGAGAACAAGAAAGGGCTCGAGTAAACAGGCTGAATCGTACTGACGAGCAACGGGAGAAAGAACAACAAAAAGCTCGAGAAAAGAGACGAAATTATAGTGAGGAACAGCGAAAAAGAGAGCATCTCTTGTCTAGCTGTAAAAACATTACCAAGTGTCAGAGAGTTTCAGCTTTTCCTCGTGTTTGCCTGCGGAAGCTTGCATGAAGAGAAAAGATCGTGTGGTCTGGTAAGGTTTCAGTGATTATGCGCTGTCTTCGGACCTTGCTGTGTATTAAAGTGGACGGTTTTACCGCTAAAATAGCTTCCTTGATAGACATGAGAAGTAATAAGACTTACTTTTGTGTGAAATGACCGCTTCTGCTTAAGCTCTGCGTTCGGAGTGATTGTTGACTGACTTAAACTGCGCGCAGGTTAGTACTCCTGCTTTGTCTTTTATGTGGACATTTATGCCAAGAAATTGAATAGCGACTTGTCTCGGTTTGTTCCTTGTCTTATTTTTCCGATTTCTATGAGAAACGTAGACAATCGCATCACTTTCTTTTTTCTTACGTTTTGTTGTTTTCACGCTTCCGTCTCAAATTGGTTGGGACCCTTGTTTTTTCTCCAGTATTTCATCTTGGATCCTAAAACTTTTTCCTGCTGTCGCTCATTTTAGGGCACAAAATTTGTTGAAGAAAAGCCAAGCGAAGTCCGGACGGTTTATAACCTCGGCCCCGCTTGATAAGTTTGGCATTTGGAAAACTCTCGCAAAGAACAACAACTCCTTGCCAAAAGTAAACGCGATTTTTAACAGCTGCAGCATTGAAAATGCCAGCAATATGTTGTTCCTCGCAGCAATTCTTAGCAAAGCAATGATTTTGTGTGAAGTGACGGTTATTATGTCTGCTCTGCGTTCGGAGTGATTATTGACTGACGTAAACTGTCCGCATCCGCAGGTTAGTATTCCTGTTTTGTCTTTTATACGGACACTTGCGTCAAGAACACTCGGACTACTAGCGATTTGCCTACGTTACTCACGAGTTATGTTTGTTACTTGTATTATTTTCCAATTTCTACGAGAAACGCCGAAGAAACGTTCGTATCGTATTTTGTTTTCTCACGTTTTGTTGTTTTCACGCTTTTATCTAAAATTGGTTTGGACTAAAAAATGGTCATGTTTTTTTCCAAATGTTTTCTATCCAATATTTCATGTTGGATCTTAAAACTCTTCGTTTCCCTGCTGTGGCTCATGTTTGGGTACAAAGAAAGAAAAGCCAAGCGAAGTTCGGACGGTTTAAATCCTCGGCTCCGCTTTGTCAGAAACAAGAGCCGGATTGACATTTCGAAAACTCTCGCAAAAAGCGACAACGTCCTTGCCAAAAGTAAACACGATTTTTAACAGCTCCAGCCATTCGAAATGCCAGCAATATGTTGTTCCTCACAGCAATTCTCGTTGTAAGTTAAAAAAACGCAGACTTAAAAGGCTAATTGCAGTAAGAACTTCGTCTTTAATTCAATGTTTATGGCTGACAAATGTTTTTCTGAAACCGATTTGTTTGTCTGTTGTCATTACTATTCAGATGTTATCATTAACAGTGATGTAAAAAAATAATACTGCCCACGACTTGTAGTCAAGGTTTGTAGTTTGCAATATTTGTAGTTGATCGAAGTCAAGAATAAAACCATTCTCAACCATTTGCAGTTGATCAGTTGGTCTCGCAGGACCCATGTTGGTAGCAGTTTTTCTAACTGAAATGGTCATCCTGCATAAATATGTTTTTATTATTATTTTTATCACCTCAGTTGATTCATGGCTTATCGTGCTGCAGTCACTTTTCACAACGAAAACTTAAAGTCATTTTCGCCTAATGTTTTTCGGTGCTATTGTAAAAATCGTCTTTACTCTTATAGATTACAAATATGACGCCATAAAATAGTCAAAACAAGGCGAACAAAGTACTTTTCTTCTTTTTTGGGTGGTGTCGATCACTACCCACTTTGGGGTTTTACCATTTTGTTTTGTTGTGAAATATTTCGGTTTGTTAAGATTAAAATGTCAACGATACATGTTAGAAAATTTGTGACTCAGCCAAAGCACATAACCGGTTGTGATGTTGGATTTAAAAGTGAGACACTGGGACTGTTAATCTATAGTCTAGAGATTTACACTATTGTATTGAAATGTAATCGGATGTAATTAAACTGTGATGAAGCAAAATCGTTTATGCTCATAGTCATGAAGTCCCTTGATCCAACGTGGCAAAGACAGATGATAAATCGAAAATGTACGTTAGCACATGTTTGAATGGTGGCTGTGGCTCTGCAGCAAAAAAGTAAAAACTATAATCACAATACAGAAGTTCTTACTAGAGTCCTGGCTCGAGTCCTGGCATTGATTTTATTTTATTGGTAAATGCCATACAATAAGAAAAGAACTGTGGAGCTCCGCTTTTAGGCTTGTCTAAATATATATATTATAAATTAACTGACTAAGCTCAGTTGTTGTTGTTTACTGACTAAACCGGCCATTTTTTCTAACAGTTGAATGACTAAACGGCTTTTTTTTAACTGTTTACTGACTAGACCCATACCCCATTGACACCCTCATGTATTAGAGTCCAAAGTACTTATACATGAAAGCGTAAAAGGGTTCATCTCAAAAAGAACAAAATAATTCAGGGGCGTGGACAGGATGTTTCCAGAGGTACGCAGAATTTTCCAAATATCTCTACCCGACCCCCCGACCCCCACCCCGGGCCTTCAAGTCCCATCAGTGTTGTGAAGTTGCGTTCTAAGCAAAATCGTAAGCGCTCTAACGCTTTACTTAATACATAATGACTACAGTGCTAAGTTCTTCAGTTGTGTTGGTTGCTTTTTCGGTTTTTAATTGGAAGTACTTCATCATCAATTTAGCCAACAAGTTGCAACAACATGTGCTGACTTACATTTTCGATTTATCATCGGCCTTTGCCACGTTGGATCAAGGGACTACATGACTATGAGCATAAACGATTCTCCCTCACCGTTGCTGACGTCACTACGGGACCACGTGAGATTCCGCGAGCAAGCTTGCCTTCAATGTGCGAATTTCTTTGCAAAGATCAGACGCGCTGTTGAGTCAAGAACGGTTCTTCTCCTTTTTCCGCGTGACAAGCGGGAGTAATCTTTCGCTTGTCGCATTACGAGTAAATTTCAGGTATAATTACCTCTTTCCGGTATAAATTGCCGGCTTATTCGGCCGCTATCCCAAGCAAGCCCATAAAATATTTCTGCCGAACTCTTCGCAATCGAAGAAATGGCGGGAAACGAAGTCGAGGGAGAATCCCTCGTTAATAAGCCCTCAGGCAGTTTAGAGAAAGTTCAGGACGATGTTGCGAGTGAAAAAGAAACAAAAGAAAGCGGGCAGCTCTCGAGAAGAGAAAGGAACACCAAAGAGTAAGCCCAGCTCCTCGAAAACAACGGTGACAAAAACTGACTTTGTCGAAGGCATCACGGCCTCAATCTCGGAGAGTATGGTCGAAGGATTTCGCCAACTCTCCACTTCTTTGTCCGTTGAAATAGCGGGTGTGCTGTCCTCGACAGCTCGAATTCCTTCCAAACGAATTCGTAAGGAATTATCTGACAGTAACTCCGAGCTTGAGAGCGACGAAAACTGACGTTCCTCATAAACGACCATGCGCCGCGAGCCTTAAAGATGGCAACGAATCTGTCGATTTATCTCTGGATGACCAAGTCGACTCGCTTTTTCCTAAAGATAGTTCAAGGACAAATGAAACCAAGACAACCGAGGGAACGGTCGAAAGCGACCTCCTTGGCACCACTGCAGCTGAATACGACCTTGATGAGGCCTGCTCAGCTGATGTGGACGCGAAACTGGCAAAGATTGTAGACAAAGTTGTCCGATGAAAAGCTGAAAGCGAAACTGCTAACATGCACCAGACCGACAAACTACGAAAACGTAACGGCGACTAAAGTCAACCCCGAAGTTTGGTCAAAAATTCGTTCAAGTACAAGGAGTCGAGATTTGAAGTTCCAGAGACTCCAACACATCGTTCAAAAAGCGACGATTCCATTGATCAAACTTACCGACCAGTGCATGAAACCTGAGGTTTCCCCGTTCCATTCATCAAGTGAAAATGTTGCACGAAGCCTGCTCGATGTCATCGCTCTCTTGGGCCATCCTAACTGTGGGCTCATTCAAAGACGGCGTGAATCTAAACAATCAATACCAGCAAATTTGTGCTGAACATGTTGGTTTTACCGACTTATTAGTTGGGAACGACCTCTCAAAGCAAATCCAGGACATTAGTACCACACACAGGAAGGGCCAGAAGTTGCAGTGCACTAACAAGGCCAGTGAAAATCATCACTGCGAATCACACTTTAACAAAAAACGGTCAAACTCACCGACCCCATTTCAACAGCCATGGTTATCGATACCACAAGACACAACTCCCTACCTCAACCGGCAGGAGAAAGTGGATCAAAAGCAATAGCTGTCCACAGCGTGTCGGTGAGTACAGAACTTTCATTTGAGTAAATGCATATGAAAGAAATCATATGTGAACTGCGGATATGAAATCAAATGAAGAATGATCGTTGCAGTTGTGATCACAATTTTTACAATTGCGTAAAAAAGCCTG
This sequence comes from Galaxea fascicularis, assembly GCA_948470475.1. Lineage (NCBI taxonomy): Eukaryota > Metazoa > Cnidaria > Anthozoa > Scleractinia > Euphylliidae > Galaxea > Galaxea fascicularis. Next base: position 18,730,203 of record OX419338.1, read on the forward strand.
AAAAATAAATTCAGGAGTTCAACGGGGATTGAACCCGTGACCTCACGATTCCGGTGCGATGCTCTACCAGCCTGAAGGCGACCGATTCCGCGAACACCTTCGCGATGTTGAGAAGAATGACAAGGGTGCATCTAAGCCAGTCGCACGTCATTTTAATCTCCCTAACCATTCTAAACAACACATGGCTACCTACGGCCTTTCCCTACATCAACGTACGACGGAAAGCCGCAAGAATCTGGAACAAAAATTCATCTTCCAAATCGGCACCCTTAATCCCCACGGTATTAACGAACGCTTTTCATTTAACTAATGTATTCCTATTTTTCACGTTGCCATGTTACCACCAATAGCGTAGCTCCTACTCCACTATAAAAACTACACACAACCCATAATTCCTCGATTCGCTCTGACGAAGGGCTAACGCTCGAAACGTCAGCTTTTAGAATCCCTGTACGGTGGTCAATTTACATTTATCAACTCTGTTGATAATACCAAATTTTTGTGAATTTTTTTCAGGCTTCTTTACGCAATTGTAAAAATTGCGATCACAACTGCGACGATCATTCTTCATTTGATTTCCTATCCGCAGTTCACATATGATTTCTTTCATATGCATTTACTCACTTACATATCTTTCATGGGAACATATGAACCCAAAATTGACCAACTCCCAACGTCAGTGGCTTCATAGCTCCGCACCGGAATCGCGGGGTCACGGGTTCAATCCCCGTTGAAGTCTTTTTTTCAGGCTTCTTTGCGCAATTGTAAAAATTGCGATCACAACTGCGACGATCATTCTTCATTCGAACTTTCATACAGAGTGCTGGCAGGATTAAGCATCATTTAGAACAGTGGAGAAAACTGAGTTCGGATCCTCATATTTTAAATATAGTCAGAGGATGCAAAATTGAATTTGATCAGCCCCCTTGTCAATGGCAGGCACCTTCTCAGTCCCAATTTAGCCCGAACGAGTATGAGACATTTGATAAGGAGATTGCCAAACTAGCTCTTAAAGGAGTGCTTATAAAATCTGTTCATGAACAAGGAGAATATTTATCCACTGTGTTTTTGCACATCGCCTCATATTGAATTTAAAGAAGTTGAACAAATTTGTATCTTACCACCATTTTAAGATGGAGTCATTGAGACATGTTGTCAGCATGATCAGGCGATACTGTTTCATGGCCTCTGTGGACTTGAAAGATGTATATTACTCGGTGCCCATCAATCAAGATCATAAAAAAGTCCTTAAATTTGAATGGAAGGGGCAGTTGTATCCATTCACATGTCTACTTAGTGGTTTAGTTTGTGCCCCCCGCTTATTTAC
>OX419338.1:18751529-18771529 GCA_948470475.1 Galaxea fascicularis
GCAATGACGATGATTTGTAAGTACAATTTGCATGTTAAAGTAATGAAAAACACAATGTAGGTTGTCTTGAAAAGTGATCAACGTTTTTTTTTTCTATCCCATGCTTTTGTTTGGTCACACTCCTTCTTGAGTCAAAAGTGGGTACCAGAGACCTATCTGCACCTGAATAATAACTAATCCCTAAATTACAATTTCTTTTACCATCATGGCAGAATGGTGAAGAGTCAAAATGTTTGTTTCTCTGGAGAGAACTTAAAATGCCAACAAATATTTCAGTTACATACATACATTTTACATTGCATTACATACATGTTATTACTACGTTTTTAGGTAAAAGTACAATATTAATACAAGCCCGCGGTTAGCAAAAACTAATCTCGGTGGGTCATGTTTATATTATATCAGTTGATAGAAACAGGCACTCTCTGCTGATATATAATCTTATCCTTTGGGTAGGCCAGACATTGCTTGCAGTGATGGAACAACAAGTACAGAATCCATAACTCAAGTGAGGACTTAAGTCATTGTACACCTGTAGACTAAATTTTAGTTATACCAGATGATTCTACAGTCCAGCGCACCACCTACATCTAATTCCTTTACCATCTACCTGTATATCATTTTATACAACATGGCAATATACTTTTTATGGAAAGGGTACACATAGCCAGAAATTCTATACAACATGGCTGCCTTTTAAGCTGCAAGCAAGCGCAAAGGACACATTTACGGATTAAATATGGCGGCAGATCATAAAGAGAATGAGGGGGAAATTATAAACTATTGCATTTTTTGTCCTTGTCGCCGAAAATGCAACTTTCCCCAGCTCAAAAATCGATAAAGCAACGATCGAACAGCACTTCAATCGAAGGAAACGTCAGGATAAAATTATTCTAGGCAGTGCCATTTTTGATCGAAGTAGAGTCATAAATGAACACAATATCCTCTTACTAACCTCTTAAAGTAGTGTTGACAGTAGTGGTGGTGAATGGTAGGAAAACTCACCCCCAGCATACACGCAAGTCCGTAGTTTTCGGTTTTTTATTTTGACACTTAAGGAGGAGGGGTTCTTTAAATGATGTTAAGGCGAAGTCCCTTAAATTTGACACTTAAAGAAGAAGTCCTTAAATGATATTTTAGATAGTGTATTTTTGACACTTAAAAAGAGGGTTCTTAAATGACACTAAAAAAGAGAGGTTCCTTAAGTGATATTTAGAAATTATGATTTCTCACACTGTGATTTTGATTTCTGCGTTTAGAAAAATATAAGATTAATTTTATAATCCCACATCGCCCAGAATGCTATTGTCTTAGGCGACATGTACTTACAGTGCCCAGTTTTTCAATGCGCGGAATAATTATTGCATAGATTAAGCTTTCGGAATTCCGACTGCTCTCGTCAATGAATCGGTGGCTGTCAATCAAAGGATCTAATGTGTGAAGTAAATCCCAAGGTGCAATAAAGTCAACAAAAGCGCCCTAATTCAAAGGCAGCCCGCGCTCGTCACAAAGGGTTTTGTCAACAAAGTCGTATGCAAGAACATTCACTTTCTTCCTTTTTTTTTGACATGTCACACTCGAAATGGTCTGAGTGCGGTAGCCGAAAGTTTTCCCACAAAACATTCTTCTTCCTAAACGTAGCCAAATAGAAAGTGCGGTGCGCGAAACACTCGCTTCTATTTCCTTGTTGTCCTTTTTTACCGCTCGACCGGTAAAAGCAGTTCATTAGATCAAGTCTTTTACTCGACCGGTTTCAGCGTAGTCTGCACGTTAGTCGAGAATTTTATAGACAGCACAGGTCTTTTCTATTCGTAAGACGGCGGGGAAAATAAAATAAATGGCATTTCTGTTTGAAACCCAGCAGAGCCAAACAAAAAAGCAAAGGCAAGCGACGCGTCACATTGTCGTCCATTGTTTGTGTGAGATAATTATTCAAAATTCAATCAGTTTTAAATTGATCAAAACACATAAAAGGCCCACGCAGTTTCGAGTAATCAGTTGTTAAAAACCACTTCGGAGTAACATGTCCAAGCGTGCAAGACACCATCCCAGCTTTTACGCATCATTGTTCGATGACGTTTGTGATCGTGGCCTCAGTCATAAGTACCGACCCAAGCGAAAGCCCATTGTTATGGGTATTTATGAAATTGAGCGCATAGTCTCCAAACGAAATCAAGGAAGCCGCCCGAACACTTGCCAGAAGACCTCATTGCCGCCTTCGAGAGAAGATCAGTTGATCCTGTTCGCATCGACGAATGCAGAGAAAGACTTGCTCTTCTATTTGAGAAGGGTCTGAAAGCGATCCTGGCCTGCAACGAGACCATTCTCATGCGGCACGATGTGATGCGAGCGCTTTTTCCTGGTTTGCCGTCAGACCTTCGCACAACTCCTTACCTCGTGGATGAAGATGAAATGATAGCAGCGGGGCTCGGACCATATCTGAAGAGATGCTTAACAGTAACAGGTGGTGGCTGTCGCATGGACACTCCTGTCAGCATCAAGTTATTTCTAGGCAAGTCCCTTTGCCTTTCTTGATGAACAAGGGCGCAAAACGGCATCCCGTCCAGTGGAGAAAGTTCAAGTAAAATTCACGAAGAGTTGGTTCACCGGAAATATGCAGTGAACTTGAAGCGGCGATTTTAAAAACGGCTTCTTTAGAAGCCACCAAATATGATAAAAGTTCATAACAGATACAAACTGAGATAAGCGACATTCACAAAGCCCATTGCTAAATGCGAAACATTTCCAAGCCCCTTTCGATATGAAATGACTGTTTATTTCCATTTTACCAATTTCTTATTTGAGTTCTTCATATAGCTTGTCTAACATGTGTTTTCAGTTTTTTTCTGTCACTGCAAGTCTGTAAAACAATGCAGAGGTCGTTCTGTAAGAATTACTAGGAGCTTCTTCCGTCTTAACCGAGGTGATCAACTTTGTTTTTCTTTGCGTCACTTGACAAATTTTCTTTTCGATCGCTTTGATTTTAAAGAGTATTCTTGAAATTTTTTATTGGGCGTTTGTTTTGTGTCCAATTTCAACCTTATGTGATCCCACCACCGCTGGATGAGCTTGAGCGCTGCCAAATAATAATTGTTAGTACATCCCAGAAATGTTTCCGGAAGAGACAAGCAGGAAGCGTTTCTTGTCTGGGACCCAGCACTCGCTCGACATTTCTGCGCGCGCTGATTATTACGTGAAAGAAAATGGCGGCCTCGTGATCCAGACCAATGTTGTGATGCAAGCTATGGATTGATGGAAAGGTAGGTTTTTAACGCTTGTAATTTTTCTTCAGTACTTTACAAAGTTCTGAATTTTGAGGAATTTTATTGTACGGGGATTGCAGATTGTGGTCGTTTTGCTTATTTCATCCGAAGTTGAAAGCTTCATTTCTATAATTTGTGGTAGCTTGATAATGGAAGTAGAGAAAACGTATGCCTGTTCACTGCTTACAGAAACACTCTCAAAAGGAGCAGTCTGGGTTAAATAAAATAACTAGCACTGAGGATCAGACTTATTCAACACAACAACACTGTCTTCTGTGATATCAAGTCAAGCCCATGTTTATTGAAACTACTTAAGCTTACATTGAAGTGAATATATATCTGTATAAAAATTTCTTTCCTTCTAATCTCAAAATGCTATTTTATAAACAACATTATTGTCAAAAAAAATGGGGACATTAATTGCTCCGTAGTATGCTGGTAGTTGTACTTGTACCCAAATAGGCATTAATTAAATCTTGTTTTTTTGTTAAATACTTTTCCTTGTTCAGACAGTAGTGCAAGGAGCTTAGTTACTTTCATTTTGTTTAGTTGTTTTTTACTGTACTGTTGATGAAGAGCTGTGTGTGTGATTGTATCTGGCAATTCTTGTGGGGTTGTTGATATACGAACAACTTTCTTTCCAGCCTCCTGCTTTCCTCCCTCCAACCAGAATGACTCCTTTCTTTTCATATATTTTCGCTTTTCTCGCTCACAGTCCTTGAGTCCCTCCTGCCGTTTTTCTACCAGTAGTAAATTCTTTGCCGCATCCCAACGGTTGATCTTCCTATGAAAATATCTTCGGAAGTCATCGTTCTTCTTCTCAACGCCTATAAAAATATAAAAATATTTATTATAGTTAACAACACCTTCAAATCATACATATTCCTTTTTGGAGCCAAGTTTTATTGAAACAAACTTTTGGAGTTTCCAGTGTGAATGTTGGGTCTTCTTAACATGGTCAAAATATTTTCCCAAAGAACTTCAAGGAGGGAAAGAATTAAAATAATACCTTGTCCACTGAAAATTCGTAGGTTGCCATGTCTCCTGAGCATATGTGGTACGTGGTGGATGAGTATGTGCATGTATGGTGTGATAATGACTGTGTGCTTGTACCCAGGTCCACTTCCTGACATATTGACCATCTGTTTGCCCCAGTTTAGTGCCTACATAAAAGCTGATGTTAGTAAAAGCTGATAATTTGAAACAAGTAAGAATTCCTTGTTCCAAAAATAGTACATCAGGAATGTAAACCTTTATATCAGACTGGTGTTTAGAAAAAAAACTAACCTTGGTCTCAAATTCTGTTATTCCATCATCTGTCATATTGGTGTTCAGAGAGTCTAACAGTTCTCTGAAATTCTGTTTTGCCTAGGAGTCTATACAGAAGTAAATATTGCTTGTTCTTACCCACAGCAGTAAACATTTGGTGGAAAAAATACACGTATACTTACAATCCAAAGATTCTTTGTGACTTCCACCTTGTCCTCTGGCAACAATTTATGGAAATGCTCTGGGAGTTTCCTTAAAAGAAGACGCTTCTCACCACCAAGAAGAGAGGTCCATTCCCACTTGTCTGTATGGTAGATGCTGAAGGACACACCCAGGGAATGGACTGTTGCAAGGAACTCTTGCAGATGAATGCTTGCCTTCTGTCTTGGAGGTCTGTTCAAGTTCTCAACATTAAATAAGAAGCAAATGATAAACTTCATAAGTAATATTCAGGTGTGTGTAATATTTCTCTTTTTGACTGGGATGAAATACAATGGTTTCTTTAACTTGACAAAAATGATATCAGAATAAGAAAGTTTTTCAAATAGCACTTATTCACCTCATCCCACTTCATGATATCAAATATTAATCCTCCCTCAAGTCTATCAGTTACTCGGAGCATTAGGTGCAGTTCATCCACCACTATGTTCTCCAAGGGTAGTTTGAGGAAGGGTTGGTTGTGGCATCCAGGTTGCTTATGCCAGTCATCACACACTATCCTTGCAAGAGGAGGATTTGAGTAATAGCAGCAGTTCTTTGACGTGTCACATCTGTAATGTGATAAATTATTATCTGGTTACAGCATTTCTAATGTTGACAAAGATAACCAATGTTGACTTTATACATAAACTCGACACAGGATTTAAGTAGTATATGAATATCACATCATTCTACCTTTCATTTTTGTGAATCTTGCAATAGATACAGCTATTATTTGAAGTCGCTCCTTTCATTCCTAGGGCTATGAGGAGGAACTGTTGAAAATTGAAAAAAGTATTTTATGTCAGTAGATAACTTTGCCACCAGCATATGTGACCCTCCACAGGATTTTGGGTAAAAAGGTGAATGCACGGGCACGCTAAAATGACACGCTAAACAATAGGCACTGAGCAAAATGACACGCCAGCGTGTGAGCAGTGCGCCAACTGGCACGGTTAATCAGACATTTTCTTTTGTTTACATCGCACGCGAAAGGATCGTGTCCTGTGAAACAATGTCGTGTGATACTGAGCAAACCAGCACGCTAGAGAGTAAAATGACACGCTGGTCAGCTGAAGCAAAATGACATGCTGCAGGGCAGCCGAGTACACTCTTTCAACTTACCGTGTTGTCACACAACAAAGGGTCCGTTGTCTGTATAGCCAAAGATTCATCTCAGACAAAATATATAACAAAATAAGCTCACATCTGCGATGGACCAATGTGTCTTCGCGAATTTTTCTTTGAACTTAGTCGTGGCAAAAACTGCATATTTGGCCTGTTCAGTCGTTAGAAGTGCGAACTCCAACGCCATGTGAATAGCTTGTAAAGTAAAACTTGCTTTTTTACTGTTTTCATACAAGTTATGAAACTAAAATTTCAATAAGCGTGAACAGTAGAATGAAAATGTCCCGTACGACGTCCACACTGTACCAGCTGCAGACTTGAATTAGTTGGAAATTCTGAAATGGTGCTTGGCGGTTTAAGTTTCTTCAAAGATCTTTCCAGACAATCGGAATGTATTACTTTGCTCGTCACGTTTCGTTGTTTTAAGAGCTCTTGTAGTTACTGCCTATTCTATTCTTCGGAAATGGTTCGTATAATAATTACAGGGAGTCGGTCTTCAGAATTCAACACAAATCACAAGTTCGACGTTCAACGAAACGAGTCTTTTGTGTGCTGAGTAACCAAGCAAATTTCCCGCGCACCTGTTGACGATAACCAAAATGGCAAATTGGCCATGCGAGCTCTACATGTGAACCAAGAGTACGAAATAAAATTGTAAGAAAATCGCCAAAATTACGAAAAGTGGCAAAATCTCCAATTTCATGCTGGAATAAGATTTATCAGTACTGTACTGAGAATTTTACGTCTCTTTCTATTTCATCTTTTCGTCGTAAAATGTTTGTCGTTTAGTTGCAACACGCACATGCTGGGATAATTTAATGGTAACTACAGCAGTAAATAACAAAACGAACGAGAAATTTTATTAGACAGAGTTTTGGTTTTTCCCAATCTTTTATGCTTGCAATTGCATACGTGACAGCGTCGGGATAATTTTCACACATTGGACGCACTATTCGAAAGAGTTTTTTTTAAAACAGTTTTCTACCTCTAAAGTTCTCTGCGCGTCATAAGAAATACGTTTTTTGAACGGAGCTCTTTTTTAGCTTCAAATAGACATCAGAAGCATCCAAATATATTTTCTAGAACGGGAGTTATGATTATTTTTTTACTGTTGTATAAGATTTTTGTTTCAGTTTCACAGACAGTTTGTTCACATTTTCGCGTGATAGCAAGAAATGTTTTGGGATGCAAATCAAAAATGTAAAGTCGCACTTATAAGCTGGCATAATTTAATGGAAGCTATAGCAATCAATAACAAAACGAAAGAGCAATGTTATATATTAGACAGTTTTGATTTTGTCACAAAAATATAATCTTTCTTACTCACATTTGCATACGCGACAGTGTCGCGATAGTTTTCACCCGTTGGGCGCGCTACGGCAAGGGTTTTTTAAACCGTTTTAAACCTGTAAAGTTCTCTGCGCGTTATAACAAATATGTTCTTTGAACGAGGCTCTTTTTTAGCTTCAAATAGACATCAGAAGCATCCAAATATCTTTCCTAGAACGAGAATTATGATTTTTTTTTTTTACTGGAGTACAGGATTTTTGTTTCAGTTTCACAGTCAGTTTTCGCGCAATGGCGAGCAGTGTTTTCCGATGCAAATTAGAACTGTAAATACACACAGTTCACCGGTCTGATGAAATTGGAAAAGGAATAGGAAGTGTTTTATGATTGTAATTGAAGCTAGAAAATATCTGCGTTCGTTAAAATATTCAGCATCAACCCATAAACAATTCTACCGTAGAAGTTTGCATCCAAAAACCAGGAAAACACTTCCCGCTCTCGCGCGAAAATGTAAACAAACGCGTGAACGGCGTGACAATGTATTTAATTTTGGTTTCGTTGCTGTGAATCCTACAACGATATTCACGTTTGACTCAACAAAATATCAGCTTACCCTATATCCACTGGAGGAAGCAGTTTATTTGCTTCCACACATCTCACTCTGTTCTGGTATGTAACGCGACACGAAAGAAAAAGTTACTTCTTTCCGAAATCATTCGTTCGCATTCCTTCGTATCTAAAGCTATGTTTGTTTGAGTACCATCTTTTAAAGGAAAGTAAAGAACAACTGGAAAAAGCTAGACCGTTTATAAAATAGTTTTTTCGTTAATTAAACTCCAGTCTGATCTTATGCTTCGCGTGCTTGGGACCATGCAGGGCTGGCGTGTCAGTCCGTTATCGTGTATGTACAATCGCACGCGTGCCTTATGAAACGTGTGACTTATGGCACACTGCTTGAAAAAAAAGCTTCAGCGTGCCAAACAAAACCTACCGTGACAGTCTTTGTTTTACCTATTAAATTTGCACATATCCGTCACATTGTGACACGAAAAGCGTGTCATGTCATGACACGCGTGCCCGTGTCATCACCATTTTACCTAGAATCGTGTGGAGGGTCACATATACCTACTTGTGAGGTTTTCTAAGTCACATAATTTTTACGCTATTGGCTTGTACTTCAACAATCACCTTATAATCGCCTCCTAAAAAGAACTCCAGTGAAACTTTTCTCCCATCAATAATCATGTGGCCATCATCTATTAAGCTGTTTGCATCTCTAATAACATTTGAAAGTGATGCTTTCAGTGTCTCATGGTATGGTTACCTATATGTGGAAAGGCATGTGACAAGATTAAAACCAATGACTTTCTTTATAGACCCTCTAAAAAATTGCTGCCTTTTGTTATTCTTTTAGTCGCATTCAAATACCCTTAGTAACCTCATTCCAGATAACAAATTATTCCCAGTCCTGACCCTTAACGGCAGCCCTGGGAGTATGAATGCATGCAAATGTAAGATAAAAATTAATGAAAATCTGAAAATTACGAGAACTTGACAAGCAACTTTGACCATCATCTACTAGCGAGAACGAGAACACAGAGTGCTAGTGTGGGACATTTTTGCACCATCTCCTGAAATCTTCACTTTTATTGGTACATCGGCTCCTTTACCATCCTTCAACTGAAAGAAAGTGAAATAACAATTTCAATTCCATTGAAAAGAAATACACATGTGTATTACAGTTGAGTCTCCACTAGTAGAACCTCTTATAAACAGGCAAAAAACTGCATTCTTGTATTAGTCCAGCAGATAAGTGCAAAATGTGGCCAAATTGTGCCTTTCATGATAAAAGCGTGAAATTTGGCACAAAGTTAGAACACATCCTGACAAACATTTTTAGCTATAGGGCCATCGCAGATTTGTCACGTGACCCCATTTGCGTTCACGTTTTGAGTGACGTCATCAAGAGTGTTTTTTCGGGCCGTTTGTGCGATGTTTTTCACAAAGGAGATAAAACTTGAGACCAATCTTGTGATATACGTAGACCAAACTGTATGATGAGTTTCCAGAAATGTAAAGAAATGAAATATTTTGTTGCCATGGCAACCGGTAGTTTAAGTAAACAGTGCCGCTTGTCAACAGGATAATGAAAAGCGAAACAAAGCATTTATACAAGCAAACTTGCCTATGATCCAAAAAATGATAATAAAGTTATATTTCGAATTTTGCACTTGAGGATATTTTACAGCGCTATAAATAAAGTGCAAGTTAACTTTGAAACTAAACTGCTGACCGAAGTTTTGCTTGCAGTTGTTTAGAAGCTAAGTGCTCAACTCTACAAGACATGTAAGTATGAAACGTAATTTTGTTCAACTTGAATTGCAGTTAGAATAAGTATCATATTTGATTTAGGTAGATTACCTTCAGTAGCAGAAAGGGTCGAAAATTAACTTTTAGAAAGCAATTTTCACAGCCGCTTTCTTCGACAACACGTGCTTCTAGAGCCACGGTGGCTGCTCACTTGTATATGAAGTGAAGAGTGTTTTTCATCTTTAGTTTGGCTTTTAGTAATTCTGGTTACTAGTAGGGAACAAGTTATGCAGTATACTGTATATTTGCTATGTAGTCACTCTATGCATATAAAGAAACTAGAAAGAAAAATGATAAAGGCTCTGTTCAATATGAAAAGCGGCGGTGTCCACTCCATTGAAGGAAACCCAGTTAAGTGCATTTGCAATTGTTTTGCCCATTTGTAATAAACGCTTTTTATGGCTGGAACAACTCACTTACCAGGAACAACTTTAGTTTGTCTCAAAAAGAGAACGGATTAACATACCGCCAAACCAACGATTTATGACCAATAAAACATTCTATTAATAAGGAATCTGTTTTATTTTTGTTTCCTAAGCAATAATTTTTGAACCAAAACTAATTTTGTAAAAAGTTTTCAATGTAATGTTTGCCGCAACGGCCTCTAAGATATTCAATTGAAGAATTTTCTATTGGTTTTCTATCAAATAATGTTTTTGGTGACCTTACAAACTGAAATGTTTCTATTGGAACTACAGATAAAACTGTATAATTACAGCCATATTGTTTATTGTCCATTGTTTGTTTATTCAACAACGTACTTGAGCTGAAGCGTAACGCCTGAGTTGTCTGGGTCAGTAAGATTGGGACGACCTTCGCCGAAGGTGGTCGTGTTTTCGTTCGCTCTGTTATAAGGTTCATATATATGTCACATTGAAACGTAATTAGCCCTCCATTACCTAAAATTATGCCGGACAGCCTTCCCGAAGACCGTGAGAAGAAGACTACGACAAAAGAAGGCCGCAAAAGACAACGTGAGAGCGGTTCACAAACGGATGAAGACTGCCATAGCGGTGGCAGCCATTGCTGCGAAACTTCAGCAAGATTTCTGGAGATGAATGCCAAATTAGACAAACTTTTGGGCTTATTCAGTGAAATGGAAGACCTAAAAGTGCGCTTGACAGAAGTTGAAAGTGAAAATAAGAGTCTAAAGGAAGCGATGAAGTTCACAAATGAAGACTTGGAAGAAGTTAAAACGACATCGACCAGCATGGGCGCCATTACGAACAAGAACACTGAAGATATTCAATCTCTGGAGAGAAACTTTCTTTCTTTGAAACGTCGCAACATTAAGTTGGAGGCATATACAAGAAGAGAAAACATTAAGATTTTTAACATCGAGGAAAATGAAGGAGAAAACGGCAACACAGAGTCATTAGTTCGTAACGTCCTCAGGGAGAAGATGAAAATTCCAAAGGAAGACGAGGAAGACATTCGCTTCGAGCGTATCCACCGTATAACACCACGGAGGTCGTCATCGAAGCCAAGACCAATTATTGTCAAATTTAGCCATTACCAGGATAAAGAATTTGTATGGTCCTTCGTGAAGAATCTTAAAGGAACCAACATCGGAATTTCTAATGATTTTCCGAAAGAAATAGAGGAAATTCAATCAAAGCTCTATCCCGTCCTAAAGAACGCGAAGAAAGCCAAGCAATCTGCATTTTTTAAAGTCGACAGATTGATCATAAATGGACAGGTCTATCGAGGTAAGGAAACGGAAGATCTTGAACACTACGGCGCAATAATGTGAATGACTGTTTTTTCTAGGGGAGGATGCAACGAAAAGCACGCCATGGAATTAACGTTAATTGAGTCGACAATGTTGACGTGTAAGGACCCCGCAATCTTTCTTCAGTATTCTTTTAGTCTTATTTATGTTGTCTTGATTTTGATCTTTTGGATCACCTGGGTGTGTTTAATACACGATAATTTTTATTTGCCTTTCTTACGTAATTATTGTTTGCTTGTCTTACGCAGTTCGTTTAAAATGTTTTTATACATCCAATCCGCCCGTGAATCGGAGACTATTTACGCCATTTTCTTTATCAAAATTACTAATATGTTTGGTTCCCTTTGCAATCAACTCCTCTTGCACTGTAGCTATAAATAGTGCCTTGAGATTGATATCACTAAATGTGAGGGGCCTTAGCAATTTTAAGAAGCGAAGGATGATTTATACTTGGTGCAAAAAGAAAAATACAGAGATAATATTTTTGCAAGAAACTCATTCAACAAAAGAAGTAGAAAATCAATGGAGAGATGAATGGGGTGCGGAAATTATCATGTCTCACGGAAGCTCGAATTCACGTGGGGTCGCAGTGTTGATGAAAAAAGGCGTAGAGGTTATTGTTCACTCAAAAATCATGGACCCTCAGGGACGTTTCATTATTCTTAAGGTAGAGTTCAAAGAAAACTTGTATGTCTTAATCAATGTGTATGCTCCGAACAAAGACAAAGACAGTGTCAAATTCTTTGAGGCATTAAGAACAACTTTGCGAACAGCAAATTTAGATACAGAAGAAAATCTTATTGTTGGTGGCGACTTTAACTGTCCGATTAATCCGATTCTTGACAAGAAGGGGGGATCATTATTACCGCGTAAATCAGTTGTTACAAGCATTGGCTGTTTTCAGGAAGATCTAGATTTAGTTGATATATGGCGTGTCAAAAACCCTGTTTCCAGGAGCTTTACATGGAGTCAAAACTCTCCAAACATTTTTTGCCGTCTTGATTACTGGTTAATATCTAACAATTTGCAAGATTTAGTAATATCAACTAGTATAATCCCTGCTATAAAAACAGACCACGCTGCAATCTTTGTAGAATTTGGAACTAGAGACAACCAGATGAAAGGTCCCGGCCTTTGGAAAATGAATTGCTCAATTTTGGATGATGAAGATTATATAAAAGATATTTCTTTAAAGATCCCAAGTTGGATCGCTGATGGGGAAAGAGAATTGTCCGATAATCGGACTATCTGGGATTGGATCAAATATAACATACGTGCACACGCTATCCAATTTTCAAAACGGCGCGCAAAAGAAAGAAGCGAACTAGAGATCGTTCTACAAAATGACTATACAGTCGCAAGTCAAAAGTATGAATCAAACCCATGTGATAGCAATTCAAATCAATTGACTGCAGCTAAAGAAAAGTTAGAGCTATTCTATGAACAAAAAACTAAAGGAATAATTATTCGTGCGCGAGCTCGCTGGCATGAGCATGGTGAGAGAAGTAATAAGTATTTTCTTAATTTAGAGAAGAGAAATTATGTCAAAAAACACATGCGAAAACTGAATATCAATGAATCTATAACAACAGATCCTTTTGTCATATTGTCGGAACAAAAGAGGTTCTATCAAGATTTGTACACATCAAGTAACAACAGGATTGTGAATAATAATGCTGCCAAGTCGTTTTTAGATGATTTAAATATTCCTAAACTAACAGAAGAGCAGAAGCAAGCTTGCGAAGGGAAAATTCTTTTAGAAGAATGCGAGTTGATTCTTGAAACGTTTTCTAATAATAAAGCCCCTGGGAACGACGGAATCCCCATTGAATTTTATAAAAAGCTTTGGCCTTTAATTAGTGAACCCTTTGTTAAATGTGTAAACGAGTGTTTTGAGAAAGGAGAAATGTCCTGCTCTCAAAAGCGTGCTGTGATTACACTTATTGAAAAGAAAGAAAAAGATCGTACTTTCTTAGAAAATTGGCGACCTATTTCTTTAGTTAATGTGGACGCAAAAATTATGTCCAAAGTCATAGCTTCCAGAATAAAAAATGTTTTACCTAGTATTATTCACTATAATCAAACTGGATACGTTAAAGACCGTTACATTGGTGAAACAATAAGATCTATTTTTGACACAATGGAATTCACTGACTTGGAGAACGTTCCTGGCTTAATGATCTTTATAGATTTTCAAAAGGCGTTTGACAGCGTTGAGTGGGATTTCATCTTAGGTTGCCTTGAGGCGTTTAACTTTGGCCCGGACTTTATTCAATGGATTAAAACATTTTACAAAAATGCCCAAAGCTGTGTAATAAATAATGGCACCACATCTGATTACTTTTTTCTAGAACGCGGTGTTAGACAAGGGGACCCGCTGTCCCCGTACATTTTTGTCTTGGCAGCAGAAGCTCTAGCAATTGCTGTTCGTCAAGATGCGACAATAAAAGGTATCTCAGTAGGAGGAGAAGAGACTAAATTGCTTCAATATGCCGACGATATGACTGCAGTTCTTGCAGATGTGAGCTCAGCTCAAGCACTCTTCGATTTACTAGAAATATTTAAGAAAGCATCCGGCTTAACAATAAATCTTAACAAAACTGAAGGTATGTGGATTGGGTCCTCCAGGAAAAATAAAGCAAAACCATTTGGCATTAAATGGCCTAGCGAGCCAATTAAGGCCCTAGGGATCTTTTACACTTACGATCAAAAATTGCTGCTTGAGAAGAACTTTATAGAAAATTTAGACAAGATAAAAAAACTACTTAATGTCTGGTCCTCTAGAGGGCTTTCTATTTATGGTAAAGTTACCATAATTAAAAGTTTGGTGATCCCTAAGTTTGTTTATTTAGCTTCGTTAATGCCAACCCCGAACAACGTGATCGTTGAATTGAATCGATTACTATATAAATTTTTATGGAATGGTACGGACAAGGTTACTAGATTGTCAACAATAAATGAGTTTCAGAAGGGTGGCTTAAAAATGATAGATCTGGAATGTATGATTAAATCCTTGCGTCTGGCCTGGTTAAAAAGAATATTCGGCAAAAATGAGGGTACATGGAAAAACTATTTGCGTCATCTTTTGCTTAGTTTAGGAGGACTCTTTTTTCTCAACTGCAACTTTGACATCAAAGATTATACCATCAATTCTCTATTTTATTCCGAAATTTTAGCGTGGTGGTCAGAATTTCGTGGAAACTTTGCGTCAACTGAGGACTGGCGTAACATTTTATGGAACAATAAAGAAATTCGTATCAACAATTCTCCAATCTTCTACAAAAATTTCTTTGATTCTGGTATAGTTAGAACAAGTGATTTGTTGCTTAATTTAAATAGCACCGAATCGTTCAATATTATCAAAAATAGAGTTGAAAAAACAAATTTTCTTACCTGGGCCGGCCTTCGTCATGCTGTTCCCCGCGAGTTAAAAAATATGATGTTACCAACATCTTCACCATCACTTGTAATTGATAATAATGTTTTTGATATCACAAAGAAGAAATCAAAACATTATTATTCATTGTTAATAAATAAAAAGGCACAATTTCCTAGTGCCTTTAACAAGTTGCAAAGCGAATTTCACCTCTCCATTGATTCTTTGCAAAAAGTGTTTATGCTTCCACATAAAGTAGCACTTGAACCTTATGTTAAGGCCTTTCAATACAAGATACTTAATTCTATTCTTTATACTAATACTAAACTCTATAAAATTGGCTTCAGACTTTGTAATAAATGCACCTTTTGCCAATCAGATTTAGAGACATTGCATCATCTTTTGTATAGTTGTCCACACTCGAAAACGTTCTGGAATGAATTTGAACAGTATTGGTTTTCCATCACGAAAGAGAGAATTTGTCTTACTAAAAAGGATATAATTGTAGGTATCATAACAAGATCTTGCCCCTTGCTTAATTATCTTCTTATTATTGCAAAACTCTACTTATGGGATTGCAGAAGGAATCAAACCTTGCCAAATGTTATGGCGTTTAAACTGAAAGTTCAACTGAAATATGAAACAGAACTCTATATTGCGTGTACTAGCGACAATATGAAGTTTTTAAGAGAAAAGTGGGCGACCTATGAATCATCGTAACAACCTTCCTTTTCTTTTTTTTTTTTTTTTTTTTTTTTTTTTTTTTTTTCTCTTTACTGTTTTTTTGCTTTAATTGAGAAAGGATTGCGGGGGGGGGGGATTGGGGGGTATGTGTTAAGTAATTCTGTATTGTAATAAGGATAGGGTATAATGTATAGGAGCTGTATCTGTTTTGTAATGTTGAAATAAAGTTTTGTTAGAAAAAAAAAAAAAAAAAAAAAAAAAAAAAAAAAAAAAAAAAAAAAAAAAAAAAAAGTAAGATAAACCCACCGCGGAAAACTTTATTTTAAACTCGGTTTATTTTACTAGGATTACCCTTCCTCCTCGTAAACAGGCCCGTAGTCAACGTTTCACTAGCATTCTTCACCAAAGCAAAGCGAAAATAAAATTCAGTATTTATTACTTTTTTTTTTTTCATTTTTCTTCAAGGCAAAACTCAGGTCTTCTTTGTAACTGTGAGACATTAGTTTATCCTATAACTGTGGTAGCACGTGATGTCATATACAAAATGGTGGTGCTGAAACAGTAAAGGCCATGTCTAAAGTGTACAAAGTGGTTGATCTCTCAGAACCTGGGACACCAGATATAGAATGCTCACCAATAGACTGGACCAAGTGTGTTCTGTGTCAGACAAACACATCCGAAAGCCTCTCTTGTCCGGCTGATTCAAAGCGAGACTCAAAAGGAACAGGTTACAAGACCACTGCTGAAAATCTATTGGCCTTCGAAAAGCTCGGTTGCTTACCAAGAACAATAACTTTATCTCGATTAGATGAAGGTGAGGGTATTGAGGCAAGTTTCCAGCATCATAAAGCTAAATGGCATGACACGTGCAGGCTGAAGTTCAACAAGACGAAACTTCAACGGGAAGAGAAAAGGAAAGCTTCCCCCAAAGACAGCTTGACTTCAGATGACCGCAAAAAGTTCAACCGTAGAAATAGAGAAGAGGTTCCTCCTGCCGTTCATCGCTGTTTCTTTTGTGGTGGTGACGCTGTTGCTGGCGAGTCTCTGCACAAAGCATTTACACTGGAGCTTGATGCTCGTGTCCGCAAGTGTGCTTTAGAATTGCAAGACAAACTTTTACTTGCTAAACTGAGTTCGGGAGACATGGTTGCTCAGGATGCCGAATATCATATCAAGTGCCTAGTTGCTCTTTACAACAGAGAACGAGCATCAAAATCTTGTAGTTCAGATCGCGATGTGGATGCTATCAACCACGGCATTGCATTCGCCGAACTTGTGTCCTATATGGAGGAAACTCGCGTTGACAATCTTGTAGCCCCAATTTTCAAATTGTCTGACCTTGCAAACCTGTACAGCAGCGGACTTGAACAACTAGGTACAAAATTACCAGGGCGCGTTCACTCCACCAAACTCAAGAATAGAATATTGGCTTACTTTCCGGACATGAAAGCTCACACCCAAGGTCGCGAAGTCGTTCTCGTTTTTGATGAAGATGTCGGTGCCGCACTGAGAAAAGCGTGTGAGCATGACGCTGATAGTGATGGTGTTTACCTGGCTAGAGCTGCGATGATAGTTCGACGAGATATGTTCCAAACGAAAATGGAATTCAATGGTTCTTTCCACACCGAATGCCAGGAGCAGTCTCTACCAACTTCACTTCTGTCACTAGTTGCTATGGTGCTAAACGGACCTAATATCAAGATGCAATCAAGTTCTTCATCAGTATCTCAGCCAGCTCTCAGTATGTCTCAGCTTCTTCTATACAACAGCTGCAAGCGTTAAGCCCGCCGCACACTTGAGGAAAGAGCTGAGCAAAATTCCTCGCAAGGCAGTTAGCTCAGCCGTTTCCTCACGTGTGCGGCGGGCTTTACAAGGAGAATGCTAAAGACATGATCAGGCACAGCCAACAGCGCGAAACACCCCTGCCAACCTATTTGGGCATAATGCTCCATACAAAGACCCGGAAACGTGATCTTGTGAACACCCTTTTTAACCTGGGACTGTGCATATCTTATGACCGGGTATTAAACATCTCCACTGAACTGGGCGACAAAATCTGTTATCATTATGAGCAGGAAAAAGCTGTTTGCCCCCCTGAGCTCAAAGATGGTCTTTTCACTAGTGCAGCAGTAGACAATATAGACCACAATCCAAGTTCAACAACTTCACGCGATTCATTTCACGGAACTGGGATATCGTTGTTTCAGCACCCAGATGAAAATTGCAGTGGAATTCAAAGGGTAGTTATTGCAAATCAGGGTGATTCGCATCCAGGGAAATCCAACCTGCTGGAATCCTACACAAGTGTGCCTCCTGTTGTTCAACAAAGAGGTGATCCACCAGTACCAAAGCTACAAGGATCCAACAGAGGATACTGCGAGCTCATCCCACAAGCTATGCAGAGGGAGTACAGGTACAGCCAAATTAAATTAGTGAAAAAAGCACAACATTTTAATGTTAATACAGAGAACTAAATACTTAACTAGTGCAACTATGCAGTGCTCAATTATAACCATTAATTCCTATACTCTGTCTTTTTTTGGCTTGACAGATGGCTGGAACAAGTGAGTCAAGTGGTATCTACAGAGAACACCCAAGGAGATGAGGTAGTGTCGTGGTCTGCATACCATGCCAGTCTTCAACCTACAGATGGAGTATCAGAGCGTTCTCTGACAAAAACTTCTCTACTGCCTCTCTTCAACGACCAAGCCCACTCTGTAGCCATGATTCGCCACTCAATGAATGTAGTGAAGAAGGCAGTTGACATTTTGAATCCTGGACAGGTGCCTATAATCACTGTGGACCAACCCCTGTTCACAATTGCAAAACAAATCCAGTAGAACTGGACTGCAAGTCACGGTGAAGATCAGTTCATTGTGATGTTTGGGGGACTTCACATCGAGATGGCCGCTTTCAAGACCATTGGCAATCTCTTAGATAGCAGTGGGTGGACAGGTGCATTAGTGCAAGCCAATGTTGCTACATCTGGCACAGCCGATTCATTTCTTTGCGTCACTCATGTAACGCGCACCCGACGAGCCCACCAGATCACAGCAAGCAGCTTGTATCATCTTCTGCAGAAAGCTTACTTGGCCTACTGCAGTAGTCTAGGAGATGAGCGTAATCAGCTGTCACTGGAAGATTGGTGTTCAAGCACGGCTGAATTATATCCGCAATTCAAGTTCTGGTTGCTTATTCTGCAGTTGGAATTGACAGTGCTGGTCTACGTGAGAGCCATAAGAGAGGGAGACTTCAAACTGTATGTAGATGCCCTAACTAAGATTGTTCCTTGGTTCTTCTCGTTGGACCACACAAATTATGCCCGATGGATCCCTGTTCATCTGCGGGACATGGTTACATTGAAAGACGTTCATCCCAAGGTTTTCGCAGAGTTTCTGAAAGGAAATTTCGTGGTCAAGAAGACAGCACATAGATTCTCTGCTATTGCTATTGACCAAGGCCATGAACAGAACAATGCTGCAGTGAAAGATGACGGAGGGGCAGTAGGCCTCACTGCGAACCCTGCTGCTCTGAAGCGCTGGATGGTTTCAGGGCCGGAGATGGCTAGAGTAATTGGCGAGTTCGAGGCATCAACTGAAAAGAGAAAGAAGTTAGATCCACGACATCATGAGGAGGCCAAACATGTGCAAAAGGCATTTGAACAAGATGTGAGAAGTCTGGTCAGCACCATAGAGGAAATGGGCAGCCCTTTTACTGAGGACAGCAGTGATCTCCTTGCATTGGATAGTAGAGACATTGCCGATCCAGCCGTTATTGACACGGTGCGTCAAATTGAGAAATTAGGAGACGAACAGTACGATGCCTATGTCAAAGAGCGGCTCGTCAGTCAAACAAAGCCCATTTCTGATCCCATCAAGAAGAATAATCTTCCCCTTTTTAGCCGACCTCCAGTCCGAGAGAAGACGAAGTCACAGCTTCAGGTGACCTCCCTAAGGAATGATTGTTCCCTATTTTCTCGGCTGTACATCGCGTCACAGGTGCGTAATGGGAATCTGGATGAATTTTTCGAACATGAAAATCAGGCATACCCACCAGTGTTAACACAAAATGGAAAACTGAGAAGCGGTTCAAAGTCGAATCTAGTCAGATGCTTGGAGGACTTGGTCACTTCCCAAGAGAAGACCAACAATCCTGATGTACAAGTCATTATCCTTGATGGCTCTGCAATTGTAAATATGTTACGACCACGTTATGCAAAAACATTCTCTGATTACGCATCACAAGTCTTCCTGCCATACATTGTATCCCAAGCACAACATGTAAGCCGAGTAGACATTGTTTGGGACGAGTACCACCCAGAGAGTTTAAAAGCTGAAACAAGAAGCAAGAGAGGAAAGGGAGTTAGGAGACGTGTGGAGCCTTCCACCGCAATTCCTGGGAACTGGAAAGAGTTTTTGCGCATTGATGAAAATAAAGTAGAGCTATTCTCTTTCCTTGCAACTACTGTAGTAGCATCCATCGACTGCAGCAAGCAGATAATCAGCACACATCGCACTGAAGTACTTTGCAATCAATCCAGGGACGTCTCAGGGCTCGCTCCATGCACACATGAAGAAGCAGACACGAGGATCATTCTACATCTGGAAGATGCTGTGAAAGAGGGAAATACGAAAGTTTCCATACGTACAGTTGACACTGATGTGGTAGTATTGGCAGTGACATCAGCTCAGCG
>OX419338.1:18776529-18789029 GCA_948470475.1 Galaxea fascicularis
AAAAAGAAGGAATAAAGCTATCTCTAAATTCATTTTCATCAAATGCTTCATCTTTCACGTAAAACATATATTTATATTCATTATCTACGACCTTATATTTGATTATTTCTTCGATAGTAAATTCCATAGTATTAAAAATATTTTTATCTTTTATGTTTTTAGTAGCGATAATAGGCTTTCCTTCACATACTTTATAAGATTCTTTTTTCATTATATTTGAAGTCAACTATTAATTTTTATATTCTTTGTTTTTTGTGAATCTATTGCAACATTCGTTATTAATTTTTATTCTTGTTGAGTTAAAATAACATGTTTTTGTAGAGAGAGTTATCGATAGGATTCAATCCTCTTTTTGATAGTTTGCCTTCTTTTAAGAATTTCTGTAATATTTCATGTGTTTGTTTATCATATCTACAAGATTCTTCCAAATATTTCAAAGTGCCCTATTTGGGCATATTTGTTTTACTGTATGTGAAAAATGGTATTTGTAATGTATTTGTGATCCTTGTTCGACGCGATCGCATTGATTACCGTCTCCAAATAGATATACAGTGATATTATATAGAGTGAATGCTTTGTATATTAATGTCATCCATTTATTGGAAACCATTGAGAATTCTGCGATAAAAACTGTTTTATTTTGAAGACTTTTGACATCTCTATTATTCCATTCACAAAAGTATGAATCAAATGTTATTTACTTCGTCTTCATTAAAATATTTTTATCTATCAATTTATTTTTTACGTTTTCAATAGCTTTATTAGTAAAGGATACAACCAGAGGATTATTTGCTTTTTTGACTAATTCAATTAGTTTCGTTGTTTTTCCCGATCCTGCTTGACCAGTATAAATACATCCGTCACCTACTATATCTTTATAATCTTCAAAATTCATGTTTTCTCTGTAATGTTTTTCAAAGTATTTAACTTTGTCATCTGTCATAAAAGCTTTTCCTATATGTTTTGTTTTCAATTTCACATCTTTTTTATTTTTGAACGTTTTTTTAGGGTTTGTGATATATATTCCGTCAGTATTATAGGCGATCAGTTGAGAATTGTCACCGTGACACTCTTCAATTAATAACAATAGTTTCAAGATAGCTTGGGAAATCACGAATCTGTTAATACTGGTGTTATCGGAGAATATACAATCAATTTTTTGTTCTTTGTTTAGATACGTGTTATTGTAATGATCAATGGTAATATTTTTATTTTCACTCATTGCTTGTGTCCAACAACACATAGCACTAACATAATTTTCACATGTAAATCCTTCGTTGGTCTAATCATATTTTCTACCAAGATTACCAATAAAGCTGTTAGCAACGATTTTGGCTTGTTTTTCAGGTAAGGTATCAAATATATATTTTATGAATTCTTTGAAAGCGTCAGGTTTGAGGGCTTGTTTTGTTGTTATTTTATATTTTATTTGTTTTTCATCCATATAAAAATCGTCTACTTCATAGCTGACTAAAATATTGTTGTAAAATCCTGCTTCTATTTTGATTGTTTTATTGTAGACATTAAGTATTGTTTCATCGATATAAAATTCACCACAGCATCTCAAATCAGTTTAAAATGAATATGGTTTTATTGTGTTTAATGAATTTTATATACTGGTATAGGTAAAGTATTGTTCATTAAAATATCAGGGTAACATTTCGAAATATCAATATTTACTGTATCAGGTATATCTTCTTTTGTACACCATTGTAAAGCTCTTGGATAGTACGTATCAAGCATTTCACGAGTTTTAAGATTATAACTTGGTTGAGGTAAATAACCACATATTTGTTTGAAAATACTTGATGAAATAGAGGTGTAACTTTGATTTACCCATCTGAAATCTTCAGTTTTGTATTTATTAAATAATGAATCACAAAATTCTTTTCTATTGTCGTAATCATCATTTAAGAGATACATATTTTGATTGTGATCGATAAAACCATCTAGTATACCATTATTGTTCCAATGCAAAAATTCAACATAGAATCCTTCTTGTTCAGAGTACAAATTAATTGCTTCATTTATTTTCATCTCTTCGGAAAGAATAATAATTGTATTTTGTCGATTTCTGAATAAGTCATCTTTGTTTGTTATTTTTACTATGTTTTCATGCCGTCATGACCATTTCATTTCAGATAGATGTTTTAATAGATTATCGCATCCTCCAGAGCCATATTTTGCAGCTACTAATTTGTGTTTTTCATTGGTTATAAGATGTAAATGATGATCCTTAACGATGTAAACTAAAAATACACTTGTATTATCTGATTTAGCAATATAACGGAAGAAATTTTTGTATCTTGAATCGAAAGCGTGAATACTTACATATGAAGGATGACATTCTTTTACCCAATCGACTAATTCTTGTGTTGATATCATATCATCTCCATCAACGAATTTATATATTTCATTTTTCAACTTGTCGTAATTATATGTTTTAAAACCTCGTTTACCTCTAACTTGATCCCAAACGTAATCTAAAACACATGACTTTTCTCCATATATTTTGTAATAAGATTCTAATTTAAGAGATCCCATTTTGTGAGTCAATATTTTTTTATCGAGTTTAATAATATTAGCACCGATATGAGATATGTAATCACCTGATTGTTGTTCGAAGGCTTTCTCGAGTAAGATATACATGATAAATTTATAATCGTCTTCAGTTGATAGATTTGTTGGTTTTAAAACAGTATATGGAGTTCTTTTTATTTCTCTTCCTTCGTTTAATTTAAATTTGATACTAATAAAAACTGTTTCCTTAGCATAATTTTCCATTCTTTTTTTGAAGAGTTTCATGAAAGACATTTTAGCTCTGTTAGGATTGTTACTTAATTTTATCTCACTTTTACGATATTCATCTAGTGATGACGTGTTTTATCTCGTAAATTTTCAGAGAGTTGATTTTTGGTTTGCTTCTTGAGAGTTTTAGTGTCTTGTGATAGAGGTTTCAATATTTTTCACAATTCAGATTTATATACTTGGTTAAGCAATTGAATTTTGTTCTGTTTTCTCAATTCTCGTTTTGGTACAACGTTGTTATCATGGATATAATCAATAAGCTGCTGCTTAGTAGTCAGATTAGAAAGTTCGGATTTAGTCATCTCTTTGAGATTAGATCTCGAGATTGCCTTACTTTCATTTTGACTAAAATAATCGATACGATGCTTTTTATCTAGTTTCTTAAATAAATTCTTATTATTCATTCTATATAATTAGATTACATAATATTTCTTTAAACCATTATGGTGCGTTTTGGGCTTAAAGAATAATTCAAATGATCCATTAAAGAATCAATTAAACTATATTAAAATATTTATTGTGCGTTTGCATTTTGGATATGTTTATTTGTTTTGATATGACTCCATTTACCACCTAGAGTATAATTATGATTATTATTACAAATTTCACAATACCATTCTTTATAAAGCATTAGTTTTGTTTTCTTTTTCCTTTGTTCTTCTTCGGTGAATTGTTCTTTAAGACCTCTTTTTTTCGTTTCATTATTATCACTCATTCTATATATTATAGATTATATAAAATTATTTCATTCTTTGTTGTCTTCGTTTGATGTATCTATTCAATTCAAAGAGGACAGACCACGATCTCACTTGCGGCTCCTATAGATATCTATTTGCCGTAACCGTTCATCAGTAGGATGCCTAAAATGCGTGCAATTCCACAATTGGTTTCGGCTCCATCAAATCCTATACCAATTGTAGAACATTTTAGGTGGAGCCACCCACGATGTGAGCACAGTTACCGACAAGAAATGTTAATAAGGAAAACAACGTAATACAAATGTGATCTGTAAACCGTTAAATTGCAAACTAAGCACACGTGCCAACTGAATGAGCGAAATGCACGCGCATCAGTCACACAAGAAAAAGAGCGCGAGCGCACGTCGAAAGCCAGTGAGTGGACCCAGAAGCAGTGTGTATTTGGCAACTTGCATCACCAACTAAGAAGATAAAACATTAATTACAAGTAAGCAAAGGATACATCGATGAGCTACGATGCTTTTTAATCACGAACTGCCGTTCTTAAGTCTCGTGATGTAACGTTATATTTTATCATTGTTGCACAATGACGTTTGAAGAATGTATTAGTCGATTTGACGAGTAGCGTAGATTTGAAGCCTTGTTTTTGAAGACGGGAGGATAGGCTACGGAGTCTACGCAAAAAGTCCAACTTGGATGTACAAATCCTAGCATATCTCACCAATTGAGATAGGTAAACACCATACGCCGGACGGGCAGGGATGTTACTGTCCATGAAAGGAAAATTAACAATCCGGAAGTCGAAGTCTTCTCTTTTGTCGTATACGCCGATGTGAAAAGGCGCGCTGCTGTCTCCATGACTGATTCTTGTGTCCAAATAACACACCTCTGTTGAATTGAGGGTAGTGTCCTTGAGTTCCAGCTCCGACGGATAAATTTCACGAATGGAATTTCCGAAGGTGTCGTTGTTGACGCTAAATAGATCGTCGATGTAACGAAAGGTATTGCTAAATTCAACAGCTTTTGGCATGTCTTCTTTCATAGTTTTAAGCATGAAATCGTACTCGAAAGTGTGGAGAAACAGGTCAGCCAATAGAGGCGCACTGTTAGTGCCCATTGGTATACCAATAACTTGCCGAAAAACTGAGTTTCCGAAGCGGACGTAGATATTGTCGATAAGAAAGTCAACGGCAAGGCAAAGTTCTCTGCAAGAAAAGTAAGTGTATTTCGTAGACTTCTTATCATTCGTCCAGAAGGTGTGATAGTTACTGGTGGCAATGAAGCTCTTTCCTCTGGTGGTAAAAACTCTTTCCAGTAGATCATGCAGTTGAAGTTTGAGTTTGGCATGTGGCAAACTTGTGTACAGCGTTGAAAAATCCCAAGTACTTACCTTATTTAGCGAAAGTTGTTTTTCCTCCAGCGTGCGAAGTACATCCAATGAGTTGTTGATAATCCACATGTGTAATAATTTCAAATATTATATCATCATAACGATTACTTAGTAGGTATTTACATTTATTTTTCTCATACATTTCTTTCATTTGAAGCTGTTTTTGGGATACTTGAGAGTTGCCAGTAGGGCTTTTAAATTCAATACAGAGAGAGTTACATTTAGCCGTTGGGTTCATAATCATAAGATCACATTGCCCTTTCATATAACTCTTTTTCCAAGATGACAGTCTAATACTTTCAGTTTCACCAAGACCTGCAATCAAAAGTGCAATGTAGGTCATATTCACTTTCAATCATTAATTTATTGCTTTTACTATTGTAATATCCATATTTTCGTATTGATGGTAAAACCTTACTGGTAACCCAATGTTTGAATTGTTTCGCTAGTGGCTTTTTAGATGATAATATTCAAAACATTTTACTTGAAGTGGCTTTAGACAAAACGGCGGAAAGTTACAATGATTAAAAGCAGATCCAAGTCAAATAGCGCAGACAGTTTCTCCGCCATCGTGACTTTGGCACTTTTGATTATGCTAACTCGCTAATTTATTACACCCAGGATTTCAGGGTGTAAGATGGACACGTGACCAGCCGATGCCAGGGTCTTTTCCCGACCCGCCCCCAAGCCAGGGAAAAGGCCCTGGCAACGAGGTTGGGATTCGTTTATAAGAAAACGTCTGATTTTAAGCTTCTTGGAGGGGGGTCTATTGTATAGACCCCCCTTTTGAGACTCCTCAGATTCGATTTCGATTTCTATTAATTTTTTGTCATCATTATGTACATTATTTATAATTGCTTGTCTTGTATTTTTATATCCAAGAATTAAAGCTATTTCTTTACCACGAAACCAAATCTGATTTTTCTTATCAACATAACAATTGATTTCAACATTTAATTGATCATTTTTATAATTTCTCTTTTGAATTTCCACCTATATAATATAGGTTACATAATTTTATTCTATAACATAATGCATCCTTAAAAATATTGAGGATCCGTTACCAGGATTCATGATAAAAAATTAGTATAAGCGTTCTCTGGTAAAAAGTTTTCAAAAGACTATGAGCTTTCGACAGACTGAACTGCTGTCTTCAACGGATAAAAAACGAGTGAAGAATAAAAGCGAAAGAAATTTAAATATGTCAGGAAATTCGCATAAATTAGAGGATAAAAACATGTGCTAAAAAGAATGTGAAAAGATGCCAAGAAAAATTAGTGTTTCTTTAAGAGAATGTGATATTGTCTTGGGAGCGGGCACGAATTATTGTCCGCCCCCACGGCAAAAACTGTTGGAATCAACTTGAAGGTCCTTGCCCATGATAGCATCTAATAGCATTGCAATACCGATAGAAGCTAGAATTGTTCCCAAACCAGCTCCCATTTGTTTTTTAGTAGGTTTGATATGAACACCAGATCCGGTTTGTAAAGCATTGAGAATATCTTGTTTTTGTTTAGCTGTTAGATATTCTTTATATTTAATTAATTGTTTTACTTTTGAGTCAGGAATTAAAAATCCACCTGTTTGACCGCTTCCAAATAATTTATTAATACCAAGAGAAGCTAGACCGCTGAGAGCTCCGGTTGTAATAGGTGCAATAGCCTTTTTAGCTAATGGTACTACCATTGGTAATACTTTAGATTATAAGCCTGCTAGTGAACTCCATAGGCTACCACCATGTTTTGCAACTTTACGTATCTGACTTGATATTTTAATGTCAACACCTTTGTTCATTTTCATTGCTTTCTGAATTCGTTTAATCTAATTTTGTTAACATAAGTTCATCATTACCTTTCAAATCAGATTGTTCTAATCTTAACGTAATGGCTGATTTATTTGCATAAGCTGTTGAAAGCTTTTCCAATTGACCCTTACTCAATTTAACACTATAAGGAAAATATTGCGTCACATATTGTATATAATATATGTTACATTAAATTAAAATTTGATGTTATATTTGGTTTGTATATATTATATTTTTATGTTTTTTAATGGAATATGAGTTTACCATCCTTCTGAATAAGTTCAGCTTCCTGCTCATATATGCCGTTGTGGCACTTAGTTCATACTTAAATTGTAGTCTAGTTGTTCCATCTCTGATGTCGAGTTTTTGTTTAGTAAGATCAAAATACACAAATGGAATAGTGTGCTGAAATTGCTTCTATTAAGCAAGGTACCCTCACCGTATTCACTACCCTTATGAACATATTTTAAAATATCTCTATAAACTCTGGTCATATCTGTAGAAGGAGTGTAATGAATTTCAGGATAATTATCAGCGTTACCAACAACTAAATGGCAATTATCGAGAGTCTTATCATCACCAATTGTAGAAAAAGTGTTATACAAAAATGGATTAGCTGTCTGAGAGTCAATATTAGCATCATTGATGATGAAAACAAATACATGCCTCGGTTTGCTTATTCCACTAGTAATATTAAAATGTCCGGAACTCTGTGTTGAAGAATTTGATCTCATGATTTCTTCTTTCATATATGTCCATTTCTTGTTTTTAATGACATTACTAGCATATAGTGATTGACCTTCTGAATTAAAAGTAATACGAGGGACATATAGTTGCATTTTGGTTATATTTTCTCCAGCTTGCCAAATTAGATTGGCATCCGATTCGATTTCCAAATTGAGCTCCAAACGCGTATTTGGCAGAAGTTCATTTTGAAGTGCATTGAAAAAACTATCTGTTAAGAGGTATTTCAGTACTGACTGTGGTTGATGTTCCCAAAAGAGTTCTTCTTGCAGCGAAACCTTTATTGTAATTAGCCACCTGGGCTGGTCGTTCTTCAGCGCTTCTACTTGTGTCCAAATAGAAAAATTCATTATTAGCAGTGGTTTCTGCATAAATTGGACTGTACTCTAAAAGATTCTTGATATTTACACAATGATTAGCATCGTTTAAATCGTACACTTTTCTATCATTTATATCTACTTTAAAATTATTTATCAATGAATGAGAACCATTTACTATGCCATTGTGATCTTCAAGAGCAATATTAGCTCCATTTGCTGCTAATACTACTTTAAAATCTACTAAAATACGTGAATCATACCAATCAAAGGGAGTCACTTCACCTGTATTATCAATAACGAATCTATGACCATCTTTTTTTATATTTCTAGTTACTGTTGTATCTAAAGCCGGTTCAAAAACAACATCTTCGTATCGTTCTACATATTTTGAGTTTCTAAACATATAATATTAGATTACATAATTTTTCTCAATCTACCTACAGAAATTATTCTGTTAACCCTTTCAATGATCTCATATTGTGATAGAGGTTTTGTTTTTGTCATTTGTGTCATTGCAGGTGATGATGTCGTTTTATTTTTTTTGGTTAATAGTTGAATTATTTTATTGCCGGCTTTTTTACCTGCAAATTCTCCTGTTTTTATAGCTGCAGTTTGAAGAGCCTTTTTAGATGCTGTTTTTGCAGCCTCTTTAATTGTTTTACCAAATAAATTACTGGCAACAGATTTGAAAATATCAGTCAATGCTCCACCATGGATGTATCCGCTATGAACATGTTTCTTGATATACATCCCTAAATCAGGATCATATCGTTTTTTGTATTCAAATTGATTCATATACAATTAGATTATATTATATCGGTTTTGACCGTAGAATTAATGTCATGAACCAATCTATTCCATTTAAATCAATAGGACGACCTAGTGCATCAGTTATATAAAACCTCATCTCATCAATGTGTATTTTTGAAACATCATTTAATAATTATCTTCGAGGCTCGAATTTGAAACTGTAACTTCTGGTCAAATTATCAGTTGGTATTACAGCTAGTACATTATTTGAATATCCACTAAATCTGAATGTATATTGATTTAATCAACGTTGTTGGTTATATTTGGTAATCTAGCACTATATTCAGTCGATGTTACTATTTTTTTGTCAAAACCAAGTAATTTACCGAATTCTGTCCCTCTAAGATCAACCTGACTATTATTATCTAATTCAATAATAACTCTATATGAAGATAGAATGAATAATATATTGATGGGATATTTATCTTTTGTTGCATGTGTTTGTTCTACCATATAATCGTGAATATAATCATTAATACCTTCAAATGAATACATACCATCAACAAAAGTAATTGTTTCCCAATTTGAGCCTCCATCATGATTATATTTAATCTTATTATTATTGTATGTTTCAGACATATTATGCCATCAATAAGTCATAATTGTATCGACTGCTATTCATGCTTCATATCCTGATCAAGTTTTAAAATTGTCTGTAATTTAATTTTGAAATCATGCGTTACAGATTTACCAACTTTCTCTCTATCAACAGATGATATATAAATCGATCTTTCTTCCATATATCATTAGATTACATATTTTCTCAATAAATTATTTAATTGATTATTATCAATAACTCCTATTTTATTTAATGTATGAGCTATTTGTGTAAATTCCTTTTTAACACTATCATTTCCTGATAAGATTGATCCTCCAAGCAAATCATCAGGATTATTAAACTAAATAACACCCGAGCCCAATTTTTTATATTTCTTTGTTGTTCTATGTATTGGAATTTCAGATAACGTATTCAATTCATTGAAAATCATTCTCGACAAATCACTGTATTTCTTTTTACTGTTGAACCTCTTTGTTAGCAGATCAATTGTATCAAAATCTGCTTTTTTATCATATACCTTTTTACCATCCATATCTGCAATAACTTTCAACTGACCAACTAATTTTGGTAGATCAATGATCAAATTTCCATAATAACTATTTTGTGGATTTACTTTGTATGCATTCCTTTTTTTCTCTGTATATATTCCAGATCCAAGTGTCTTCAAACCTTCAGGAATTACACTTATTCTTTTTCTATATTTTCGCAATGAATCGATTTCTTTATCTAATTCGTTGATTTTCGCGATATTTTCCGGTTTATTTTTTTTCTTCGAAAATGGGGCTTTTTCAACTCCTAATTTTTTTATTAATTGACCTAAATTTTTATCGTAATTTTTGAAATTAAGTTCTCCACTCTGCACATCCTTCAATACATTAGATGGTGTATAGAGTGCATATTTAGTCCATGTTTGAATATCAGCAGGATTGAATCCTTTATCTAAATCCGACATATGTTTGGGTGGTGATTCATCCATCATTGCTGGTTTATAATCAATTGGTAACTTTATATCTTTTTCAGGTAATTGGTTATAAAAAATAACATCTTCTAAACCACTTGTAATAGCTTTTTGATTTTTTTGAAGTTTTTCAATTAATTCATCCTGTTTTTTATCAATACTCTGTTTAACACTTTTTTCAACATCAATGATAGGTTTATATATTTGTGATACTCCTTCATATTCATCTTGTTTAGCTTCCTTATATTCTTTCAACTCTTTTCTTACAGCTCTGGTTTTTCTTCCTGCCTCTATTTTTTAATTACTGAGCTTTTATCCATTATATATAATAGTTATATAAACTTATCTTAACTTACCTAAACTTATCTTTATTTATCTAAATATTATATATAATGGAAATACCAAATTACGATTTCAATAAGATGAAAATACTAATTTCACACAACTACATCGTTATATGCCTGATAAACCATTTAGAATGCTAATATGTGGAAATTCGGGATCTGGAAAAACTCACCTTCTCTATCACATGCTTATGAAACCATTAGTTTATTTTGATCAGGTTCATCTATACGGTAAAAATCTTGAACAAGATAAATACAAACACATGATCGAAACAATGGACGATATCAGTAGACAGGTCGGTTATGATATTATACATTACAATAACAATGAAATAAAACCCGTTGATAGTCTGGATAGTGATTCTCAAAAAATAGTAATATTTGACGATTTCATTTGTGACAAAAATCAGAAACCATTGATTGATTATTTCATTCAGGGAAGACATAAAAACTGCTCTGCTATATATCTTAGTCAGAGCTTCTATAAAACACCAAAAGATATAAGATTGAATTGCAGCCATTACGTTGTTTATGAGTTTTCAAGCAATAATTAGAGAAATTTGATTTCAAGAGAATTAAATGTCACAAAAGATCAAAAACCATATTCATTTCTATATGTTGATGAACCAAAAAAAATGGTTAAGAGAAATTTTTATGGAAATATCTAATTCAATAGTCTATGGGAATATTCAATGATAACATTCATAATCCACATACTACAAATCCTGGTGCTACTCCAGGAGCAAGAGGAGCTCCTGGTATTGGATTTAAATAGGACTCTAATGGTAATTTTGATACTGATAATAAAAAATTGACTAACGTGAAAGAGGGTACTGATGGCGGTGATTGTGTGAGAAAGGATCAAATAGATACTGGATTAGCTGAAAAAATAAGTTTAACAGCTCAAAGTGATTTAGACATGAATATGAAACATATTTGAAACATAAAAATAGCAAATAATTACCAGGAGCTTGATATGGAAAACAATAGAATTGTCAATTTAGGAGATATTTCATCTTCCAGCTCTAATCCTTTCAGACCACAAGAAGCTGTAAATGTTCGATCAATGGAACAATATATCAGAAACGGTGATTTGGATATACAAGGAACCATAAATCTTAGACGTGGTGCTATCTCCATTGATGGAACAAATAGTAATATATCAGCTCCTGATTTGAATAAACCATTGGGATCTAATGCTAATAATATATCAGGTGGTAAAATTCCGATTTACAGCAATTCGGGCGAATTATATATAAGGTCAGATTCAGATATAGTAATCGATTTATTATACTTAAGCCTCAACAACAAGCATCAAATCAAACAATTAATATACCAAATTTAAATGGAGCTGACCGCAGTATGATGTTTACAAGCCTAAATCAGACAATACGAGATAATCAAACATTTTTGGAACCAATCATTTGTAATAAACAACCTACACAGAATTCTCATCTTACACAAAAAGACTATGTTGACACACAAATTAACACAAAAACTGATTTAACAACTAGTTCAACACAAACATTCAATAGTAGGATACAAGTACCTGATTTCAATCAATTCTCACATTCTGGTAGTGACATTGTAAATCTCAAATACATTTACATCTTTCTTTCCAAAAAAACTGGAGGTTTAATGGAAAACCCAATTCAATTTAATTCTGATTTAGATAACAAACGTCAGATTCATAATCTAGGTACTCCTCAGTTCAATAGCAGTGCTGCTAATAAAATTTATGTCGACAATAATTTTCTCAACAAACAAGCTGGTGGTGTAATTCTTGGACCTCTCAGTATGAATCAAAATGATCTGATCGGCATACCAAATAACCGAAGGTTTGGTTATTCAGCTGTAAATAGAAACTATGTAAACAATAATTTTTTGAAACTTGATGGAAGCAATCATCTATCAGCGAATTTGGATTTACAAAAGACAACAAATATAATAAATGTTCCTGATAGTGTTCATGATGAAACATCAGTTGTGAATAAAAAATATGTCGATGATAAAACTAAAACAATACCATCTCATAATCTTAAATATACATTTGAATATCTGAAGG
>OX419338.1:18794029-18814029 GCA_948470475.1 Galaxea fascicularis
TATAATATTCGGAGCTAGTAGATGGATTTATTTATATAGAGGATAAAGATAGTTATAGTACATTTAACTATAAATTTATTTTTGAAAGAGGTAATATTATAAGAACCACTAAAAGTAATAATGTATTAACTGATAATGTAAATTCTAATGAGCTAGCAGGTCTAATTAGAATTGAGTTATTTAGTCCAGCATCTGATGATGTGTGTTGCATTACAATATATGGATTAATGTAATTGAATTAAATAATATGACTATATATTATATGATAAAATGCATAATCAAATATATTGAAATTTTTTTGGAAGAAACAAAAGAAAAACATCCAGATATTGATGACGTTATTTTGAAATCTGCTTTAGTATATCAATATTTATACATTAAACATTTCAATAAGATTATGACAATAAGTGAAGTACTCGAATTGAATATTAATGAAATTGGATTAATTGGACCAGGTAACAGTTGGTTAACACTCATTCTTGAAAAAATGTTTGGATGGTCTGATGTTTTGCATACACATAGCATACTGCATGATGCATTTGGTAGATTTTTTATTGGTCATTCACTGGATAGATGGTATTTATATTCTATACCTGAGCATAAAACAAATACCTTTATGAAAAGCAATCCTCTATGTGGACAAATATTATGTATATTGTATTGCATTCATAGAAAATTGATAATCTAAACTAATATATATGAGTATAAAGAAAAATTTTTCGATTGGAATCACATTGATCAGAAATTAAGTGAGTCTGAAATAAAAGAATTAAAACAATTATATAAAACTTATCATGAAAAATATACATGTTACAGATGGAAATATAACTAAACCGTATTAAATTATCACTTAATATGGTATCATTAGCTCTAGTAAGTACTGGAACAATAGCTGGATCTATTACTTTAAACCCAATAATTTTATCTGTAATATCAACTCCTGGTATTTTAATTCAAGGATATATGGTAAAGAGCAATCTCAATACAAAAGTTAATATGTGTAAATTCGCATTTCAAAATTATCCTAAGGTATTAATAAAATTGAAATCATTTTTGAGAGGTCTTGAATACAACGACATATCATTCATAAACTATTTACAACAACTTGACGAGATCATAACAGATTTATGTCCTACAATAAAACGTTTACAGATGAATCAACTTTCTAAGATCATTGCAATAATCATTATAGAATTTCAATGTAGTTTCACTTTTTGTGATTTCAATATCATTATAATCAATTTTTAACATATCGAATATCTATTTTCACATGTATTTGATTGAAATTATTCTTTTTCGATTGTGACCTAATTTTGGAATGACTCTATTAATTTTATGAAATATTTCAAATATTTCCAATTTGTCTGAATTTTGAAGTTGAATATTATTGTGTTTGCAAATATTAATCAGAATATTATTTAGATATTTTCTGATATAAACTGATTTTTTCCTTATTTTGTCCTTATTTTCATTGAAATCAATATAATCTTTATGATAATTACAATATTGTATGATTCCACAATTTTTACAAACATTCATACCATTGTCGTTTATAATCTCTTGTTTACTACAACATAAAATGTTTTTTATCGTTCTATCACTAATTTGCTCCAAACAAAAAGGACAGATGACGTACTCTGATGATAACTCATTATGAATAACTTTATCACAACTTATTCTTATAATATAACTATACATTTTATTTTTATCGTTTTCTATTCAACAAACCACCCTTGGTCACCTACCGACGACCGAAAAATCTACGAGACAGACTTGTACGTTCAAGATTTGTAAGCGAAACACCTCACATTCTGATACCAAAGGGATGTAGAGCATGCGAAAGGACGAACTGTAGCTGGTGTAAAAAGATCAACCAGACCAAAACTTTCACCAGTCCCAACAACAAGAAGACATTTACCATATTTCATGCAGTGGACTGCCAGTCGTCATGGATCATTTACATAATCGAGTGCAACATTTGCAAACTTCAATACATAGGCAAAAGTGAAACAGCATTTAACCTACAGTTAAACAATCACAGAAACCATATTAAAAAGGGAGTGAGTAGCTGCAAACTCACTGAACACTTTTTACATAACACACGAACTCACGACTTTGATAATAATGTTACTATCACCATTATAGAACAAATAAAAAAAAAAAAGATCACTTAGAGATTGAAAGAAAGAAGGAAATCCTTCGACAAAGAGAGATTTTCTGGCAAAGAACATTAAACTCCATTCAGCCGTATGGAATAAACAAAAGAACTGGATAAAGTTTTGGGTACATAAATTGTTTAAAACATACGTTATAAAGGTTGTAAAATGCTTAACCAATTAGAAACACTAATTGTTTACAAACCATTCTACTCAACATCCAAGTAAGCAACACGCATTGTATTACGTCACACAATTATCCACTTAAGACTCTGTAACAATTACATGTTAAGGCTCCTGAAGAAGGCAGATGCCGAAACGCGTCGGGTCTTGAATAAAGCGTTCAAAACGGAAGTCCATTCTCCATTGTGCGAATTATATATATATATGAAAATCAGGTCGACGAAAATTCGAGGCTTTTTAGAACTTCCTTTGCTATTAGCTCCGTTGTTTAACAAGGACACTTAACTTTTTGCTTATTACCAGATTACAGTGTCGACGAAAGGAAAAAAAAAGAACATGGCCATTTGCTATATCACTAGACATGAAATCAACGTAACCTCTGACCTGAACTATCGTGTGGGCAGTAGTGTCAGTTTTGCCCGAATCTTGCTTCGAAACGTCAGCCTTAACGAGAGCAAAGTTACCGTCGGAAAGAGGCATCGATTTCCACGAAATCAAGCAACGTTTTAAACCGAATTCCCTGGTGGCTAACACCAATAACAGCAAACTCTTGGTACTTGTATGCCAGGAACAGCCAGAAGCCAAAATTTTTCTTTGTTGACGAGAAAAGGAAGCTTATGTACCCTGATTTAATTGATATGTCAGCACCTGCTCATGCCTTTGTAATTACGGATGACATGAACATACGCAACAATATACATGAACAGTTTGAAAAAAGAGCAGCAGCTGTTTTATCGCAGTATTGCACAAACAGGGGTCAAAGAAACTGGGAGAAACTGGATCAAAAAACATTGAAATTTCATTTGTTTGAAGACCAATTAGCCTCATGCCAAGAGACTGAAGATGAGATAAAATCTCTAAGGAATGATTTAGAAGAATGGAGAGCAGCCAAGGTGAACTTAGAGGCAGAGAGGAAAGTCTTTATTGATGAAATGAAGGAAACTATCAACTCCATGGCCAATGAAATAAATGATGTTAAAAGTACTGACAATGAACTGGAATAATACATTAAATTCCTTGAGAAAGAAGAGGGATTTGCCTACAAAGGGAAAGATATTTCTGAGACTAAAAACAAACAACGCACACTGAAAGCTTTCTTGACTAGAGCTGAGACAGTTATGTGGTTTGCTAAAGCATTTGGCCTTAAGCCCGAATCATTGAAAGTGAAAGAAACAAAAACTGGGAAAACCCATGAAGTAAATGTTGAAACCAAAACAGATGAGCCAG
Organism: Galaxea fascicularis; assembly: GCA_948470475.1. Lineage (NCBI taxonomy): Eukaryota > Metazoa > Cnidaria > Anthozoa > Scleractinia > Euphylliidae > Galaxea > Galaxea fascicularis. The sequence continues at coordinate 18,797,596 of OX419338.1, forward strand.
GGGAACATTCAACTTCCCAGAATGAAATAACTGATAGCCAACTGTCAAGAGTTGAGCTAAATCTGTACTTATTAGATAAATTTTGTGTCAGTGACGAGTTTTACCACAAACGTAGCATGATTGAAAATGGTCTTCCAAGGTCTTTTCTCATAAAACAATCCAAAAATAATTTAAACAAACTTTGCCATGTGACTCCTACACCTGGAACATTTGAAGGTGCACAAGTGTCATTTAAATCACTTCTCTTGCAGCAGATTTCAGCATTTAAAAAGGAAAATCCAGACTTCAATTTTGATAATGAGACACTCAAAATAAAAATCAGTGGGGATGGTGCTAAAATGACACAGAAATCTAATTATGTCCTACTTTCATGTGCACTGCTCCAAAAAAAGAGGAAGTCATGGCTGCTAAAGGAAACCATACCATTGCTGTTGTGAATGGTACTGAAAAGTATGAAACTCTACAGGTCTCCTTTAAGAATGTCTTTTCAGAAATCAGTTCTTTGATTGAACAAGGTGTAATTACTGTTGATGGTCAACAGGTGAAGCATCAATTTTTCTTGGGGGGGACTATAAATTTTTGCTTATAGTCATGGGACTTAAGGGAGCCACATCTTTATATGCCTGCTTGTGGTGTAAAATACATAAAGACAAAAGGTGGGAAACAGACAAACATTTTCAGCACTTAAATACACCACGAATGATGAGAACACTGGTGGAAATTAAGGAACTTGTGAAAGAAGGAAAAGCTGATCACTGCTGTGTGAAGGAGCCACTGTTAAATATATTAGCGGAGCTCCAGCGGCCCAAAGGGCCGCAAAGCGGAGCCCCATACCTATAGAAACCCGTCAACTGCTTTTCTCATGGTAATCTTGGCTAGCGGTATTGCTCGTGGGCGCGACCGACGACGACGACGACGACGTTGCACAATAATTAATAATGTCCTAATAATAATAATAATAATCCAACATGGCGGCCATACTCCAGCTGACCATCTAGTTTACAGCAGACATCTTTGATATTAGACATCCATGTTATGGTCAATTGACACCTGTCAAAACAAGGTATCCGCTGACCGGTATCACATGACCATATTGCGGGCTCAAGTTATGAGCTGTCGAGGTCAGCTGTTTTTTTGAAGTTGACCGCTGATCAGGTACTGGTTTTCAATTGGATCGCAGGCTCAAGCCAGGCCAAAACGAGGCTTAATTTTTCGGATTGCCTGGCTTTGCCATTTCATAGTTTATGGCTCTTCGAGAGAAAAGATCATGTGGTTTCGCAGGGTTTTAATCATGCAGACGCTGTCTTTTGCTGTGTAATAATGAACTGGACGGTTTTGCTGCTAAAAATCCTTAATTGAAGAAGCTTCCTTGGTGGACACGGGAAGTAACAAAGTGACGGTGAAAAACTTCAAGGCCCGCTAAGGATTTGTATCTGCTTAGCAAATGAATACTTTTGCAGTGTGAAATGACGGCTTCTGATTTAGCTCTGTGTTCGGAGTGATAAATTTGTTGACTGGTAGGTTAGTACTCCTGTTGTGTCTTTTATATGACAAATGGTGACTTGTCTCTGTGACTATGAGTTATGTTTGTTACTTGTCTTAGTTTTCCAATTTCTACGAGGAACGCTGAAGAAACATTCCCCGGCATCGTTCTTTGTCAGTTTTCTTACCTTTTGTTGTTTTCATGCTGTTTCGACTAAAAAATGCTCATCTTTTTTCCAAATGCATATTTTCGATCCAATATTTCATTTTCGATCCTAAAACTCTTCGCTTTCCCTGCTGTCGCTCATTTTTTGGGCAAAGAATTGGTTGAAGAAAAGCCAAGCGAAGTCCGGATGGTTTATATACTCAGCTTCGCTTCCTTGACATTATTGGAAACTCGCAAAGAGTAATCGAGAACTCATTGCCAAAGTACGTAAACGCGATTTTTAACAGCTGCAGCATTAGAAATGCCAGCGATATGTTGTCCCTCAAAAGCAATTCTCGTTGTTAGTTAAAAAATCGCAGATTTTCAAGGCTATTGCAGTAAAAACTCCTTTGTTCAATGTTTACGGCTGAAAAATGTTTTTCAGAAATCCTGAATCAGATGTTATCATTAACAGTGATGTCAAAAATAATACCACCTTCGACTTGTAGTCAAGGTTTGTTGTTTGCAATATTTGTAATTGATCGAAGTCAAGAATAACTGAAACCATTCTCAACATCACTAGATAATTGCAGTTGACAACCTGAATTGATTTATCGCTAAAATACTATGCTCGATCAGTCTGTCGCAGTCACTTTTCTCAAGGAAAAGTAAAGTCGATTTCGCTCAACGTTTTTCCATGTTATTGTAAAAAGGACATCTACGACACTTTCTATCGTCTTTACTGTAATGGATCACAAGAATAACATCATAAAATGTTCAAAACAAGGCGAGCAAAGTACTTTTGTTCTTTTATGGGCGGTGTTGATGAGAGCTCACTTTGAGGTTGTATCGCACTTTCGCTGTAAAATATTTTGTTTTGATAGATTAAAATGTCAAGTTGGTTTAATAGTGGGACACTAGAACTGTTAACCTAGTGAAGTGATTTTTACTATTTGTATCGAAATGTAATCAGATGTAATTAAACTGTGATGAAGAAAAGTTTGTTAATCGTTTTTGCTCATCATAATCATATAGTTCCTGTGAAACAAAACCCGATGATATTTCGAAAATCTACGTTTGCACTTGATTGAATTGTGGCTTTGGTTCTGCAGCAAAACAGTAAAAAAAAATATATATATATGTAATCACAATATAGAGAAGTCCTTACTGGAGTCATGGCTCAAGTGCTGTGGCATTGCCATATTAGTTTATCTGTTAATGCTCATATTGAGGAAATAATTGTGGAGGTCCGCTTTTAGGCCTGCCTAAATATATATATTACACTTGCTGCTTCGTGTAATGGACATAATGCTGGATAACATTGTAACAGAAGTAATTGATTGGGATAAAGAAGATGACTTTGAAAAAGCTTGTGAGTGAGATCAGGTCCTGTGGAGTGGGAACTTAGGAATCCAGCTGATAATAAGGGCACTGGAAAGTATGAATTCACGAGTCTTTCTGGAAATGACAAGAAGAAAATTATTTCCACCATACCAGAAAAGCTTCCCAAAGTGTTGAGGCAAAATACCTGCCATGAAGTTTCCGAAGTGTGGGAAGATTTCAGAGGTCTATATGAAGTATAAATGCTTGGTCATCCGGAAAATCAGCTGACACTTTCTGCATCAAGGCAAGAGGAAACCTTTCTCTCTCTTAGAGCAAAGAGGATTGGGTATGAAAGGAAAAGAATCACCCAATACATGCATATACTTTTTGCTCACGTTCCCTTTTTCCTCCACACACACAAATCATTAAAAATATTTACGGGTCAGGGAGTTGAAAAGAACAATGACACAGCAAGGAATGTAGTTCTGCGAAAATCAAACCACTACGACTCTGTTGGAGACATCCTTAGAATTGAGAACAGGCAATGGTTACTGAGAGAAAGAGAACGTATTAGTAGAAACTATACTAAACACAACAATCAGTATTGGGAACAAGGAATCTGTGCAAAACGTGCTGGTAGAAAGAGATGGCCTGAGGGAAATGAGTCTGACATGGGAGCTGAAACATATTGCATTAAATAAATCATCAGAGATAACATTTTCTGCAGAATAAACATGTCACTGCAAAAATTATTGTTTGAAATGTGTCCTTCGGACATTTTTTTCATCCAAATATAAACAATATCTGAGATGCTACCCTCACCAGGGTAACATTTCAAAAAGTGAGCAAAAACTTTAATCTAAAAATTATAATTGATCACACAACTGAAACTGCAGTCTTATTAAAGGTCAAACTCACTTTTTGAAGATGATACCTTGGTTTGGGTACAATCTTTCCATTAGAAACTACATGTGCATCCACTGAAGTCCTCTTTGTCCAACAAGATGCAACCTGCCTTCCTACTAGGTCTTCCTTTCCCTTTAAAGATATAGTTAAAAATATCATGGCGAATGTCTACCACTGAGGTGGCAGAGCCAGTCTGGCGTTTACTTTTGAGATGCTGGAGAATTGCAAAAGCAAGTGAATCAGAAGCTTCCTATATTCTCTCTTCAGAGGGTTTGGAAGCTTTAAATGCCCTGAAAAAAAATTATGTAACATTAATTGTTATTCAACATAAAATGCAGTGTAAAGTTTATCACATCCTCATAAATATAGTGGGAAAATTGCCTACATCATAAACTGGAAAACCTTAACATCTCAGTCCTTGTCTTAATAGGGACCTTTAGCAAGAACGACGGGGACAGATGGAAACGGCTACCGGAAACACAAATTGACTTCCGGAAATACTCTGCGCATGACCGGGGTTGTTTGCTTGCGGTTGTCCACTCCGCGCGAACGTGAAACTGGTCATTTTGGCGTTGTCGGAAAACGTGAGTATTTCATCGGTTATAGTTTACAGATTGTACCTTTGTATTTCATGACATCGATTAGGGACTATCCTGAGTGAACTGTCTAAGGTTTTTCTGAAAGGCAGAGTTCGTGTTATCTTTGTTATGTGAATAATACTCGTATATTTTGCACACTGATAGTAACTGAGAGAAATGCCTTTTACCGCGACAGGACCACCAACTGTAGGAAAAAATGTTTTGATTCCACTGAGTTTTGCGATGGCCATGAATGTCAAATATGTAGTTCAGTACTTGGTTAGTGACAAGACTGATGACAGACACTGGTCGGCTGATCAGCGGGATCATGTCGCTGTACCGGCAAGGATACACAACACGTTTGAGTAACAAGCATAAGCCCTCGATACCATCGCATACGCTTCGTTACTCGCATCTGAAGGTTGCAGGGAGTTGTAGCACTTGAACAAGACGCGCTATGTGTTCCTTTTGAAAGCGAAAATCTGCATAACAATCTGCTGAACTGATGTCATCAAGATCAAAGGCAGGATAGTTTTCGTTGTTGAAATCAGGATTTTTAGGCTGGAACTTTTCGTACGAAATAAGAAATTCTTCGTCTGAGATCATCTTACTGTCATAACATATTGCCAGGAGATCCCGGAGTTCTTTAAAACTCGCCATTCATCAACGTTAAATTCGTTTTCTTCACTTAAGTTGGTGTTAATTTGTGTTTACTCCGTCACACACGAAGGTGACAGCTAAAGTATTTTAATTTTAGCGGCGACGGCATAAAACTATCCCTAGTCCTTCTCGGTTAATCACGTCGCCGTCGCCCTCAAATCCCGATGCTAAAGGTCCCTAATATTGTGATCAGAGCGACGTTCATGTCAAAATCAGTAAAAATCAAGTAAAAATATTAGTTCACTTTTCGGCACAGGCGAGATACAAAATAACCTAGATTATGAAAATGTAAATAATTTTAAATGATCTGTTTGCTGTCTTTTGGTAACAGTGATCATTTTGTATTGAAGGTCATGTTACATAAAATATATATATTTTTACTTAGTGTACATATTCATGGCTGTCCTACCTTAGAGCGGCTTCATTAAGATTTTCCTTTGTTTCCCAAGAGTTGGCCAACGAACTGCAGCCTTTCCATCGAATAAGATACTCGTTCTACAAAGGATTTATTTGCAGATGAACATTAATTTCTGACTAAAATATTTTATCGGACAACATTGTGCATGAAGAGAATGATAAAGAAAGTACAGTGTATTTACCTCTCCTTTTAACTTGCGCTGACTCAGAACCCTTTCCACTTGATAAAAGGGGCCTGTCTTTGTCGCTGGTCGAGTCTTATAAAAATCTACAGTGCTGACATTGTTTAAAACCCTGTAAAATCCCTTACTTACTCTTACTCGATCTGGCCGCCATTTTGAATCTGCACCCGCGAGGCAAGCCGCTTACCGTCTCGGATTTCTGGTTATGAGATTTTATATTCACTTCTATCAGTTTAGTGCTTAATATGCTGTTTTCAATTAGGGAATTTAATATTATTAAATCATTGTGAAACTGTAATTGGACTATTTGTCTAATTCCATCTCGTCCCCAGTCTTAGTCACTGCGGAGCTACATGAGAAGCATGCGCATGCTAGCAAGTCAATTGCATGATAGCTTGCGAGTCAATTGAGACGCGTTTTTCATCTTGCTACAACCTTCGACGGTTTGTATATTTCTCAGCCATAGAACACCGGCATAGTACGTGAGTACTAACTCCATGCGAATCCTTACCTTGGTATTGTGTCTCTAACCATTTCTTCCCCTTTAGCGAGCTCTCGCACCATGACGAGCACGGGTGAAGACACAGAACCTAGCACTGAAGTGATTGCACCCGTACACCCACCGGACGAAAATTCTGGGCCACCGAGCCAAATAAACAACGCACCAGGTCAAGAACTTAATTTACAGTCTGCGTTTGTGAAATTGAGTGCCGACTTTGGCAAGCTGACCACTCATTTAGGTCGAATCTGCGAACACCTCCCCATCCCCGATGCACGGGAAAATCATGACCCACCGGGCTCAAGAGCACAAGTCGAAAACGGCGCAACAATTGGTCCTCTGCAGACTTTGAGGAAGATTCCTCACCCTGGCACAAAACGTCAAAGGATGATGTAGACTCTATTAGCATTGCTGCATCAGAAGAAGACGTCAATGAGCTTCTGTTGAACAGCGGCGAACCGGGAGCAACAACAGACTCCCAAATGGACGCCAATGACGAATTGCTCACCGAGCTGAGCAGAGGCCTCCTCGACGACGAGAAAAAAGGGCCCAAAGTTACGAAACAGCTGGCAGATATTGTAACTAAGTGATGGGCCAAAAAACTTGCTCCTGAGAAAATTATCTCAATACTAGAAGTATTCGCAACCCGAAAACTCTTCGGAGGTTACTGTCACACGAGTGAACCCTGAAAGCTGGGCTCCCCTAAATGCAGCTCAAAGGAAAGCCAATCTCCGCATGGCAAACCTCCAACAAGCCTTGCAAAAAGCAACCTTTGCTACGGTTATCACAACAGACAAACTCTTGGACAAGAAAAATGACCCAAAAAACACATTGCAATTCAATGAACTGATAACTAACAACGTTGATCTTGTCGCCCTGCTTGGGCATGCTGCCCATGAGTTGTCCCACTTAAAATGGGAAAAACTAAAGGCAGCCCTTAAGTCAGCGTACCACGCTCTTTGTTCCTCTGAGACGCTCCCCGCCTCTACTATATATCTTTTTGGCGACGATCTTGCCAAACAGATACGGAATGCCAAAGAAACAAATCGTATTGGAAATGCAGTCAGCTCGTCAAAGCAAGACTACCGGTCCATGCACCGAGACCCCTCGTGGCCTAACAGGGATAACAATGCTTACAGAAGCGGGTTGGGAAACTGGCAGCATTTTTTGGGGAAAGGTCCTCACTCAACAGTACGGAAAAAGTACGACAACAGCCAAAAAAAAGGCCAGAAGAAATAAAGCAACTCGTCACTCGACTAAAAACTAAGTGATTTCCCTTTGTTTATTGATGCCACACTCCAGCCGTACCTTCAAAGTCATTGTGACACTTTTCAGGCCGGAAACATATCACATTCCCTAGATGCTTGGAAGGGAATTACATCTGATAAAGACATATTATGTAGGGGAATGGGCATGCTCATTGAGTTTTGTGATAAGCCAGTTCAGCATTATCTCCCGAAATCGGTGAGATCTGAAAGGGAAATCCAAATAATCTCTGGTGAGATAAACAAACTGCTCTCAAAAGGAGTTCTTGAAGTCACCAAGCATAGTGACAACGAAATAATTTCTGACGTATTTTTAACAGATAAGAAGGATGGCACTCATAGAATGATCCTTAATTTGAAGAAACTAAACCTATAACTGCCGATAAACCTTCTCAACTCGACGATACTGACAATAAACCGTACACCGTAGGTTGAAACTAAAAGATAAACGAACTAAAAGTTACAACATGAATAAAAAGAATTGCACCGACTGCCAACGAAATATACAGCTAACAAGAAACGACGATAAAGACTATACTTACATTGTTACGGCTACTAAAACTGCGGAATAAACTGCCTTAGGCGAGAATTTCACTATACGTGCTACGGGAAACCAAAATATGAAACTTGTGCGAAGCGCGTCGACTGCCCAGGAAAAACTGCTATGCCCCAAAAAACAAGAAAACTAAGGCTTATATATGGCAAACACTGTAATTACATGCACAACACGACGAGACTAAAATAAAGGTGTAAATTGTGATGAACTGCAAAAACAACTCGGAACGAAGGTGTGACACACAAACAATAAAACACTAACGAGCAGGCTACAAAAAATAAAACAAACGAACTAGCGCCCAGGGATCTTACAAAACCTGTATGCAACAAAAGCCCACTTTAAGATGGACACCCTGCATACAATTACTAAGTTGATCGAGAAACATTGCTTTATGGCCTCCATCGATCTAAAAGATGCTTACTACTCTGTTCCAATCACTAGAAAGGATAGAAAATACCTCTGGTTCCTTTGGCAAGGTACCCTTTTTCAGTTCACATGCTTACCAAATGGCCTCTTCGGTGCACCACGAAAATTCACTAAACTTCTAAAGCCTGCCCTCTCTGAGTTACACTTCTCGAGTGCTTACAACGATGATATATATTTACAAGGGCAGACCTATAAAGAATGTGTCCATAATGTTATTGATTCCATAGTCCGAATTGACTATCTGGGTCTGCTTGCACACCCCGGGAAATCGGTGTTTAACCCCTCACAACAACTGAAATTCCTTGGATTCATACTAAACTCGGTCTCCATGACTATTCGATTAACCCCGGAGAAAGCTGCGGGTTTGAAAACGACCTGTCACGCTCTGCTTATGAACCCATCCCCTACGATAAGGGACCTAGCTAGGGTGGTGAGGAAAATAGTATCATCCTTTCCCAGGTAATGTATGGGCCATTATACTACCGTATTCTCGAACGCGACAAAATTCTCTCCCTACAAACTTCTTGCTGGGATTTTGACAAACATATGTCTCTCTCACCGGAAGCCAAATCAGAGCTTAACTGGTGGATAAACAATATTGTGGGGGCTCATAATCTCTTGACAAGAGAAGCACCCACCATCACGCTCACTACAGATGCCTCAAAGCTAGGCTGGGGAGCTGTGTTAGGTACGCAGTCTACGGGAGGACTTTGGTCTTCCCCCGAGAGCCAAAACCACATAAACTACCTCGAGCTCCTCGCAGTTTTCCTGGGCCTACAAACTTTTTGCAGCTCAAAACACGACTGTCATATCAGGCTTATGGTTGATAATACCGCAGCTGTGGCAGTAATAAATCACATGGGAACTAGCCACTCGGACTCCCTAAACAGGCTTACCAAGGGAATCTGGTTATGGTGCATTCCCTGCAATATCTGGCTTAGCACGGCCCACATTGCAGGGAAATGCAACATACAGGCTGCTGTGGAATCCCGCCATAGTGTCACGGAAACTGAGTGGATGTTAAATAGCACCCTCCTCTCGAACACCTTGAGCGAGCTTGACTTCACCCCTGAAATAGACCTCTTCGCCTCTAGGTTAAACGCTCAGTTTTCTCGATACGTAGCATATCGACCTGACCCAGGAGTGAGGGCAGTGGACGCTTTCATGATCGACTGGTCTGTACTAAAATTTTACGCTTTCCCACCTTTCAGTATAATTGCAGCAGTATTGAAGAAAATAAAGGAGGATAAAGCCACAGGCGTATGTATTCTTCCCCATTGGCCAACACAGGCTTGGTTTCCAATGGTAGGAAAAATGGCGATCCACAAGAGCGTTGTACTTCCACCCGGCCGATCCCCGCTACATCTACCGACCTTTCCCAACGAGATCCACCCTCTACACAAGCGCCTCTCCTTCCTGGTCTGCCTCTTATCCAGGAACAACTGAACAACCATAACATCTCCCCAACCGCAACAGACATCATAATGGCGTCCTGGCGCTCTGGTACCAGCAAACAATACCAGACCTACCTCAACCACTGGGAAAAGTACTGCCAATCTAAAGAACTTGGAAACTAAGAGGCGACAGTGGAAAATGGAATAGACTTCCTGGTAACTCTGTTCAGCGCCGGTTTAGGATATAGTGCGATCAACAAGGCCCATCTACAGACCTACCTAACTTACACCCAACTGCTTCACGGGCAATACTCCAAGCTGCTAATCAGATAAGCCAAGCCCCACAAACCGGTGGCAATGTCTACAGTAAGCAAATGGGCTAAGGCCGTGTTAAAGGAGGCCGGAGTAGACATTACCTGTTTTTCCGGGAATAGTGGCAGATCAGCATCCACCTCGTACAGCGCACAAAGTGGGTTACCCCTCAAGGACATCTTGAAAGCTGGCGCATGCTCCAAGGCAGGCACCTTTCCGCAATGCTATAACAAACCAGTGCAAGCCAACTTTGGCAGCCATATTTTAGCGCATTTTAACAATAGCTCCACTTAGGAATTAAATTCACGCGACGAGTGAAGAGGGATGAAGTCTTCAATGCCTGCAAGAAGCTGAAGTCAAAACGAACTAAAGATTTACCTTCAGTCCAAATACAATCAGAGTCCTCTCCTGTTAACCATAATGCTGTGATTCATATAAATGAAAGTTTGACTCCGTACAGAAAGCGTTTATTCGGTAGGATTTTAGATTACAAGAAAAATCATCACTTCAAATATCTTTGGACTAGCAACGGCAAGATTGTGCTTCGTGAGTCTGACACCTCGACTAAACACAGCTTTGTTTCTTTCGAGCAATTCGACGAATACCTAGACTCCTTATCACAAAACCGCTAATATGGCTCATAATGAAGAAATCCTACTAGTGTCATCACTGATGGAAATGTTTAATTTCGATGAATATTTAGATTGTGTCTCTTAATTGGTAAAATGACTGACAATGAGGAAACTGTAAGTATTTTGCCTTTTTTTTCCCTTTCTGATAGAGACTTTAATCATCTTATTGGAAACTGGTCTGTTCCAAACTTAAATGAAACTGTAGACTTATTTGATCTGTTTCCAAATCCTGATAAATGTGATGAATCCGACCCAGATTTAATGTTTGCTTCTCCTTGTTCGGATTATTATTCGATTAATGATTTAAATAAGCTTATTAGGAAATCTGGTTCTAACTTATTTATCTTCCATTGTAATACAAGAAGTTTATCGAAGAATTTTGATACCCTTGAAGAAATTTTAAATTCTTTGGATTCAAAGCCTGATATATTAGGAATTACAGAAACAAAACTTAATGAGTTTTCTATCACTAATCTAGACTTGAATAATTATAACCTCTTTCATACGGACTCAAAAACTAGCGCTGGTGGGACTGCTCTCTATATATCTAATACTTTAAAAGCTATCCCCTGCTGTGATATAAGGTTTGATATGGACCAGGTTGAGTCAACATGGTGTCAAATTGATAATGGGAAAAAGAGATCAATTCTGGTTGGATGTATATATAGACATCCTAATAACAATCTCACAAATTTCGCAGATCAACTTATCTATCGTGTTACCAGCCATTCTGCTACTCTTATTGACCATATTTATACCAACCTATCTATTTCTCATATTACTTCAGGTATAGCTACCATCAATATCTCTGATCATTTGCCTGTCTTTTGTATTCTTAAATCACAAATTGAGAGAACCAACACTAGGCGTTACTATCAAGATTTTTCTAACTTTCATAAGGAAAGTTTTATACTTGACATTAGCCAGCTTGATTGGTCACTAATTCTCCACCCTTCTAAAACTCTTCATGCAAAAACTCAAGATGCAATTGATGTAATTCAATTTATTGTTAACAAACATGCTCCAATGAAGCTAGCTTCCCGGGCTAAGCAGAAGCAAATGAGTAAGCCTTGGATTACTAAAGCTATCCTAAAATCCATCAAACTCAAGCAGATGTATCGATCACATTTTTTTAGCCATGACTATGAAAAAATTATTGCATACAAAAAATACTCCAATACCCTATCTCGTCTTATCTCTAAGAATAAAAAAGATTATTTTCAATCCCAATTTAAAAGATGCAAGAGCAATTTAAGATCCACCTGGAAACTTATAGGAAATCTTATTCAGAGGAAAACTAAAGGCCAGTCATATCCAACTAGGGTTGTATATGGCAATAAGACCTTCACTAATCCAGTTGATATTGCTGAACAGTTAAATACATATTTTATAAATGTTGGTCCAAGCCTAGCTAGCAAATTGGATGTTGACCCTTCTATAAGTCCTACCCAATATATAAATTGCTCCCCTTGTTCCTCTTTTGTTTTATCCCCAGTGACAGAAACCCAAGTCTTTACTCTGTTTTCAGGCTTAGATGAAAATAAATCTTACATAAATATACCTAACACGTTTATTAAGTTGGCTGCGGAGTATCTTGCAACACCCTCTTCAAAAATCTATAATGAATCCATCATGACTGGAATTGTTCCTGATATTTTTAAAGTTTCAAGAACAACCCCAATTCTTAAAAATGGTAGTACCTGTGAGCCTGGGAACTATAGGCCGATTGCTGTTATATCTTCTTTCAGTAAAGTCTTGGAAAAGTTAGTATATGACCAATTGATTTCCTTTCTTGAAAAACACAATATTCTATTTGAGTATCAATTTGGTTTTAGGAAGGGTCATTCCACTGAGCATGCTATACTAGAAACTATCGATAACCTTAAAACTGCCTTGGATCATAACATGTTTACATGTGGCATTTTTTTAGACTTCTCTAAAGCCTTCGACACCATCAACCATAAAATTTTGCCAGACAAGATGTGCAAATATGGTGTGCGTGGAACCCCATTGAGGTGGTTCTCAAATTATCTAACTGGCCGTTATCAATTTGTGAAAATTGGTGATGTTGAGTCTTCTCCCAAACTTATTACTTGTGGAGTCCCTCAAGGATCAACCCTTGGTCCCCTGCTGTTTTTATTGTATATAAATGATCTCCCAAAGTCATCAAGTAAACCTTCATTTCGAATTTTCGCTGATGACACCAACATTTTTTTTTCATCTAAAAATATTGCAGATTTGGAATCAACTGTAAATGAAGAACTTATGAATGTCATTAAATACTGTGATGTGAATAAATTATCCATTAATTTTAAAAAAACTAACTACATGATTATTGCATCACCTAAGAAAAAATCATCTATTAATCTAACAGCTTGTAATATTCAACAAAAACGTACCATTAAGTACCTAGGTATATTTATTGATGAGAACCTCAAATGGGATGCTCAAATACAGCATGTCAACAAACGAATAGCAAAAAATTTGGGTATCCTTAATAAGCTTCGCTATTATGTGTCCGTTAGTTCTCTTAAGCAACTCTACTATAATCTTATTTATCCTTATATTTCTTATGGTTTGGCAAGCTGGGGATCGGCATGCCAAACCAGACTTCAAACTGTAAGGAAAAAGCAGAATAAGTGTATTCGCTCCATATTTTTTGCTTCCCCAAGAGAAAATGCTTCCATTTATTACAAATTGCTTGAATTGCATAATCTTGACAATATATTTAACATTAAGATAGCATCCCTAGTTTGTAAACTTAAATACCTTCCGAGCAATACTCCTGCTGCTCTTAATAAATTAATCACACCCTCAAGTGGAGTGCATAACTATAACACTAGATATGCCTCAAAAGAGAACTTATACAGACCAGTTTCCAGAACCAACTATGGCCTTTCAAGATTTATATCTATGGCCTCTAGAGTTTGGGAAAAAGTACCTTACAATTTGAAGATTTTGCCCTTTTCTTCTTTTATTCAACAATATAAGCATTATCTCCTTGTCAATCAAACTTAATTTATATTACTGTATTTTTATATAAATCATATTCATGTAATTCGGTATATAATTCCACTCAAATTGTAGTAAGAAAAGTCTAAATAGAAATATTAATGTATATAGATATAATTTGATGTATATAGATGTATTCATAATTTACTACTTAATGAATTGTTATTTATTTCTTTTCTCTTTGTAAATCTTAAATTTAGTATGCTAGCTTATTACAAATATTTTTCTTTCTCGTGAAATCATGTGGTAGTGACCATCTTGAAAGCATTTGCTACTATGGTCACTACGCACCTTTCCTTCTTTTCCTACAATATGTAAAAACTTTGCTCTTTTTTCTTTCCTTTCTATTTTTTTTATTTTAACTGTACTTAACTTACTTACGAGAGGTGGTCGCTTACAGAGGTTCCAAATATAGTGATTTGACTTAAAAACGTTTTGTACTTTGGAAAATTGGTCGCTAAGGAGAGGTGGTCGCTTACGAGAGGTGTTCGCAAGCAGAGGTTCAAGTGTATTTATGCTACATCCACATTGTCTGTCCTCTATAGAAAACCAGGCAAGCTGATCCTCTTATCTGGTGGATGAGAGTAAGGATGATGGCAATGCCAGGGACTTGATGCAATCAGCATTCAGTTTGAATTATTCGAGTAATTCAGGTATTGGATTTATTTGTAGATGTACATCCCTCAGTATCTTATCCACGTTAGCGCCCATAATATGGCTGTCTAACTCTTACACTACACATGAACATGTAAAAGATACATGTGTGCATGTACATTACTTTGTTTTCCAATAGCTGTTGTTGTGCTGTTGTTTGTGTATAACTTCTTGAGTAAATAAAATGTGTGCTGCTGGTGAAGTGTAACTGAATATGAACTGCCTATACTTTTACTTGTATTTCTTTAGTTGAAGATCTACAAAGTATCATGGGGAAACATAGACAACAACTGGACTCTCAAGAATGCAACAGATTGAGTGTAGACCAGGAACAATTCTGGGAAGACTGTGTGATGTTCTTTGTAAACCCAAAGTTTAATCCAAGATATCCCTTGAGAATCAGATTTGCTGGTGAGGCTGGGCTTGACGCTGGAAAGACTACGTCGTGAATTTGGCTCTCTGTTAGTCAGTAAATTGTTCTCCTCAGAAACCATGTTATTTGAGGGTAGTGATGATCGAAACGTTCCTGTATACAATGCTGATGCTGTACATTCAAACCTTTTCCACTTAGCCGGAAAGATTTGTGCCTACCTATTGTCCCACCTAGACCTTGGTGTATCTTGCCCTAGTCCAGTGATTTATTCTTACATTACAACTGATGAAGACCATGACGCATCAAAGCAATGCACCCTGGAAGATATACCAGACTATGACTTGCGTAAATTCATTGAGAGGTATATATGTGGATGCAACTTGTAAAGCCGCCTTTCTTTTGGATTCTAGTATTTCCGAAGTTCACATTATCTTCATATGTTTGTAGCTTATTTACATTTTGAACCTTATTGCAAACTACTAGGTGGTGGTGGCCCCAGCAAATATTAAAGTTTGGGTCCCTGTTACATGATTGTTATGATGTAGTCCTCTCCAAAGAATAACACACAAAACTCTTTAACAGTAGGTGGGCTTAGAATTAAAAGACGGTTTCCTTGTGGCAAGTTTACAAAGGGGCCTGAAAAAATATTCAGCCATTCTCACATGTTATACAAGGAGAACTTACACAGATACCTTCTCAATTCTGAGGATTAATATTGCTAGTTGACAATAGTAGTGTTAGAAAAATAGTTTTTTAGTTATTGTATGTGTTTATCACTCGATATGGCTTTGATTAAATAAACAATAGCCTCCATTTGGCGCAAAAATACACTAGGATATTTGTGCGGGGACATTACCTGTTTTGAGAAGTGAACAGTTTTACGAGAGCGTAGCTCGAGGGAAACTGAGCTTCGAGGAACAGATAATGTCCAAGGACAAATATCCGAACATATGTTTGCCCCAAATGAAGGCTATTGTGTTTATTATCCTTCAAACCTTTTTCGCAACGCACGAAGTTTTGAAAATTGGGGAATATTCTTGGATATTCCCCAGTTTTAGCTGGTGAATATTCAGTCATGTGACGCATTTAGACTAATCGCACGCGAGCGAAAATATTTGATGGATTCTGATTGGGAATCTCTTTGAACATGTAGGTGAATAATGCGAGCTCTAATGACGAACTTCAGAGAGTCTCGGATGGGAATGATCAAACGGACGCCCTGCTAGCAGGAGGATGGGTGCGCATCTTAGCCATGGAAAATAAAGGCTTGGCAATGTGGCAGTTGATAATACATGAAGTTATTTTGGAGAGAAAAGTAGCACTTGACCTGTTTTGGGTAGCTTTAAAGGTTCTGGGTGTCCACGAATTTTTGATGGCCCACAGCAAAATGATGGAACTCTACTTTGTTGCAAGGGAGCAAACTCCTCTCAGTGCCAATGCTGCTCTTGGACTGTTTGAAGACATTTCACAGCAACAGTCAGATGCCAAAAAGGAGCAAGCCCGGCAGCATCTGGTCAAGGTTATAACAGATCTGGATGTTGAAGGTGCAGTTATGTTAGATTACTTTACATTCTATGTTATTTGTTCTATTTTAATCAGTATCTTTATTCACACGACC
>OX419338.1:18821529-18829029 GCA_948470475.1 Galaxea fascicularis
CTCTCCTCAGACAATTGGATCAAACTGGAAGAGTAAAGCGAAGTTCTTCCAGTGCCATGCAATGTAAACAGTGTAATTACTACCTGATTAATTTGTGGTTTCCGTCTATGTGCCACAAGGACAGAGGCCATTGGACAGAGTAAGATCTCCTTTGTGTTAACCTTAACTCCAATGCACGTAGAGGCACACCTTCAGGATTTACTTGACGCATACACTCTCGAATGCTAGACTGCTGAATACGGAGGCCACGACCCAGCAACAGTCCACTCATTCGTTTGCAGCCAACGTTTGGAAAGTTAGCTATAATATCGTTAACTGTGACATCTAACTCGGCATCTGTCAAGCGAGCATAGTTTGGTTTGAGATCTCAAAACGAAATGACAGAAGTGCACTTTGTAATGTTCCAATAGGAAAATGCCAGAATGCAAGAACAAAATAACAAAATGCAATAACACAATAACAAAACAGCAGGATTCAGTAGCAAAGAACCAAAACACATCAGGAAAGAGCAGGTTCCAATAGCAAGATGCCAGAACTCGATAACAAAAGAGCTAATTCCAAAACCAAGATGTCGGAACGCAATTACAAAACTGCAGGTTTCAATAGCATAATACCAAGTATTAATTTTGGCGGTAATCACACTTCATACAGAGGCGAAGAAACGAACGAAGAGATGGAGAGATTTTGTAAGACTGAAACGTGTTCAATGGGAGCCATCGAAGAGTTCCGTGATATGCTCGAAGCATTTCAAGCCAGATGATTTTGTTTGGAACTACACGTTGCTGAAGGACCAAGAAGCTCCATCAGTTTCGTATTTAGTGCAAGACAGCTTCGGAATTAACGCTTTCCCGACAGTTCATACTGAGGTACATGTAGCAAAGGACGAACAACCCCGGAGTAATCGAGGCAAAAGAATGGTGAGATATTTCACAAGTCTCTGTCCTGTCGTTTTAGGAATGATATGTGTGACCTTCCACGGGAAAACGTACACTAACGAGTTCCCGTTTTAGAACGGAATTCCGTTCGCCTGCCCTTTCTCAGCCATTCGAACGACTTGCGTATCAATTTATGTGGCTTGATCATCCGTTCGAACGACTTGAGTAGCCATGCGAGCTGTTCTGGTATCCGTTCAGTTAAAATCACCACCCGTTCGAAGGGCCTCTTTGATTGTTCGCTTGATCGAAGCAGACGTCAGATAATTATGTCAGATAATTGTGCCGTTACAGACTGTATGTTGCAAGATGGGATTATAAAATTGGACCCGAGGGCTGAAAGAATTAACGTCCGGTTGGTTGTGGTTTGTGTGACGTTTTGCGTGACTGATCTCTTTCAAACAACCTTGATCCCAGGCTCTCTCTCTTTTCACCTGAGAACAGAGAGAGGGTGGGTTCGATGCATGGTTGTTTACAGATGGACGAAGATTCGTATTAGTCTTTTACAATTGTATTTAAAGGGTTTAGCGAAAGACGGGCATTTCAACTGAGACTTGGGGCCAATTATTTGCATTATTGAATAACAACACGGCAAACAGAGCATAGGCTAAAACGATATACAGTTTTTCCAAAAAAATATGTCACTGAAAAATCGGACAAAACTTATTTTAAACCATGCATTAACAGCTAAAACAAAATTGCAGACAGTAACTATGGTAATAATGTTGAAAATCGCGCCGACGTCTACGGTGTTGTTGAATATGCAATTCGCTACGGGAAAACAAATTTTGTGAGTGAGTTCTTTAGTTCAATTAGTCTGTTCAAATTTCGGTCCATTCTTCTTGCGTTCACACAAGCCATTCACTCCGTCAGGCAAGTCGTTCATATAAGTCTTTTGCTTGTTCGAGCGAGTCGTTCGCTCGTTCGAGCAAGTCGTTCGCTCATTCAAGCAAGCCGTTCGCTCGTTCATTCAAGAGAGCAAGTTCCCAGAATATTCCGTTGGAACCGGACGTGGTGATAAAAAATATTTCGTTTCTGAAGCGGTTCGAATTGACAACAAGGACCACGTGGAATTTGATTTGGATGAGTTGAAAGAACTTGGAATTGAGAGTATTATTGAGAAGCTCAATGTTCTTGCAGAGAAATTCAGTGACAAAGGACTGAGTACCCTGCTTCAGGGGCTCAAAATTCAAAGTCCTCTTCAGAAGCTGCCGAGGGCCCTTTTGACCCTACGGCTTCAGTTATTTTGCCAGAAGTTGCTTCGGCAAATGAGATTTTGGAGGAAGAGTTCAGGCTTCCCTCAGTCTTTGAGGAGACCGAAAGTTTTGGGCCAAATGTGACCGAGGTCATTGCCCAACGTATTAATGATGCTTGCTCAAAGAAAGCAATGGATACTGAGCTAAAGGAGCTTTATGAGAAATATAAGACCCCTGAAAATTGTAAGTACTTGTGTGTGCCTAAAGTGAATTTGGAGCTGTGGCACGACTTGTCTAAAAAGTCTAAATCTAAGTACTTGGGTCTTCAAGAACTTCAGAAAGGAATTATTAAAGCAACTCAGCCTGTAATACAGTTGTTTGAGTTGGCCTTCAAGGCTCGTAATGAAAAGACTCCAATACATCCTAATTCCTTTCTGCCTATATTAGCAGATGCTATTACCTTTCTGGGGCATGCCTCGTTCCTAACCTCTTTGAAACAGAGAGAATTTTTGAAACCTGAGATTGCTAAGCCTTATCAGTCTGTTTGTAACAAGTCGAATGCGGTTGCGACTTGTTTGTTTGGGGATGAATTACCAAAGTATATCACAGAAATCGGAGAGGTCAACAAGATATCGAGGAAGGTATCTAGCCGCCCCAATTCTGTCAAGCATATGATTGGTTCTTACAAGAGAGGGCCTGATGCATCCAACAATGCCTACCAGCAGAGGTTCGGTAGGAGGACGACTTTTTTAGGTTACCGAAGTCGTGGAAGTTGTTTTCTGCTAACAGCACGATCAACTTCAGTGACCAGCACCAAGTCATAGAAAGACAAAGTGTAAACGAAGTATATAGGTGCTCTTTACCTTTGAAACAAGCTGGCAGTTTATCCAGTGATTTACCCCAGTGGAGGGAATTAACAAGCGATCCTTGGATCTTACAAACCGTCTCAGGATATCATCTTGAGTTTGAATTGCTTCCTTATCAATTTAAGTTTCCTAAGCTTCCAACGTTTAGTGAAAAGGAAACGGCCTTAATTCAATCTGAGATTCAAAAGCTTATCTCTAAGGGAGTCATAACTGTAGTGCCTCCCTCTGATAATGAATTCATTTCGAAAATCCTTTTGGTTCCCAAGAAGACTGGTGATTTTCGTCCAGTCATTAATCTAAAGCCATTGAATCAGTTTATGCAGAAAATCCATTTTAAGATGGAGAATATTCGCATGGATTTAAACTGTATTTCCGTTGGGGACTTTATGATCTCTCTTGACCTTAAGGATGCATATTTTAGTATTCCTATTTTCAGATCCCATAGGAAATATCCGCGCTTTCTGTGGGATGCCAAGCTCGATAAATGAAACAGAACAGAAACATATCTTGTCTAAATCAAAAACAACTAAGCTTAATCACGTAATCAAGTTCTCTTTGATTGAATGTTCAGTGTTCATCACATCCCGAAAATTGACGTTTACATTGAGAGTGATGCCAGTGTGGCCGGTTGGGGTGCTTTGACTGGTAGTTTATCTGCTTTTGGCAGATGGTCGCAAAGTGAGTCAGAACATCACATTAAATTCACTACTTGGAGCTTCTAGCTTCCTTTCATGCCCTCCAGTGTTTTGTTTCTAATTCAAAGTCTATTCATGTGAGATTGGCAATTGACAACTCTACGGCTGTAGCCTACATCAACAATTTAGGGGCCACAAGATCCCCTTTGTTAGATTCCTTGTCCAGACCTATTTGGGTGTCGTGTAAGTCTAGGGACATTTTAATTACTCCTCAGCATGAACCGGGCAAGATTAATACACAAGCTGATACTTTGTCGAGGGAAATCTCCTCCAATTTGGAATGGTCCTTAAATGATGAGGTTTTTCTTAAATCATTTCTAAGACCTTTGTACCTGAGATTGATCTGTTTACTTCCGGGCTTAATGCAAAGTCTGAGAAGTTTGTCTCTTGGCACCCTGAGCCAGGTGCAATGGCTATAGATGCCTTTGCTTTGTGCTGGACTAACATGAGTTGTTATGCCTTACCTCCATTCAGTTTGCTACCTCAAGTACTAGCCAAAATTCGCAACGACGAAGCCAATGTTTTACTAATCGCCCCTGTATGGCCTACCCAGAGTTTGTATCCACTTCTGTTGCACCTGCTGAGAAATCAACCAATTTTGTTACCTCATTTAGACAACTTTCTGAGTTTCCCACACAGCCTGGAGCAACACCCACAACGGCACAAACTAGACCTGGCTGCTTGGACGTTATCCGGAAAGCCCTGTCAGACAAGGGACTTTCAAAGGAGTCTATTGACATCATCTGTGCGTGATGGACAACCGGCACTGGAAAGCAGTACAAGGGAGTGTGGTACAAGTGGTCTAGGTGGTGTCATTAGCGGCAAATTGATTTACTTCAAGCCTCTATCTACCAAGTTGTTGATTTTCTAACTGAATGTTTTCATGAAGGCAAAGGAAAAAGTACAATTAACAGTTACCTTTCTGCACTTTCTGCAACGTTCTGTTCCATGAATGATGATCAACCGCCTCTCGGTTCTCACCCCTTGATAGCAAGATTGTTGAAACGAGTTTACATCTGAAACCACCAACTCCGTGGAGCATTATGGGATAATGCTTCCCAACCCTTATGCTCCAACCCTGGGTCTTCTTATGGACCTTGGCCTATTCTGGCACTCCAGGAAGAACTGGTTGTCATGCCGTTTCATGGGGTTTTATATCACCGGTAATTTGCATTTGAATAACTTTTTTTAAACGTGACTGCTGACCAGTAGGTAGGTAGGAGGTATGCATAATAGACCCTTCTCCAAAATAGTGCCGACCGAGGGAGGACTGGAAACTGGAGGTAAGCATGGAAGACGGAATTCAACAGAACGCGAATTTCATTACAGATATTTTGGATTGCGCGAGCAATTGGCTCGAAAACAAAAAGGGAAAGAGAAAAGGGGACAAGTACTACCTAGAAACGTACCTTGAGGACGTTAAGTTGTTGTTTTCAGCTGATTGTTGCGTCATAAAAGCAAAATGTTATCGCTCGATGAGGAAAACTGAAGCTCCTCACTCCCTAAAAATTGTATTTGATAGCGCCGAAGTTGGCACAGAGGCTGCCACTCAGTGTTCATGTAAAGCTGGAACAGGAAAATGCCAGCACTTAGCGGCATTATTTACCCACGTAATGGCAAAACTGCGCGATGATGACTCGCCAACTTCGCATCTACAGCAGTGGCATAGACCTCGAGGCCTTTCACTGGAACCACAGAGATGGTTTGAATCCGAGTTTGTAAATCCACGCATCGATCGCACACCTCGCGAAATGGCACCAAAGACTGTACAAGAGTATCTATATGATCCAAGACCCGTCGAGCAACGAGTTATTACAGAGACAGATGTTAAAAAACTTGGACAGAATATCTCTGTTAACAGCCCCACCACTTATGCTTCTTGGCTCCAATACTCGAATTCAGCGCAGTACCAGTCTCTTCCATGGGGAAATTTCTTAAAGGGAAGTCCGTTAGCAAATCAGTTAAGAGATGTCTATCCCCGTAGCGTAGTAGAGACTATTTATAGTGAAGACCTAGAAGAAATTAGTTTACCAGAAGATGTAAGAAAAGGTCCACCACCTTCCCTTCCAGACGAAGAGAAAGCGTTTCTAGCAAACATTATTTTATCTCCAGAAAAGGCCATTGACATCGAAAAAAACACCAGAACTCAGTCGAGCTGCTCAGCTTGGTATCAAGAGCGGGTATTTAGAATCACTGCCTCAAGATTTGGAGATGTTGTTTCTAGAAAAACCCCAATTAATGACAAATTCTTACATAGTCTATTTGCACTAACAAAGGTGCAGACTCAGGCCATGAAATATGGATTAGATATGGAACCAACAGTTGTAAAAGAGTTTAAGGAGTTGACAGGACCTCAAGTGGAAGTTTTCAAATGTGGCTTGCTGGTTCATCCTGATATTTACTGGATGGGTTGCTCACCCGATGGAATTATTTATGATCCTAATGAAAGTCCATCTGTTGGTATTCTCGAAATTAAGAGTTTTTTTTCATTGAGGGGAAAGTCCATTGATGAATGCTTAAACCTGAGAAGAGACCTCTGTATTTATATAGACGAAAATGGTGCTATAAGACTCAAACGTAACCACAAGTTTTTCTTTCAACTTCAAGGCCTAAAGGGGATTTCTGGGTTGTTATGGAGCAAAATCTGTATCCATTCAAAAGAGGGGTCACAAAATCTGTTTGTAGAAAAAATTGAGTTTGATTCTGGAGTCTTTCACAACCTTGCTTCAAACGTTCATGAACTAGATTTTTCTCAC
This sequence comes from Galaxea fascicularis, assembly GCA_948470475.1. Classification (NCBI taxonomy): domain Eukaryota; kingdom Metazoa; phylum Cnidaria; class Anthozoa; order Scleractinia; family Euphylliidae; genus Galaxea; species Galaxea fascicularis. Next base: position 18,827,975 of record OX419338.1, read on the forward strand.
TGTTTGCCTTACCTATTAAGGAAGTAAACAGACGAAGCACAAAAGGGGAAAAACACAGCAGAAAAACTTGACTACAATGTGCAGTCATGTTATTGTAAAACTGCAAGGAAAAATGAACATGTGCATCTCCTAAGAATGATAATACTGGTGTTACTGTACACAAAAGCTTGGTATTTCAGATTTCCATATGATAATAATAATAAATGGTTAAAATTTTACTTATCAAAAGCAAGATCAATCTTCTACACTTTCTTGGTTGATAATTGGGGACTGAAATAGCAGTAACATACCACACACTGTCCAAATCTGATTTAAAAGCCCTGAAAGGGACAAGGGCACAACATTGGAAATGTTGTTATTTTTTTAAAAGAATTATTATCATCATTATTGTTAATAGATTTCTTTTGTAAAATAATAGTGGAGAATCAGACGATTACCCTAGTAGTGGAGAATCAGACGATTACCCTAGACATAATTTCAAATATGCAACCAAAATAGATTGCAGTATATACTGGAAAGTTGTAACTTTTATTTTGTATCCTAGTTTATTTCATGTCCAGTTTTGATAGTACCTTCCATATATTCTGTTCATGTACTGTATATCCTGCCCTGTACTCTGACTACCACTTTACATAATGTAAAAAAATCTGAAATGTCTTGCTTTTTAGTGAAAAAGCTACAATTTGAAGCCCAAACCCAGCATATCACAGATTCTGCTGAAGGTTTGGAAGCTATTAAGCCAGATATTGAAGTTGACGAAGGGGGTGAAGATCTAGACGGGTTAGATGAGGTGGAAGTGGAGGACCAGGCTGAATCAGGCTCATTGTACGAGAGTCAGACGGAAACTGAGACAGAAACAGGGACAGAAGATGAAAATGGAGAGAAACCCGAAGGGTTAGAGCATAGTTTCCTTACGTGAAGCTTGTTGTTGTTATTAATGATACTATTATTAGTCTTATAAAATAGTATCACCACGGTATTATTAATTATTTAGTTCTGTTTTGCTACAATAATTGTCACCACTATAAATATTTCAAAATGCAGAAAAAAACAAC
>OX419338.1:18854029-18859029 GCA_948470475.1 Galaxea fascicularis
ATTCGAACCCTTGACCTTATCGTCAAGGTGCTGAACACGTGTTGTAGTAAGTTGACTTGGAGCAAGGCTGGAACGCGAAATGGGGTGAGTATTCCCTAGGGACAGAGAACAATGGGGATATGGTAATTATCACGTGCACAGCACGAGGGCAGGAAGCAGGGAATGACATCATCATAGGGGTCAAAGTCCAGGATGGCGCAATAGGGTTGGGTAGGTATCAAGGAATGACATCATCACATAGGTATGCGAAAGAGATTACTCAACTCCATGGCTTGTCACGCATCATCAGCTCTTTTTTCAAGAAACACTGGCGTGATGAGGTCTTGAAAAATAAAATTGATTCTAATCGAAAAACTAGCGGGAATGAATGTGTTGATTCAAAGATCAGATGAAAATGTAAACAAGAATGCTTAGCGTGAATCAACGAATTATACTAAGTTTGTAATTGGAGTGTATAGTGTATTCTTATCAAACAAGAGTGTTTTGCGTGCTTGATAAAAAAAATCCTGGCTGGATGTTGTACTTTAAAATTTAGCTCTAGCTGGCTTTGGGGAGCAGATATAATTTTGCCAGAGAAGTTAATAACCAACCAAAAAACAATTAGTGACTATTAAAATATTACTGGAGCAATATCCAATCACTTTTGAAATTTTTCTCGTTTGGGTACTCCTGATGAATTTATAAAGTCCACATGGAAGATGAATTTCTCAAACTTATCACACGGCATTTTGTCGGCAGAGCCATGCGCTTTGCTCTCATTGTGAAATCGGAAGTAAACACGGTTTTTGATTCGAGTTTTACCTTGGCTTATTGTAGAAAAAACGAAGATTGAATCAAAGCGCCAACGGAGAACAATCTTCGATTACGATGGTAAGATTGAAAGCTAATGACAGTTTCAGTTTAGTTCAGTTTATTTATTAAATATTTAATATTACAGAAATTACAGAGACACAGAGCGAAATGTGAATATAAATGAATAGACAGCGGCGCAGAGGGATCGAGACAAGAATAGTTCATTAGATGTTATTGTTGTCCCTCGAACCTTACAAGCAAATTTCAGTGACACACCAGATTCACTTGCAAAACATGTTATTGTGGTCAACATGTCACTGAGACGAAAATACAAACATCTTCTCTTAAAGTTAACCGAAATCATTTTTACCGCAACAGATTTTATGAAGTTGTATTCGGTTCCCATGGGCCTCTCGTTTCCTCGAGGTCAACTCTCAATTATAGGTAAACAAGAGCCAGTTTACGTTGTTTCAAATGATCAATTGAAGCTCAGGACTAATGATGATGAATTACACGGACTCGAAAACTAAACACACAATACAGAGACTTAAAATGAATAAAAGTCAACCGCATTTCTTTCAAGCAATTTCAAACGCTTTATTGCATTACCCAGGCCATAACTGAACGTGGGACCTCAACCACAGTTTGCAGTCTGGGTTGCTCACAATGCGCAAAGGTGCCCACCATTAACTTTGTGTTGCTGCGAGCTGCTCTTTAATAGCTCAGAGTTGCTCTGTGTTGCTCTGAGCTGTTCTTTAATACATGTAGCTCAAAGTTGCTCGGTGTTGCTCTGAGCTGCTCTTTAATAGCTCAGGGTACGTTGCTCTTAGTAAAATCATTTAATTGGTCAATGTGTCGACCGAACAACTCTATTGACTCACGGCAATGTTGCGCATTGATTGCCCAAAATTGCTGGCAACATTGTAGAGACGGTTGAGAATGATTCCAACCAATTTTAATTGAAAAGTAATTGATTCCCCTAGCAAGTCAGCTTGGGTACCCAGTGTAAAACGTAAGACCAATAAAAAGTCGCCATCATCAGTTCTCAACATAAGAATCATCATCTTTATTAAGTACAATATTAGTTCGTATAACTTGCACTGAATTCATAAAGAAATCCCTATGGAAACCACAAAGCGGCTCTAAATCAGGAAAATCTACTGACTCTCCACATTGATCTTTCATCGATGTCTTAACACATGAAGTCAGTCGTTGCAGATCTCATTTGATTTTTTAATTGATCAAGTGTAAAAAGGTTCGTAAAACTTTCTCTTCCCTGCTTCAAATGTTACGTTGTCGTCATCAGTCTATGTTCTTTAGTAATATCTTCCAAGTCAAACAGACTGTTCAACAGATACTTTCGCTTACTGATGGCAGCTTCTACAGCCTCCGTATATTCCATGTCATCGTCTTCCATAAAGTTTCGTAATGTTTTCATGACCTTTTTGTGCACCGGGTCAGTTTTTAGGTTGTGATACCACCTCAGGTAATGGAAATACAACTGTCGTAGCTTTTTGCGGTAAACAGGAAGCAGAAGGTTAGACGCTTGAGCCTGAGCATCATCCTTTGACAAACCCTGGCATAGATATTCTTCCACCTGTTCTTCCCGAGCTGAATTCACGTCATTTATAACTTCTTCTCGTAGTTTTTCCCAAGGATCAACTGTTTCATTTTCTGTATCACTGTCGTCAGTTTGTTCGTTATTTTCGCCTTCGTTCTCATCATCATCATCATCGCCATCGTTCCCGTCCTCGTCAAGGTCTTCATGTACACCATTTTCAAAAAACGTATTTCTTATGACGCGCAGAGAACTTTAGAGGTAGAAAACTGTTTTTAAAAAAACTCTTTCGAATAGTGCGTCCAATGTGTGAAAATTATCCCGACGCGGTCACATATGCAATTGCAAGCATAAAAGATTGGGAAAAACCAAAACTCTGTCTAATAAAATTTCTCGTTCGTTTTGTTATTTACTGCTGTAGTTACCATTAAATTATGCCAGCATGTGCGTGTTGCAACTAAATGACAAACATTTTACGACGAAAAGATGAAATAGAAAAAGACGTAAAATTCTCAGTACAGTACTGATAAATCTTATTCCAGCATGAAATTGGAGATTTTGCCACTTTTCGTAATTTTGCCGATTTTCTTACAATTTTATTTCGTACTCTTGGTTCACATGTAGAGCTCGCATGGCCAATTTGCCATTTTGGTTATCGTCAACAGGTGCGCGGGAAATTTGCTTGGTTACTCAGCACACAAAAGACTCGTTTCGTTGAACGTCGAACTTGTGATTTGTGTTGAATTCTGAAGACCGACTCCCTGTAATTATTATACGAACCATTTCCCAAGAATAGAATAGGCAGTAACTACAAGAGCTCTTAAAACAACGAAACGTGACGAGCAAAGCAATACATTCTGATTGTCTGGAAAGATCTTTGAAGAAACTTAAACCGCCAAGCACCATTTCAGAATTTCCAACTAGTTCAAGTCTGCAGCTGGTACAGTGTGGACGTCGTACGGGACATTTTCATTCTACTGTTCACGCTTATTGAAATTTTAGTTTCATAACTTGTATGAAAACAGTAAAAAAGCAAGTTTTACTTTACATGCTATTCACATGGCGTTGGAGTTCGCACTTCTAACGACCGAACAGGCCGAATACGCAGTTTTTGCCACGACTAAGTTCAAAGAAAAATTCGCGAGGGAACATTGGTCCATCGCAGATGTGAGCTTATTTTGTTATATATTTTTTCTGAGAATCTTTGGCTATACAGACAACGGACCCTTTGTTGTGTGACAACACGGTAAGTTGAAAGAGTGTACTCGGCTGCCCTGCAGCATGTCATTTTGCTTCAGCTCACCAGCGTGTAATTTTACTCAGTATCACACAGCATTGTTTCACAGGACACGATCCTTTGTGTTTCGTGTGCGATGTAAACAAAAGAAAATGTCTGATTAACCGTGCCAGTTGGCGCACTGCTCACACACTGGCGTGTCATTTTGCCTATTGTTTAGTGTGTCATTTTAGCGTGCCCGTGCATTCACCTTTTTACCCAAAATCCTGTGGAGGGTCACATATGTCCTTGTTAATGTCCGTTGAAGTCAGCACGCTTTCATGATTTGCAGTAAGACCACATGCTCCTGTTAAATTTTTAATTTCTTTTATTTATTGTTATAGTTATTATTTCTTTAGATGATTCACTTGACGGCAATGACATTGTTGCAGTCTGTGAGGACGGCAAAGAATGTCGTTTCTATTTGCCCGAGTTTAAGGAACGATAAAAATTTAAGAGTCTTGTCAAGGCCGAGACAGAGGAAAACCAGGTAAGCTAATATCAAAAATACAAAATTACAGCAAGAGACTATCGTGTGCTTGCTTGCTAAACTAAGGCTGTTCAGTAATCGTCCCTGTACTCTACAATATCTAATAAAAAAATATTAGTTTTCCCAGAAACGGGCATACGTCACTCCCAGAAATCTCTGAGTGCACTCCCTAAACTGGAACGTGCATGTCAAATCTTTTAGGCGGGCCTAAAAATTTTGTCAACAGATTCGTTTATGCGAAGTTGTGAATTTTAGTGTGATTTTCACTCTAGTCTTGGTGTTTTCACTGCAATGGAGTGTCAGGTTGTGGATAGCTGATTCCCTTGTCCCAATAGTTTGCAATTTATGATTCTCTAGTTACCACCGGGTCGTATCCGTTCAACTTATTAATTTGCAGTTAAAACTGAAGAGTATAACAGTTGCACATTTACTTGTCTTTCAGGTGAGCCGTCCTTTTGTAGGTTCGAATTTTGCATGGAACTTATCGCCCAAATCTACTGCAGGGAGTGTACTATCTGATAGCAGTGCTCCTGGTTCTTCTACCTCGGGATTATTGGTAAGCTACATTTTTATTGTACGTGTAAAGGTTGAATTGCTGTTTGCATCAGATACTCCTTAGAATGAAATATACAAGTTCCAGGTTAACTTTATCATTTTTATTTATTACCCACAGCAATGGGCCTCTATATATTGAAATAAGTCAATGGAAATCTTTTTAAATGCACCTACAATTATAAGGTTGGATGTTTATCGATAGTGAGGAGGTCCAAACCGAGACTGACATGTGAGAAAACCTTGAACAATACATTTATTTTTATTGATTGTAAAATTTGTTACTACTGTGTTCTTAAATTGGGATACATCACCCAAAAGAAGGAGGGGGG
>OX419338.1:18866529-18889029 GCA_948470475.1 Galaxea fascicularis
AAGTCACTAACACATGTACAGCTGTACATGTAAGTCAACATACCCTGCAGTTTGAGATCAATTTTCATCTGTTTCTCTGTAGTGTGTTAGTAATTTTAATGTGCTTGTCCCACAGGGAATTACATTTCTACTTGTCTTGGACAATAAATTGTACATAGGTTTTGGCACACCCTGATGAGTGACTATATAAATGTTGTGAATACCACAATGTTCAGATGTAAGTTGCCCAGAAAGTTAATTGTTGTCCTACCCAGCAACCATTCACTAAAAGTTGACACAATCTGTTACCATTACACTGATTGGAGGTCTGGTAATCATTTATATTTTGTAACTAATGAAGGCTGCAGACTTTCAATTGCTTTATGAGTTTTTAGACAAACGTTTTAGTGATCAGCAGTTTGTTCGTCAGTTTATTCAACTGTTCTACATCTTTTTTCAGTTTTCAGCATCTGTTGAAGACGACCTAAAGATGGGCCAACTGAGCACCAATCTGTAAAATGAATTTATTAGAGATGTGTGTACTGCCATCCTTAATTACACCATGTATCCCACCAAGTCAGAGAGAATACACATCTCTAAAGTCATTGTGCAAAAGTATCCCTGCTTGGGGGACAAAAAAATCTTGGACACGTCAAGCACCTGGGTATGTTTCTTTGTAACACTTCTCATTCCTCTTGTGCTTTAGAATTACAATAAATGCTCTCAATAATGTAATTCAGAGTTAGTTAACTCTTCTCAAATGGAAATACTTTCTACCTTGTTGCTTTCTTGTGTAGTGACTCTGTTCAGGATGGGACCACCTATAGCTTTTTGCCTTCGAAATTTTGTCACTTTTAGACATGAAGCAGGCCTAAATCTGAAGTTGACTTGTTTTCTAACTAAAAAACAATTAAATCCACACTAGAAATATCTAGATTCTCATCTATAAAATTCTTCATTTTGCATTATGGGTGCAAACAATCAAAAACAAGATTTAGAAATAGTGAGAGATACGAGAACCCTCCTACAAAGACATTCTTTGGGCTTGTGACGCATTCATTTATTCCCCGATGAACCTCTGCTTAAGAGATCGGCCACTTCTGTCTTCAGGTCGTTCACCCATTGCATTACAATCAGGAGGCTTGTAAGAAAAGAATCTTCACCCAAATGAAGACTCCATCAAAATGAACACCCACAAACTTAGAAAGGGAAACTTTAAGGTGAAGAAGCATCGCAATTTTGTCCAATTTGCGTTTGCCCATTTGTGATCAGTGATAATAATTTCTGGTCCCCTACACAGATACAATAATTGTTTCGATAACACCAATCTTTTGTGGAGAAATCAAAGTAGCCACAGCAGTTATTTCCTTTGGCTGATACAAAAAAATAAAAATTAATTCAGTATTTTTTTGTTTATTTCCTTGTATTTTGAATTTAATGTTTTCTGAGCAAAACTTCAGAATACCCGGCCACTTATTTGCATGTGGATAGTGTGTATTGTTATCTGTCTTGTTCTTCAAACGATGCCGCTACAAGAAGACAATAGTGGTCAGAAGTGGCCGGGTATTCTGAAGTTGCTCCGTTTTCTGTTATGCAACCAACAGTCTTAGTGGAGGTGGAATGGAAGCACCTCAAGTTGTGTTTTAAAAAAATTGAATTTGGCTCCTTTTTTTTAAAGCAAATTCTGGCCGATAGAAAATTGGGTGAGGTACTCCAACTTGTGTTTAATATACTAAAACGTTATTACCAGTATTCCCAGATTGTTTTGCGGCCTTGCTGGATATACAGAATTGCATTACTAAAGAGGGTTTCTCATTTCCAGTATGCAAAATGTATTCAACACATTTTCTTGTTTACATTCTTAGGGTTTGTTGGAAGTTAAAATTATGAATCACATGAAAAACTACAGCGACCAAAACGTCTAACGACAATGATGGGGATCTGAAAGGTGCAAAGTGTGAGAAGATGGCGAGACTGTCTTTAGATGCGTGGTCGCAACAGCCACCACTGCCAGAGGAGGAGACAATTGACACTCTCAAGAACTATCTTGAGAAAAAGTTGCCCTCACTCTTGAAAAAAAGAGATTTTAAATCCCACCGTGACTTTTTAGAGCATACTTACACTCTAAGAAGGATACAGATCCTGGAGAACCCTGTCCAGTAAGAGAGGTGTTGGAGAGCACATGACAGCACAAGCTATGGTGTTGTCCTGAAATAATCCTGGTGTGACACACCACCATTGCAATTAATTATCAACATGTAGCCTTAAGATGTTTTGACTTTCATTGCTCTGGTACATAAAATTATTATTATTATATTCAATGGCCATTTATATCACAGGCCCAAAGACCATTTGGGCAGGAGGCTATCAGTTATCATTGGTGATGTTTGCTGTGCTAAATTTTTTACCCAGAGGTGACTAACTGATGGGGTTTACCTCAACTATAACATGACACAGTATTGATTTTTGCTTTGAAAGCTTCCTCACAACGATGACAGTAAAATTTCTCAGGCTAACCAAGCAATGAAAATATAAGATTGGAAGTCAGTAAGTGAAAATTCATCAGTATCACTTTCATTGATCAGTTAGGCAGGGGTTTCATTAAGTTTTTGTGCAGGAGGTCAGTGGGATTTTTCAGTCGGCATTTTTAGTTTTTCTTATAAAAGAAAGTAAAAAGAGAAGACAGAAAAAGCTGGGAAAGTTCTGGATAAGTCTCGTTCATAGCCGGTCATTTTGCCCGGTGCCCAGCCCTTAATGAACCCCCAGGTTAGGCCAGTTTATTATTGTAGATTGTTGCAGCTGTGATTGATCATTTATTTCGTTTGCAGTTAAAAGGGGAACTGTATCGGATCTTTGGGGATGATGAAATTCCGCAAAACATCAGAAGACCTGGGGGCCTAAGATCCTAAAGTATGCAGAGTAGAAGAAGGGATGGAGCACATACCTTGACACAATGAAAGCTACTCTCACTGAAGAGGATGTAAATCCTACAGGTAAGTAAAAAGGAGGGATGGCTATCTGCAGTATTTAGTACTGTAGTCAATAAGATGTGTGACAACTTAAAGCTACTCAGGGTTGTCAAAAGTATCCAGCTGCAAGTGAGCATTGCCACCTACTTTATTATCTTGGCTGGCTACTCTGGTGGGCTGTTGTTTGGAAAAGTTGACATTACTCTAAAAATTCCATACACTGTTTAAAACCCATTGTCCAAATACAAGCTAGTGCTTATGCAACAGTGGCAACTACAATAGAGATTGATAAAAACTTCTTCACAGAAACAAAAAAAGCCAAGCTATCTGTATTGCATTTCCTGTCACTGATAGCTGCATCAACAAATTTATTATGAAATCATAGTACAGCGATGTATAGCAGAAGGTGCATTACGTCTATGCATGTAAAATGCAAAACTTTCCAAAGTAGCTAGCAAATGACATTCTGAAGTCATTTAAGCCGAGGCTGCTGCCTAACAGTCGCCCAGTCACCTGGGGTGCCTTATTTGCGAGCGCAGGCGACCAAATTTCTGAACAAGTGGCCCTAATGGGTGCCTTACTTGATTCATCCTCACTTTCTTGTAAATTTGATCCCAGCTGGATTTAATTAATTCTGGGCTCTTGAAAAAATGACTCGGGCTACTAACTTTTAATGTTGGAAGCCCAAAGTGCTTCCAGAAAACTTTCTTAGGCAGCAGCCTTGTAAGCAAACAAATACAGTGTATAGAGATCGTCAGAATCAGATATGGCTGCAATAGTGACTATTATAACTCTGTGTTGTCCTGTGACGTCGACTTTTATGCACTTTCAATTTAACGGTTTTTGTGATATTTGTGTTAATAGCGTAATTTAGTATATTTTGCCCACGTATATTTCGGAGTCATCATTGTGGATTAAATTCTTGATGAATTGACTTATGTTATTTTTAACAGAAATTTGAGATCAAACAGTGTTGGTTTTAATCAACAAATTACTGAAGCAAAAAGGAAAAGGATCTCAACAGGAAGTGTTTACAATTCTGCCAGTACGTGTCTGTAGTCTTTCCTGTTGGCAGCTGCATTTTACCAAAAGCTCATAAGGGTCTGATGCATACTTGTTTTGGGGTGTATTGTCCAAAATATATAGAAGTGCCAGTCACTTCCCCATTTGCTATTGGAATTGTTTAATGATTCCAATTTATACAAAGATTTTTTTCGTTTCTTCTTCTGATGGCAAGCAATAATATTGATTATCTGCCATTTAATATCAGTAATTTAAGGCATTTTCCAGCAGGGTACAAAAAACAAAAAGAACTAACTAGGTAACCTGTATAAAGATTTAGTGAACCAGCCAACCACCCAATTCTATGAACCCACGACCTTCCAGTTACTTGTTTGAAAGCTCTAACCACTGAGATATGGGTGACTCATATGGAGAGCAGGTCGCTCACCAAAGCAAGCAACCTGCTCACCATGTGAGTCATCCAAACACTGTAGTTATCAAGTCATGCATTCGATTCCTGCTTGGAGGCTAGGAATTTTTTTTTGAGAATTTATGTGTGTAAAGAACTCTCTCATTATTATTATTATTATTATTTCGTTTGAGATTTTAAGAGTGCATGTCCAGAAAAATCAAAAATTGAGTGGCAAATTTCAAAATTTCAAAATCGCTCAAACTTTGGCTATTAGTGGTCCATATTGGACTATTTATCGCTATGTAGTTCATTTGTCGAATGGTGTTTTGTTTGGCGGAAAATTGTGATACTTGATCTTGGGACCAGAGCTCACTAAATTAGGCATTTTGAAACTAACGGCTTGCCGTAACTATAACCCCAGAAGACATCCAGTTGCAATCAGGTTATTGCACAACTTTTACAGGTTGACATGACATTTGAGAAACAATAAGATATTGAGCTAGACCCGAAGGAAAACCCTCTGTTTTTCCGTGGAAATTACTAGCGAAATTCCAAAAATAATTTACTCTACTACCATATAATTGAAAATAGATGAGCTTTTAGCCGATGCAATTTTTTTTCTGGGGAAATTAGATTGTGCTATATGAGAGTGCTCAAAATTGCGATATTTCGTGAATTCAGACAAGCGATTGCGTGACTGACCGTGACCGGCAGTACTATCATTGCAGCCCAAAACAACCAACGGAATGAAAATTTCTTTGATTGCTACCATTTCTATGTTTAAAATAGCTGCCAATTGTAAAGAATTTAAAGTTTAGAGAATCAAGATTTGATCATTGATCACTAGGGGCTACGCAATTTTGGATCTAAAAGTCTTGAAATGAACTATTTGTCATTGTTCTTATGGTTGCTAATTATAAACAAGTTCAAGTGTTATCCCAGTTTTAGGAAAATTTCCCACGGCGTGTCTCACGCTACGCAGCTCAGCAATATGGCGTTTTCATGTTCTTTTCAGAGAATAACTGGGACAGACTGCTCGTTTGATAGGCTAGATAAAAGCAAGAGCCTTGAAATTGTTGTTTTAAGGAATTGTTCAAAAGACATTTCGAATCATTGTTCTAACTAGTCATTTTCTGGAGTGACAACGGAAAGTGAATTTATACTTGCTAGAGTGGGTATTTTTCGCGAGGAAGAGACGCAGAAATTAGACACAATCTGCTCGCACCACAGGTGTGAACTCGGACTTGGCTGGCGGCGAAACTCTAACAAGTGGTGTGTGCCGCAAATCTTATCCCAACATGGAGCAAATAGAAAAGCGGATCGCGGAATTTCGAAACAAATTATCAGAGTACATCTTTAAGACGACAGGGAAATTTTTCCAGTTGGATCAGGTGAGCTTTGCCGTTTCAGATTAGAGATAACCGTTTTCAGAACTAAATTAACACGTAAATCAGTTGGCATGCAATACATGCTAGGTTAAATTATGCTGGAACTGAAACTGGTTGTTTATTTCAAACGACCTTGATTTTTGACAGTGCAGATTCAGGACTTGACTCTATGTATCTTATTCTTTGTTTCAGCTAAATGGTATCCGCAGCAACTGTAGACTGCGAAACTACAGGGCACGCTAGGATTGTCACAGAGGAATGATAGCATCCAGCATTATCCTGACGAAAGTACGCCCTGTTAACGTCTGAATACTCAGCTTTGATTGAACTAAGCACATCCTGCATGATGGCTATTATGGACAGGCTGTCTTGACTACATGACTGAATGACGTGAACGAATCCTTGTTATTGTAGCTGGTCATGAGATCGTCGATACACAACGGACATGTGCCATGAAATTCCATGCTTACCGAACCAGTCTGATTACAACTCACGGTATCTGTGGTAGAAACTTCATTGCCCAGTCGTTGACAATTAGTACTGTCTCATTGTCAAGAAGGTCAAGAATATCCAGTCGCGCTTGGTCTTGGTTAAAGGATCATACTATGTGGCACTGCCATGATCTGATGGCAAGCTTCGATGACTGCATGATGTAATTTGCTTCATCGTGACCGTCATTAGACGAAAAATGGCAACCGTTGATACGATTTTCAATATCTTGTAGAGTTTCCTTCAGTGCTTCACACTGCTCACAAGAATCATCGTGATTGTGTTGACACTTTTGTTGGTAGCTTGGATCGCCAGCATTGCTTAGTGAGAACACTACACAATGGTCTGGTATCCTTGCTTCTTTTTCTAGATGCACCTGCAATTAAATTAATCATTAAGTTAACCATAAGGCCGAGATTAGTAACGTATTTCGGCGACCTGTAACGCACAACAGCACTAAAACAAGGACGCGACTCTTAGCACATGATAGTTACAGTCACTGTCATATTCTTTGCTGATTGTAGGTGACTCCTCAGTTTCCTAAACATGTTAATTAATAAAGAACAAATAAAGGTGTTCTTAACAATTAAAACAAAAATGCAAATGCATTCTATGCCAGACGAAAGGAGTCACAGTAAGATTACTGTACATGTGTTGCAGTGTTTCTTCAAAAAAAGCCTGTATGGACATTAATTTACCTTGGTAAGTTTCGTTTATATGATTTTTTACCTTAATTTAATTTTGAAAAATTGAAAACAAGACACAAACGTACAATGTTCCACATTCTACAATGATTCGTTACAGGCGATTGTCTTATAAATTCCTTAGTCAGTGACTAGACGGAAGTGAGGAGGAGAGGAGAGTACGTTTTCTTGAAGGGGGCCTTTCTCTTTTTTCTAATTTTCCTCTTACCTGCCTTACACCACTAGTTTCCATTGATTCTTCGGGTTGTTTCACCTCTTCACTCCCATCATCATCTCTGCTGTCCTCTTGAATTCTCGTCAGATGAGTAGAGCATGCGTAGCAAATGGCTGAGGTGAATGAAAATATGTCTATGTTGGCAATGTCTCCTCCATTAGCAGTATTTTAGAGGAAAAAATAGGCCTATTTCTGCCATCTGTCACTTTCTAGGGTTCTGCTTAGAAATTTCAGTACTTTACAAATACAGAGAATCACTGTGGCTCAACCCACAATAAATTTAAAGCGGGCTTTATCGAAACATCAACAACCACAAATATCAGTCGAGCATGAAACATGTTCCCTGGCGTCGCGCTAACACCGAGATGATAGTGGTCGTACTTTTTGAGTATATTTCGGTCTGACTGTTTGGTGCACCACAAGCGCTTCGCTTGTTTTATGCAAAGGAACTCAGGGAAGTATATCAATCTGTAGTCATGTATAACACAGCCAAACTGTTCTCCTTCCCGATAACGTTTGACCTGTAAATCTGGTACGTACAGAAATGTCTTAGCCTATACTGCTCGACCAACTTAATTCCAGATTTCATTAAGTTCAGCGCTGTCATAAAGGCTGGGCATAAAGGGCCGGAGACTGGAGGCTTTCCCCTCGAATTTTTTGTGTATCTCCACCTACTTCAAAATTAAGTGACAGCCCTGAAGTTGACAGAATCAAAAACTAAACTGATAAAATCACTTACGCAAACCAACCACAATTAGTTGGCAAGTTTCTTTCAAAATAAGTGAGGACAAACTACTCTTAATCCTGCGCGTTCCCTTCACTCTTGCAGATTTATGTACAAGCAACGGCTTTGGTACCGAGCATATGACTTTTCCTGTTTGCCATCTTATCCCATATTCAGCCCGGTGACGAGGGCATAATGGTTAAAAACTGATGGGACTCATCCAAAGAAAAAATTCCTGATCGGGAAAAACGATACTGAGTTAAAGAGTGAAGTCAGCACCACTGAAAAGTACCTGCAAGTAAATTAAACATCATTTACCTGCACGAGCCAGTAGAAGTTTCATTTCATTTTCTGATGATGGATCTTCACTTGTGCCACACACTTTAAGATGTCTTGTAATGTCTTGTTTGCATTTTGCGAGAGGAATACATTCAGATTGACCAGGATAATCCTGGCTAACACCACAAGTAGAATTGCCATTGACAAGAGTCGAAAATCTACACTGCATTGTTTTTCCAAGCGATAGAATTAATTTCCGTGCGTCTTTCTTCCCTTTGTTTACATTTACATTGAATTTGTTTACATTACACGCTCTGTTGCACACGGCATCCGAGGGGCTCCAGTTAAAATGTTATCACTTACCAGCGTTTTAATTGGCAGAGCTGACACTTCATATCTTACAAATGTAATACCCGTTCTTTTATGTAGTATAATTGTTTTTTCAAGTTGTAAAATACCAGGATCGGTTTTGAGCGCTAAAGTTAAATTATTCAAGTTATTTTACTTAATCGTTTTACACAGACTTGAAGCTTTGGAAGTCTTCTAAACATGTGAGAAAGATGAAGGAAAAAGGAGCTTTTGCGCGTCTGTGTTCTTTCATTGAAATTGTTTGTAATTCTGGCCATTTTGCAGAATAAAAATTCTATTTTTTGGCGAATTTTCGAACTTTTCTAAATTTCTCAAAATGTAAAGCGCTTAGGGATTTCTTTATACCATTTCTTGAAATAATTCATCCAAAGGGTTGTTTGTGTGAAATAAGCGAAACTTCGATTTTTTTGAACTGATTTGAGATTCTCGATATTTTCCGACTTTGGCTCTTAAGCATATTGTTTAAATGTGAACACTTGTTGAAAATAGAGGAAACAAAGTTCCAAAAGTTTTTATAATATAGAGTCCAACAGTTTTTATAACATATGCATTAACAGTATATCGTAACAAAATAGTCAAGTGTTGACATGATATCGTAATTAAACCTTGATATCCAAAACATTAAAGTTTTCAGTATAATACAAAAGAGTATGATCCACAAGATGATAAAGCAACTCTCTTCCTAAGACCGAGTGATCCATAGAGATTACACCGGGATACATCTTTTCGTGTAGAGGATGATCAATTTTGAAAACTTCTTCTTGGTCATCCATCTTAATGACTATCTTCGCAACAACTTTTGTCTGACGGGGGTCTGTCTTCATCATGTAGCCACAGTGTTTACAAATGATCATATTTGTGCATGTTCCTTGGATTATACCTTTGCTACATTGGACACACTCTAAATACTTACATGTAGTTATCTTCCGTATGAAGTTAACCTCGGTTATCTTGAGGGTTTGTTGTGGCTCCAGGACTTCACTACACGTATTTCTTTGTAGATCACGTAACAGTTGATCATCAATGGCTTGAATGGCCGTACGCATAGTGGTTGAAAGCTTCTTTCGGGACGTTCTATTTTTTATCCGCACCCCCCCCCCCCTAAGGAAGGCAGGTTCTAAAATCAAAGGTTCGGATTTCAATTTCGTTCCATTTTATACCACTCGGATTTTCCCCTCTAAGCCTTAACACCTAAGGAAGGCAACAACTTAATTCGAGGGGTTCAGATTCTTCAATATGTTATACATACTCACAGACAAGCGTGTCCACTCTTGAATCCATTTGATTAATTTATATTTTTCTTTCTTTCTTTGTTAGTCTGTCACGTGACTTAATTTGCTCTGGTTTCAAGTCCTTTAACTCGCTAAATCAGGAAATTTAAAATGAAGTGAGAGTATTGGTTTTTTTGGCAAAAGACTTTAAAAAATCCTTCTTACTTAATCATTTAAACTTTTTCATGCGCTATATACTCGTTTCTTCTTATTTGTGTTTTGTTTTGTTTTGTTTTTATATTTTTATTCTCCTTTTTAACGAAAATGCCGTATAATCTATTTGCATACCATTACTGTGAATTCACATAGTACACTTCATATTCTTAATAAGCCTTGGCTTTTATATAGGCTCCCTTGCCATAGCCATTTCTAACAATAGTCATCTGGCTTTCAAGTACAAATGCACATTACTTTTTTTTTTGCTGTTGTTGTTGTCATGCAATATCATGATTATCTGCTTAGTCAACATTTTCCCTTGATTTTACTGTTTTGACAACTATCAATCAATATTGGATGACGTCTTCTCGTGTAACCAATTAAAATGTTGGGCTATATCTGCAGAGTAAGTGTGTCAAGTTTCAGATTTGAAGGTAAAAGAGAAAAGAAGTTCTCGCAGTTCAAAGTAGAAACAGTCACCACAAGGGGTTCATCTATGATTTTGGGGTTTTTTATGGCTACAATATTCCAAGAAATGATGACAATATTTTGTGCTGGATGGAGTAACGTCGGGCACTGGCAAGGCCCTAAAGACGAGAGGAACGCTTGATTACTGTTAATTTTGTGGTAGATGGAGTAACGTCAGGCATTGGCAAGGCTTTGAAGACGAGAGGAATGCTTCATTTCTGTTGACTTTTTTGCTCGATGGCTTGATAGTTTATGATGGAGACGTTGTAACAATACTGTCCACCATGGGGCACTCACCAGGGATTGGTTATGACAGCTCACAGTAATTGTTGCGTCCTCTCGTCATTTGCGAGGTGTCATGGGGGCACCAACCCCACTCATTGTTGCCAGGATATCATCTTTGTTCTTGTTGGCGGGGTTCCCTGGTCCCTCCCAAACCTTTTTATTGAGATGACCATTATTTATTTTGTTTTTATGTTTTTTGATATGACTTTTCCGGTAAATATTTAATTCCTTGGACCAACGCCGGTATTTCTTCCTCTTTGTTGTTAATTGTTTTTTATTTTTTATTATTTGTTACGTTTTTTCAACATGTTTTTAATACAACCGTTGGAACCACTGCTGTTTTTGTTTTTCACTGTTTTTGTTGCTTGAATATTGTCTTCACTTTCTCTGTGCGGTGCTACCCCCCTTCCACTTCCAGAATATAATGCAGGACCTCGTCACCTTTGAAGATATCATTAACTTCCCTTCTTTTTGGAGTTTCATCGAAGGTGGCAAATCTTGCCTCAATTGTGCTTGCTTGTGCTGTCGACCATTGTTGTTGGTACAAGGATCTCGTCGCAGAGTCAAACCCTGACTTGAATTCGCCAGTTTCATCCAGAAACTTGTGGAAAGCTGTTTTTGATTTGTACTGGATGTGATGGTAGATAGGTTTCACTCCTCTTAATCCTTGGTTGACATCAGTTTGATGTCTGCTTTATATGCTGGTTTCCCACTGTTGATTTCGTCCTTAAATACTGCTTCGATGACAATTTTGTCGTCATCGCTCAGTTTTCTGGAGTCCCTTTCCTCTTCTCCCTCCTCCTGCTCTCCTTCACTCTGCTGTTCTTTCTTTCTTTTAAAAAATCGCTTTGGATAGTCTGATACTTCCAGTAGATAAAGCAGCACTTACATCTTCTGTGTATGTGACATCTGGCTCCTTGTTGTAAACAACGTCGATAGAATCATTGTCCGGATCGAATCCTTGAACCTCAGCTCTAAACCATCCTGGTCGCCATCCCGATTCGTTTACGTCCTTTGTGTTCCATTTAATTAATAACTGTGCACCGATCTCTGTTACTTGGTCGTACAGTTAAGATGCAGCCACATCTTTTCTTGGCATTTTCAATGTTCCTTCTTTTACACTATTGTCTACTTGCATCGTGTACTCCTTGGAAGGCTCACATACGTACTCCAATGTTATGATATTGGATTTCTTGTTGTACATGCGGACTGTCGCAAGGTACCAGCCAGGTTTCCAATAGAGAAGGTTGTCGTCCTTTTCGCCATTCAACTGTGACTTTAGGGCCAACAGAGCGCATTGCCCGGGTATTTCATGGATCATGTTTATCACTATGGCCCCGCGTGATACTCAGTAAAAAATAATAAGTGTAGGTTGTCAAACTATATTACTTGAAGACAATCAGCATGCCCCTCATTTGCTTTCTCCGGCTTTACCACCCCAGCAGACTCACAAGGACGGGACAAAGAAACGGTTGATTTTTCTAAAGTTTGGAAGGCCCTCTCTCTGTATTTAATGCTGTCACTCATAATTGCCTGTTCTTTTTGCTTCCATATCAGAGAGTTCATGATCAGGTCAACTAAACTTATAAGCTCGTCTGCTTCCTTTCCAAATAGGAGGTGCCGTGTGCCGGAATGCACCACCAGTACCCGGAGTATAAGTTGGTCTTTTGTGCCCTCGGTGGGTACATTGAAGAACTTTAATATTTGTTTCAGTTTAGCTGGCAGAAGCTTTCTGATTTCTCTCGCATGAACAGGCATTTCTGAAATGTCATCGCTGAAGTCACAGATCATTTCTAGCTCATTCATTCCTCTTTTCTTCACAAGCCGGCGAACTAGAGTATGCTTTGCCCCCCTTGAATCGAGGCCTTCTTTTGACAACTTTTCCTCTAGAATGCTCCTTCTATCGTTGTATAGTGGATGATACTTCCACCTCTCCTTTTCGAGTGTGTTGTTAAAATCGTCGTCCATTTCCTTCTATTTGTTTTCCAGGTACGATTTCATTTCTTCTAATGAACACCAAACTAGAGGTGACAGGTTTTTATGGCCACCGGGCTAGAATCGAGAATGCCAAGAAATGCCAGGTCCAGTATTCGTGATGGAGAAGAAACATTTCAGGTTCTTGGTTCCATGGGCCATCAGAGAGTTGAACGCGCTCCTCGTAAGGAAGGTAATGAATTTCACCGCCTGCTGTATAAAACCGAATGTCATCTGGGACAGGTTTTAATATAAGGCGTTGCCAAATCCGATTGGTGCTAAATATGCCCGTGGTGTACTTGTCTAGCCAAGAATATCTGTTTTCCTCTCTGTCCGCTTCCAAAGTGCCATAGTCTTCGGTGTACAAACCACTTGAAGATTTCTGGTTATTTCATTATCCTCGGCCTTGTACTTCCTTTGGAACTCTGCTTTCCTTTTTTCGTTCATTTTTAAGAAATGCATAAGGTCCTGTTCATCCTTAAAAACGAAATTTTCTTTTGGTCCAATGCCGTGAATAACTTGAATGTGTTTGCTGATAAAACTCCACCTACATCACTTGCTAAATTCTCCATTGTTGCCATGTGCTCCACACTGTCTGGTTCCTTTTCTGCAATTCCTTCTCTTCAGCAGCATGAACCCTCTCCACAGGGTTTTGCTTGCTGTGATATTCGGCAAAGGAAGCTATTACCACCTTGTTGACGCTCAAGTATTTTGAAGTCTAACCATAAGCATTCTTACTGCTGGATTTCGTGGCATTTCCACTCCATTATCGACAACAAACATAATGTTTGATTTTAATTTTCCAGTGTCGGGGTTCCGAAAAAAATGTTCGAGTGAAGGCTTAGAGAGGAGATAAAGAAATTCCTTTACATGCCTGAAGATGGTTTTGGGTTCGTAATAGGAAAGATTTAAAACTGACACAGCTATCACTGTACGCTTAACGTGAATAGTAGTCTCTTCTCTGCCTTTTGAACTCAAACGGATTTCTTGAACCTTCTCACAGTTTAAAGAAACAGTTCAACTAGTTTCCATAGTTCTTAGGAAGAGATGTGTTATTGCAGTAACTGCATTTGATCTTTACTGGTCATAAGTATGATCAGGGTACTCTTTCTTACCCCACATCTTACCCCAAAATTGGAATCAGCTCTAATGACTTTCTTCACATCTTTAGAATCCACACAGTAGTTTTCTGGGGATTCTGCTGCTTCGTCTAAGATGTACTTAACATTTGCAGATGTCCAGTGGATGTTGATTACCAAATCGTTTATGGGTGCAGTGTTGGGTGCTTTGTGAAGCAATATGCATGCATTAATTCTGCGACCCTCGTGATGACGCTGGGCTTGAAAAGTCCCCTTTTTATAACTTTGCGTGTAGTTATAGCACAATGAAAGGCTAATGGAAAAGTTGTCAGGAGCGAGAGCCAAGAGAGTGGCACGTGCATCTCATCTTGGTCTTATCTGTTGCTCTGTACAGCGTTTCTCTACGTAGCTTGGAATGGCTTTCCAGTCCACCTCCTCCCCTTTTGATGGAATCTCCCTCCCCAAACTCGTACTTGAGGATAGCTGCTAAATCGGGAAATTCGTCGATTTTTAAAGCCCTGCCCGTTTGGTCTTTGCTGCATCATGGAATCTTATGAAAAGCGCCTTTTTCTGTCGTTCGTTTAATGATGCGTATTCACGAACTTCTTTCATACTGTTTTCTGAGAGGTCGTTAAATTCGTCAAGGTATGCGGGCACCTTCCCCAGCCACTTTTAAACGGATCTCTTGTTCTTTACTCCCTGGAGTTTTGCTGCAAAGGAACACTTGTCATCTTCACTAAGAGAAATTTAACCGTGTCCCTATCTCTTTCGCTATCCAAGTATTCAAGTGCCCCCTTAGACACATCAGATATTTGTGTTTCGATATGATCGTTTATGACTTCTGCGCTAACCGTTTTGGTCAGGCCAATAAATCGTTCCAGCACTTCCGACAGGGCCCCCCTTTTTTGCTCTATGATGTATGCCTTCCTCCTGATGTAGAGTTGAACGACATTAAGGGGTTTTCTGATATCTTTATGGGTGCTCTTTTTGTCTCGTGCTTGTGAAGGAGCTTTCGTTTTGTCTTCGAGAAACAGCGAGCTGGTTGAGTTGTAGTGGCATCCGTTTGCAGGGTTAAAGTTGTGTAATCTGTTGTGTTCCGTTTGTTACGCTTGAGCGGAGAGAGATTGTGAACGTAGGCGACTATATGTGGACCTGCAGGACTTGTCGGAAGGGAAGCTCCAGTCTTCGAGGGCGAGGGTCTTGCGGGCGGTTGACCACCAGCGCTCTGTGTGCACATGGTTGAAGACGATTGTGGAGGCGGTTGACCATCAGCGCTCTCAGTGACCTCAGTGCACATGGTTGAAGATGATGGTGCGGGAGGCACTGGTGGTTGACCACTAACGGTTACGTTAGTGGTTGCAACAGTCTTCGGGTTGTGTTTTGGAGACGATTGAATGCCTTTGACGGTGCAGTCACTCGGCTCGCAACCTTGGATGGTACTGGTTGCATCTTTCTTTTTTTCTTTGAATTCTTATTAGCTGTATTCTTCGCTGCATTCATCCTCTCTCCAGAAGTTCACTCTTTGATCTGATATCACAACAATCAGAATGACCTGGCGCGCGCGTTGGAGATTGCAGTATTTATATCAGTGATGACATCATGCTATGATCAAAATCCAGTGGCTCTGATTGGCCTATTCTTGTTGATTCACAATTTCGATCTTCCATCTTGTTATGTTCAGAGCTTTTCAGTTTTCCCTGCTTTGTAATTGGAAGTGTACGTTCCTTTTATAAAAGGAGAACATGGATTAAAGGGTGAACAAAGAACAAAACGTGAGACTTTTATCTTTTGTTTCATATTTTTTGTAAAACTGTGTCACGCAAAGCAGACATACACAGGCTTGTGATCACTGTAGTAAGATTCCAGAACGCCTACAGACTGAACATCATTTCGTATATTGGTATATATATGATCGATTTGTGTACAATAATCTGTCGTGTACTGGTTAAGAAGTTGAGTATAAGTTCATTTCTAGTATAAATATGGCCATTGTCTTCAACTTGAAGATTTGGTGGTGCAAATCCACGACAAGCTTACATAAATACTGCAATTACCTGTAACTTCTTCTTGTCTTTTGTTGTTTCATTGATAAACAAGAACATTTCCTGCGGTATATCAGCTACAAAACGAAAGTAAGTTGCTCTTGCTAGTTCACTTCTCTGTTTTGCAATGATCCGCAACTATGGAGAACACAAGTGTCTAGATAAGTTTCTCCATATTTCTTTTCAATAGCATTGGCATTCACTTCCTAAGCTCATATTTCAGTTGAAACCATTCGAAAGAGTCTAGGTGCTGACAACTTTAAAGTTACAAATGGATATGATAAGCTTAATATTTTACAATTAAAACTCGAGCAGCTGTCAACAACCAGCAACAACATGTCAAAATCGGGGTAGATGCTTCCACGCACTTCAGCAAAGCAAAGATTATAATTACCCAAAGCTTCTTTACATAACTAAAGGAAATTCATTGAGCTTAGAGTTACCTTTTTATATGTAAACCCAAGGCGAAGTATCGACCTGCACATAGTTGCAATGCCAATCTGGGTACCTGTGATTGTTTGAAACCGGTCTTGATACTCGTCCATATACAGTTCCGGCTTACTCTTTATCATTGCCCTATCTGTTCAAGTATTTGACAAGAAATGTTTGTGGTATAAGTAATATATCATCACATACAAGTAAACTCGCAAAATTTCACATGCAGACTTCGATTATTACTTACAGGATAAGATTCTCTGCCTTTCATATCTTCTCTTCTGGCTTACCTTGCCGTGCTCCCTGTACAGCTTGAAAATTTTTGACACAAAGGCAGTACTTGTAAAAAGATATCGGGCGGTCTCGTTTATAGAACTGCCATATAAATGTTGATGATAAATCACTCGCCATCTTAAGTCTGTGCGGCGCTTTCATAGTTTGAGCTTGGTAACCTCACGGTCGAATCATGCAAGGGCAAATCATGTTTCAAAAACCTGGGGCTATACACTGCACTGAAATCGGCTGAAAGGACTGTGCGTAATTTTACACTTAATACTGCTGTGTGTAATCGGTTACACGCATTTGCTTAGTCAGTGCGTGTAGGGTGCTTGATCTCCGCGTGTAATGTGAGTGTACGACTCACACGTAAACTTGATATTTTTATCCACTTTATCCGATACTGTTGTTGTCTCAATATGCTTGATTATGGTAAATATTTTCCTCCTCATGCTACTTTGTTTCCTGGCCTCGATTTTATTTTGACCTTTTCACCAGGCTGAGATGACCATTAGAGAACTCCAAAATCAGCTTTTGGAGTTAAAAATAACGTCCATATCCAAATCCGTTGGGGATGCTCTTTTGTCTCTTCAACAAGAGCTTGCTAAACTGCCCCGAGTGTTCAACCCCTACAAAGCTCTCACTGGATTAGAGTTGTTAGTAGATTTGGCACGGGACAATGCAGACGCCAGGACTAAACATTTCAGCACAATTCTACGCCAATGCCGCCCCCTCCTGGGCAAGCCGCAGTTCCAAAGCATTTATTAAAGTTGGTCAGACAGAAAGATGTTGAAGTGGCAAAAGCTATTCAGAAGTCCCTGCAACCTTCTGCTTCATGGGGGCCAGTATGGCTTTGCGTCTGCCTGGTCCAGGTTTCTCCCACAGGTCTCCTGATTTTCGCTATGCTCCGCATCCACTGCCTACATGCTTCAATTGTCACAAGCATGGGCATATCAGAGGATTTTGCCCAAAGAACTAAGCTGTTTTTGTTTGCTTTTGTCGCTCTGATTTGTTGAATAAATGTTTTGTGCTGGGACATGAGATGTATTTTATTTTACTCCAGGATTTTTTTAGGGCACTTCCACTATCAATTTGGTCGATCTGGGACGGGCTTTCTAAACAATAGCTGACACTCTGTCTGTGACGGGGTCCCTGGATTGGCCTAGTTGGTGGCTCCCCTTTTCCCTTTTGTAGTTGTTTACTTCCCCTTTTTCTTTTTGCCTTTATCGTTCTAGGTGTCTCCTAAATTGTTTGACCTTCAGTTAAAGAGGGCTCAAGAATCTGTTAAGTCCACTCCCGTTTGGTGTAACTGGAAAGGGGAGCCTGCCGGCTGGGCCAGTCCACTCCTGTCTACCTGGATGGTGGCGTCCGGAAAGTTCCACGCTTCTCCTGATCTTCTTCGTTTTCGTGACCCCTGGTTTTTCATGCCAGGTTCCATCCACCACAGCCTTCCTATGTGGTCAGAAATCCTACACGATTTCCCCAACCTGGAGTTTGGTGTAGATGTAAAAGAGGTCAAGGTCAAGTTTATAGCAGCCCTTTACTCCCTCACGCTCTCTTACCCAACAACAGACGCTGCCAAGCCTTCTCTGAATTTATCTCTAATACTATTTTGGAATGAGTCACCAATGGATCCTTGTCTGTCTGGGGGAAAGTTGGAGAAGTGTCATCCCCTCACCTGGTCATGCCAATAACTGCACAGCCATCCAAGCCTCGCATGTGCCACGATGAGAGATTCCTCAATCTGTGGATCAAAGATCTCCCTTTTTCTTTGGATCTTATCACTGACCTTCCCTGATAAGATCACAAGGTTAATTTTCAGACCACTTGTGCTTATAAAAGTGGTTAAGACCATGTTCGTCTTTCAACAGAAAGTTGAACCTACTTTGGCCTTGAGTGGAGTGGCTGGTACTTTGTTTTAATACCCCACCTTTGGTTGAAAGGCTAGCGCGTACCTGTATCATTCTATTGGTCTGGTTGGTACTAGTTATATTCGTTCTCATGGTGTACCCTGTTTCCAGTACATAGACGACCACCATTTCGGGCAACTTCAAATCTGCCATGTTTGTGGTCTGACTTTCAGCGTGCTCAGGCACCCTTTGTATCGCATGTTAGATCCTCATCGATCTTGGCTACTTCATTGGCCTTAAAACGTCCACTCTTGTACCTATTTTTCTGGGGTATATCATAGACTCTGTTAAAACTGTGTTCTTGATGCCACCCGAATAGAAGACCAAGTTTGCTTCCCTGAGGGAAGATCTACTTAGCCACGAGACAGTATCTTTGAAGTCACTGCAGAACTTTGTGGACAATATTAACTCCTTCACACTTGTCGTCCCTGCTGCCAGGTTATTTTCTCGTGTGGCCTACCTCGCAATGTCAAGGGCATCCAAGTCTCCAAGAGCTATTCCCGTTTCCCGCGAATTAAGTGTTCGAGCACTGGTGTTTCCTTGATTCTTGGTCCGGGTTTTTACCCTGGAATGACGAAAAACATTTCCAGTTGGATGTCTTCTCTGATGCTTCAGACTCTGGTTGGGGTGGCATCCTTTGACTTCCCATCCAACCTCAGCAAGAATTAAACAGTCATTGGGTTCTGTCTGAAAGTGACCTACCCATCGTGGTAAAGGAAACATTGGCCCTTCTCTATGTCCTGCGAAGGGTTGCTGGTTTGATCTCTAATGCTAGAATTGATTGCTTCGTTGACAGTGCAACCCTAGTTGCTTGATGGAGAAAGGACGGTTCTCAGAACACCTGCATTAACAATGCTCTTAAAGAAATCTTCCATTTAACGTTATCTGCTTATTTACAAGTCATTTTGCACTTTGTCCCTTCTCAACAAAATCTGGCAGATTCTCCTTCTAGCATTCCCTCAGATCGGGACTGCATCTTGGCTCATTGTACAACGAGAATTCGGCCCACACACCATCGATCTTATGGATACCTCTGTGAATGCCCAGAAAGATTCTTCTGGTAGGGCACTCTCTTTTTTTGCACCCTCACCGCAGGCTCTGTCTCCATCCCACAGTGTGTATGTGTTTCCTCTGTTTGTGCTTGTTGGCCCCCTAATTAGATTCCTCGCATCTCAAAGCTGCCGCTGCATGATTATACTACCAGACCTTCGTCCAAGAAAATACTGGTGGCCGCTTCTCGTCTCCTCCTGTGTTGACTCATTCAAGCTAGGTTCCAAAGGAGATCACAACATCCTGCTTTTCCTGACAAATACCGGCGCTGAATCTAGGCCTGAGACTTATGGGTATTCCGAATTTGCCAGGTTTAGATTCTTAACATAGAAGAGAGTGCTTTTTTCCTTATACTCAGAGCTTCGGCCCTCTGTGTTCTATATTGTACTTATTATTTGTGTAATCCCTCATCACAGTGCTTAAGCCCATTTGTGTTTGAATTTTTTCCTCTTTTTAGCCTCCCACAAATGTTCCATGCATTTGGAAGCCTGCCTGCTCGTGCCCTGACTGCTCTTATGCCAACGACTGTTGTTTTAACTTTGCCAGAATTGTGGATTTCAACCTGCTCCCCCTTCGGGTCTGTCTAGCGCTACCAGGGTTTCCCTTGATCTTCCTGCGATCCATCGCAGAATTTCCTGTCTTCAATCAGCCAGAGCTTCCAAGCCATATTAAAGACATTTGGAACTGGAGTCCTTTTTGTCTTCTCTCTCTACCACTAAGTCTCCCATTTCTGCTTCCCCAAAAGACCTCATTAGATTTCTCGTGTGGAAGGACTCTATGGGGAAAACCAAGATTCACGTACCTAGCTGTCCTTATCTTGGCTCTCATTCCACATGGAAATGTAGCTGCCCCTCTAGATTGGCCGCTGGTACAGTCGATAGCACAATTGGGAAATTGCATTCCATTTTTAATTCTACTGGCCAGTCTGGCGAGTGGTCAGGGTTATCTCCTGGTAAACCTGCAGCTCATCTGTCCATCAAGAAATACCTCGCTTCTATCTCCGAGGAACAAGCAAAAGCAAGGGTCTCCCCTAGCCAAGACGTGCCTTTTTTCTTCGACGAGTTCAGTAAACTGTGCTCTTACCTTTGTAAGCAGATATTTCTTCCACCCATATCCCCCCTGAAAAGGTACATCATGAGCCGTGATCGGGCTTTCTTCTGCCTAGACTTCTACTCCAGTGACAGAGCACCTGACCTCGGCTGTGTTTTTACTAAAGAGGTTCTCCTGCTTCCTGAAAAACAAGGCTTATTGTTTCACCACAAGTTTGGGAAAACACTTCGAGGAAAGGACTCCAATATCTTCGCTGTTAAGAAATGCCCTCATGACAGCATAGTCAGTCCTGTTGTAAACCTCACTACATACGTTAAGCTGGCTGACCTCATGAATATCAAGCTTCCACAGGGCTTTTTGTTCAGTGCCACTGACCCAAAGGGCCGCGTCTCCACAAAGCCTTTTGTTGGCTCTACTGTAGCTAACCGCCTACGCCTCCATCTCACGACTCTGAAAATTCACGAGGGTGAAACTATGCACAGTTTTAGGAGTGGTTGTTCCATAACCCTATCCCTCCTTGGTGCCTCAGATGACCAAGTGGCTAGACACGTTGGATGGAAAAGTCCCCAAAGTTATGGAGTTGTCACTCCCGACTTCTCTTCTCGCCCAGGGCTCTGTTAAAAGGAAGCATAAGATTTCCCATGCAGAATCGTTGGGAGCCGAGTTTCGAGCTCATAATAATCTCAAAGGACTTTCCCTCGCTTTCCCTTGAAACATTACACCTATCCACCCCATTTTAAATAAATTGAGCTTCTGAGATTGGGAGGAATATGGGTCTTTTGAAGTATATGTTGGGTTATTTGTGGCAATTTGTGCTTGGGTAAGAAATTATTTTCGCCCATATCTTAGTATCTTCACGTGTGTCATAGAGGTGCAGCATAACAATGAAAATTCTACCACTATCTCACCTGTATTGAGAAAAGCGGATCAACTTTGATAACAAAAGCCTTTTTTTTAGATTTAAAAAATGACCTAATATGGCCATTTCTGAACCATCTCATTATTCAGAGGCTCATTAATGGTGAAATTATAAACGAGGCCAAAACAAGATTGCAAGCTGTCGTTCTTGTTT
This sequence comes from Galaxea fascicularis, assembly GCA_948470475.1. NCBI lineage: Eukaryota > Metazoa > Cnidaria > Anthozoa > Scleractinia > Euphylliidae > Galaxea > Galaxea fascicularis. The sequence goes on from OX419338.1 coordinate 18,888,127, forward strand.
TGTTGGGGATGAGTTATTGATGATTAGAACCACATATATCCGCGCCCCGAGCTTCCCATTCAATCAAGACTTTGCCGCTGTCAGATTTATCTTCCAAGTTTCAAATATTCATTCATTCAAATATCGCGGTACATAAATTAGAGTCAGTAATAAGTATGCATTAAAACCTGGATAACGATCTCCTCCCACAATTTGTTTCGTGTTCGCGTTCGCCTCTGTGTATCAATAGCTGTTTAGTCCTTTTTTCTTATAACTCTGTGATGTTTTCATTTTTTGTTTCCAACTCTTCGTGTTAGTGTTAATTATTCATTGTAGTGTTTAGCTTGTAATTAGAGGTGTTTTGTAATTATAAGAATAGCTAGTAAGTTTATTGTACTTAAGTGTTAATTTAGTAAAGCGTTATTGTAGGAGTGTGAGGTATCATGTTTTAACAATATGTAAGATAAGCGCTGTAAATGAATTAGCATAAACATATACAATGATAAGAGTAAACGCCATGTGCAGTAGTTGGAAGTAAAGAAAGTGGCAGATTTTGAAGCAAGAAAGCAAGGAAAAGAGGGTTTGATTTACTAAGCCAGAGGGCAAGAAGAAGAGTAGAGGGAAACCAATTCACTGCCAAGAAGTCATTGGCAGGCGCCGGCCATAACAAGTTGACAAAACCCATTTGTCAGTGGAGGCGTAGGAGTCGTGAAGAGCTGAAAGATTAGGAGCCTCGTGTTTGAAAGAAGTGCTGAAAGCCTTTGAAGATAAAACGAAGTAAGTGCGTTAGAGTGGTATTGAACCAAAGAGAAGTACGATTGCGGAGTTGGTCCCTTTTTGGTTTTTTTGTGGAGTTGGTTTGAGTTCGGTACGGACAGATTTCAAGAACTTCGAAAAGGAACTGGACAGTGAACTGCTGTAAAT
>OX419338.1:18894029-18896529 GCA_948470475.1 Galaxea fascicularis
ATGCATGGTATGCTAAGACGATGCCAAGATACAGGCCTGAAACTGAACCCTGACAAATGCTTTGTAAAGCAGGAGAAAATCAGATTTTATGGCGTTGTCTGTAGCCAAGATGGGATCCAGCCAGATCCAAACAAAATCTCAGCACTGAAACAAATGTCAGCCCCAACCAGCCGCCAAGAACTGCAGACCTTCTTAGGTCTGGCAAACTACATGGGCCCCTTCATCCCGAATTTAAGCACACTAACAGCCCCACTTCGAGAGCTCCTAAAAGAAAGCCACCAATTTGACTGGAGTCCAGCACACCAAGAAGCCTACAACAACAGCAAGGACTCCATCAGTAGTGAAGTCACTCTAACCTACTTTGATCGAAAGAAGGAGATCACCTTACAAGTTGACGCTTCGCTGAACGGCCTGGGCGCAGTACTCTTACAGGATAACAAGCCTGTTGCTTTTGCGAGCAAAGCACTCACTGATGTGGAAACAAGATATGCAAACATTGAACGAGAACTGCTTGCTGTGGTGTACGGGTGTGAGAAGTTTCATACTTACCTGTTTGGTCACAGTTTCACAGTCAACACTGATCACAAGCCCCTCGAGAGTATTCCATAAAACACTTGACAGCTGCACCCCCGCGTCTTCAGAGGATGCTATTGAGACTACAACCATATGACCTTGTCATCCGCTACCAACCAGGCAAGAGCATCGAGATCGCAGATGCACTCTCCCGGTTATCACCAGAAGAAACAGAAGCCATCCCTGGGATAAATGTTCAAGTACACGACATCCACCCTCAATTCAGTAACAGCATTTTGCAGAGAATGAGAGAACAAACCGTGTCAGACCCAGAACTCAATGCACTGAAGGAAATGATCCACTCTGGTTGGCCGTCGACCATCCAGCAAGTCCCAGTGCCCTTAAAACCTTATTGGCCTTTTCGCGATGAACTCGCTGTAGAAGATGGGATAGCCATGAAGAGTCACCGCGTCATTATCCCCACTATGCTACAGAAGGAAATCTTGACAAAGCTCCATGCAGCACATCAAGGAATTGAGAAGACAAAGCTCAGAGCTAGGTCCGCTGTATACTGGAGAGGGCTAAACAAAGACATAGATGAAATAACCAAGACATGTAGCACTTGCCAGGAGCTGCACCCAAGCCAGCAAAAAGAGCCCCTGATCCTCACAGAAGTGCCGCGAAGGGCATGGCACACTATTGGTACAGACCTCTTCACCTTAGAGGGTTCAGAGTACCTAGTAGTTGCTGATTACTACTCAAAGTATCAATTCGTAAGGCAAATACCAAGGGGACAAGTTAACAGCCACACAGTAACCAAAATGCTGCGACAGATTTTCAGCGAGCAGGGCATTCCTAAGGTAGTAAGATCCGATAACGAGCCCCACTACAGTGGTCAGGCATTCCAAGATTTTGCAAGAGAACTGGGTTTCCAGCATGTGACAAGCTCCCCACGTTATCCACGTAGCAATGGTTTTATTGAAAGCCAGGTGAAATCAGTTAAAGCTGCTCTTCGCAAAGCGAAAACCACTCACAGCGATCCTGATATGGCCCTCTTGTGCCTTAGAACCACACCCATTGATCACAAACTGCCATCACCTGCTGAACTACTTCTTGGTCGAGCAATCCAGGACAACCTCCCGAGGAAAATCCCCAGAGACGCCTTAAATGAAGTAGTCACCCCCAGACTAGAGGAGAGGCAGGAGCTGCAAAAGTTCTACCATGACAGGTCCGCAAGGCAACTTCCTGCACTAACACCAGGACAAAGAGTAAGCATCCAGGATCCAACGACACTGAAATGGAAACCAGCCGAAGTGAGAGAAAAGATATGCTGTGTCAACCCCGACTGGAAGAGAGCTGAGGCGCACTAGAACCCATATACTTCCTGCCCCCCAGAGCAACACAGAAGTCAAACCAGATACAGATGAGCAAGCTGTGGTACAAGCTGCCCCCCTTGAGAATCAAGCTGCTGCACTCCCAGGCAGTTATGTAACTCGGAGTGGCAGGATTAGCAAGCCCCCCGAAAGGCTGGACATATGACTTGCTCTTTGTTGAACAATGCTGATCTACTAACAAAGGAACTTTTGTTGTTGACTTATGGTTATGTTCCTTTGTACTAGTTAGTTATTTGTTTGCTGCTGTAACTCACCTCATCAGGAGGAAAGGGATGGGATGATATGTAGTTCAATGTACTTCCGGTGACGTAAGCACCATGTGAACCGTCGTGCTCTGCGCTCTTTTGCACGTAGTTCCCGCCATGTTGTTTACTGGATATTAAAAGTCAAGTAGTTCTGATCTTTCGCCTCCTATACGAGAAGTCGGAGTTTCAAAAAACACTTGCGCGCGTCGGGATAAAATCAAGAATATATTAAAAATACAAAGGCTTTTGAATGCAAATTCGTGAGAGTATTTTGCATGACAAAAGAAGAAAATTATATGCTTCTTGTTATCACGACGCGCGCACGTGTTTTTTGAAACTCCGACTTCT
>OX419338.1:18901529-18931529 GCA_948470475.1 Galaxea fascicularis
TATTCTGGACTTTCATTAGAAAACCCATAGCTACTCACTAGTCAAACGCAAAGTTCAAGTGACTACAACTGACCAAGCTGTTGCAAGGAAACACAAAACATTTTAGAACAAAGAAAAATAAAGTGTCCAATGAAAACCGGATCATAAGTGCGCACCATAAAAGGTCTGTTGTAGTCACACTGCTCTATCTTGGAACTCATTCAGTTCCAGTCAACATGTCTCTAAGATGACTTTGCAAAGAAACAGGGAAGCGTCATTCGAAAGTGTTGTTCTATTTTCTAGAAGAAAACAAAACAGGAATAGCACCAACCTGTGTTGTAGACAACGATACTATGCTTACTGAAGGGAAGCTTGTGACAGTTAATTGGGCTGGGGAGAGAGTACCCACAGAAATCTTGGTTTTAAATGATAAGTTTGTTGCTGGTGCCTTTCGAAATTAATTTGATTCGCCGTTCTATCAGCGAACAAGTAGCATTTAGCATGACTATTAACCTTAAGTAAGCCTTTCAATCATATACTTACCCAACCGTTCCTTTCAGATGATGAACTGTTGAAGCTGAGAGATCTAGAGTGGCTAAAGCAGAATATGCCTCCTGTGTCAGATGACAAGGATCACTTTGAGCCACCGAGGAAGAAGGCTACCCCGCAAAAGGTGAGATGTTCGACATGAGATTATTTGAATGGTAACGCAAGCCCATGCTTGCTTGTCTGACGTAATGCTCATGCTTTCGCCTTACTAGTACAGTTAAAACTTTAGTTCTCCCAATCTAATTAACTGCAATTCAAGTGATTGCTCAAGTTGCAATTGTTTCAACTGTTACGTTAAGAGAAACGTAAATGAATTGTCGCATAAGCAATTAGAACTGGAAAAGAGAGTTTTATCAAACAAACGTAAATGAATTGTGATTGTGAAAAACGTAAAAAAAATGCAAAAGTAAGCGAATTTTATCAGCTGTTAAGGTGAGCGTGAGCTAGTACTAGTACCATTTATAAAACTTTAGTTCTCCCAGTCTAATTAACTGCAATTCAAGGGATTGCCTAAGTGGATTCAAGTTGCAACTGTTACGTAAAGAAACGTAAATGAATTGTTGTGGAAGCAATTAGAACTGCAAAAGTAAGACAGTTTCATCATTTAATAGTGCCTGAAAACTGACCGCCATATTAATCATTGATCCGTAGAAATGTAAAGACAAAGGGAAAAACAAAGAGAATGAGAATAAACAGAATGGAAAGAAAAAAAAAAGGTAACATTTACAGTGTATATGACAGATTTTTTTTAATTGCTCGATTAAATCTCCCCAATGTACTGATAAGTATAGCAAAAAACAATTTTTGACTGGGAACAATTGTGACGTCATTTCAGGACTTCAAGCTTTGCGAAAAACAGATTTCTCTGACATTTTCTTATTTTCTCATAAACAATGCACTATTGTACCATTTCTTAGCAAATTGATTAGCTCACAATAAGAAAATGACTGAGAAATCTATTTTGCGCGAAGCTTGAAGTCCTGAAATGACGTCACAATCGTTCCCAGTCTCCTGTTTTTGGTCTCGCGGTTTTGTACCCCACCGGAAGTGAAATTCGATGCTTTTGGTACATCAAAACACGGGGAGGAAAAATCGCCATCGAAAATTGTTTTTGCTATACTTATCAGTACATTGGGGAGATTTAATCGAGCAAATTAAAAAAAATCTGTCATATACACTTTAAGTTTTCAAATTATAACATCTGCTAACACCAAGTTACAAACCTAGCAATAAACGTGAATCTAGAGCTCCCTATTACCTATGTTTTAATTTCTGTCGCGTAATTTTACAGTCTTTCCCGTAAAACCGTGAACACCAGAGAAAATTTCTGGAATGTTTATTGTTTTGCAACCAATCAGATGCGAGATGAAACCCCAAAAGATAACCACCAAACCGCAGCATTGATTAGTCACGACTTGACGCGAAACAACGAGCTGGCGTTTTCTTCCACAAAAAATCTTCAATTTTACTGTTTTCAAATATTGAAATTTTTCTTTCTCGATTTTGGCTTTGGTAGAATAGATATGAATGACATTTTACGGAAAAGTAATCGTAAACACAGTTTTTTCTCTCTCTAAGAATTGCAGAGTTTTGAAGTTAGTGGAAAACAAAAGCAGGCCACTTGAGCAGATCCCGACTGAGGTGTTAAACAGGCAGCTAGGACCAGATGCAGTTGCATGGACACCATCGCAAACACACGAAGTTCCATCTAGGCAGGAAGCGCTACTTTCCCAACCAGGTGCAGAGGGGGTTCCACCCACGCCAAGGCTCTCAAACGCATCGTCATTCAGGCCATCTACATTACTTACCATAGGAATTCCTCTGCCTCAAGATGAGCAAGCTGAACAGACTCCTGACTTATTAATTAGACCTCCTTGAGCCTCCTCCAGAGCCAGTGATGCCAGCAACGCCTCAGTTTTCCCTGCTTCCTAAGATCCATCACAGCTTCTTGTCAGACTTCTTTGACGATGACTTCTCAGAGTCGGACACTCGAGACAAGCTTAATCGCCTTTATCAGAATCAGCAAGTTATAATTTCACTTTTGTCAAAATTACTGGGGATGCAAAGTAGTGGGAGGGACAAGGGGGGTGATTCTTTCGCAAGTAACCATTTGTTACAGTCACGGGAATCTCCGCAAGAGGTTTCTCATTGTGAATCAAGTCAATCTTTTATTTCTGGGGGGGATCCAATTTTATCTGTGGGGATGGATGATGGACAGGATAGCAGCTTTTTTTGGGAGATCGTTAAACTTAAGGGGGGTAGTCGTTCGATGGGAAATTTTGCTGTAAAGCTTGTTCAGAAGTTTTCACTTAGTGAATTGGTATATCGCAACTGTGGAGGATCACAGGGAAAGGAGGCCTTAGAGCCACCAAAATTAGCAAAGGTGAAAGAATTTACTTTCAAATTGTATCCAACTCCTTCAACGCTGAAAGAAGAAGAGTGGAAAAATATGTCATTGCCATTGACGAGTATCTGCGGCGCAAGAAAAAGGACGTCAATCCCAGACAAGATTAAGGGTAGAAGTTGCATGTATTAGCTAAGGAGTACTTTCTTGTTAATAAGTAAATAAAGGCAGTTTTAAATTGTCACCTGTGTAGTTTGTATGTTTCAAAAGGGCTTTTCGGCTACAGGAATCCATATAGATCAAATCTTCCCCTGAGAAAATGCTAGCTGAGATGAACTTTCCATGAACTTTCTTGGTAACTATTTTCTTTCCGAAGATGCTAGCTGACGTTTTTGACTGCCAAATACAGACAGTACGACCTTTCTGAAAACCTCAGGGATTATGGTTTCCCCATTGCCTTTTAGGCTACGTTTCAGTGACGAAAATGCGAGCGCACTCTCTCATTGACGCCTACAGCCTAAGGTGAACCACCCTCCAGTAAACAGATATCTACCGAAACTTGTCAACGGCTGCCCCTGATGTTTGGGAGCTTTCTAGTTTTTATGCCACGAAAATACAAATTTTGTAAAAAAAAAAAAAAATGAAACCTTGCTTGTACAACTTAGTAACCTGGTACTGAAAACCAGACGAGCTAGATGAGAGGTTACCAAGCAAGCGACATGTTTTAAATCACATGTGCTTAATAGCAAAGGTGACCTGCAAAAGCAGAAACAGGAAGGTTTTGCTCAAGTTTATTGAAGAATTTCTCCACAAATTATATCACGAAGCGACTTTTGTGAACATATAAGGCTTGAAGTAGACCAGCATGTGAAAACCAAACATGGAGGATGAGACAACAAATCATGGCACAAACCCAGAGCAAACCATGTATAATATTTCTAAACATTTTCTGTACACTTAGAATTAAAATATTCTTCTTTAAACTAATTGCATAGTTGCCTTTTTGTGCTTCACTTTGGAGTCTATTGATATGCCAATGAAATGTTACTTCTTTCCACTCGCTGAGTGACCATTTAGTTTTGGTAGGCGCATAAACTTAAGACTTAAGCCGAGATTGATTTTGTTGAGTGATTTTCATGACTTTAAAGGTCGACTTATACATTGTACACCAAAAAATACGTTACAAGTTTGCGTGCAAACGGCTATTGTTATTTCGTTTAAACTCTTTCCTTGAACGTCTTCGAGTTTGCATATTATGTTTCTCGATGCTCGATGCTCCATCCTCTCGTCTCGAAACTCGAGACGCACGAATAGAGTTTCGAGGACTGAGTCGAGACTGTCAACTTACTTTTGAGCGGTACTGTAGTTCGTATTTTTTTTACACTTCATTAGCCATGCGGCGATTTAACAAAAGCAAACGTTATTTCCTCAATTCATTCTGTCAAATACACATCGAGAAAATCCTTTAAAAGACCTGCAAAAAGAAAATATGATTAGTCTGTCATCACTTGCGATACCAACATGTTCTCAAAGTTTAAAGTAATGTCCACGCCAAACACGTATTCAAGGCACTTTCCTCTTGTGGAAGTGTACGAAGCTGAGATCAGAAGGTTAAGGAGCGAAAACGAGTTTTTGAAACTGCAACACAACTCGCTGGTGGTTCAGCTGAAAGAAGCTCAAACCCAAATCTCCACAAACAACAAGCTGCATATGCCTCTTTTAATGCCTCGCCAAAAGGATTCTTACAGCTATCAAAGCCAGCGAGGAACAACAAGACACAAAGGATAAAGAACCTGGTAATACAATCAGTCAAAGGACTCAACGAGTTGTCCCCATTGAGGTATGTTAATTTCAGCTTTTTTTATACATTTCTAGATACAGTTATAAAAGATGAAAACGTTTGCTAAAATGGACACTTTTTGAAATGCATGTGTGGACAGTACCTGAAATGTATTTTGCTTTATTGGGGGAGTCGTAACTTTCCTGGGTCGTTACCTTACTAACCCAATTTCAGGGTTTGCTACTTTCGGAATTGACTGACAACTATTAGCTGTTGATGAATATTTGAACTGAATGCTCGATCATATGAGCTTGTATAAATTAGGTTTACATTTTAATAACTAGATTTCTTCACAAAAATATTTACTACGACTGCCTATATGTGTTCCAGATCAAGTTCAGCACACAAGGCGAGGAAATTGTAATCCCGCTTTGGTCTCCACCAGAGGAAGAGGACATACCCCATTCACAGGGAGAAACAACTTGGCGTGTTCTTGTGGCCAAGGACTCTGGACTCATTTCTGATGAGGCGTACCATGAACTGAGGATGAGTCTTCCAGATGAAGGCAGGGCCACGCTACCTCCAATAAATGCTCTGAAAGATGAAAGGAACAGGCAGAATAAGAACGTTGTTATTCATCCCGTTTCTGGAGTAAGAGCCTTTCTATTATCACTTTACAACATAAAAGAAACCTATTTGCACTGAACAGGAAAATACTAGTGTAATTCCGCCAATTATATGTTTTGAACAATTTTCGCATTTTTCCTTTTTGTTTCTTTCATTCTTTCTCAAGCAATTAAAGGATTCATCCTGTGGCTGAAAATGTTATAAAAAAACTATTGCAATCAATCTTTTGGAAATATCAACTGGAACACTTCTTATTCAGGCAAAAAAAGGGGCTGGTGCACAGTGTAACATAAAGGACCTTCTAGAGCAGCTCCTGCTTATCCCTGATGTTAAAGAGGCTCTTCAAGCAAATGGAAACAAAATCAACCTCCGCTTTGCTGCTAATGGCCGAAGAACCAGCAACAAGACTAGTACAGTCATGGATGTGACTATCAGTACCCTATCGCTTTATATAATGGTAAAGACATACTTGTAATCATCACTGTTTACTTTTTACTGTTCATTCTGTTTATCTCTGTTTCGCTATAGAAAGTGCAGATAAAGACTCCAATTCCAATTTAATAATTTCAGGGATGTAAATTTGTAATTTTGTATCTCTTCAAAAAACCTACACTGTTTTAAATTGATCAGAGGGTTAGTTTTTGAAGAAACTGTGATGCTGCATTGTTGGGACAGTAAATCACATAAATTTGATATCAACAGACTATTTTACCTCAGTTTCTGAATGCAAAATTAAAACATTAGATAATATTATTTTAGGAAAAGAGGATTATGATGAAGTCAGGACCTGCCTGGGCACCACCTTTGCACAAGTTGGAGAACTCCAGAATCATGGCCTTACAGTAGATGGGGTGCACTATACAGTGATATGGTAAGTTGATTCATCTTTTTCACTGATATTCAGTGAATAGTGATATTGAAGTAGGCCACATTCATAACATGGGCAGCCACTTTAATAAGATAATGAGTTTATTAAGCCCGATGACTGCCTGTCTTGTAACACGCTGAATTCCTTTTCTCTTCAAGGTACTGCTGTTCTGATTGGAAGTTCCTTGCAATGGTTTATGGTCTCAATTCTGCTGCTGCAAAGTTCTTCTGTATATGGTGCTACTGTACCAAGACAAAAATCACTGATTTCACAAGTAAGTTGACTATATAAATGAACCCTGATAACTTAGAGTTAGACTGCAATATAAATGAGATTAAATTGAGTCTTCAAGTGCAGAAATATTTATGTCATGGTGACAGTTCAAGTACACGTAACTGGAAAGCTGTAATTGATCAATAATTTGAATGTCTGATCTTCATCTAATCCTAGTACAAGACTGGCTGATTCAAAGAACTCTAGATGCCTGCAGGAAACATTGTACTGGAAAGACTACAGATCAAAGACAAGGATGCATCCATGAGCCATTGCTGTCAATACCTTTTGATCGTGCTATTATTGACACACTGCACCTGTTCCTAAGGATAATGGGGCTCCTCTTTCACCAGGTAAAAACCTTTATTTTTTTCAATGAAGCTAATTTATTTCAGGCTATATATGATATATTAATATATCATTATTTTGTTTTATACTGTACATCAAACAGAGCAATAATATCACCATACATATGTGAACTCATTAACCAACTCATGGCCTCTGTATGACTCAATTTTGTAGAGTAATAAATTATTGCTAATGAAATGTATGATGGTGTAAATATTCCTTTCTGTTTTTTTTATTCTGACAATTTTACCACAGGTTATTGAAATGGTCCTTAACCACAAAAGGAAAGCTGCCCTGGAAACAGAGCTGGAAACATTGGTGTTTCTTTTAAATTTTATGAAGTGCAGTGTGAAGATGGATCATCTCAAACACAGTGGACAAGACTTGATGGTAGTAAAGCTTAGTTCCCATTAGCGACATAAGGATCATAAGCATAATCATAATCCTAAAGATAAACATAAGCTTCTTATGTTCTAGTGGGAACGGTTTTCAACTGCACTCGCAAGCTTTTCCTCGAACCTAGCCGCCATCTTGAAATGAACCGACCCGAAAGTACTAGACCTAGACTTTCATTGGGCAAAATACAATGACCCCGTTGCGTCATTATGTTTCTCATTATGTCGTTATGATTTTCGCGTTCCCACTACAAAGAATAGCAACATAGACATAGTCAAAGACATAATCATAATCATAAGAAAATAGTCGATCATTTTCTTATGGCTATGATTATGTTGATCATAAGGGCGCTTATGATTATGTTTCCAGACGTTCCCACTAAGACATAAGCGACATAACAACGTTGTGTTCGTGCTTATGATTATGATTATGATCGTTATGTCACTAGTGGGAACTAGGCTTAACAAAATAATGCGATAAGATTCATACAGCTTAAACTTATGTTTGGTCATGCTTGTCATTACTTTGAACAAGATTTTATATCAATAAGAACGTTTTTAATTTGGCACAGGAAATTGTGAGGTCTAATAATCAAAATTGAAAATTTAATGCCCGTTAGAAGCAACAGAAGAATTATTTGGAGGAAAACTATTATGTCACAAGAACCAACAGGATTCTAACATCAAGTTTCAAATTGTTTTAGGAAAAGATCTTCATAACATTCTGGAGAAACTTGACCTTCCCATCTTTGATGGACTGCCAACTCAGTAGATGTTCACTTACAAGAATGTAAAAAAGCTGTGGAAGGTAACATATTTGAATCTTGATATCTAGAATTCAATACAGAAATGTATAGCCAACTAGTATACTTTAATTCACTAACACTGATTCAAGATAATTTGAAAACAAATAAAGAACAAAGCAACTAAAACAGTTAACTTTTAACTTTAAGAGATTTGGTGAGCTATTTACAGCACTGGAAGCTGAACCTGGAGACCAGCACTACAAATCTCCTGACCAATACAGGGAGCAATCTAGAAACTGGGCAAAGTTTTCCGAGTGGTCCACTTCAATGAAGATATAACTCCGTATATACACGGTAAGCTTCATTATTTGTTTCAAACAATAACTTAAATCTACCTAATAACAATAAAAATTAATAATAATGAAAGCAGTCCTGGCTTCTGTGTACATCCTGCAAAGAATTCTAATTTACTAGGCTTAAAGGACTGGTTGCACTCTGCTTAGTTGAGTTAATTTACTAATTGACTGTGCTTCATCCATAATCGATTATCTTGTCGCTTAAAGTTTTCAATAAAGATAAAAATATTAAATTCAAAATAAAAATAATTCTTACATTTCTGTCTGCAGCTCTTGTCTATCATGTGCCCCAATTCCTTGAGAAATGCGGCAGCATTTCCAACTTTAATTGTCAGCCAGTAGAAAAAAAGAACGATGAACAGTCCCGTATGTTTCACTGAGGCACACAGAAGGGTGGTCGGCAATCCAAGTACACAGTGCAGGTTATGGAGAGAGAGAATAGGAAGTTATTTGTCAGCGTACCAAAAGGAATTATACTAAACAGAAGAAGGATAAAGGTAATGGCAAAGAAAATAAAAACAATCTGAATTGATAAATACACTGTATCTAATAAATTATCAACTTACAGGTTACTACTGTATATCTAAGTCTGTACCTTGGATACTAAGTAGGGTTGAATTGCTTAAAGTTGCATTAAGTAAACTGAAAACAGTGCATGTATTAGTTTGTTTCACTTTGTAGGTCCAGGAGTTACCATGGCAACTTACATGTGTGCAGAAGAACAGCTCCTTTAGAGCTGCTAACAAAAAACGGCTCCTTTAAGAGCCACCACATCTAATAAAAGTCATGACCAACAAGACTCAATAAAAAACTCAGTGGTATTGTAACCAATTCCCTGAAACTTCATAAATATCTAAGCTTATATTATTAGCATGACTTGAGCCAAAACAGGCCTGCACATTAAGCTTACTACAGAATTTAGCAATGTTATTAAACCTAAACTTTCCTGGGGAACTTCCATACGGCCATACCTGTTAACATGAAAAGTAGACAACTTTTTATGAAAATGAAAAATAAAAAATAGATGTACCTTTCTCAAAATTCAACACCTTTCACAGCACAAGTAGCCACCATGTTGAATTACTGCTTACCAAAAAGTATAGTACACGAGATCTCATAACATTTCATACAAGTATCATACGCATGTACTCTAGGTTTTTCAAAGCAACAACGCAAAGCAGAAAGAAATGTCACCACCTGCGCAGGAACCAACTCGAACGGTAAGAGGGATACCTTTAAATAGTTCAGCTGTGCCGTATTTTTGTTGTATCAACTCGGATCGAATTATTCTTCACGCTTGCCAATCTTTCAAATTTTAGCTGACGTTCAATGATGCCCCTGTCGCTGACTTTTTAGAGGAACTAGGGACCTACCTAGAGGGTCATCTTGCCCAGTTAGATGTTGTAAGTAAAAGTCATTTATATAACAGGGGCTACGGTTTTAAAGATAGTCAGATGATAGGTATTTTAAAAATGAATAACTTTGCCAAGAATTCAGCGCGAAATATCCTTGGTTTTCGCATCACACAAGTATCACGCAAGTAAAAAATAAAATCAGCACCAAGTCGACAAATAAAGTCATTGAAACGAAATACTGTAGAAGAGCAATAAATGAACAACGTGTCAAACTCTCTAATGATTGCTAGAATCCAGCTTCTTTTTAAAAAGAAGCTCTAATGGAAAGACGTGTTGGTTCATAAGATGAGCGGCACAAACATCTTTGATAGCTTGCAGTATTCTACAACAGATCACCATGCGGCAGTCGATTACGCACAACAGCATTACATTGATAAAATATATATATATATATATATATTTGTGCTTCGATAAACACATAGCGACTTGCATCTAGAGAGGGGTGATCTGAATATGTCACTTCAATACGGTTAATTTTTTAAGTGCCGATTTTCCAATCATTCCAATACGCAAACTGACGGTTGATTCTTCCTTAGGGTACACCGCTGGAAATTGATGTTACAAGAGCGAATTTATACCTCCCTGCTCCCCCTAATACACCCAATTTATCATGCCGACAATTTTTCTGATTAACATGAGCTTTTCGCTAAGTTTCGGCAAAAGTCCCTCAGGGCTACTAATAACAAAAGGACCATTGTGTTAAAAAAGTTGAGCCGGTAAAATGGACCATTTCTTGATACACCTCAAACAACAACCATGGATAAATTTATGATTCCTTTAATGGACTGGTTGACACCAGGGGATATCCACAAGCAATTCAAGATTTTCAAGCAAAAGTAGTTTTTAACGGGCCTCTCTTAAAGAAATCAGAAGGTCAAAAGGCTAGATTACTCTTGCTATGGGCCGGCGACAAAGGATTAGAGATCTATAATACAGCAACATGGGACAACGAAGCAGACCGATTCAAGCTTGATCCAATATTCAAGAAGCTAGAAGCATACACAAAGCCCCAGAGAAACCAAATTCTATCCAGGTACCAGCTAAGATGCCTTAAACAAGACAACATGCTCTTGGAAGAATTTTTAACCAAGGCTACTACGCTTATCGATGACAGTGGGTATGATCCTGCATTCCAAGATGAAACCCTCCGAGACACGTTAGTTTTTGGCCTGAAGTCAGATAAAGTCAGAAAAGATGCCATCTCAAAAGGCAAATCTCTTACTTTTCAACAAGTGTACGACCTGGCAGAAACAGAGGAGAGTACCAGGGCACAGATGCAAGCTATTAGGCAAGGGGGGCAAAACACCGAATTGTACTCCATAAGAAGCAAAAAGAAGGCAGCTTCATTTGAAGGCTCAAGGCAAGCAGGCAGTTCAAAGCACAGTCATTCGAACAATGACTTCAAGCACCGTAGTCCATCTACCAGCAAGCCGAAGTTAAAATTGAAATTCAGTTGTTGTTTCAGATGCAGAAACAAACAGCAGTGATGCTACATGCTCGGCTACACACATTAAGTGCTCGTACTGCAAGAAAACAGAGCACTTCCAGAAGGCATGCATAAAGAAACGCCTCAAACAAGTGCATGAAATTGAAGCGTCCACAGTACCAGGGCCAGGAGATCCACTTGCACCATCAAAACCAGTACAAGCAGCTCTGATGAACATGAAGGAAGGGACACTGAGCCAATAGCGGTATTTTTAGATGCCAATGCCTCTGAGAATTCTTTTGACAGCATGAGGAATTATCCTAACAAGATTTACACTACTCTAAACAACGCCCAGCGTAGTATTCAAATGAAGGTAGATACAGGAGCAGACACCTGTATCCTTACTACAGAAGATTTGCAGAGGTTAGGACTCTAAGTTGAAATCAAGCCGTGTAGCAGCATACTGGGGTTATGGAGGAAATTCCATACAAAACCTGGGCACCACGAATCTTCAGGTCACTTTCAAGGACACCTCCATATTCACAGAGTTCACCATTGTGGAGGCCCCAGACCATCCCTCAATGAGCAGCTACCGACAGGCTCAAGAACTTGGCATCATAACTATCCATGTTGAAGAAGTCTCCAGCGATTCAGCAATTCAGTGCAGCAAGCTGTTCAACATGTTGGTCTCTCCAAACTTACCTTAACAGATGAATACCAGGATTGCTTCGACAAAATCGGCCAATTTCCCGGGGTGCAATACTACATCCAGCTCATCGACAATGCAATGCCCATCATAAATCCCCCACGCACAGTACCTGTTCACATCTTACCACTGTAAAAGGCTGAGCTAGAGAAAATGATTGCTGATGACATCATCACTGAAGTAAAAGAACCCACTCACTGGGACAATTCAATTGTCTGCAATGTAAAAGAGACACCTGATGGGAAGACGAAGGTTCGACTTTGCTTGGACCCAAAGGATTTAAACAAGAACATTCGCCGGGAACACTATTACAGCAGAACTATTGACAAGATCTTCCCATTACTCCATTGCAAGAGGTACTTCTCAGTAGTTGACACAGCAAAAGGCCACTGGCATGTCAAGCTCAACCATTAATCTAGTCTCTTGTGCACCTTTAACATACAGGTGATACAGGTTTAAGCGTCTACAATTTGGCATTGTTGTTTCTCAGGACATCTTCCAGTGAAAGTTAGATAACATCTACAAGAACATTCCCAATGTTACTGGGATAGCTGATGACATCATTGTCTTTGGCTCGACAGAGGAAGAGCATGACCAAGCATTCATGAACATGCTCGAAGCCACCAGGGCAAACAATGTGAGTCTGAACTCTGCACAACTGCAGTTTAAACAACAAAGTATCGATTTTTTTGGTCACACACTGACGCAAGATGGTACTTGCCCTGCAGCTGACAAGTTGAAAGCCCTCAAGTCCATCTCCGCACCATCTAATACCAAGGAACTTCTGTCCCTACTGGGATTGATCACTTACCTCATCCTATTCTCAGCCAAGGTTGCAGAGCTTACTGCACCCCTCCGTGAGTTGGCAAAAAAGAATTTCAGATGGGAGCACGAGAATGAAGTGGCACTGGACAGAATCAAGGAGGACCTTTGCTCGGTACCAGTCATGTCTTACTATGACCCTGACCTAGCAAAAACCACCATCTTGCAGTGCAATGCCAGCAAAAAGGGGGTAGGAGCCTGGATAAGACAGATTGATTCCAATGGCAAGGATAGGATTGTTGCTATGGCATCACGATCACTTACCAACACTGAGTCCAGGTACTCTAACATTGAGAGAGGATGTTTAGCTGTGATGTTTGGTCTAGAGAAATTCGAGTACTATCTACTCAGTAGACATACTCTTGTTGAAACTGACCACTCACTGCTCACCACACACATTTTCAAAAAGAACACTGCAGAAGCACCAGCCAGGTTGCAAAGACTGTTGCTCAGATGCATGAAGTTTGATATTGAGGTCAGATACGGACGGATTATCAATGCTCAGAAACAGCCATTTGGATGTCCAGGATAACTTCTCTGGACGACCACCTTACATCACCTTATGAGCTCTTGTATGGACGCAAACCTAGATCACCACTACCAACTAGTAACTTTGCATTGCTACCCAGCAAGAAGGCAACCTACAGAACCAAATCAAGCAGACCGAATTCTACAATAGGAAAGCGAGCTATGACAAGCGTGTTCTTAACCAGTCCGAACCAGTGTATGTATGGACTCAAGAAAGCATCTTTGGGACCAGAGCCAGATTTTCAGCTGCAAAAACCCTGACAGAGAACCGATAACATATATCGTCGAGATGAACGGCAAGCTGTACCAGAGGACAAGAGAGCACTTGCAACACAGGAGTACTGACAAGAAGCTACCCACTCTTTCCCAAGTCACCTCTGAAGCAGCATCTGGTAAAGAATTGCCCACCAAACAACTGGCTACAGCACCCACTGAAGTAGATGGCAACCCTGTGGCACCTATAATTCCAAACGAGGACCCTGGCCCAGCCACTCCTACCTCAGCAGAGAAGACCCAAGAGAGTCCAGCTAAACTAAGACCAGCAGATGAGATCATCGTTGTTCGAGGGGGAAACATTTCATTCGAGCCAAGAAGCCAAGTGACAAGATCATGGCAACAAACGCGAGTACCAGCCGAATTTAAGGACTGAAACATTCTGTTTGAAGTCACACTTAGTTTTATTCCATTCCCTTTCAGTGACATTTTAGTGATGACTTTGCTATTTAATTACTACTTCAGCATGTATTGTTGTTTCAATGACTTTGCTACCCCAAACTTAACTTTTGTTGTCCTATTTCAAAAGGAGGGGGGTGTCATAGTACCCACGCGTGTTGTACTAGCCACGAAGGCCTTAGGCTCGATTTCCGCCACTCACTCGGGTCCGGAGTATTCTCCCCCGAGAAGAGACGGCTGGACGCGTGAGCAGCCGATCGTGTCTGTGACGTAAATTCAAAATTTAATTTATGCATCGTTACTGGTCAACGGAAATGTCATCCGACACCACACATATGTCATCTCGCGCCAAATCTGATCAAGTTGCTTATTAACGCGCCAAAACTGCAAACATGGGCTGTATTTCCAGCGTCAACTCGGATTTTTAAGTTACACGGATTCATCGAAATGGATGAGGCGGGTTCACATTTTAGCGGTGAAACACCCACAAAATCTTTGGCTTCAAGTTATTCCGGATGCCTGCTTTGTGGTACTGTGCAAAATGATTCCCGAAAGAGGACAAACTTGAAGGGAAAAGTACAAGATATCGCTAAAAGGGTAGCCATTGTTTTGGACATGGAAGTAGCCGCCGTCGACGTTGGCCGATATTTGTGCAACGATAGTTGCTACAAGAGGATTAAGCGTATAGAGAAACTCCAAGAAGAAGCGAAACTATTGAAGAACGAACTAAAACAGAGCTATGCTTCGACGAATAGATTTAAACGTGGAGTTCCGTCGGATTCATCTCTTTCACCGAGCGCGATTGCACCAGCCAAATCCGCTCGTTCTGATCAACAGACCAACTCGAGGCAAAAGGTTGCGAAAAGTTTAAATTTTAGAAGCGGAAGCCAAATCCAGGATGAACGCGAAAAGTGTCCAGTGCGGAACATAATGCCCTTGGTTGCTTTGCCAGTTTCCTCTTCGGGACCACTGGCGTCAATTATTCCAGCGTTCGCTCCTATTGCAGCCAACATCATGTCGCAAGGTATTTGTGAGGGAAACGTCTGCAAAGTACAGGTTTGTACATACGATTATCTTCTTCATATATATTTTTTTTCATTTTAGCAGGCTAATAATATTTATTTTATACCATGCGCGCATTGGATTTAATATTCAATTATTTAGTATTCCATCTATATTTTTTTTCTATATTTTTGCAGGCCGTTGTTACGTACGAGTCCGGAAACAAATGTGGTGATTTGCCTCCAGAGTTGCATCGCCTTGGAAAAGCTTTGGCGCGAGGAAGTAACTTTAAAGCCCTGGCAGATGCAGCGATGGAAAGTCCGAATCTGAAAGAAGCTACTGAGAACAGGTTACACAGTGATATTTCAAAGGAATGCAAAACGTTGTGTTCCACAGCCAATCCATCGCCGCTTAGAGGCATTACAAAAGAATTGATGGTCAACTTTTCGTGGCAAGCCGTGGGAACAGAACTGCAGAACAAGGCCCCTATTTTCCTGCGTTGTATTTTGGCTGCTGTAGATCCAGCTAATGGCACTGCTACAACCTACGATCCTGTGAGGCACCCGGGTGTCTACACGGCTGCAGCAATTTTGCTAAAGAAACGCGATAAGGCGATGAGTTTAGTACCTTACGTGATCAGCACCATCCTAAAAGTTGGTAAAATATCGAAAACGGTAAGCTAAAATTACGTTCACATGTTACAAATGATTTTCTGATTGTGAGTTACGAACCGATTGTTTGTTTGTTTGAATTAACGCAACACAAGTCCAGGTGACATTTTATCGTGTCATTTCTGTCTTTCTCTTCTTTAATGTGTATGTGTTGGCAAATTAGTTGTTACATGGAATAGCAAAGCGCTATGCCCAATCCCTTGCTAATGATTCTTTTCCAAAGGTTGAGTGTGGTAATTAACAAGAAAAAATACATAAGGTGATTTATTGACCCCCAAAAGCAGGGAATTCGCACTCACATGCTCACTTCTGTTCATTTGCAGTCACTCACTTATCATTTGCCAGCTGCAAACATACTAATTTGTGGTATGTTTTCTCAGGCACTTATTCGATTAAATCATCTTGGTATCTCTATGTCTCCAAAAAGCACCAACAAAGCTCTTGATATAATTGGAGAGGATTATGATCTCAAGCTACATGAATGGAAGGACAGGATATCAAGCCACATGTTGCAAAAAAAACAAGCAGTGGAAGAAAAGGGGAGACTGGAGTTAAAAAAAGAGGAACTACATGAGCAATTACTATCAGGGGAAGATGTCCACAATCAACTGATCCAAGTTCAAGCTGCTACATCTAATGTAGAAAAACAATTTTTTCAACTAGAAGAAGAACATCCTAGCAGTTTCAACATTGTGTTGGACAATGTGGATTTAAAAGTTCTGGCCTCGGATATGACCTCTGATAATCAGAATAAAGATTACCACTGGTGCAACCACAATGCCCATATTGATAGGGTGAATCCACTACATCTGGAAAACAATGTACCAACAGCAAATTTGCAAGAGGTTCCCAACAGTGCATTTCTGCCAAGTTTAGATGACCAGAATTCTCTCCTATCAGATTTTGTTGTTCTGGTGGGAAGGGTAATTGTGGAGAATTTACCTGCATTTGCCATTTTCAAAGATGTCATTCCTCTTCACATTAAACATAAGTATTCTGGCGAATTAAAGAAAAAAACTGAAACAGTAAGTGATGGGGTTCAGAGAGCACTTAACAGTAGGAGAATCAGTTTTGACTTACCTGTCCATTTACTGTGCAAAAGCATTTCACTTTTCAAGTTTGTTTGTGAGATGAGACTGCATTCTCACAGCCCCCTCCCACACCCTTCCCTTCTCAAATTAGAAATAAAGACCTGTGTCCAGATGATATACAAATTACAAAAAAGGTTCAATTAACGGTTCAGAACATTAATCAATAATGGGCCCCTCCTCCAACTCCCCTGCCCACACTGTCACCTTTCAGGGGATTTGAATTTGTTATACTCCTCTCTCCACCCTTCTTAATTGGTTTGAATTTTTTATACTTCCAAGGTTAATCTTGGTGTGATCTTTAAAGATGAAAACCTTGGAGAGGAGATGATTGATATCATTAGAGGACTTCATGACTTGGTGCCCACAGTGGAAGGTCCTGGGGGAGAAGAACAGTTTGATCGTGTTCCAGTTGTTGGTGACCAAAAGACCATGGAAAGGGGAGTTGAGGCACAATTCTCTGTGCAAAATGCCTACACAAAGAGCAGGAGATTGGAGGGATTGTTTTTTCAGCTTGCTGACTGGCACCATGAAAATAAATTTTTGGCAGTGAGTAAAGACTATAGTTTTAGAGGATAAGTAGAGTAAATGAACTCAACAGCACCAAGTGCTGGGATAAATGAAAACCGCACTTTATAAATGAATAATTATTATTATTATTATATAATGTTTGTTAGTTTTATTATCAGCTGTACATTTCTGAATTGGCAAATTCCCTGGGTGTTTATAACAACCTGAGTTCTCTGAGAAGGGGTTGATCAAAATAACAGAGACAAAATGAGGAGTAATGAAGACAGGAAATGGTATAACAGCCACACACCTGCACAGTCCAAAAAAACAATTCCATCTCCCCCCCCCCCCCCCTAAATCCATGGCTAAGAGGCAATTTCTTGCTTCTTGGGCCATCCCTAATTGGAGTCGTTACTTCAACAGGTAGGGTATCAATGTGGGTAACTTATTTAAAGCCAGAAATGAAATTAATGGTAATCATTTTTGCTTTGTTTCAGTTGATTTTCTCAAGGTACTACAGTGGCTCCTCTGCTTGTGATAAAACTTCTCTATTTGCTTTAAGGAATCTTGTCAATTGGCGAGATGTTGTTACTGATGCTCAGCAAAAGCCAGCATCTTGCAAGAGGTTTGTTGACCTCATATTGGATGCTGATATCATTGCTGCAGCTATGGTTTTCTTTGGAATGGTGGATGTTACAGGTACCCCAACCAAACATGGTTTCAGTAGTGAGATGGAAAACAACATTAGGCCTGTTCGTGCTAGGTATTTCAGTAAAATTCTCAAAGAATTCATTCTCACATTCATAGTTGATGGAACTCTATATGAAAGGCATTTTGCCAACATTCAAGCTTTAGAAGAGTGGGAAGCAGTCCAAAGGAACCAGCCAGTGCTTGAAAATGGGAGATATCCTTGCAGATTCCCTGGATGCAACAGTTCATTTAAGCATGATGGTGTTCACAGAATGAGGCATGAACTATCACATGACCCCCCACCAAGGATTCCAGCAGAACCTACATTAGAAAGCACTCTCCCCGACCCAAGCGATCAAAATTCTGAACCTAAAGATGATGTGTTTGATTACCACTGTGGGTTCATGAATATGGCTTTACTATTGAGAAATTTTAGAGATGCCATTAAAGAAGGTGATGGTGAAAGGATAATCAAATGTATCAAGATGTTTCTGTTGCACTTCAAACAAGATGGCAGTGGCAGCACCAAATATGCATTGGAGGCTCTATACCATCAGTTTCAAGTGCTGGCTTTACTCAGTCCTAGAGAAGCAGAGAGACTTAAGTGGAACCGAACTGTGAATAATCAGGGAGGTGACGGTAACAATGTAGCAATGGATGTTGCTCTAGAGCATGATAATCATGTTTTAAAGGATATCATTAGAGGTTTGGGGGCAAACATCAGTGAAGAGAGTGTACGGCGAGTATGTAGAGCATTCTTTATCCTCAAACAGCTACTTTTTGCACTTGATGAAGAATTAAATGTTAAGAAGGTATCAGGAAAACATACCAAAAAATCTGTGAAGGAGGATTTGATCAAAGTAGTCAAGACGCTTTGTGACCAGCGTGTATTTGAGAAGCAGACAACAAGGGAACCCATGTATTGTTTTCCTGACTGTCCCAGAGACTATCTTCAGTTGCTCAACACCAAGGAATTGTTTGGATGGATAAATGACCACAAAAAGAATGTTAGTCTAGAGAAGAGGCCACGTTAAAGCAAAAAAACACTTTATTTTAGTTCCAAACTCTCTTCAATTCATTACTACATGTATCAGTGTGGCACTCTCTTGGGTCAGGTCCCCTCCAATATGATACAAGGTGTAAAAATAAACTAATACCCCTTTCACACCAACTAAACATGTTTTATTAAACCAGGTTTAGAAAAATGAAACCCATTAAAGAAACACTGGAACTCAGGCTTTTATGCAGGATTTAGATGAACTTAAACAATTTTTAATTTGCACTGAATTTGTAGTAAAAAAAACATCAGTAAGCATCTTTTATAAAGAATGTAATTTTAAACTGTGTTCCACAAAACAGCTTTTAAACATGTTTAAGCTTTGGTGTTATCAGGGCATAAGATCCTCATGGTTAGAAGACATTGTACATTACTCTACATGTACCTCTATGAAGTCCTATTTAGCTATCATCAATGTCTGAATCCATAGCATCTTCATACACAGTTAAGAGCTCTATAGGAATAGCTGCCATAAGGGAATCCTCCACATCAAAGTCAAAAATGCCATCAAAAAAATCAAAATAGGACTCCTGGCTGTACTCTGGTTCTTCCATATCCAAATAGCTGATGTCAATATCTTTAAAAATGGTATTGATAGCAAACAAAACTTCTGAGGCCACACTGGGATGCCAAATGTCAACATATTTGTATACATCACTGAGTGAAAAAATGCTTGGGCAGTATTGCATGATCTGCTTCACTTGATTGTCTCCAAATCCACAAAAAAGCTTTGGAGGAGTAAACATGGGGGCATTGCTTTTCTTGGCTGACTGCAAAAACTGCTGATTTAATGCTCTCTTCAGGTAATCAAGTTTTGAAGAGAGCATTCCCATTTGTTCCTCAGTCACAGTTCTGTTGTTTGTTTCAGTTTCGACCAATTCAGAACTTTCTGAATTAAAAAACACAAAGTTGCAGGTCTCACCAGCACATTTGCACTGTTCTTGACAAACATCACAACACTGGTGAGGATGCTCATTGGCAGGTAAATTTGACACGTCCACATCAAACTTCTCCAAAAGTACTTTTCTTCTACACTTGTCCTTTTGTTTCAGATAACTGACCATACTTTCATGGCAATGTTTTGTCATTACATTTGAGTAAAGAACAATTGCTTTACACTGCTCTTGACCACTTCGTCCAGCTCTTCCACTTTCTTGTAGGTATGTCTCACAGTTGTATGATGGCCCATAATGAATGACAGTTTTTACATCCTTACAATCAATGCCCATCCCATAGGCAATGGTTGCTATTAGAACACGTATACAACCACTTGCATCTCCCATGGACTTCAAAATCTCCTCCTTATTTAGTTCATCACTTCTACTATGGAACATTTCCACTAGTCGTTTCCTTGGATCATGATTGTCATCGGCATAAATGTTTTTCCCCAGTTCGGCTTGAAAAAAGCCATACAAGTTCGTTGTAAGTTTTATTGTGGGGCAGTATATTATAGTTCGTTCATACAAATTCTTTTCAACTGTCAAATCACTCACCATCTTGGCAAATGTTACAGCAGGGTTAGGAGTAATAACTTTTACACCATATGAAATGTTCTGCCTGTTGGGAATGTCAATGATCAAAGCAGGATTGTTCATTTCTAAGGCTTTTATAATCTGAAGTCTTGTTTCAGTGGTGGCTGTAGCAGTAAGGGCTATGACAGGTACCCTTTTAACGACTGAGCGGATCTCATTTATGCGAGAAAACCATTTCCTGGATGCTCTTTCTCCCTTTTTAGCAGCATACCCCCTGCATGAACATAGAGTGTGTAAAGTGTTAAAATCATATTTGAGACACACTGATTACTCATTTATGTTAAAATGCTGCAGTTTAATATCAAAACCCATAAAGACAAATTAACATGAACTAATCTTTAAATGGAAGTTCTTAAAAAGCCACAACCCTTTGAAAATGTGCTGCATTCCCACACATTCTTCACACCTGAGTCTTTTTTTCTCGCACATTGCATACATGTGATGAAAATGTCAAAGGTATACAATCTTGGATTGGCAAACTTTGTCCTACAGATATTTTTCTTTTCAAGATTTATCAGAAATACATGTTCTTCAAGAACAAATTTAAAATGGTGCAGTTTAGTATCAAAACCCATAAAGACAAATTAACATGAACTAATCTTTAAATGGAAGTTCTTAAAAAGTCACAACCCTTAGAAAATGTGATGCATTCCCACATATTCTTCGCAACTTTGAGTCTTTTTTCTCGCACATTCCATACATGTGATGAAAATGTCAAAGGCATACAACCTTAGATAGAGAAACTTTGCCTACAAATATTTTTGTTTTCATGCTTTATCAGAAATACACGTTCTTCAAGAACACCATTAAATAACAATTATTTCATACAATGTCTACTGTATTTTCAGATAAACCAAACACGTGAACAGTATGTATAAAGTTAACAAAGTAAACTTTGATATCTGTGTGTGCTCACTTGTCGCAAAACCTTTAGCGCAGTTACAAACTGTACAGAACTTACCAATGAGAAATACAGTGGGCTTCATCAATAGCAATGAGGCACAATCTCTCTTCATACACCGCGCTCGACATCGTCTTTCTCCATCGATCGGAACATAAGAATGCCTCTGGTGATCCAAACACAACTTGGCAGTCACCTCTTTCAATGGCCTTTTTGGCGTCTTCGTTCAGTTGATCTTCACCAATAAACTCTGCACTAATTCCTATTGATTCAGGAATTTCACTTGATCTTGCATTAGCGAAGTCAGAGGTGAAATCACAACAGCAATGGATTTAAAAGTAGTCTTCTTAACGATGTCAAACATCATCGGCGTAGACTGGAAAATGAGAGACTTTCCTGACCCAGTCGGTTGAATGACGAACACATCTTCACCATTTACCAGCTTTTCTAATGCTTTACGTTGCAAAACTTTCAAGTTTTCCACTTTAAAACGCTCTAAAATACGATCACACGCCAAATCAAACAACACGTTCGCATCCGCCATTTTGAAATTTGCTCTGCCAAAAATAATTTATGCTTCCTGCTCGATTTGAGCAGGCGAGCTTCTGATTGGTGGAGACCAACAATACGTCATCCACGCTTCCAGCCGTCTCTTCGGGGGATGAACGCGGGCTCATTTCCCAAAGCAGCGGCTGGTAATCGAGCCTACGAAGGCCTGGGCTGAGTTGTTATCCATGTGCTCCAGCATGGGCCATGTTTTTTTCCATGTAGAATAAATGTACAAGTTCATACTATTTCAACAGGTACAGTACGACAAAAAGAGGGGAAGTGTGGTCAAAGATTGCTAACAGTTTGAATGCCATGGATAAATCAGGCTTAAAAGTCACTCAGAGGTCAGATAAAGACAGCTATTCACACACGGAAAAAACTACAAGGCCAAAGTTGCACATAATGAGTGAGCAAGTGGAATCACCCCAGAAGAAACTGAGGTTGATCAGACGATGGAAGAAATAGTTTATAGTTTATAGTAGCTTCCATTTAGTGAATATGACAAGAAACACTAAATAAGGGACTAATGTATGGACTCAAAGTCCCAGCAAGGTCAGCCCCACTTTACTGAATAGAACAGTAAATAGTACTAGGGGTGGTCACAGCCAGGGTTCGTGACATCCCTAGTGTAACGATACCGGATTATGACATTGTGTTATGACATGTTATAAATATTGTGTAATCGACACCTCTGATTACCTCACTTATATCGTGTGATTATAAGATCATTGATTCATTGTATCACTCGGAATACACAGGCCTGCAATAAAATAGGAGTTGACTAGCACTCGCATCTCTCTCTATCATTTCAACATATGACATAAAACGTTACATGGTGTCAGAAGTTATCTAAACCACGATGCCAACAGAAGGTACATCTGAAGAACCTCAATGAGAAGCTCCAGAAATCCGGCCTGCTCTGGCTGTGCAAATATTCATGCCTCCTGCAAACTTGCCACCACCAAAAGCGCTTGTTATGGATGACAACGTAGCCACAAATTGGAAAGCGTGGAAGAAAGTGTGGTCAAGATATGAAGTCGCAACAGGAATTTCTAAACAGGAGCCACTGGTAAGAGTTTCCACGCTCTTGTCAATTATTGGAGAAGACGCAACTAAAGCCTTCGATGCCTTTGAATGGGGAGAGGATGAAGATGAGACAGAAATAGAACACATGCTAGCAAAGTTTGACAAATACTGCAAGCCACGAACACAGGTGATCTATGAACGCTACCGATTTAATAATCGCAAGGAAGAGCCTGGCGAGAGTATCGCAGCTTACCTCACAGAGTTGAGAACGATCGCAAAAAACTGCCAGCACAAGGACATTACCCCAGAGGAGATTTTGCATGACAGGATCGTTTTAGGAATTTGAGACGACAAGATGCGTGAAAGACTGCTTCGATACAATGATTTGACATTACAAAAAGCTGTCGATCTCATCAAAGCAGCTGAACAAACTGAGCACCAAGTGAAGCTTATGGGTGCAAGCCCAACCGTAAATGCATTAAAGCAGGGTCACTCGAAAAGCAACAGACTGTTGATGCTATCGCGTGCAGCAAACAACAAAAATCGCGTGGTAATTGTGGCAGATGTGGAACAACACACGCAAAGAAAAAATGTCCGGCATTTGGTCAGAAATGTCATCGAAGTGGCAACATGAATCACTACCAATCGCTGTGCCAAAGCAAGACTGTTGCTACCGTGCAAGTAGATGATGAACCCGATCACTACGAAATTTGCACTGTTGGAGAACAGCCTGGCTATGTGACTAAAGCCCTTGTGAATTTGTACGTAAACCGACAACAGCCCGGAAATGCAGTTCGTTTTCAAGTGGACACTGGATCCGAATGAGATCTATTACCGCTGGAAGTGTACAAATCAATCACTGGAGACGACACTGTCGAACTCCTAAGGAAATGCAACAAATCGATCGTTTCCTACACTGGTGAACAAAAACAGATCGCCGGAAAGATAAACCTCCCAGTTTGGCATAAGGACAGAAAGAAAACTCTGACCTTTAATGTCATCAATGGCGACTATCAGCCTATTTTATCGCTCAAAACAAGTATTATGCTTGGAATCGTCACGCTGGCCGACTGTGACATATTATCGCTCACAATATCACCACAAAGTAACCCGATCCTTGGACAATACAAAGATGTGTTTGAAGGACTTGGAGGACTTCCAGGCGAATACAAGATTATCATGGACGAGAGAGTAAAACCGAAAGTTCATCCCTCGAGAAGAGTACCAGTTGCAGTATGCCCAAAAATCAAGGAAAAATTGGACAAATTAGTACAGCGAAATGTCATTGCACCAGTAACAGAGCCAACAGAATGGGTCTCAAGTATGCTGGCAGTAATAAAGCCGAACAAAATTCGAATTTGTTTGGAGCCAAGGGATCTGAATGAAGCGATCAAGCGAGAGCACTACCCGATGCCCACTATAGAAGAGATCGCTACTCGACTTGACAAAGCAAAGCTTTTCACAGTGGTTGATGCAAAAGACGGATTCTGGCAGAAGAAACTTGACCACGAGTCCAGCTACAAAACTATGTTCAACACTCCCTTCGGACGATACCGTTGGCTTTGGATGCCTTTTGGCATCAGTTCTGCTCCAGAAGTATGGCAAGGAACCATGCACGAATTTGTGGAGGGGCTCCAAGGTGTAGAAGTCATTGCTGATGACTTTATTATCGCTGGGTTTGGAGACACCACTGAAGAGGCTTTCAAGAGCCTCGAACAAAATGAACGATCATTCTTCACAAGATGCAGAGAATGGAACCTGAAACTGAACAAACAGAAAGTCAAGCGTGCTCAGACAAACATACCATTCATGGGACACCAGCTCACCCCTGAGGGACTCAAACCAGACCCTGGGAAGATTGAAGCAATCGTTGCCATGCCTGAACCTGAAGACGCCACAGCACTTAAGCATTTCCTAGGAATGGCGAATTACCTTTCCAAATTCATGCCGCATCTGAGCGAAATGACAGAACCGTTGCGACCATTAGAAGATAAAGAGGCGGAGTGGCAGTGGCTGAAGCAGCACAGTATCGCATTTAATACAGTGAAGAAGTATCTAACTGAATCTCCAGTACTCAAATACTACAACATGAATGAAGAAATTACCATTCAGTGTGACCCATCCAAAACAGGCCTCGGAGCTGTCCTCATGCAGAAAGGTCAGCCAGTGTGTTACGCCTCAAGAGCACTCACAGACGTCAAGACCAGATACACCCAGATTGAGAAAGAGCTTCTTGCCATCGTATGGTCTTGTCATAAGTTTGACCAGTACATATATGGCCGAGACATCGCACACATCGAGTCTGACCATGAGCTGCTACAAGCAGTGTTCAAGAAGCCTATACAGCAGTCACCCAAATGATTACAGAGAATGCGAATGGCGCTACAAAATTATTCTCTGAACATTCAGTACAAGAAAGGCCGTCTTATGTTCATTGCAGACGCCCTGAGCCGCGCCAAAAGGCTTACAACCGAGAACGCTCAGCATGACAGCAGTGAAGTACGCGCCTTACGAGAAGTTCAACACGAAGATGGACTTTCTGTATCACCCAAACGACTGCAAGAATTCAAACAAGTGACAGCCGATGACCTAGAGATGCAGCAGCTCATTGGTGCGATACACCACCGTGGTCATTACATTGAAAAGACTGCCCTGCAAAGCTTGTACTACGACAGCCAAAGCAAGCTAGTTGAAGATAGTGGATTGGTTTATCGCAGAGAACGCCTGGTGGTTCCTCATTCGCTGCGAGCTGATATGCTCAAAGAAATCTACAGGTCGCACATAGGAATCGGTGGATGCCTAAGGAGAGAGCCCGGGAGCTACTCTACTGGCCAAGAATCAACGCGGAAGTCAAAGATTACATTTCCAAGTGCAGCGTTTGCCAGTCATCAGCCAGAGCAATGCCGAGAAGAACTCCAGCCACATGAAATTCCCAGTCGTCCATGGTGTAAGGTTGGAGCTGACGTATTCGAGCTTGGACCACAACAGTTCTTGATAATGGTGGACTATTGGTCAAGCTACTTTGAGGTGCAGGAATTGAAACGAATCACGTCAGCAAGCGTGATCCACACACGTAAAGTCCAGTTTGCCAGACATGGTATTCCAGAAGTCCTTGTTACAGACACCGGGACACAATTCAGCTCATCTGAGTTTGCGAAATTCACCGAGACGTGGAGATTTGAGCACAAGACCTCAAGCCTGCACTATCCCCAGTCGAACGCAAAAGCGGAGAACGCTGTCAAAGTTTGCAAAGTGCTGCTGAGGAAAGCATGAGCAGACAACAAAGATCCTCTGCTAGCGTTTTTGGACTGGAGAAACACCCCGACAGAAGGTTTAGGAACCTCACCGGTTCAACGTCTTATGGGCAGAAGAACATGAACGCTGTTGCCAACCCACACCAAACTGCTGGAACCAAAAGTAGACAGCCAGACAGGAGACAAGTTGAAAAAGCGAAAAGTTGTCCAAGAGCAACGGTACAACACGAAAAGTCAACCGCTAACACCGTTACAGCCAGGTAGAGCGATCCGGATGAAACTCCCTGGTCATACTAAATGGTCTCTTGGAAGTTGCGTGAAGATTCTTCCGAATCGCTCATATGAAGTGGAGACACCACTGAGACACCGCCCCCTCCTTTGGTCGAACAAGATATTCCGCACAATCATCCACAGACTACAAAGTCTCCCAGCGCAAGCCACAATGCGGAATTGGAACACGACCAGCCTGCAACCGTGCCTGCAATCATGACTTCTCAGCCAGCTGTCCAACTACGGAGGTCATCCTGTATCAAGAAAACACCAGCTTGGCATGATGATTATGTCACAAACACTTAACTTTAAGAAAAGGGAGATGTAACGATACCGGATTGTGACATTGTGTTATGACACTAACTTGCGTGATTTATGACATGTTATAAATATTGTGTAATCAACACCTCTGATTACCTCACTTATATTGCATGATTATAAGATCACTGATTCATTGTATCACTCGGAATACACAGGCCTGCATTAAAATAGGAGTTGCGTCTCTCTATATTGTTTCAACGTACGACATAAAACGTTACACCTAGTGGTTCTTTAACCTCCCACAGAAACAATTGTAAAGGATTGTGAGACGGGGCCTCCAGTTTATCTTCCTTATCCGAGAAGACTAGAAAGTCTAACCATTTGTAGGTTGTCATTGCAAAGGAAGCACTTTCTCCTCAGTTATTTAAAGACCCTGAGTGTTGGTCTGGCCGGGGTTTGAACCGACAACCTCCCGCATGGTAGTCCAGAACTCAACCAACTGAGCTAACCAGTCAGCTTTACAAAGTACATGACCAAGAAAACGAGAAATTGTCAAACGAAAAGAAGAAAGCAGAAGAAGTAGCCAAAGTGAAAGAAATGAAACGACAATGGCTGGAGACTTTCAAGGAAACTCAAAAAAGGAAGGAGAATGAAAACCCATCGAAGAGGAAACGAGCCAGTGGCTCAGATACCATGAACTACTTGAAAGAGGTAAAAGACGAGCAGAAGAGTTAGAATTGGCGCGACAGGAAATGAAGAAACAGAGTGAGTTACAAAGGGAAGAACTGAACATTTGGAAACAAGAGATAGAGGACAAAAGAAATCAAATTGAAGCCATGCATCATCAGATGATGATGCAACAACAGTGGGTTTATTGCACATGTTGACAGTTCTACTTCATCATTGGTCTAAGTTGCTCAAAGTCACGTGAGATAGAGTGCGCAAAACTAAAGCATTAAGTTCTAGCGTTGCTTTAAGAGCGTTCAGTTGTATATTTTTTATCCTCCAACTGGAGCTTACGTTTATGGTGGAAAACACTTCAGAAGATGACTTTCTCAGAGAAGAAGTTATTTCCATTGAAGAGAACTTGGAAGGGATGGCAACAGGAGGCAAGAGTCGGATAGTGTTGAGTGAGAATGCAGAGCTAATAGCTCTGCTCACCTCAATGAACGAAACGATGAAAGCCATGAGCAATTGTTTTACTTCTTTCGTTACACAAAATGGCAGAGAGTAAAGGCTTTGTTGCTTTTGTGCATCAAAACCGAGTTCTGCTAATCTTTTCTCTGCAGTCATTGGCCACTGTTGTCAGCTAATCACTTTTATACACTGTCTTACATGTAAGCTTATCGATTGCGAGTTGAGTGTTTGCCACGACCTGTTGATGTGTGTCCTTTTTTAGACTTTTTTCCACTGATCTGGTATAACCGAGAGCAAGCTAAGGTATTTAATTTTAAATTTTTGTATGAAGGCCTTAAACAACAAGAAGCTACCGGTATTTCCTATCTCATTAACAAGACAGGCAAGTTTTTGGATACCTAGTTGATTCAAGATTCGATAATAAACAGATAAATTGTTCATTCATACAAATCGGTTGTTCCAAATTGTTTGATTTAGGATGTCTTCTTTATCTTTAGGTGTTGTACAGTTTAGCTCTTGCCAGTGTATTAATACATCGGTAAGAGTTCATTAAGACAGATATTTCATGTCATAGTTACACTGAAAAAGAAGCTTCCCCCCCACGCTCAAAAGTAAGGATGGTCTATCGTCATCGGAACACAAACGCTTTACCCATGTTATCTTCAGCGATTTGTCAAATAATGAAAAGTCAATCATACCAAGTCCTCCTTCTTTCTTACCTTTCGTGATAGTTATTTTTTTGAGTTTTTGATATTTGTACTTCCAATATAATTAACTATTATGTTATTGACCTCGGTAGTAAAACAAGGTGGAGTATCCAGCATGCTGCAAATGAAAGTTAATTTTGATGTTTATTCTTCCATAGATTGATAGGTCTCTAGATGACCAAATATTCAATAATTTTTGGAGTGGATCTTACTTATCAAGTTCTTCATTATATGAAAAGTAAACTCCAAGGGCGTAAATAGGTTCATCGCTATGTTTCAAGTTTAACACCGAGTCTTTTCTGTGGCACAAAGAACCAAGCCATAATAGTTCCAATTTGGACTGGTTTATTCTAAGACCAGAGCAACTTTCAAAATAATACTAGAAAGAGGGCAACCTTGTCTGACTCCTCTACCGAAGTTAAAATGCTTAGTTGCAAAACCGTTGTTTAAGATGCAACTAGAAATGTCGTTATGTAGAACATCCACCCACTTTCGTAATTGTGGACCAAACCTAAACGCTTCTAAAGATTTTTGTAGATATTTTCATTCAATAGAATCAAAAGCCTTCTCAAAATCAGGGACTCCTGGAAAGGAGGGAGAGGATTATGACCTCTCAGGGCCTAGGGATTAGGACCCCAGAGAGAGGATTAGGACCTCTCTGCAGCCTGGTTGTTGTTGCTTCATAATGTTCTCACTGTTCTCTCCTATATCAGTTAATACAGTCTGCAGTCATGTTTCGTTCCAGTTTGACTTAAGCAACCGATTAGCTATGTTTACTACTGAGATCTACACAGCTGGACTCTAGGGCAAACCTTAGGTGTGGATCTTTCCTCTGTTCTGTGATGTTGAATTGATTATAGACAAATAAACTTTGGGTTGCGATGAAGTGCTCCCATACAGGTCACTCTCTGCCCCATACACTCACAGAATGGATTGGTTGCCATGGTAACCATGAGTCTTAACTACCTTACCTGACTAAGGACCTCTCTCAGGGTATTGTGACCTGCAGCCCTAAGGAGGAGTAAGGACCTCTATTAGGGTATTGTGATCTGCAGCCCTAAAGAGGAGTAAGGACTCTTGCAGGGTATTGTGATTGCAGCCCTCAAGAGGAGTAGCATCTCTCTTAGGGGATCGTGACCTGCACCCCTAGAGAGAAAGGAGGTGAGGGAGGTTTCCCCCCTCCCATCTTACCAAGCTAGACTAGTATAGCGTTAGCAATAGTTGCCTGTTGGAGTACTTCATTCCCAACCCCTTTTTCCCCACATTTGTTGTTCTTGTTTGTGTTCCTGTTTCTCATGGGTTGGGAGCATTAATCTTTTTCTGTATAATTGGTCGCCCTCCACGTTTGTCATGCATTACACAATTAAAATCTCCACCTAGCACCACCTTTTCATTTGCATAAGAATTAAGCACAAAGTTTGACAAATCCTTTAGGAATTGTACTTGTTGAGTCTGATCATTGGGAGAATAAATATTCAAAAACAAATTTTTCACCAGCCAATATCGTTTCA
>OX419338.1:18944029-19011529 GCA_948470475.1 Galaxea fascicularis
AAGCTGGAGTCATTTCCAAGTATCTACAAGGATAAGCAAACCTCTTGAAGAAAATGCAAAGCGCCTCAACTCCGTACACATTCATCCTGTTGTAACAAATGAGTTGATCTGGCAAAGCTACAGTTTTGGCTAGATTCTACACATCATTCTTGTAAAACCGAAATTCGGTTGCACCGGTTTGTAATTTAAATTTTGGCCGGAAGGCATACATCAGATCGTATGTCTTGATACAGGCCCCTGACGTTGTCGTCGCCATTCTGGATCGTAAGGTTCCTATTGCACGAGAACGATGAATGGTGCAAATATTCCTTTGTATTTTCTTGAATAAGGTAAGTGAGAAACAAGCACAAGTAGCAAACACTTGCCGAAGTAAGCTAGACAAATTATCACCCAACTTTGAGATAAATGTCCGTTGAATTGACAATCAAAGAGTGAGATACCTAATTGATGAATTTGTAAATGAGTAGCAAGTTCATTGTAAGGCCTAGTTCACACTAGTGACATAACGACATAACAACATAGTCATAATGACAAAGAAAAGATCAGTTTTATCCTTATGTCGATATGTGTTATTATGTTCCTACAATGTCGTTAGGGCCCGTTTACACAGGCGATTTTTGTCGTACTAAAGTTGCAACTTCAAAATCGCACATGTAAACCAGGTGCAGAAACATGTTTACGCAGGAACACTAAATAGGGATAATTTGATTGGATGGTGTTGAGAATTTCTTAAAATTTGATTGGTTCATAATGTACAATAAGAGTGGAATGTTTGGTGATGCAAAAGCACCTCCCCACCTTGATTAGCTCAGCTATTTGTGGGTAAGGATTTTTTTTAATTAATCTGAATGTTTAATGAAAACTGAATTGAACTGTGCTGTTGGCAAGTTGAGGGTTTGAACGTTATCTTTTTTGTTTTACATGTAAATACCCTGAAAGCTACATATCCAAGTGTTAAAAGCTTTATTATATATTAATCCAAATGCTGGCAGTTTTTAAATTCCTTCCACCAAATTAACTAGTTGAGAAATACAGTACAACTCAACTTATTTTTAATTGTGAAACTGAAGCGGGTGTACATGATGCTTACTTTGTTCATACTAAGTAACAGTTGCACCCAGTTTCTTGTAATAACATAGACAGTTCCTTCATTGAAAGATCTTTTTCTGCAAAAATAACTAACAACAACAACAACAAGATTGATTCCTGGCGTAAGGTCTTATGTTTGAATGTCATAAGAAATAAACGTGTTCAAGTCCCTTTTGGCAAATTAAATGGTAACAGTTGAAATACATGTACACAGACACTGTTCATACCAAGTAAACAGTTCTGTCAAGAGTTTTCCCCGATAATAAAGACAGACGTTAGTAGCATCGAAAGTTCTTCTGTCAGATTATAAATATAAACGTTCTGTAAGGTCCTGAATGTTGTACCGGGAGCCACATATTAAACAGCAACAGTTCAGCTCATTTCTGAAGGCTAATTTTTTTAATAGTGCGATTGGAGGCGTTGTAGGTGATGGTTACATTGTTCATATCGAGTAACAGCTCTGCCAGAGTTCTCTCTGACATCAAAGACAGATCTGGACAGGCTTCCTTAAGAACATCTTCAAATGCAGTAAGATGTAGCAGGTTATCATCAGACTGAACTGCAATCCGAGCACATTTTTTTGTCGAGCAGTTGGTGGTTCTCATGTAAGTACTACATCTTGGACACTGAACAAACTTGCCCGCTGTTGCGTGAATCAAATGCAGTCCACAGTTGATACAATGAACAAACGTTTCCACAGAGTGGAAGCTATGAATAGAGGGCACAGTGATAACTACATTTGCTGCCTCTTGGTCATTGTTGGTCGATTCACGTAATGGTATACCATTCAGTTCAGGGTGATCAACAACTTCAGTTACCACAGAACTGGGGGTTGTGGTTAGTTTTTTCACTCCATTCCAGGTTCTCACTTGTATTGGAATGATGTGATACACCTTTCCTGTTTCAACTACTGGTATCAGATTCCCCCAGAGGCTAACTGTAATTGTGCCAGTGGTATCAGCGAAGGTACTCTCTAAGAGGTCGAGTTTCTTGACGCCAACCACGGTAGGATCACCTCGGTGCAAAACTTTACTGGAGAAATTTATTAACTGCCAGTTGTTAACTGATGATTGCTGTATCTCTTGAACAGCGCATTTTGGATATAAGCTTGCACTCGGTGGCTGAAATTGAAACCCATATTCCATGGGAAGGGGGTGCGTGAGTTTTGTCATAATTATCATTTATGACAATCTTTGCACCGTCTTCGGTGTACGTAAATTTCTGTATTTTCACTGGAGTGTGCTTGATTTCACATTCGTGCAGCAAAGGCCTCTTGGTTTTAGAATAAAGTAGGGCTTGCTCCGTAGTTTGGTCAGTTTGTAATAACAGCGTGTAGTAGTCCATTGTATCTCTTTTGTTACGCTTGGACGGGGACAACTGGTGTACATACGCTATGATTTTGAGAGAGCTGTTGATGTAGAAGAGGAACTTACGGTGGGGCAAGAAATATTCGATGTACTAACGGTCAAAGAGGCGGCTGTTTCTGTGGAAGTTTTTTTTATCTTCTGCTGCTTCGGTGGCATCTTGAACGAGTACAACTGAACAGCAAAACACTTAAATATGCGTGATGCCCAAAGCTTTTATAGCGATGTCAACAATACTCGAATTTCATTGGTCAATTAAATATGTACATGCAACTTACTTCTAAGGAAACAGTTAAAATATCAAAGGTCAGCTGCACTGTATTTTAATTTCGATCCGCTTGCTAGAGTTTCAAAAAGATAGCTTTTTCACATAAAGCTTAACCAATTAAGACTCTGTTTTAGGTCTTAAAAAAACTTAGGAAACTGATATCTGTCACCTTTTCATGTAACTTTTACTTTTATTATTTCCATGACTTGATTAGTTAGATGCAAACATAACTATTTTAATAAAAAATGTTGAACAACATGAAAGCTATAAAACTTGTTGTAATAGGCCTGACAGTGGCTCAGTTGTGAACAAGTATTTTTTGCATCAACAAATAATAGAAATCAAGATAAATAGCATTGTTCAGAGAACCATGTACCAAAAAGGTACCAAGTGAAAAAAAAAACGGTCCCAAGGGAATGTGTAGTAACAGGTCACATGATGGCTACCTCAAACTGCCCGACGTGTAATGACAGTTTGGGAGCTAAGTTATAAGGTTTACCGGCTCATTGAATAAAATAAATTTTCAAAAGACTCCATTGTGCTGCTGTTAACGTTTTTGCAATAAAAACAAGAGAAATAAAACCACTTTCATGGTTGACTGAAGTGGAGATCGCTATACAAAGTCAGTAATTAAAAAAACCTGCTGTATGTATCTGTTATCAAGAAAGGCTGGGGAGAGGTTGTATTTTATGTTGTAGCCAATGTACAGTAGAACAATTATTTCGAAGAAGTCTCAACATTTTTCATTAAACGTAAAGCAATGTTGGTATCGGAACTCGCATTTTCTCAGTATTAATATATATATTTAGGCAAACCTAAAAGCGGAGCTCCACAGTTCTTTTTTTATTGTATGGCATTTACCGATAAAATAAAATCAATGCCAGGACTCGAGCCAGGACTCTAGTAAGGACTTCTGCATTGTGATTATAGTTTTTACTGTTTTGCTGCAGAGCCACAGCCACCATTCAAACATGTGCTAACGTACATTTTCGATTTATCATCGGCTTTGCCACGTTGGATCAAGGGACTACATAACCGAGCATAAACGATTTTACTTCATCACAGTTTAATTACATCCGATTACATTTCAATACAAATGGTGTAAATCTCTAAACTATAGGTTAACTGTCCCAGTGTCTCACTTTTAAATCCAACATCACAACCGGTTATGTGCTTTGGCTAAATCACAAATTTTCAAGCGAAAATGACTTACACTTTTCGTTGTGAAAAGTGACTGCGGCACGATAAGCCATGAATCAACTCAGGTGATCAACTGTAAATGGTTGAGAATGGTTTTATTCTTGACTTCAATCAACTACAAATATTGCAAACTACAAATGCTGACTATGAGTCGTGGGCGGTATCACTGTTAATGATAACCTCTGATTGGCAATGACAACAGACAAACAAATCGGTTTCAGAAAAACATTTGTCAATAAACATTGAATTAAAGACGAAGCTTTTACTGCAATTATCCCGTTAAGTCTACGATTTTTTAACTAACAACGAGAATTGCTGTGAGGGACAACATATTGCTGGCATTTCAAATGCTAAAGCTGTCGTGTTTACTTTTGGCAAGGAGTTGTCGCTCTTTGCCAGAGTTTTCCAAATGTCAATCCGGATCTTGTTCCTAACAAAGCGGAGCCGAGGATTTAAACCGTCCGAACTTCGTTTGGCTTTTCTTCGACCAATTTCGTGCCTAAAAATGAGCGACAGCAGGGAAAACGACGAGTTTTAGGATCCACTAATGAAATATTGGATAGAAAACATTTGGAAAAAACACGAGCATTTTTTAGTCCAAACCAATTTGAGATAAAATTAGCGCCGTGAAAACAACAAAACGTAAGAAAACAAAAAACGATACGAATGTTTCTTTGGCGTTTTGGTGTTTCTTGGAAAAATAAGACAAGTAACAAACATAACTCGTGAGCAACCTAGGCAAATCGCTAGTCCAAGTGTTCTTGACATAAGTATCTGTATAAAAGACAAAACAGGAATACTAAACCTGCGGATGCGGACAGTTTAGGTCAGTCAATAATCACTCCAAACGCCGAGCTGACATAATAGCCGTCATTTCACACAAAATCATTGCTTTGCTAAGAATTGCAGCGAGGGACAACATATTGCTGGCATTTCCAATGCTGCAACTGTTAAAAATTACATTTACTTTTGGCATGAAGTTGTTGTTCTTTCAGCGAGAGTTTTCCAAATGTCAAACTTACCAAGCGGGGCCGAGGTTATAAACCGTCCGGACTTCGCTTGGCTTTTCTCATGGATAGTAAAGAGACTTCAACAAATTTTGTGCCCTAAAATTAGCGACAGCAGGAAAAAACGAAACGTTTTAGGATCCAAGATGAAATATTTGGTAGAAAACATTCGGAAAAAACAAGAGTCCAAACCAATTTGAGATGGAAGCGTGAAAACAACAAAACGTAAGAAAAAAGAAACTGATGCGAATGTCTATTCGACGTTTCTCGTACGAATCGGAAAAAAATAAGACAAGTAACAAACCGGGACAAATCGCTATTCAATTTTCTTGGCATATATGTCCATATAAAAGACAAAACAGGAGTACTAACCTGCGCACAGTTTAAGTCAGTCAACAATCACTCCGAACGCAGAGCTTAAGCAGAAGCGGTCATTTCACACAAAAGTAAGTCTTATTACTTCTCATGCCTGTCAAGGAAGCTTGTTCAATTAAGGATTTTAGCGGCCAAACCGTCCAGTTTAATACACAGCAAGGTCCGAAGACAGCGCATAATTACTGAAACCTTGCCAGACCACACGATTTTTTCTCTTTGTGCAAGCTTATGCAGGCAAACACGGGGAAAAGCTGAAACTTCCTGACACTTGGTAATGTTTTTTACAGCTTGACAAGAGACGCTCTCTTTTTCGCTCTTCCACACTATAATTTCGTCTCTTTTCTCGAGCTTTTTGTTGTTCTTTCTCCCGTTGCTCCTAGTACGATTCAGCCTGTTTTCTCGAGCCCTTTCTTGTTCTTTCTCCCGTTGCTCGACAATACAATTCAGCCGGTTTGCTCGTGCTTTTTCTCCCGCTGTTTGTCACTGATATTCTGCCTGTTTACCCGTGCCCTTTCTTGTTCTTTCTCCCGCTGTTTGTCACTGATATTCCGCCAGCGAATAGACAAAACTGACTTTGTTTTAAAACTGTCTTCAAAATTTGGCCATGCAATTTCCCGCCACAAAAACGCGGGTTGAGAACTGCGTGTATGGGCAACTGATCTTTCCAAAAACAGTCCATAGCGCGCTTACATGCGAGCTTGCACACGAAAGGGTTAACTGAAGTATCACATTTGACTTTGGCTTACATGATGGGGTGGACGTACGTACGGTCGGTCGGTCGGTCAGTCGGACGGTCGGTCGGTCGGTCGGTCGTATGATGACGTCATAACCAAAATTTCTCGAATGGATGGGTTACCATATTTTCTTAGCAATGGTGCTCCGCACGCGTGCGCCTTTGGCGCGCGCGGAGCTCTGCTATCAAATGTGTTGTTTTATGCTCACAGTCTAGATTGAGCTTTCATTTCTAACAGAAGCTATACAGTGTTTCCAACTGCAATAGTTACTATGTACCCCAAGTTCTTTGTTTGATCGATATTCAGTTCTTACTATTTAAGATAACATTCAGTGCATAAGACTGGCTTTGCCAAATTTGGTGAGTTAATAAATGGCAGCAGCAAGTGATTTATTCAATAAGCATGGCAGCATTCTAGACGACAGCCTTCATGTGAAATTTGAGAAGTATACTGTAGAAACTTCGTATGAACAACGATATGTTCACATTTTATGAAGTTCATGGAAAAACTAATTTCAGAGTGATAAAATCTGCTTTGAAGAAGCCCTTAAGACTTGGTTATGATACGAGCCGAGGTCTACATCAATAACTCAGCCATTTAAATCAATGAATGTTTATCAAGGCTTTTGATTAGTTTGACAACAAATTATAATTTAGCTGAAGATTTCCTCATTTTCATTTAATTACATTGTGATAGTACAGTGTGATTGACCTCAGATAGATCAGTCAAAAATGAGTAAATGAAATTTGATAATTTGGTGGTGGAAAGACGGCAGTGATTCAATGCTGATACTACTGTTTATTTATTTGTGGTGTTACAGTCTGTGGTTATGGCCCTGTTGGTTGTAATTTCTTTAGTTGTGCAGAGCGAGTGTTTAATTTTGCTTTAAGTAACTGATTTAGCATCTGTAGTTGTGATATGGTAATGGGGTAGTTGCTGTGGTGATGAGAGTATCCACATAAGAATTTCTTGCTT
The DNA here is from genome assembly GCA_948470475.1 of Galaxea fascicularis. Taxonomy (NCBI): domain Eukaryota; kingdom Metazoa; phylum Cnidaria; class Anthozoa; order Scleractinia; family Euphylliidae; genus Galaxea; species Galaxea fascicularis. The sequence continues at coordinate 18,951,042 of OX419338.1, forward strand.
GTAGTGTCCACAGTGTTGTTATTAAATCATCCTGAAGAGACTGCAGTGAGTCAATGCTGATAGTACTGCAAAGTGTCAAGTTTTACAGAGTAATTGCAGTGTTGTTCTTATATAAGTGACTTCTGTTCTGAAAAAGTGATTGCAGTATTCATACTTTATGCATCTGTAGTATCCTGTAGTTTCTGTAGTGATGGGAGTTTCCACAATCTTTACTTGCACTTTTGATGAGGTGTGTTATTTTCACATAGCTAATGTAGTGTTCTATCTATCAGCAAATGGCATGCTCCAGTTAATTGTAATGATGGCAATGATTGTTGTCAGATGCCAATTGGTAACCAATTTCTCCTGCAATAAGGAACATGAAGTAATCAGTACAAAAAGTGCTTGCAAAACATTTTCTTGATAGATTTTGCTTCAACTAAGAACTGTCAGTTGTATTGATCTGCTTTGAATTCTTACTTTTACCTAGCAAAGTCTGGGCAAAAGAAGAAATTCAAGCCCAATGTACTACTTATCTTTAAGGGCAGGGTGTCCAGCACGGAAGGCGAAAGATGTCATTAGACATCCTGGGTATTGGTTTTGCACATGGCTATGTATATTAAATAGTTTTTTTCTGTGCTAGTCAGAATTACTTTATATGGATATCTTTAAAAAAGGATAGCATTTTTTACCTACAGACTGGAGGTCTTTGTTATGACAGACAGCTTCTCCATGCAATCTGTATCTTGCAGAATTTTTACTATCGGCATAATTGAATATAGAGGATGAGCTATGATTCAGCCAAATTTTAGGTTGTTGTTTTAATAGTTGAGCTAAATCAAAATATCTTATAAATCCCCCAAAAAATAAACAAATGGAAAATGCTATTACTTTCTTTTTTCAACAGGCTTTTAGATATTAGAAAACTCAATTTACGCCATGTGTACATTAAGAAGTAATACATGGTATAAATAGGCCATATATGTAAGAAAACATGCCAAAAATATTTAACGTTAATATTGACCTGTGAAATAACCGATTTGAGATTATGTCAAATAGGAATAGTCCTTTTGCAAGATACAGTTGAGTGATCACTGAACTTGGCGTAACTATCCCCAGCCTTGGTTTGACTACAAATTTACATGCGATAAATTTGCATCACAAGTACATTTGTAGTAAGACCGAGGCTCTGAACAGATGAGGTCAGGTTCAGTGATCAGTCAACTGTATCTTGGAAAAGGCCTACTGTAGTAAGCAGGCTATAGCCATAGTGGTCATACATAAATCACGAGGCTGATAAGGAAATAAATATTGGTTTATGGTCACTATAGTACGACTCAAGTGTACCTGCAGACTGAACAAGTTGTGGGATATTTGTGTAAATATGATCTATCTGAGTATGGTAATCAGTAGCACATTGGTTTATTAACTGAGTGTATCTCCTCTCATCTATCAAGCATTTTGTTAGAGCCTTTTGTTCTCCTGACACTTTCATGAGATTGATATTGAAATCGCCAAGAATTACAGCTGGAACTAATGGTTTTGACAATTTTGAATCATGAAGATAAATAAGGGCATCAATCAACTTTGAAAGTGTGACATTAGTGCCTGAACGATAGATACCAATAATGTGCAGATTAGGAATTGGATGCTTGATAACCATGATTGTAATTTCTACATTATTGACATTGAACCTGTAGGGAATTTGTGAACATTTGATATTATTCTTAATGTATACAGCAGTTCCATAGGATGTTCTGGTATCACATTGACTATAGTCATATCTGTGAAGGATGTACCCAGCAAGGTTGTATAAGCAATCTGTATCTGTTCTGCAAAGCTTTGTTTCAACTAAAATATTAATGTCAGCTTTCTTAATATAAAAATCACTTTGCACATCATCTATGTGTAGGTGAAGAGATCTTACATTGTGAAACAAGATTGTTGCTGTGTCTGACGAATCAGTCCCACGTAAAGCTGCTAAAGGCATAAAACTTGCTTCTGTTCTGAGTCTAAACATTTCTTTCTGAACCTTTTCACTAACTTTTATTCTGTTTTCATTCAAATCTAGAATATGCAGTCTAGAACTGTTTCTTACTCGGCTCAATCCAACGTAGTGCATGTGCTCTCCTGTGGACTGTGGAAAGTCAACAACTGCTTCATCTAAAGTGTCTCCTTGGCATCGATGAATAGTTTTGGCACCAGCAGGTCTTACTGGAAATTGTCTTCGAAGAATTCGACTTTGATTTTTCTTATTGATTCTGAATTGTCTTGTTACTTCTAAGATTGGAGTCCAGTTTTTATTTATGTTTGTTTTGTACAAAATAATGTGCATTTTCTCTGCGCTGTTTTTTCCAATGTCAAAAAGTGGAAATGAGACCCAAATAATGCTTGGTCTGCTTGGATTTTCAACTCTGTAGTCAATTATCTCTATGACACACTCTGCTCCATTAGTCAATCCATCAGCTACATCAATATTAGTCGTTAAGTCATATTTTGTCTTTGTAGGATCATCTGGGATCTTATTTTTCATTTGTGTCTTTAAAGTGCACCTAAACCCAAACATTTTTTTGCTCTAAAAAATTTCTGTGCATTTTTTGGAGTATTTTGCCGCAAAAATTTTTGGATTTGGTTAAATCCTCGATTTTCTATGCACTGTTGAAGTTGAGCTTCGATGGCCCCATGACCATGAAATAGGAGTCTGGGGCGAGCGGAACGTTGTGACGTCAAATCGAGAACGATTCAGAAGACACACTGGTGAAATTCTCAGGATGCGAAGACTTCACACAGCGAAATTGTTTCCATAGGAGCTTCATGGTCATACGAGTTGTCTTAAATTAACAATGTCGAACACATCCTCTGATTAAGAAATGAGTTATAAGTCGGAGGACTCGGAAATTTATTTTATCGCTGGATACGACGTTGAAGACCGCGTGAGTTATGCACACTGTGCAACTCAGAGGCAGATCTTCGCCAACTTTGAGCGATGGATGTTGATCCCCATGCTGATGATCCGCTCGCAGACGAGGAATGGACAGCAAAGTATGAAAAGGAGTGAGAGCCGACGAAGAACTGGAAGTAAAACTTAAGGACCGGTATCATGGGAAGGTTGAAGTCAGCGAATGGTAAGCTTATGTACGATCGCAACATGTGTTCGCTTTGTTTACATTCAGATGCTTCTTCACGCTTACTTTGTTGTTAGCATGATCTTGTGCTTACCTTAAAGCCTCCTTTTTTATTTCAACTGCTTGCATCGGCTTTCCTTAAATTAATGTAGTGTTTGTACGTTTTAGGTGCAAGTGTAGCGATTGCGGTTTTGTTTCCCTTCAATACATCAGCGAATGTTTAATTGCTGCAGTGCATAGAGTCAATGAAGAGTGATCCTGGTCCTTTCGTCAAAAACATTTTTTTGCTTCCTGGACGGCAAATGTTGCTTCTCAGTTTAGTCACCTGAGCAGCAATCCTAAGGAAACAATGTTCCTAGTTTAGCCAGGCCTTAAGTCTGATACAATGTATTAACAATTTTTTTTCCATTGATCTCTTACAGTTTCTTAGAGGTGTTTCCTCTTGAGAGTTGTCAAGGCTGGTGTATGCAATGTTGGGGGCGAAGAGGATTTCTTTACCTGCTCGCATATGCATAGCTCTCAAGTTAATTATTTTGTTGCCAAAGTGTGAGATCAAGGCAAAAGGCATCTCCTTTCTTGTTATGTGGGGGGGGGGGGATGCTCCTTATTTTGAGTGTATTTTTCCACTGTTGGAAAGCGTTTCGCACCTATAAGGGAAAAGGAAGTGAATTGTTTCCAGAATGATGCTTCAGTTGGTGTTTACTTAACTTCAGCAGAATTTTCCCTCGGTCCAAAGTAGCATCTTCTGTGCTATATTTTATCACCGAGTTGAAATAAAGTTATTTATTATTTTCTCCCTCAAAATGAACTGTTTAATTAAAAAACCTTCGATGTGTGAGAAATAATAGTTTCAGTGTGATAGTGCATTTGTTTGCATGAGACTTGAGAGCTCTGGCATATGTAGCCATCAGGAAACTCAATTTCCAGTCAATAAGGATGAAAGTTTCACAGGATTTGACCTTGATGAAGAAGACTAGAATGTCATTTTTAGTTACAATATTGTAATGCTCGGTTCATGAATAAACTTTACACATCAGGAAGTGCTTCATGCAGCTTGCACAATAAACATGGAATAACAATAACACCTTTATTAAAGCTTTGTAGCCAAGCACAGATGCTCTGCTAATTGAAGACATTAAATTAAACCAACTCTAAATAAAGTAGAATCAACTTTATTGTGGGGGCAGTCAAGAAATTTGCTTTGCCCCTTCATTGGTCACTTGCAAACTGGAGAGTAATGGGGCATAGATTATTTCTTTGTTTGCTGTCTACTTCCTGTTCTTTTGGTCGATCCTTTGCTACTACTTTCTCAGACTTGAGACACTGGTGAGACAAAAAAAAAAAAGAAATGAATAAATAACTGAACTTAACCAAGGCCAACTCAACATGTCTTCAGGCACAGTATAGACATTAATTAATCTTATGTGTTGCCAATGCCATAAAAAAATAGTTCTACTGGACTTGGTTGCAGACAGAATGCCAATTATTCCCTGGGGGAGGATAACAATGCTTGTTGTAATAAATGTTTATTACTGCTTGATGCTTTCACTAAAGCAGAATGTTTAATTTTACCTTACTTGGTTTTGTTCTAGTGTATGTAAATTCTAGGCTTGTATATATTACTTTCTAAACTTTAATTTTGGAGGACCACTGGTTCATCAGCATAAGCTGTTATGTGCAAACTCCTCTTTACATGATGATGCCACAGACTTAAAATTATTGGGCTACTCAAAAGAGCTTCTCGAAAATATTCAGTGTAGTAGTAGGGGGGATATCTCTTGTAACCATCTTACTCCTTGCAGCTCTCTTTTGTAGTGCCTGTTCTCTTGGCTGTTTGTCAAGCACTTACACTGTCTTATGTTCCCTCGTTGACGCTTTGACAACCCAGGAAAAAAAGTGAATTTCACAGGCTAGAATCAGTAAGAGTTTAGCAGGGAAGTTGTTGACTAATCAATTTTTAAAAGACAAAGGAAAGTCTCACCATTCTTCGTTCTCTGTCACTCGGTGGCTTGTTGTGTGCTTCGATCGCTAAAGCATGAACAGATGGGATAGCACAGATCCCAAAGTGATCTCGCTGTTACCACGGAGTCAGGGGACGTCCTTGTCCTTCTATAATGACATTCATACGTCAGGCAAAGTCTTCAGCTTTAAAATGATTCGAACAAATCACCGAAATCTCCGAAGGCTCCCACTTTGCTTGATTCGTCTTCACAAAGCCTGCATTTCTTTCGACGCTTTCTGGCTTCAGGGCGATCATCTCCGTATTACGGTATGATATGAAGACCCATTACCAAGCTTTAAATTTCTGGTGTTGCTACTCGCTGCCACTACACATCTGGCTGGCATTTTCAAGCACAATTTGAAAAAACTCGTTCAAAGGAACAAGAGAAATGTGCGAAACGCAGATTCTCGAGTTCTCGATTTGACGTCACAGCAGCCACTTGACCCATGCCCCCAAAACTCGGCCGTGGGGCCAAAATGGCGGCGTTTTAGCCCAATTTTACGAATTTCGGCATGGCGTAGAAAATTAAGGATTTAACCAAATCAAAAAATCTTTGCGCCAAAGTACTCCAAAAAACACGCCTCACTTTTATAGCGCAAAAAAATTTTTGGGTTTAGGTGCACTTTAAATCATCAGAGATATCCCCTGCTACAATATCAATGGCTTTGACCTGAGCTTTATCTCCAACAGAAAGGTAATATAGTGCACTGTTGTGAGCATTAACTGAAGCATTAGTGGTAAATAGATGTGTCATATTCATAGGGTAACTTTCTTCCCCAGGTTTTACATTAATTCTTCTTTCTTTCAAAACGTCCAAATCAGCATCTGTATGGTTTCCCTCTCTCAAGCGATTAAGTAGTTCTGCAAATTGTCTGTCATCTTTTTGTCATTTCAAAGAGGGTGAAGTCTTGTGTCCAAATATTGCTAGCTAAAGCACTGTACCCAGATTTGGAATTTTCAAAGATCCACTTATCAAAAACTGGCTTTAACTGGAAAAGATCACCTACAGTAATCAGTGACACTCCACCAAATGGCTCCTTGGTACCCATAATTTGTTGCAACCTCAAATTCAAAAAGTTGAACATACCACTTCCAACCATAGAGATTTCATCTATGAAAATTATTTTTAAATTTCTTAGTTGGGTCCTAATAGTATTTAGTCTATCACTATCCAGAACACAATATTCAAAGCCTCTGTTGGCAGGTATCTTAAATGCAGAATGTAATGTATTTCCTTTTATATTGAAGGCTCCTTTACCAGTAGGGGCTGCTTTGACAACATCTAGATTTTCACCTGGAATGCTATTCAGATATCTGATCAGAGCTTCATACAATGCATTAGTGACAGTCGATTTACCAACTCCTGCACCACCAGACAAAAACAGCCTGAGAGGCTTGTCACTAGTCTTAACTGAGTGAAGGACATGATAAAAAAAATTGTGTTTGTCTCATTTAAAGATTGCACAACTTTACGATATTGCTCATCAGAAATCCGTCTGATAACAAGGTCTTCCTCATCATTGCTCCTTGGGAAAATACCCATATCATCAAGCAGATCATAGTGACTATGCTGCTGGTTTTTGCCAGGATCAAAGCAACCAAACAATTCACTAGGTTTACTTTTGTTTGCACAGTCTTGTTTATTTATGCGCTTTGCATTTGGTGTAATGTTGTCAAAGCTGTCATAGTCCCTATCATTGATATCATGCATTGCTTTATCTAGCATTTCTGAATGGTATTTCCTTAACCTGTTGAAAGCGTTCTTGGTAAGTTTGACAGTCCTTTATTAAATCTGTGTTTTCCTTTCTCCATGGCATATAAAGCATAAGCTGCTCTCTATAATAGTTTTCTGGGTCTTATCTTCGTGATACCAGACAGATCGGATAATCTTAGGCTTTTTTCTTTTTACTAGTTTCATACCTCCTTTCAGTTTGTATTTATTTGATTGAAATTCAGACTCAGTAACATCAATGTTTGGATCATCATCTGAATTCTCATGAAAACCGGTTTCTGGCACAAAGCCATCGATAGAATCTACTGTTTCCCTGTTACTAACCACATTATCATCCTTAACACAGTTAAACCATGAAACAAAGTCAGCAAGGCACAAATTATCCAGCTGCTTTGGTCTCCTTTGATAGCGCTTTATGATGTTGTTAGATTCTCTGTCAGGTGAATTGTCGGGCAGCTCTTTTAGTTTATCCAATTTCTTTAACAAGAAAGTTCTTTCGTCTGGAGGTGAAGTGCTAATAAACTGAAACTCACAGGAGGCCCTTCTCATTGGCATTTGTAACACAAGATACACAGCCTCCTGAGCACTGATTTCAACTGCATTAAGAAATTTGTTTCCAATGTGTCTTACTCTATTTGTAATATTTTTATTCCCAGATTTAGCTTCCTCTGATGTTTTTTCTAGAAGTCTGCTCATACCTCGCTGGCCCTTTGTAATATATGACAATATCTATGTAGCACATGCATAAGGATCTAACACAAATTGTATGTCCATGTTAGCTCTCCAGGCTTTGAGTAAATCGGTGTTTTCACTATTTATCCTTATTTCTGATGGAGTTCGTTTCAACAATGTGTCACGTTTTAAGGTGAATCTTACAGCTAAGATATAGTTTTCTTCAGTTCACTGCAACCTTTCTAAAAAATCCTCAAAAGAGACATCATTCCCATATTTCATGTTATCTAGAAGCTCTTTAATTTTTTCAGCATTTGCTTTTATATTGTTAGTTTGTTCTTCATCAAATGAAGACTGATCAAGGGGTTTTAAGATCATTGTCCTTGGCATTGGTGGCAATCAGACGATGATCGAATAATATCCCATGATGTACCTCGTTTAGGCTTATATTATCACTGCGTACGTGACGTCATCATTTATTCCATGCTCTCACGAAGAAACCATGCCGTGCATTCAGACTTGTCTGAATTCCGTGGCTTCTACTTTCAAGAGTACCGATTTAGTTTATTTTGACTGCGTTTCCAAGGAGAACTTTGCTGTTACAGTGAAGGGTTTTACTTGTGTTTCATTGGTCTGTCGTAAAGCACATATAAGCTATGTGGTAAGCATGGGCGAACGAAGAAGAGCTCTCATCCCTGCGGTTGTTACGAATTCGCTCGAGACTGCATCTTGATCTCTGGACTGACCAAGCCATCACTTTCATTTTCAAGAGGCACATTTCCCGAAGAGAAGCTAAGGGGTTTTCTGATTTTTCTGTTGACAGCTCTTGTCCGCTTCTTAGCAGGTTTGTTCGGTGTTGTGCCGCTTTCTACATGACATCTCTTTGAAGATGATGGTCCCATTGAGCTATTGAAATTTACGAAGTTAAACACTCCGTTATTAAGGCTAGTTATCACTGCTGAGCATTTTGCAGTTTTGGAAAGATTAATAACCAAAACACCTTCGAAAATAATCTTTCTGACTCTAAAAGATGACCAAGTGCGGGAATAAAGCGCCAAACGAACTGAGACAGACATCCACATGCAACACTGGTATGTTACGAAATTTCAGTCAACTTCGATCGTTCAAAAGGTCATAAAAATGTGGGTACTTCTCGGTACTTCTTGGCCAAAACTCACTATTATGTCTATATTCTCTGGCGTGATGCCCAAAAATGGAAGACATCAACATACTATGCAAAAAAAGCGAATATTCATGACCTTGTTACGGGTCAATGAATGCTTTGTGATGCGAATAGTCACATAACACAATCAAAGACAAGAATATTACTGTAAGACTGCCCTCTTGAACACTTACAAATCATTATAATTGTGCCAAAGAATTAAGTAATGCACTTTTTTTACCTTTTACTACAATACAAATAAGAAATAGACCGCGGAGAAAACCACGTTATTTCACGCTGAAATCCATGATGACTTCAATGTTGCATCATGTACGTAGCAAATTGCATCATGGGATACTATTCGATCGTCGTCTGGGTGGCAATGGAAAGTTAAATCTGCATATCTTAAGACCTGCTTTCTTGCATGTTTTGGCATGCCTGTACATCTGTAAGTTGATAAGATCTTCAATTTCTGCTGAACTGTCTAGCTTCTGACAAGTGATGTATTTATCAACAAAGGTCACAATTTCTGCATTTAAATTTTGTTGATACTATGGTGCCATTTTTACCCAAAATAAACCTGAACGTGTGGGCTTCCTCTTCGCTGAAATTCTACTCTGTAAAAATAATCAGCTATTTCTCCAATTGGCTGAACATGATTTTTGATAACATCACGAATAAACAACTGGACCATGTGTTCAAAATTTCTTGCACAAGTCAAAGGGTCTTTTTGTATGAAATCTGATTTTTGTTTCCAGGTCATTTGCTTTATTTCATCGTCACTGTAATCTTTTTTCTCAACAATTCTACCTTATACTTTTAGCAGGTGCCTCCACTTGGTCTCAGCAGCTGAAAAAGAGCAAAACCATGTTGGATTTCCCAATTGACGGATCATAGCAAACAAGTCCTTTTTGCACTTTTCAAAATGAGGTGGTGATCCTCTAAGATTTTTTAACACTCTGAAGCCTTCATCAAGGTGAAAAGGCTTATTAAGGCTGTCTTCAGACCTCAATTCACCAGCTGTGTACTTTTTCCCCTTAGTCTTGCACTTTCTCAGAGATATGCAAGGAGTATCTTGAATTTGCTTGATTTGTAATTTTTTTAGCTTATAAAATATGTTTGGGACTGAATTGGCTGCTCTTCTATCTTGACACCTTAACTCCCATTTGGCAACTGTACTGTAGGAAACTGGCACTTTTCTTTCATTGTTCTCACATCTTTGTTTTCCACAGAATATTGAAGGAAATGACAGATATTCAGGGTCTATTCCATAAATACACCTAATGGTTTATTTCCTTCTCCTGGTGCAAAACTGATAATTTTGTCTGCATTAGCTGCTATATCAGGTTCCTGTAATAATGTATCTGAAACCCCTGAAGGGCGTTCCTCAAATTCACACCAGTCATCAACATCATCATCTCTTTCACTGCACACTGTGTTATCAGCATCACTAGAGGAAGATGTATTCACTGTGATATTATTGTTATTGTGTATATTAACATTTTCAGCCAATTCTGCCATTCCATTAGTTTGCAAATTCCCACTGGAAGGGTCTGAATCCTCAACAAATTCATTCCATTCATCACAGACATTTCACTGCAAGTTTATTTTATCAAGCCAAGCATTTTGCACTACGATGCCTTCTTTTTTGACCAAATCACTTGTTTCCACAAGATACTTGGCTGCATCTAATATTTTCTTAGGTCGAATATTCTGAAACTGATAATGATGTTTATAGCTGAGGCATCTATTAAGTTTTATTGGAATAGTCTGAGATTCTGTGATAGGCCTTGGCAAACATTGAACAGTAGAATTAACATCGCTTGGAACATTGACAACGTTTCCATGAATAGATAATTGCCCACCTCTTGGTAATTCACAAATTTGCATGAAAGGGATACGTGGTGTCAAATTCAATACCTCTGGCTTTTTAGGAAACATCATTTTGTTGGCTTTTGAACAACTGGGCAACTTGCCTTTTTTGATATTTGCATCACAACTACTACAAATCCATTCAGTATCTTCACCACTTTTGAGTCCAGTGATACACAACTTAACAATATCTTGTGACCATGCAACATACTTCTTCAAATCACATTTTACTACAGATGTCCTGTACCACAAGTGGTCACAAGATGCACATATATATTTTGATGAAAGGAATTTATAATGGAAGCTACACCTTTATTACTTTTTGTCTGTATTTGTAACCCATTACTGTCATCAGATATGGGCGCCGACATATTTTGTGCATTTTGAAATGATTCAGCAGCTTCAGCAGATTTATGTGAATTTCTAATTGTGTTTCTAAGTCTGCAATTCCTTCTTATTTCCCTTATGTGTTTTGGGTTCTCAGCTTTTCTTTTTTGAAAAGAACGCTTGTTGATTTCCCTTATGTGTTCTGGATTCTCTGCTTTTCGTTTCTGAAAAGACTGTTTGGCTAGCTGTCTTATGTGTTCTGTGTTTTCAGCTTTTCTTTTTAGCATCGACTGCTTGTTGATTTCTCTTATGTATTCTCGATTCTCTGCTTTTCTTTTCTGAAAAGACTGTTTGCCGAGTTGTCTTATGTGTTCTGTGTTTTCAGCTTTTCTTTTAGTATCGCCTGCTTGTTGATTTCTCTTATGTGCTCTGGATTCTCTGCTTTCCGTTTCTGGAAAGACTGCCTGTTAATTTCCCTTATGTGTTCTAGGTTCTCAGCTCTTTGTCGTTTAGAGAACTGCCTATTGATTTGCCTTACATGATCTGCATTTGCCATTCTCCTTTTTGAAGCAGTTTTGTTCGTTTTGTCCGCTTCAATCTTCTTGTATCGATTTTCACACATTTTTTCTTCTCTTTATTTCTAAAATTTGGATCACTTCTTCTCTTTCTCATGTACTCTTTCATGTATGCTTTGTGTTTTTCTTTTTGTCAGTTATGTCTTTGCTACCAGTTAATGTCATATCAATTTTGTTCTAGTTTGATATTTGAGAAACTTGTTTCTGTGCAGTAGACACATAATGGGCTTCACCAATATGCCCAATGTAGATGCTGGCACATTCACCTGTCACAGATTGTACAATGGTAACAGGAGCAAATGTTGCTAGTGATTCAGCAATATGAATTCTTAAACTTAGACAGTTGGCTACTGCTTGGATAATAATTGCATCAGCCCATGTTCCCTCACATGACATATTGTTCAAATATTCTTGCCAAGAGTGGCCAGTATTACTTTCTATAAACTGTTTGGGGTTATGCAATAAATGGTGAATACCAAGGCTACGTACTTGATAATGATTGTTTGGAGTACCATACAGCTGATGTGATACAGCTTGAAAAAAGCAATCTCCACCACCCCCAACATCTAGTGGAATCCTGCCTAACTGAGATAATCTAGTTTCTAACAAAGAGACGGAATGTAGGGGTTGTTCTGGATTACTGCTCTGATCTAATGGTCCTGGATTTGTTTCTACATCTCCACTCAATGAAATAATTCTATTAGAAATGTATGTTTTCATCTGATGGTGCTGTGAGATTTTGAAAACACTGGCAACAACATATACACGAGACAAAGGAGGTCTTTTAGTTCTCTTCACATATGTATTACAAAAGCATGGTGGTCCTGGATTAGTTTCGACATCATTACCAAGTCGTATTAGTTCAGGAATATAAAATCGATAAAGATAAATCTGCATAAGCCATAGGTGATTCCACTACATCATCTTCAAACGACTGACAACTAATTTTCAGACAGGCAAATATATTGCTTCAAGATAAAACAAAAGCAGCAATGACCACCAAAATTTTCCTTTGAAGCAATCTCGATATCCTCTAGAAGTTAAATAAATTTTATGCATTCCAACAGCAACTCTATATTGTGCTAAACTATTTCCCATTTTGACAAACCTTACTCACCAACGCTATCACTATTCTTCAGTTTCTTGCTACAGCAAATCCAGCTCAACGAAACTCAAATTCACTGCGGTTCACTTCAATTCCAATTAAATTCACTTTCAGTTCTACAAAGCTTTATATTCAACAGATTCAACTTTGATAGACTTGGAACCTTGGAATAACTTGGAATGTGAGTTTGTCTTGGAAAGTCGAATCCACAGCGAACTGAAATTCGTTGCACGGATGATTCGACAGTGGTTTTGTTGTGTATATGAGTGTTTCCTATTAATTATTTTATCAGAAAAAACGACAGAAAACATCAACGTCTTACCTGAAAGTCGTAAACTCCTCTCCTGCCGTCGCTGAATAAAAATGGCTGATCTACGGTGTGCTTTGTCATGTGACTTCAGACGAACATTTTCCATATCAAGACCGAGCATATCCCACTACAAAATACCTGTGACACAAGTTTATCGTGAATTCAAAAGATATTTGGAACACTGTTCTTCTACGACTTTTAAGTCTTTAATTTCATAATTCGATGGAAAATTCAGAACGTCCCCTAAAATAATGAAATAAGAGCATAGGGTAGGATTCGCACTTGGGACACGTGTGCTTAGCACTTCCGTTCCAGAACGTTCGTACACCAATTCGGCCGTCCGAACGAAAGCCGAAATTTAACAGCCCATTGATCGAGTGAACGAGTGATCGAGTGAGCACCTGAAGTCCCCCTCACTATACCTCATTGAGACTTCGTCATCAATGAGGTAAAAATGTAAAACGAAAGTATGGATATTGAGGAAAACTTTGCTGTTGTTGCTGCCTGTTTGGGTATTGCTAAATGAAGAATGAAGAAGGAAGAACGTGTCAAAAACGATTGTGGGTGAAACCATGGATCGCAAATCGCGAGGGTGAAGGCTCATACCATAAGCTCATGAAAGAACTGGAACAAGATCCAGAGCATCACAAGAACTATATGAGGATGAATCTTTCTACCTTTGAAGAGCTGGCCACAAAATTGGAGCCTCCAATAAATAAATGAGACTCACAAATGCAAAATGCTATCTCTCCACGAGAACAATTAGCCGTCACTCTTCAGTTTCTGGCGACGGGCAGCTCTTACACCAATCTACAGTATCAATTCCGAATTAACAAGGGAACCATCTGCCAAATTATTCCTCGAGTATGTGAAGCAATATCTGAAACACTGTCGTACAAGTACCTTAAATGCCCAGACAGTGCCCGAGAATGGGAAGATATTACCCTGGAATTTTGGACAAAGTGGCAGCTTCCAAATTGCTTGGGTGCAATAGATGGGAAACATGTACGCATTTTACACCCTACTGGATCTGGATCGGACTATTTTAACTACAAGGGGTTCTTCAGCATCGTTTTGTTGGCTATTGTCGGGGCGAAGTCAGAGTTTATATTGGCAGATGTTGGATGCCAGGGCAGGATAAGCGATGGGGGTGTGCTCACAAATACTGACTTCTTTAAAGCTCTTGAATGAAAGAAGCTGAATATTCCTCAGCCCACAGGACTTCCCCATGATGATGTAAACTATCAGGATTGGAGACCCATTATTTCTTACTATTTTGTTGGAGACGATGCATTTAGTTTGTCCGAGCATCTAATGAAGCCATACCCAAACAGAGGTCAAACTGAATTACAGCAAATTTTTAATTGCCAGATTTCAAGAGAATGCAGAGTGAGCGAGAATGCCTTTGGTATCTTGAGTTCTAAGTTTAGAGTGTTCCTTTCAATTCTTTGTGTTAAACCAGAGAATGCCAACATCATCGTTCACGCAGCATTAGCTTTACACAACTACCTCCTCTGCAAATGCCCCAACATATACACTCCTCCTGGTTCTGTGGACACACAAAATGGTGAAGGTGACATCATTGATGGAGAGTAGTGGAATACTGTTGAGTCATGTATCATTCACAACATTAACATTTCTGGCTGTAACTACACCAGAAATACAGCATCTGTCTGAGATCGTCTTTGTGAATATGTCAATGGACGAGGTCAGGTGCCATGGCAATGGAAAATCCTGCTTTCTTAGGCACCAGTCTCAAGCATGAACATAAAGAGCCACTCTGTGGAGGTGCCCCTGCTACATTAAATTTATTTGTTTGTTATCTATTTATATACATGTATTTTAATGCCTAAATGACCATCTAAATTCTTGTTCTCATCAAGTATTGGTGACTCTTCACTGAAGTTACAGTATCTACATAATTTTCATCTCATTTTGATTGTTGTGAAGTGAAGGATCATGCTGCAGTGTACATTAATTAACATTTTAAGGGATGTAATATTCAAAGAGAGATTGGGTTTGAAGTTGTGAACAATTTCTGGCATTTTGAATTGGGAATTGTCACAAAAACCATCAAAAGAAACTGTCCCAAATATCTTGTGCCAGGTAACTATACAATCTGTTGGTTGAACAGAAACTGAAGCACACGCTGATGACTGTAATAATGTAAACAAAGATCCTTAGATTGACTTTTGAATCTTCCATTTAATAATGTATTCCAGTTAATAACAAACAAATGCTTGCCAAAGCATATATGGAAAACATGGTGCGACTTGAAAAAAGAGAACACATTGAATTTCAAAGAGTTTCTCATTTCCTCCAGTGGGTTCTAACAAGAGTTAATTTTAGTTGACTGACCTTTGCGAATGTATGTTGTAGATCAAAATAAACTTCCTTTGACTCCTAACCCTAATTATTCATGGTTGAAGATAAAGGAATTTTAACTTGGCATACGTTAGAATCATTTAAGCTGAATTTCATTTTGATCTATAACATATACACCAGAGGCTCGGGGTGCAGAATCTGTAGCTTGTTGAGTGCCCTGCAGACTTTTCAAGGGCATTGTAACTCTATATACCTAAAAATGCATGTACCAATTGATTTATAACATTGCTAATGCATTTTCTGGAAAGAAAGAGAAAAGTTCAGTTTGCTTATGTCATTAGCATTGTGTAGTTCCAGAAAATATCCATACCCCCCACGGAAGGGATTGGAAATTCCGGAGGGTGGGAGGGTTCAAAGGCCCAGGAATTTCCGGAGGGGTGGAGGGGGGTTGCCTCAATGAATTTTGTCTTTTTCCAGAGTGGTCTCAATTTTCACACAAGTTTTGTTGTTTGCAAATTTTTGCTTCTGAAGTCACGAACAGAAAAAAAATACATCTTGCTAATTTAAAGCACAAAATGAATATTGTTATGCTGGTTAGGCTCCATATATTCTGTCGCCACTAGAATCCAATCATTTTCCCGAGTAGTGGCTGGTGTCGAAGCGTATGTTGTCGAAAGTAGATCATTATTTGTGCTGATTGAAAATATGTCTGTCACACTTGACCAGGTACTTTTGTCACTCCTATCTGTATCGCTTCAGCTGGAGGATTTTGTCGCATTTTTAAGTTGTCGTCGCAAGCATGAAAAATTAAAGAACTGAAAGAGTGCATCAACATTGAATTAGCAGAAATTTGGAATCGGTCGATAGCCGACCCTCACCTCGTTAGCAATGATTCTTGAACAAGGAAAACAGTACAGTAACAGTTATAGTTCATAAGGCAAATATATTTTTCAGGGAGCTGTTTGCGATACAAATCAGCAGAAATAAGATAAATAAACGACTTGTTGCTTCAATATTTCCGCATATTAAAGCCGAAGACAAAGGGGAAAAAATCGTTCAACATCCGTTTTGAATCACGCGAAATCATAACATTTACATTAAAGCCCAAGTGAAGGTTATGTAATTTAGGGAAACCCTGAATGGAAGCGAGTAACATAATCCTTTCACACAAGTTTGTTTACATGCCATGTAGTGTGTGAGGCTCAATAATTTGTTTTCAAACGCAGGCATGGTGCTTGCAACGTCATTTTCGACAAAACTTTGAATTAAAAGAAAAATGTTATGTAAAGATTTTAAAGGTTCAAGCAGGTTTTCAGAGAAGGTGCAGTACAAGGCGGTTTACCACGGGCTAATGCCGTCAGAAATAAATGCCGCAAAGTGAAATTATGCAAATTTCGAAAAAATCGGCGACGTATCAAATTTTCACCGCCAGTTGACGTGATGCCAATCTGTCGCAAAAAAAGACTGAATTACATTTCACGGCTACAAAAAAATCGAAAACGCATTCTTTTTACTCTTCTTATAGGCAGTCGTAGTTATCTTCCAAAATTACAGAGAAGAAAGTGTTAACAGCAAAAGCTTTCACTTTGTTATTCATTTACCGATTTTAAGATCCATTTACAGGCAACCAACACTTCTGGATGAAATATTTCCGGGAACCTGTGTTTGAAGATGTGCGACGGAGGCTGTTCTAAAAATTATTTTTGAAACGAAATCTTTGAAATTTCACTGTCTGTTTCATTCCAAACAGCAACTAATTTCTAATAAATTTGGCCAACTGATCGCCATTTTTTTCAAATCAAAGTACTAGGTTGAAAAAACGCTATATACACACACATAGTCCCTCTTTCCCAACGAAAGCGCAAAAATCCTCACACCAACTCTAGATCCCGTTGACAAACAGATATGCGGCAAGTTATGTGGTACATGTGACAATTTTGAACAAAAGCAGTTACATTCATATCACTCACCACGTCAAATAGAGTCGAAAATACTGAGCAAATACGCGTCCTGCAAGTTGAGTGTTCTACTGGTTAGATGAGTGATCTTCATTCGCCCTTCTTCAAGATGACGAATAAGCAAAGCATCAGGCAAAGTCTAAGCTTATTATGTAATAGCTGCAATGATTTCCGTCAGTATCAGGCTATTGCCGAGCAACTGGATAACTTCGGTTCATCTCATGAATACTCCATGTGCTCTGATGAATTTTCTGCGCATTTCAGGCCATCGCAAGTGGATCAAACATCTCGAAAAATCATCCCTGATTCCTTAACACCCCAGAGGTATGTACCAGTTCGTTCCACTGGCGATGGAAACTGCCTTTTTAATTCAGCCAGTATTGTGATATGCCAAAGTGAAGAACTAGCTTTCGAGCTCAGGCTTCGAATATGCCTTGAGCTAGCGCTCAACAGAGAACATTACAGGCATCATCCAGTGATAACTTCTGCACAAATACCTTATCAGTCACGAAGGCGTGGACGCGGTATCATGTCTGTAGAAACTCTATTTGACATAGCCTGTTTTGAGACTGAGTCATCAATCGTATTTCAGGAGAGAGACTTCGACGTAGCATTCAACAACAAAATAATGAGGACATCTTTTAATTTCTCATACAGTGGAACTTCACAGATTATGGGACTTGCCAGCGTGCTTGGTGTTCCCCTGAAAACTCTTAATCCGGAACAGTGCCATAAACTTCTTCCAATCTATCAAAACGTTTTTCATCCTAGAAGAGCACTTGGTAGTGGAATTGGTGGAGCAACACCAACGGGTGGTCCAACAGGACAAAAGAATTTGTTGTAAATCATTTTGTCCCGCTGTTTCGACAGAATCGCTCCACTCCTTCATTATCGAATAAGCCTTGTGATACCGAATGGGAAGGAGAATGGCAAGAAGTGAAGAGAAGGAATCATTCAAAGGCAAAAACGAAACATACGGGCTGGGAACAGCTGAAGTGTGGTAACAAGAAACAGAGTCACTTCCAAACGACCCAAGGAAAGAAATTGAAGATGAAAACACCAGGACTAAAAACTAGATTCAATGACAAGAGACATTCCACTAAAAACGAGGATAAGAAAGTAAAAGAAAATAGTAACAGGGAAAGCTCCAAGTTCCGAAGCTATAAGGAACAGAAAAACCATGTTAACAAACCTTCTGTTAAAAATGGAAAAGAGAATAATGAACGTATTAAACCTGATGATCAGGGTGGTACAGCCGCAACAACCTCAGTAAGGCAAACAGTCGTTAAAGAAGAAGAAGAACTTCAACCTCAAATTCGTGTGGCCAGAATGGCCAACAAAAGAACATGTGAGAGCAAACAAAGCAGCAGCTCCCCAGAGAAAGTGATGAAAGCACAAAAAGAGGTACAACCGGAAACTACTCAAAACATTCCAACAACGGAGAACAAATGCGGTGTTAAAATCCATGAAGAGGCAGAAAACCAAAACACGGAAATGAAGAACAAAGGAAGTGCGAAGGATCATAACAACAAGAATAAGGTGCTTGATGAAAATGTGAAAGATCCTAAAGGACGGATTAACCCTCAAGAAGATCAGAATAATCAAGAGAAACCAATTCAGTCAAAAGAATCGAGGGAGGAAAAGAATGAGATCAAAGATACTCAGGCACAAGAAAATGAAAATCAAGAAAAAACTAAAGCTGACACTCTTGACAAAAATGCAGAATTTACAGATTATCTCCAAAGCCGTGCATCGTTACCATTTCCCGCCGCATCAGGGCGTTTCTATGCAAAAGAGTACGACAAAACTACACAAAACATAAGGAGAGAGGAGCATCACGTGGAAAACCCCGCATCGTTTGATAAAACAGCAATTGTTGGGCTTCAAAGAAGCAGTATTGAGGGGAATATGGAAGAAAACATAGAAAGCATTGAGAACAACATTAAACAATGCAAAGATCAATCAAAACGTGCACAACTTCTCGGAGTTGCTGAGGTGGCCAAGGAGCTGCAGAAAGTATTACTAATGCCAACATCGAGAGCGGTAAAAATTTATAAAACGACAAAGGCCAAATTCACCCAGATGAAAGGTTTGAAAGAATCAACTTGTTTCCGTGCAATCAATACCTATGAAATGCAATCAAAGTATTTAAAAATCGACCAGATATATATCGATCAAAAAGCATTTATTGTTGAATCATCTGCTACTGACGTTTCGAAAGTTGTTCAATCTGTCAATGGGATACTAGAAGAAGTTAGAACTGACACCACAAACCAAGTAGTGAAAACATCCCTTAAGGACTGTTTTAGGGAGTTTTATCATATTTGGATACAAAAAGAGATCGGGATGTCATGGAAGCCTTTGTCGCTAAACTTTCTAGTGTAAAAAGTGTTGTTTCACTTAAGGGTACCAAATTTAAGGGAAGTGTTCGTGGACATCTTGACACGCTTCAGAGCAATCTAGACAAATTCAAGGATATTAAACATCAATCACAGACTGTGAGAAGTGACATGACGGTTACCCAACAACATGCTCACGCCGCACGTAAAACAAAAGAAAAGGTGAAAAACAGTTTGAAAACGATAGCCGATGGCAGAGAGAGAAAGTTAAAATGCGAAGAGTTTCCAGAACTGTCAAAGTACATCGAGTTTGCGTTTGGTGAGGGGGACAGGGTGTTTCATGCAGGTGGAGGCCTACAGTCGGATCCACGACTATTGGATACAAAATTGTTTAAAACGGCTGACAATGCCACAGTCATGCGTCATGTAAAAGAGTCATTGGCTACTGTAAAACCAAATTTCCAAATATCAACCTCGTGCTTGTATACCTACACGATGAATTATCGGCAAGGTACTGCACAAGCCAAACATCATCACCATGGAAGGAACATAAACGCTAATGTATCGCTTCACGTGGTGCCAAACACATCCGAGCATATATCACCCATCAATGCGCACTGGTCGTCTTCACACATCAACTATCTCGTTGACTCTGCGTCAGATAATCCAAACAACTTTCTTTTGGATTCTAAGGATGCTAAATGCATTGTGTGCAGTGATATAGCTCAAGTATTGAAACCTGGACGTAGTTGGCGGACGTTTGAAACACCAGACCATACATTTGACCAGTCCCGCAAGGACGCTGTTACACCCATGACTCACCTCTTCATGGAAACTAGACAGGAAAATGCTGATCTCATTATTCCCGGGACAGACGTTGTATTAAAGTTTACGAGAACTGGCAAAGCAGTTACGCTAGTAAATTTATCACTATCCGAGCCAGAGACTGTCTTTCGGGTATTCAACAAGATACTTTACTTGACGAGCATTCCAAGTTTAGACGCTTTTTTTAGGAATCTGGAAACCAGAAAATTGAAGGAAATTTTTGCTTTTATCGTCGACAATGGCCCCTCGGAAGCACCAGGTAGTTTGCTTCTTCAGATGTTGATGGTTCGACTTTTAAAATTCCTTGATCTTGACAAAGTAACACAAAGATCGTGTGCAGAATACTTGAGTAAGAAAAATTTTGTTGAACGGGTCCACACCATTGAAAACAAGGTATTATCTGATCACGGACGTTTCTCCTCTTCACCTATCCACAAGGGAGCATCCCCTGGCAGCAAACAACATGCAGAAAATATGGAAAACATGGCAACGGAAGTTGTGAACTGCATTAGTACCGGAATTTTCAATAAGGAACCCATTCAGTGCTTCAGAGGGATAGGCAGCGTAGATAACTTTGTGTTGTGACAAAGAGCAGCTTAAAACTTTTATGCTGTTATCTGATGAAAGAAAGAAAGACGACCGCACGCCATATCGACCCGTTTCTAACAAGATAATGTCATACCTTGAAAGTGTGTGGTCCATTAAGAAAGATTTTAAAAGCACTTATTGAGAGGATTATTGCACACTGACCTCAACAAAGGCTGCCTGTTTGGATAAATACAGTACTTCAATATTTCAAGAAGGTGTGTCATGGAAATGTGGCAAGCCCCTGGAAAGATTCGATCGACAACCATTGCCCGACTATCAGAGGTGGATAAGCCATGGTGATTTGCACTACATGAGTTTTGAAGCCAGGAAGAATTTTTCCGTAGGACCATGGGATGAATCGCCTGGAATTTTCTTACCAGAAAAAGTCCTAGACACTTGCTTTAGAGCTATTCCTTCGCCTCCTGATGACGTCATGCAATCTATAGCTTTCCTTGCCTGGGTATCCACAACTGAGGCTAAAGAGTACTTTGCCAATGCCAAAAACAAACTTATCGACCAAAAAGAGGAGGACATTAAAAGAGAATCTTGGAAAAGGCACCCCGTATACAAGGAAAGCAAAGAAAAGTTAGTCAGCAAATGTCTCAAAGCTGGATTAAGTTCTTTTGGAAACAAGCACGAACTTGTTCGCCGTATTGTTGAGCATACTGACACAGGAACTTCACATAAAAGCTTACAAGAAGGGGATTTGTATGATGGAAATTTGTCTAGTGTGCCCAATTCTACTGGAGGACTTATGAAATTACCTGTTGCGTATTTAAGAGCAATCTTGAGAAGTCATAATGTTCTAGAGGTTGGGACAAAAGAGGAGCTGATAACCAAAGTGGGACTGCTGAAGGCTGGTTATCCAGAGGCGGCCTTTTTGAGAGAGTGACTGTGTCCTACACATGATTGCAGTGGCAAAACAGATTGCTCAGATTCAAGAAGACAGCACAGTACCCTTTATTCGGAGAACTAGAACTTTTGGTCACGGTAAACCGATTACTATGATAACAAGAAAAGGATGCCTGAAAAGGTTCCTAACAAAAGAAACTCCCACCATCCAAGCCAGAACTCCCACGCGAGATGTTGGAGCAATTTTGTTATCTCTTGAAGATGCTGTTGGACAGCTCGAAGAAAAAGTTCGAGTTGAAGTGGATGATTTAGCACAGAAAACTGCAACAAAGGTGCGTAAAGTAAAATCAAGCACAGCAGAGGAAAGTAAAACTCAAAGTGAAGGCCAAGTACGCCGCTCTGGGAGGAAATATAAAGTTACCACAAAAGCAAACATGGACTGGCAAACGCTGACAGTCAGGGACTCGAGCACACTTTTTAATGTGGGTGAACAGGTCGAAGTTGTTTGGACTGAGAAAGACCTTGCCGGCACTAATTGGGAACCTGGTTGGTATCGGCGTGAGATACAAAGTTACGATGAAGACAACGATATTGTCACCATTTGGTACTACAAAGACGAGGGAGTTTATGGGCTTGATGTCAGCAGTGCCTTTGAAGATCAAATAATTCGCTCCGTTTCTTGACTAAAGAGTATATGTAAATTATTTATTTTATTCAAACAGTAACATAATTTTCGTGGTTTTGGTTGATCTTGGCTACACTCGGCAGCCATTAATAGGCTTTGACACTTTAAGTTACAAACAAATTACCGCATTTAAGAAACTCTTTTGAAAAAATTATACAACAATCATTTATGATATCACTGGGGACAAAAAATTTTTAGGCTATCTGATTAGTGTAAACAATTGCATGTAAAATATCTGGTAAACGCGTAACACAAGACAAATTTTGTGTGCGGAAAGTTATGTTCTTGTTTAGTTTTGGTGCTTTAAAAACAGTTCATGAAAGCGTCTCCGCAAACATTAAAAGAACGGTAACAAAAAAAAGGTTTATAAGCGAAGAAGTCGTGTATGTACCATGTAGCCATGCTGTGGGACACCTAACATAAAAACGTTTTTTCCTGTTTCCTAGCAATTACTTAGACCCCTCCATTGAGTCATCTGACGCAAGTTCATGTTCACCTTCCTGCTCCAATTCTTTGGCTTCTGCTTGCACGTCGCTAACTATTTTCCGCTTATTCTCAATGGATTTCCTTAGAGCATCTTGTGCTTTTCGAAGTTCAGTTAAATTTACCCCCAGGACATTCTCTAGATTGTCGACTTTTTCATGCATCTTTTTTCGCTGGCAACTATTTGGCGCCTGGGACAGTTCAAATCGTGCATCTGTCAATAATAATAATAATAATACATCACTTATATAGCACAATGCTTCTCAAGGATCCAGCGGCACTTTACAATAAAAATGATAGAAATATAAAATCAATCAAATAGTAAATAAAAAAATTTGTAACAAATCACTGAAAGAACTGCCTAAATAGATGGGTTTTTTGTTTCTAAGAGTTCCACCTGCCTAATGTCATCCGGTAGAGCGTTCCACAAAGTGGGAGGTCTATGGGAGAACGCCCTATATCCGTATGTTTTGAGATTACATTTAGGTACGATTAAGAGTTTTTTCGTAGATGATCTCAGATTTCTATTAGGGATGTATGGTTCTAACAGTTCACTAAGATATAGAGGACCCAGACCATTTAGAGCGGTTTTCAATTGAGTGTCGTAAAACCAAAACCAAAGCAATTACTCCAACCAATCACGAGTCGAACAAAAACCAAAACCAATTCATGAATTGGTTTTGGTTTAACTATCCAATCAAATGATATTCTAGACTGACGTCATGAATTACTAACCAATTATGAAGAGTGATGTAGAGCGAATCACGTCAGCTACGTCGAGAAGCGTCGATCGGCCGCCATTTCTTGTTTGAGCAGATTGGAAGTTGCTTTGTGAAGTTTTGGAGAGCTGTATTTACGTGAAGTGTTGCGTTGCAATAAACAGGTTTGGACAAATGGATGTTGTGGAGTTAGTCTAGAGTCATTGTTCTGGCAAGAGAATTTAGGGGTTTAAGTGTGTGTTTTGCCCGCTTTCGATGCGTGAATCCAAGAACTTTCCCTGGCCGTAAAGATCATCTGTGATGTACGTCACTTCAGCGGCTTACCGGCTTTTCCACTGAATTAAGTCCTTCCATTCGGAGATGTCATGTAAGTCATTATTTTTTCATTTGTTGGTCAACCATTTTGTCGTTCCTTCGAAGTGGCGTTGAGCCTTCACTTGGGATTGTTTTGTTCGCACTAAACGTGACAGATTTTCCAACAAGTCTCCTGTGTGTTGTTTCTTTAATTTAGACCTAGCCAACTGCTTTCTCTGCTCTCAGTCTATCTTTCCGTAGTATTTGACTTGTTGATCAATTCAGTTCAGGGATTCGAAATTCGAGCAGGGAAAGACTGTGACGCGACGAGTGGAACACTGCGTTGTTTTGGCGCGAAAAATTTCACTTGTCCGCTCCTCCGCGAAAGGTCCGAAGTGGGAATTATTAATTTTCGGTTACTTTTCGGTTGCCCCCCATTTCTTAATTATGTCTAACCCACATTTTTGCAATTTTTGCAAAAATCATGGTGTGGCCACAAGAGTAAGTCATCTACACAGGCAGAATTGCCCGTGGAAAGACTGTGCTTGCATTCTGTGTTCGAGGATTAGGCAAAGAAATTTTTACCGGCGAAATTTGAGCAAATCATCGGCAACCTCGACAGCAACAACTTTGGCGGCCAGTTCTGCATCAATTTCAACCGTCACAGCCGCCAGTGTAATTGCTGCTGCAAATTCAACGAAAAGTACCGGTGTTACTTCCGCTGTGGCTGCAAGAGCTGGTAAGTGACACTTAAAAATTCCTTGCTACTGCCATTGTCTGTTTTGTCTGTTTTACAATTAAATGCCAACATTTTTGTAGGCCAACTTATTCATAAACAATATGTATAGGGCAGAGGGTCTTGCAAACCATAAGGAACTCTAGAGGACAGAGAGGAGTATGAATAAATATTTTTCTACAACACTTGTTTGTTTTTCATGAACTGAAATATTTTGCATGCAATTACTATTGTTAAATTGCAGCGAAGTGCAAACGACTCCGAGACGAAAATAAAACTGAAAAGATGAACAAATTTGTCAACAATTTTATTGGAAACCTGAGTGAAGAGGAAAAGAAGCTGCCATTTCTAACAAACCATGCAAGGGCCCTGAAGGCCTTTCAGGAGTCCTCAGAGAGAGTAAGTAACACCTGTGCTTACAATGTAGGCTTGTTTTAAGCTTTGTGTATCATCTAATAAGATTTCAGGGATATGTTCTTTAGAAGAACCTGGTATGGCTTGATTTTTAGAGTTTAAGTGTCCTAGTCAGCCTCTGCCATTTTAGATGCCATCAAAAGGATAGGCCATTTCAGAGTTCTCTTGTGCCTTTGTTTCAAGGCGAGTCTAAGTGCAAAACCATTCTTATGAAAATGACTTTGATTTGCATGAAAATGAAACTGCATGCAGAACTCATTTTCATTTGAAAGGTTTTGCACTTAGACTCGTTTTGAAAAAGAGGCAGAAGAGAACTCGGAAATGGCCTATTGATATTGCGTGGTGAAGCGAAATCATATTGCATTGCTGTAAGTTGTGTTCCTCAGTGTGTTTAATTTATCTTTAGAAGATTCAGAGCGATTTCTTTTGTAAAATATAATAGTGAAAATTCTAAATGTAAACAAAGACAAAGGTGTGGCTGACTAGTGTCTTTTAACTCTCTTTCCAAGTTCATAACAGGGAGCTTAAGCACACTCTTTTTAACCGTGGATGGTGACAGAAGGCAATCCAAACATTAATTTTCCAATTCCTTTCTTCACTTCAACTGGATCCAGCTGGTCTTGGGTAAACGCTTACAAATAATTGGACTGGCAATGGGACCATCTGAGTGGTTGATTTTAGTTACTGGCCCTCTAACTCTCAAAGTTGTGCAGTAATAATAGCTTTTGTTATCTTCTGTTTTTAAGTTTGCAAGAAAACTTTACTAGTAAAAAGAGCTCAGATTAATAAAAGGAAGAAGTATCAAGGTCCCTCCCAAAAAACGAAAGTTACATCTAACTAGCAATCTGTTCTACTTTTTTTATTTGGAATTGCAAGAGGGGTGGAGGTCTTTGGAAAAAAAACCTTCTGTGGAGGAGCTATGGATATTACAGAACAACACAATTCATACATTTTTGGGGCATTATTACTAACCTGGAAAAAGTCATGCAGATATCAGCCCTGAAATGTATCTTTAGGAAATGGGCATACATACATGTAATTATTTTTTTTTTTACTTTTAGCCATCAACCAATAAGAGTCTGGAACCAGTATGTCTACCAGCACCAGTAAGACCAGCATCTGAAGTTATGCAGCTGAGTCATTTAGAAGAGGCCTTTCCCAACATTCCCTATACAACATTGCAACAGTTGTTTAGGGATTGTGAGGAAAATGTAGAGGATGTTGTGAACATTTTAACGGGCCAGGCCAGTAGTGAGGCATTGGAAGGAGGAGGAACAGCTGGTGGTAGTATGACAATGGATGACTGCCAGAATCTTCAGAGATTGCGCACCCTTTTTCCCCAACACAGCAATATTCTTGATGACACATTCTTCTCTTTTTCTTTTAATTTTATGCAGACTGTTGATTTTCTGCTTAATCTTTCTGATGGTCCACCTGTGTTAAGTTTTGCTGGGAGGGTAGATGACCTTCCATCTTTGAGCACTGCATGTAATCCACTTTCATCCTTCTTAACCTCTGTAACAGGCCCTGGTGGTGGGAGAAGGCCATTTCGGTGTCCACACTGTGGCCACACATGTCCATCTGGTGGGGTATTTTGTTTCTGGCCTCAGTGTGGGCACCCACTGGAAGGTAGGCCTCGTCTGTGAGGCATTCCCATTTACCATATGTTTTGATTAACTCTAGAAATTGATATTGAATGAAACATGAAGAGCAGATGGTTTGTTTTGATATGTGCCTCAACAGATTAGGCAACCATTCCAACCTTTTGGCCTTCTCCCCTCTATTCATGTACTTTATTTACAATCTGACAAAAGAACTCAATATATGCTGCCAAGCATCTTAAATGACTTCAACTTCCTGCCCTTTGAGTGCTTTGGCAAAAAATATACTTGTCATGACTCCAGGTTTTCCACAAACAGTTGAAAATTCATAACTTTTGTACTCGCAAAATAATAGCCCGATTTTGATATATTAAAATTCAGCCTGAAACAAGACATCACAACGAGGCGGCGGGGAATGAACTACAAGATTTGTTGGGTTTATTCAACGGAACCTCGTTGTAATGTCTTAATGTTTTAGGCTGAATTTTAATATATCGAAATTGGGCTATTGACAGACAACTCTTAATTCCTCAGCTGTGTCCTTAAGTAAAGCTGAGCAAATGTTGCCTGTGAACTTCGAAAAGGTTTTTAACACTTTACAGTATATTTGTATGTCTCACGTTTTAACTTTGGGGCATATTTAATTTAAAGTTTATGTGGAAAATGTTTGTAAAACGAAAGGTTATACACCCATGGTGAAAATTGACTAAAGTACAAATGTATGGTTTATGATTTATGCCTTGCTCTGTTGACATTGGATTGTAATGATAATTATTTCCTGAGTTTGGATTTCCCATCACCTGACCTCGGAAACACTATATTTTGGCAACGTAGGAAAAACCTTCACTTAATAGCTATAAGTATTTATTCCTGTAAAGTACATTGTTAAGTGACTCCAGACATTTGCATATTAACGACCCTTTTTAAGGTCTTAAAGTACTTTTCATAAAGGGCAACAAGAAATTGCAGTTCTTTGAATTACTTATATACACACTATTTTATTATCATTATCAAGAAGGGTGATGGGAAACAAATGGACACAATTGCACTGGAGGGGGCAAATCCCTCCAAAAGTAATAAAGATCAAATTTCTCCCCATTATCAAAACATAGTGAGGACAGTCATATCATGTTCTGTGACTGATTAAAAAACTGATGCCTGTTTCTCTACAAATCAGAAAACAAAAACCACTTTTCACTCCCATACATATTACTGCACTTCATGTCAGCTTCACAACATGTAGTTGCTTTGATTTGATTTGATTGGAGTATATGATTGTGTGAATCTTTGATTGGCTGAAGTGGTTTCTTTCAGTTTTTGACAGTCAATTGCAAATGGCTCCAAGAAAGTCATCACCAAAGAGAATTTTCATGCTTATATTAAGTTTTAAACAAATTCTTCCCATTTGCCATACGAGGAATTTACAGCTGGATAAGGAGAATTTGTATGTTGACATCAGGGGTTAAAACATTTATTAAATCCATTTTGAAATCACTGGTTATCCTTGCAATCTGATTGGCTCTCAGGGGTGCGATTTATTCACGAATCGCACTATTTTTTGCTCTAAATCGCACCTTTTTCTCAGCCAATGAGAATGGCACAGTAAAACAAAACAACCAATCAGATTTCAAGGTTAGTTTGACGTAACCAAAAAATTTTTAGGAAAATGAATGACAAAAAGCCACTGTGTTGCGAATTTTGCAACTACAGGTCAAAACTTTGCTGTGGTTGTCTTTTCAGTTTTTCAAGACAATTGACAAATTTAATTAATTACAGTTTCTGAATAATGATAACGAGCTCCTTCAGGCTGAAGACCTTCTTTACAAGAAGTTTCCAACATTCAGTGTCCATTTTGACAAATATTTTGGCATCCTTTCTTCAACATCTGCTCAAGAATAGTGCGATACGGACTTCAGCAAAACATAAACAAACGAAAACCACACAACAACAAATTCATAGCCATCTCAAGAAGGTACATGTTTCCAGGTTCGCGGTAGTTTCAAACGAAGCAATACGAGAGCTCAACTCTATCGCTGTGAATAACCAGCCGAATAACCATACGTAGTCTTTTGACCCGCTCCACAAAACAGTGAATGAACGCCATCTTGAAAAATATATCTTGAAACAAATGGCGCCGCACGAACTTGACAAGGTCCAAACTATAAAGTTGTACGCAGAGGTCACAAAAAGAAGCAGAGATACTAAAGAGCCTGGATCCCGTAAAATCATGCAGAGTGCCATTGAACGGTATTAAAAGAGAAAACTATCCACAGCTGCAGTCGAGGAAAATTCACAACTCAAAAGAAAATTATCCATCGCAGAATTACACCGGTTGCACCCTCAAATTCCTTTGCTAAAGACAACGAGAAGTCTCAGCCTCAACCACAGAAGAAAGGAAGGTCTTCCATCATTGATTCAGGGAAAGAAAATCGAACTTTGATGCATGAAAGAGACTATTTTCGTTCTCACTTCAGAACTACTTGATTGTTTGTTTGTTTGTTTGTTATGCTTGAATGAGTTTTCGTCACATGATATCATTTTGCATACTAAATGAATGTCAAAGCATTTCCGGTTCCGCTATTTCTAACAAACCGGCTCGGCTTCAAACAATGCATCAAAATCTAAAATTTAAGGCCATAAAATTGTGCGATTTCAAAATGGATTTAATAAAGTGGTAATTGAACTGAGTGGGGTGCAATTTTGGCCTGAAATCATACTTGTGATTTCAAATCGAACTCGCGCTGCGCGCTCGTTCGATTTTGAAATCACGCGTATGATTTCAGGCCAAATTGCACTCCACTCAGTTCAATTACCATTATTAATTTAACATTTTGAATTTAATTGGTATTCCCAGGACATCAAAAGATTGAAATTCATAAAACTTCTTTGTCTCTCACACATGCGCAAACATTTAGCTAGAAATATCCTGATTCTCAGATGGCCGGGGTTGCTCGCTCTCAGCTCTCTCCCCTCTGCATCTGATATACATTGCCTGAGAGCATCTTACCCATTATTTATAAAATAACTGAGTCACTACACGCACTCTCATTGGTCAATAGGTGTGTTTAGATGAGAGTATGTAAACACGGTTGTGACGTTTTAGATTCGCGCGTACTTTTAAGAATTATTTTATAAATGCAATAGAGTACTTTTACCGTGTTTACATAGCCTCATCTAAACACTCGGAGAGTTGGGAGAATTTTTGAAAGTTATGCAAACCCGAGACATAGTCGAGGGTTTGCATAACAGTCTTGAATTCTCCCAACCCTCCTCGTGTTTAGAAGAGGCTATGTAAACACAGTAAAAGTGCTCTATTACTTAATATCAGCAACCAATGGTATTGCTCAAAAGAATGAGCGTGAAAAGAATGGTACACAAGTGATCGCATTGCATGAGGTGTGAGGGTTAAGACGTGGAGAATATGCTGTGTGTGTTGTTTAGCAGTTGGTAGCCAAAAAATGTGCAAATTTGGACAATTTCTAGAGTCTTTGTTTTGGGGTTGTAAGATGCATTCTTCACATTCGTCATTTTGTAAAAAAAGTTAACACTTGCTCTGATTGATGGAAATCAAGACAATAGCAAAACAAGCACTCAAGTGATGTATATCATACGGGGAGAGAAGCTAGAAAGGGAGATTTTTTTATGATATCACCAAGGAAATATAGAAAAATGCATTCATTTAAATGCTATAAAAATGGATTTTGTGTCAGTTACAGCTGTAGGTTTTGGTGTTCACAGGTTTTTAAGCAACTATCTGAGTAAAAAGATTTAGAACTTGACAAATCTAACAAGTAAAGCTATTGCAGCTTGGGTGTGCCAAATACAAAGTATGTAGTTATTCAAGTATTGTCAAATATTAATGCTTTGATTTTTGTTCTGAAGCATTGTATCAATATTCTGTTTACATACAGTTCAAAATGGAATTACATCACAATCAATACAATCATTGTATTATTATGGTGAAGATAATTTAATGTCACAAAAAGTTAAGTTCACTCAAATTATCAAAGGGATAAGAAAAATACAGTTCCTTG
This sequence comes from Galaxea fascicularis, assembly GCA_948470475.1. NCBI lineage: Eukaryota > Metazoa > Cnidaria > Anthozoa > Scleractinia > Euphylliidae > Galaxea > Galaxea fascicularis. The sequence goes on from OX419338.1 coordinate 18,981,756, forward strand.
TTGTACGTCTTTCCTCTAAAGAAGTTTTTCAGTAAATAAGTCATTTCCAAGTTGCCTTTACCCTGCTTCAAAGTGAGTGCTAGTGCACAATTTTATATGGAAATGAGTTTGGTGTACAAGACATTCTACATGTAAAACTCATTTCCATATGCAAGATTGTACACCAACCTATTGTATTCACCTAATTGCAGATAGGAATGTATGCCTCTGAGTTGAAGTTACTTAAAGCTGTTGAATCATAAAATGGTGTTTGAAGTCGTCTATTGGAAATTCAACTTACAGTGTATGTTCTTAATTTTAAAGACTTAAAGGAATCACGTGTGCTATGCTGTGATTCATATAAATTTGAGTTCATTTCTTCATAAGATACAGCTTGTAACAAGTTGGAACGTCTACAATTTCTTAAAATGTAAAAAAATAAAAACAACTTGCACTGCTCAAGAAAAACATTTCTATTGTCATCTACTTCGGAAGATAGTCTATTCACCTAGTCTTATGAAAAAATACTTGAATTACTCTTACTGTGCAGGTAAGACTCAAACATGCAAATAGGCCATATTCACATTAGTGACAATGAACTGAAACTTACTTACAAATAGAGGCTATAGATTAAGGGGAATATTTCCAGGTTCCAATGAAGTTGTTTCCAATATTCTTCTTTTGCTTACTGGTTTCTGTGCAAAGATGGCCTAATGCATTTACTAATATCAGAAGTGAGCTAGATTAAACTGCAAGAAGAGTAGTCAAAAAGTCACAAATTGCTTTTCTTCTGTTAAAAATAAGTTTGTCTTGGCTGCCGAGCCCCTTCAAGGCAACAAATAGGGGATATGAGTGATCTGATTGTAAAAAAAGCTAGAGATTGCAATACCTTTTCCTTTCAAATTTGCACATTCAAAATGGACACCTAAAGCTAAATAACACTGGCTTAAAATATTTGCTGGTAGCTGATGCTCAATGTTCACTTGCTAGTTTCCCAAAACAAAATTACTGGTTACAAAGGAATAGACTTCTTTGCAAAAGAAAAGCAAGCGTGGTTTTGATAATTACTATCTTTGCAGTTATATTTTACAACTGATAGACTGACAGTCTCTGTGTGACTCAGCTGCTTAGCACTGGGCAATGGGCACTGTTGAACTTGACTAATACATAAAAGGTTTAACAATCATTCCCATCACTTTTATAAGATCCCTTTACCCAGGTAGGAGAGGGGGTACTCTACTAAGAGGTATGTGCTGCAAAATAGGGTTTGGTTTTGAGGATCTCAGTCTTTAAACAGGGTATCATTTTTTACAGTGTATGAACACAGCTAAGCAATAAAGAAATGATCCATTGTGACTGAACAAAGAGTTTGAAGCATCCGAATATTACTGAAACAAAATAAATTTGACCCGTCCACGTCAGTCTTAGCTTTTTTCCCCCTTTCATAGGGTATCCTGTAAAGAGTTGGGGCCTCGAATAGGGTATCAATGTTCACCCTAAGCGGCACACCCCTACCTGAAATCTACACGAGTACCCCTCCCCCCTGCCTCCCATGCTCAACTCCATTGTTACCGGTGGTATGATTATGTTTTTTACGTTATGCCATGTGAACAAAGCACAAAGGCATTCATACGTTAACTTAAAACTTGCCAACACCTGTGATAAAAATGCTGGACACTCCGGACAGAAACCTGTGAAAATGCATTAACAATAGCGAATGGCATGTTGGCCCTGAGTAGATCAGGCCACCTTTTAACGTACATTTTGACACTTCCAAAAACTAATTCTATTGGATTAAAGTCGTAAGAGTATGGAGGAAGTTTGACGAGTGTAATATTTCTAGGTGCCAAAATGTTTCTTAAGTCTCGTTCATTGTGAATTGATGCATTATCCATTACCACGAATGAGTCTCGTGACATTAAAGGAACAAAATATTGTGTCATACCGTAATTAAACTGAAGTCTGTTAAGGCTTCCGTGTATAGGATATGCTCCAAGAACTCCGCCATCGTATCCGATCACACACAACACAGACATTTTCTCTCGCTCGTCTCCGCGGTTGGTGAAGACAGGAACATTGCTATTTGTGTGGCAGCGTCCAACAGTTCGCACTCCATTCGCGAGTTGTATGGCAGTCTCATCGGCAAAATAAAGCTTTCTCGGATCTACTGTTCTTCACCAGTTCACAAAAGCAGTTCGTCGTGCAATGTTCTCAGGTGTACAATTTGTAAATCTCTCCAGGGGTACCTTCGATGCCTTGTGCCGCGTCAAATCTAAACTGAGAAGAGTTCTGCAAATGGTCGGAACGGAAGGTATTTCAGCAGGAGGTAAATTCAAGTCATCTCGAATGGCTGTCTGAATTTCGCTCAGATACATGAATGGATCATGAGTAACAAGGGCTTCCAGGTAGGCCACTTTCCAAGGCTGCATTATCGTCGGCGGAGAACCCCTATTACCCGGGTCAAAAAGGCCAATCGTCAAAAACTTGTTAACGATCCTCCTCGCAGCGTCGTAAGTGCACATGTTTTCTGCTGCAGCAGCAGCGTAACTGCCAGTCTGAAGGTAGGAAGCTGCAATTTGATAACGCTTCTGTAATGGAAAAGGTGCTCCTTTTTTGTATACTCCGCCATGCTTGTTAATTCTCCAAGCCATCACTCGGCCGGACAGCAGCGCAGCAAGATGACAACCAGCCGTGTCAACAGCTCATTTTACGGAAAGACAAGATGACACTCAAGTCATCATTCTTTGGAGGAAAAACGTAAAGAAACCGAACAAAAAAAACACCAAAAAGGCAAAAGACAGACGAAACCTCCGCCAAAACTACAATTCACATCAAGAATTGAAAAGAAAATGGCGCTACATGATGTTTGCGTGATGCAAGACCAAAAGCACGATTGCTGTTACTTACTAATTTGATTGGCTGAGAATACAACAGGTCATCGATGATTGGTTAGTAATTACTATTACATTTTTTTAGGGCCAATGGCAGGCCAAATCAAAACCAAAACCAAAGTAATTCACGAATTGCTTTCGACACTCAATTGAAAACCGCTCTAATACTTTAAAAACTAGAAGAAGTATCTTAAAGTCAATATGGGCGGACACAGGTAGCCAATGTAAACTTCTTAGTACAGGAGTAACGTGATCATATCTGCTGGTGGCTGTAAGCAAGCGGGCAGCTGAATTTTGTACGTGTTGTAGGCCAGATAGAAGGCTGTTACAATAATCCAACTTCAACGAAATAAAGGCATGAATAAGTATTTCACACTGATGGTGCGTAAGACACTTTCTAATTTTAGCTATGTTACAAAGGTGGAAAAAAGCAGTTTTACAGATGTTATTTATTTGTACATCCATGGAAAGCACACTATCAAGCCAAACACCAATATTCTTGGCAGATTTGCTAGCTTTAATGATGTCAGCTCCAATCTTGATCGAATCTAGTGGAGGTTCAGGACAATGGTGAGCAGTCAGGACAAGGAGCTCCGTCTTATCCCCATTGAGCTTAAGGTTGTTCGCAACCACCCATAGTTGGACATCTTGAATACATTCCTCGATTAATGATTTGGACTGTAAAGCATGTGAAGGGTTGAATGACAGGTGTATCTGCGTGTCATCAGCATGAAAATGATACCTCATACCATGACGTTTGATGACATCTGCAATCGGGCCGTATACATAGAGTATAAAATCGGTCCTAAAACAGATCCCTGTGGAACACCGCAGGCCAGCTTGTGTTTAGATGAACAATCATTCGCCACTTGGACGTATTGGAGCCGATTTGAGAGATATGAGCGTATCCAGGCCAGTGCATTACACTTGACACCGTAGCGACTCTTAAGTCGTGTGAGTAATATTTGATGGTCAACAGTGTCAAACGCTGCTGAAAGGTCCAGAAGAACAAGAATAACACAAGCATTGTCATTGATCGCTCTGAGTAGATCATCATTAATTCGCGTAAGAGCTGTTTCCGTACTGTGTCCCTTCTTGTATGCTGACTGAAACGTTTCAAGCAAATTATTATCCTCCAGATGGTCAGTGAGGCGCAAAGCTACTATCTTCTCAGTTGCCTTGGACACAAAGCGCAGATTTGAAATAGGTCTGTAGTTCTGATAGATTTCATGGTCTAAAGAGTCTTTTTTGATGACAGGATCTAAAACAGCTTCCTTGAAAAGGGCAGGAACTAAGCCGTCCTTAAAAGAGAGATTGATCAAATTGACAAAGACAGGTAAGAGGACAGAAAAACAATCCGTCATCAGAGATCCAGGGATGGGGTCCAAGGAGCACAACTTTTTTCGCCATAGACCTTATAATTCCTGCTGCGTGTTGTTCACCGATTCATGGGCTTCTTCCACTCTGTGAGTGTTTTTCTCAATGATTTTAGCAGACATTTGCAACTTCTTGGCAACGGTATTTGAACAAGATTGGCCAATTTCCACAGTTATTTCTTCTACTTCCTGTCTAAGATGCCTGGTTTTTTCAAGGGTCCACGCAACGTTAATTGCTCCTTGGATCTCGCCTGCTTTGAGTGATGCCAGGCTCTGGTTTGCACAGATTTCTTCGGCTTTTCTGTTCCAAAATCTTCTGTAAACTTGCGTGAGACCTGTGCTCCCTTCTATCTCCTTCTCACTGTAAATTTTCACTTTTCTTGCCCTGGCGGCTGAATAAGGATGGGGTTTTGGTAGCTTGGGTCGCCAACCAGCAAACTCCAGGATCAAGGGTTGGCGAGACGCGGTTCTTTGTTTTGCGGGCGTTTTACTTGTGCTGTCAGGAACAGCAGTGTGTTCAGTCGCTGTCTCCTGGCTTGAAGTTGACTGTTCTGGTGCTGAAAATATCTTCTCTGAATTTGTTTCTTCTCGGACGAGATAAATTCCTCTGTTGTGATCAATGCATTTGCTAGCACTTAGGACGCTCTCTTGCTTTACGCCCACAACAATTCGCTGGTCATTTACCGGCCTTGTAAATTTGTATGGATAGCAAAGAATATCGTCAACTTGTTTGTCGACAATATTTTTGCGAAAGCTTTCCAAAGTGTGGTCGGCATTATCGCACACATCTACTGAACAGGTTAAAACATCGTTCACATAGACAAGTATTTCGCTCATATTGTTGTGCACCTAGTCCCGAGTGACTTTACAAATATATCCGCCAATCAGGGACAACGTGTGAGTTGTCATTACATAATAACAGCAGAACAGGCGAAAATTGATTGGAGTTATAATAAGCGATTTGCTTGTCAAGTGAAGCTGTTAGTGGAAAAAGGCTTGTGCATCATGCCCGAAAACCGCTCCTCTCGCGGGCCAAAACGGCGTTAATTAAAATTGGAAGTTATTTTTGGTGCAGCCTGTTGTCGTGATCACTCATGGATGACACCTCAGATGTGTAGCAAGCGAAGTTCAGGAAAGTTGCTCTCCTCTGAAAGTCATGTACTATCATTAATAAAGCAAAAATATAACACTATTATGATCTGAATTCTTTTAATCCCAATGCAGGACTGATATTTGAAAATATAAAGCAGACCAGAGCATTGTTTATCTCACGGTCTGAATTACATGTAGCTAGCCGTCGCAAATAATTTAAGACACATAATTGTGTTTACACCAAACGACGCGTGTTTTTCGGTACTTTATGTCAAACATATGTAGGAATTTGCTACCAGAGTTATAAATACTCACTGTATACTGTGATGTACTTCCCTGGAAAATTGAAGAATTATTTTTCTAGTCGCTCACACAACTCGTGGAGCAAGATCAAGAGCAAATGGTTGCGTAAGGAAAATACTACGTGACAACCCAAATAACAGCGCAGCTGCGAGAGATACGACAAAAGAACGGCAAGAAAACTTAACCCATTGGAAACGTTTAAAACAGTTAAATCTTTGTCGAAGGTCAGGAAAGTTCTGATTTTCCAGCTTCCTAATAAAATTGAATCTTTCAGATATATACTTAACTTACAATGATTTAACCTGCCGAAATTTGAAACAAGACATTCACTGAAAATTGTTGTTTTGATTGTTGTGCTTTAAACTGGGACGGAGTAACGCGTTTCTTTTTCAAGCATTTTTCTCTCAATAGTTTTGGAATTGAACTTTTTAAGTAACTGCTGTTTTGTCTAAATTATGAAGCGGAATTGAATTGACGGTATGAAATCTGTAATAATTTTTCATATCGCAAATTCTGCAATAGGCATCCTTTAGGTTACCGATGTACCTTTTGGTTATGTGTTGGCCACAGTATCCACCAAATTTTTTTCGGGAAAAAAGATAAAGATCAAAGTTGGGTATTTGCGCTATAAAATAGCTTATATTTTGGTTTCCACAAGGAATGATAAAATTTCCAGGAGGTGTGCGACAAAAATGGAATTTCCAGAGGGGAGGGGGGGTCCTTTTTGTGAGCCGATTTTGGAAAATCCAGAGGGGATGGGGGGTTACAGGAAAAATCCCTTCCGTGGGGTGGGGGGTATGGATATTTTCTGGAACTACACATTGCACAATAAGATTACGATGCACCCTTGCGTGTCCCAAATTAAATTGCATAGATTTGCTTGGTATGGTATGAGTATTATTAAATGTCAGTTTTTGATTATTTCTGAAGTCTATACCAAAAATATTTCTATACCCTTGGTTTAGGAAATTGGGCCATTACTATAGGTCATTAACCCCCTGAGAAATATTTCTACTGGAATTTTCCCTCAGACTGGAAAGCTTTCTTTTTAAATGTCACAAATATGTATAAATTATTTTCCACGGTATATTTTTATGGCTCTGGTTTGAAAATACTGATTTGTTGATACATACATTTTACATTTTTGTACAGATATCATTGAACTGTATATTGTAATGTTAAGTGGGCCACATAATTTTGGTATCTCCTATACAATTATTGTGCCTGTACAATGACACAAGTGGAAATGCGAAGTGCAATGAAATATTTATTAAATCAATATTTAATATTTACAAATATTGTGTTTTCAAAAACAAACATATTCTTTATGAAGAGTTGAAGCCATATTCATTAAATGTAAATAAATTATGTACATGACAAAGATATTGATGTAAACAGATAAGTGAAATCTATCAGATAAAACTGGCAATTTTCCTTACTTCAAACTTGCAGTAATAAAAAGAACACTGGATCATATCCATGCACATAAACATTTTGCAAATTTAAGTAACATTTCTGAATAATGTTGGGACAAAAACGTCAATTAAACTTGATAATACATGGAGCTGCATTGGGATTGATGATAGTCAATGACAACCTAGAATAAGCAAGATTAATTTATCTCAATCAAAACAGGCACACTACTTCGTGGCTTAATCAACAAACCACAGTACGGTTTACAATAACAAAAATCTTTAAAGATAATTTTCATTTCGTGTAAGAAGACATTTTTCTTAACGTTTTCTTGTCTTGCTGCTAGACGGTATTTGTATTTGTTCAAGCTTACATTTTGTTTCCTTCAGTTCTGCCCTTGACAATGCTGTTTTAAAGCAATCAAAGCCAAGTCTACCTTTTAATTCTCGATTGGCACTAACCGCCTTTCAAACAACCGGACACGGGAAAGGTTAACAAAGAGACTGAATTCTAAATAAGCTTAATATGCACAAACTCAAATTTTAATCTGAAAATATGGCAGAGTTGCGGGCAACGAGGGTAAGTGAGGAAGGAACTGTCAAAACTAAGTTGAAAACGGATAAAAATAATAATTGGGATTGAGAATCTTACAATATTTTCCCATTGCTGTTAAGATACCTTATTGGTATAAACTTTAACGTCGCTTTAATTTCGCGATTTTCGCGATTTAAAAAAAATCGCGAACTTAAACGAACTTAAATGAAGAAACACGCCTATGTATAATGTGTGCAAGCTATAATGTTAAAGTATAATGTGCAAATGTGTATAATGTGTTGCTCTGGAAATTTCTCTGGGCAAGTGACCAACTGTAGAGTTGGCAAGACAGCCTCAAAGGCGCTTGGTCGCGGCAATAGCATAGCGATCGTAACAGTTATTTCTCTCGTAGCAGCATTTCAATTGCTCTCCAACAATCGGACCCCAAACGTCTTTATAAATGTGAAACCCGCAGAGACCATACTTAAACGAATACATGATAGACCCACTGTGATCTCTGCTCACCATTGTAATCTGGTGTGTTTGCTGTTCCACGCCGTGGGTGGTCTGTTGCAGTTTATTGTATTGTGACAGCTAACATGTATCTGTAAACCAACAACAATACACAATAGCCTTCCTGTTCCTTTTATTGGCGTGACAACACTGTGAAGACGGCCATGTTCTGGTTTAAGTTTCTTTGGTAAAATGTCCTTGTTTCATTGTGGTTTCACAGTTCAAAAGAAAAACATAACGGAACGTCCAAACAATTCTGATGCCTCTGAAGATCTGGAAATTGTCGAAATTCAGTCTGCTCCGGCCTACTTCCCAAGCCAAGAAAGCACTGCCTTGGGCAATGTCGAATATCATGCTGTGGAATCATCCTTGTGAGCTTGGCAAATCCTCACTCGACTGAAAGTTCCTTCAGGAGCACGAAAACGTGGAAAATACCAACACTATTCGGCTAAAACACGCGCCAAGATCGGGAAATATGCCAGTGAGAATGGTAATTCGAAAGCCATCAATCATTTCAAAGAGGAACTCCCAACTTTAAGTACTGTAAGAACTTTCAAGCAGGCTTATGAGAAGAGACTACACCCGTTGGCGGCCACCCTGACCTCTACAATAAATTAATCTCTCTTCTTAAGAGCATTGGAAGAAGAGGTGGAGTATTTTAATTTCTGTGTCATGAAGGCAACAGCACTGGCGCTTGCTGATTGTAATAAGACGCCATATTTAAGAGAATTTGAGCCTACAGTAACTTGGGTGATGTCCATTTACAGGCGCTGCAATTTTACTCACCGAGCGGGAACAACCACTTGTCCTCCAGTTCCCAGAGGAATGTTTGAAGAATGTAAGCTTACATTTCTCACTGACAGAGAACAAGATTCCTCCTGAGTTGGTGTTAAATGTTGATCAAACTCCTTGCTTGTATGTTTCCGTTGGGAAAATGATGGCTACAAGAAATTCCTCGTCAGTTCCAATTAAAGGTCTGACTGATAAGAGAAACATCACTCTCACCTTTGTTATCACTTTATCAGGAAAATTCTTACCCATGCAAGTCATATACCAAGGAAAAACAACAGCCAGCCAACCAAGAGGTTTTAAATTCCTCAACAGATTCACGATTTCCCAGAATCCGAAACATTACTCTAATGAGCATGAAACTCTAACCTTGATAGATAAAGTAATTGCCCCCCATGTCAAGAGGAAAAGAAAGGAGCTCAAACTGGCACAGACTCAAAAAGCTTTGCTGATCTGGGATGTGTTTAAAGGCCAAAAAACCGCAAAGGTTTTGAAGAAATTATCATCGCTAAATATTATGATTGTGTTGGTGCCCGCCAACATGACCCATTTCTTTCAGCCTCTGGACCTCACCATCAATGGCGAGGCCAAGAGATTTATGAAGGACAAGTTTACGGCATGGTACTCAAACGAAGTAAAGCAGCAAATAGAATCGGGAGGCAACCACACTGATGTTAACATGGATCTGAGACTAACAGTCCTAAAACCACTTCATGCTGTCTGGTTGGTGGACCTTTACAACCACCTGACTAGTCCTGTGTGTGTGCGACTCATCGCGAAAAGATGGGAGAAAGCCGGGATCTCTGACCTCTTAGATGGACAAACAGATCTCCCTCCAGAAGAACTGTTCACTGACATTGAGCTCACCCTAGAAATTGAATAGAGGCCCAAGACTTTATGCCAATGGTACCAAGGTACAATGCAAATATGTATGCAATTGCAAAGAATGTTAAGCAAGATGATAATGTCTTTGACCATGCCTAATGGTACAGATGCGGTTTCTATAGTTTAATTTGGTTTTGTTATGAGTTGATGATTTTCAGCAATAAGAAGTGTAAAATAATAATAAAATTCTCAAAATATGTTTTCTTTTTCATTTTCGCGAAAATTAATTGCCTAAGAAAATAGTTTTGCACTCAAATCACTAATAAAGACCCGTGAAATATGCTGCCCTTTTTTTCACGAAATTAAGTGCCCACGAAAATTAGTACCAATAAGGTAGTCAAGTCTGAGGGCAATAAAGAAATTGAAGCATACCGGTCAATGAATCGCTGAATTGCTCTTTGAGCTTTGTTTTTATCTCCTGCATTGTTGCAGCCCTCTTGTCATGTCGTTTGTAATCAGCACAGCTTGTGTTGTACAAACAAGGATAGTTGGGCCAAAGCCCAATGACAGCCGCTTCCTCCTCATAAGTCCAGGAACGGTTTTTAGCTCTTTTTCTTTCGGCAAGGGCCATGACACTTCCTTCACACTCCATGACAGAGCTTCCCGAGGGGTCCCTTGTGATTCAATATTGTCACAATTTCAAAAAATTGCAACAAAATTGCATCAAGTTTCCAACATGTTCAAAATCTCTGCGATATCGCGGTGACAAATTGCACGGAAAATCGCACCTGGTTTACAGATGCGATTTTGAAGTTGCAACTTTAGCACGACAGAAATTGCATCAAGTTGCCGTGAGAAAAATCGCCTGTGTAAACGGGCCTTTATAATGTGTTGCTCACACTAGAGACATAAAACATCAACACGAGGCACTTCTTGCTATTTTCCGCGGTTTGCAGATTAGCAGAAAATTACTGTTTTCACGGTTTACTAAACAAGTGACAGTTACCATGGTAACGAGGCTAGTTCGTCAATAGTTAGGAACACATGGTTTTGACAGTTCCATTCTAGTCTGGTGCTACTCCTGCACGGTCAAATTTCTTTTACTCATTGCATCTTCCACAAATTCTCCCTGGAGAACCACCAACATTTCAGCAGAGTGAATGGAGAACTGAAAGCCAAACTTCAGAAGCAACAAAAGGCTATCTTGGCGAAGCTTTCTGCAGTAATGGACACCAAAGTGGGTCAAATGATGGAGCTTAAGCGAATTAAATGTTCAGAACCCCCGTCCTTTCAAAAGAATGGACACGAACACCAATTCAAGCATAACGAACAAGTCAAGCTTTGTATCGCAGAAGCAGAGGAAGCTGTGAAAGACAAGAAATATGACACTTGCCTCATAAAGTTGAACGAAGGTAAAGATCAAATAGAGCAGAGACAAAAGTTGATCCTACTCACCGATAAATCAGAGTACGGATGGAAAACACTGTCTGAACATGTCGATAATGATGCAAAAAAGATCAAGAAGGCCGAAAAAGAAGCCAAGAGAAAGTTGAATGAGACATGCACTGCCAAGAAAATGCGCACCGGTGGCCGGGGGTTGTTGTTGCTGCAGAGAGGAGCTTACAACCTTGGTGGGTGAACCTGAGTATCCCCGACTTTGGCGCCTTTTCCACAACCATCTCCGCTGAGTTACACCAACACCAGCCACATGGTTGGAAGGAAACCAGGGGTCTGTTTCTCTTGTTCCAAGGCTGGTCTTGGAGCCACGAATGCCCACTGAACACTGTGTCAACAGTTGAAGCACAACAGAGCATTGGACGAAAGTTAAGTGAGAACATCCTAGAATTTGAACTCATTGATGATGTGTATTTGTGTAGTGATGAGTTATTCGGGGAAGAGAGGGAGTCGGATCACTTGTCATACGAAAATAGGACCCTTTCAAGGGAAGAGGAATTTTTAGAAGGGGACTCTTTTCATACTCGTATTGGAGGGCGACTTACGGCCCATATATCGGCTTGGGAAGCCCTCAATCCCCCAGAGCATGTACTTAGAATTAGCAAGCAGGGCTATATTCTCCCTTTGTCCACATTACCCAAACCCATAATTCTTTAAGAATAACAAATCCGCTCTGGACAACCAGGCTTTTGTCACCCAAGCTATCTCGGAATTATTGGCTTGCCAAAGCATCACTATGGTGGGTACACCCCCTTTAGTAGTTAACCCCTTATCAGTTGCAACGTGAAACAGTGATGACAAAAGATTAGTATTGGATCTTAAACACATTAACCCGCACTTGCACAGGCAGAAATTCAAGTGTGAGGATGTAAATACAGCTCTATTCATGCTGAGCCCTAGAGATTTTTTGTTTACATTTGACATTAAGAGCACGTACCACCATGTCGAGATTTTGCCAGATCATCAAACTTACATTAGTTTTCAGTGGCTTTACCACGGGGGAACCACATTTTTTGTTTTCTGGGTACTGCCCTTCCGGCTTCAAATTCAAACAGTGTTTTCATCAATCTCACTGACAACCTAGAGAAAACAGGAGTCCATCATAGTGATGGGGTTCTGTTGAAATGTAATCTCACATGCAATTATTCGATAATTAATAGAACCATTTGTCTAGTGAAACCAAACCATTAAATATTAATTTGCCGTGTATTGAAAACAAGACCTTAATGTTTGAGTGAATCATATTAAAACCTCAAATACAGTAAAATATATGGAACAAGACCCTGAAATGAAGCGCCTTGGTCGAATTGATCAACACATTTTTACAGTCCGTTTAACTTCATTACATTGGGAATGGCAAATTATTTCCTCTTATGAGACAGCCTAGCAAGCTCCAATATGAAAATATGCAAAGTAGCCGGTATGGCTTTTGGACTTGTGATAGAAAAATATTAGAGTCCTGAAACTTTGTCATAGTCTTTGTTTTACGAATGAGTATCTGCCAAATCAATATTTGAAAAAAAAGTGTGACGTCTCATTAGTTCTTTTGTTCGGTACAGCATTGAAAAATCATGCGCAAATCGCTGCAATCAATGCAAATTGAGCGCATGGTTAATTTAGAACAGTGCTCTTGATGACAGTCTGTAGTAACCCTTGATAAATTCCAATATTTGGAAAAGAAATGCGACTCAGCGCGCGTCTTTTGGTTAGAAGAATAAAGGCCCCTTATCACAAAACAGCCGGTAAAACAGTCATTGAATGACTATGGTTAAAAAAAAATTGTATCTTTATAAATAAAGGATGCATAAACACGATATACTTAAGAGCGGCAATCCCGAAATTTCGCCTGAAGGTGTGCAAAATGAAAAAATCGAAAATCCCCAAACTTTGCCAGAATCTAGGTTTGGATGAACTATTTCTTGAAAAAATACTTTGAGTTCCATTAGAATTTTATTTCACGCGAACGGCGGCAAAATCGGTTTGGTGGCTCTCACGTCAGCTTCACGAGGTCCAGACAACCAATTATTTCAACATCACTTAAAAATAAACAAAACACTGATTATCTCAAGGAAAAGAACACGTATTTACGAACAGTCTGAAATGTTATTTGTCCGATTCCACCGCAAATTAAATTTTTGGCCGATTTTTAGTTTTCTTCAATATTTCACTCATTTTGGCGCACAAAAAAATGGCAAAATTGAGAGGGTAAAATCGCACCTTGGTACATGGCATGGGGTTACATCACGTTAATCCAGCGAAAGAACGTTTCTTCTTCATATAACTGCAGTAAAATTTTTGGGCTACTCAAACCACGAAATTTTAGGACGCCAAACAAAAGTGACACAATGGTCAACAAACGCCATTCCTTGTCACGCATTTGGAGATGAAGAATCAACAATGTGTTCGTGGAAAAGACAATAGGCCGTTTTGGGGGCGAATAAAAAGCTACTTTTGATCAATATTTTTCTTTTTCGCTGCTGTTATCTGAAATTTAAACTTGTAGCGGTTGTTTTCAAAACAAATAAGCTAAAATGCAGAATCATTAAGTTCTAAATAGCCCAAGATGGATACAATTTGAAAGTGGTAACAAACCGAAAAATCAATACGTTTGCCATATTTATACTTTAATTAGAGTATTGTTTGTAATGTAAATCTGTTCATACCGTGTGTCAGTGCCAAACGTGGAATGCTTCACCAGCCGCTGCCGTTAACTGCCCTCCGCTGTTCTCAAAATGTTTAATCAGTAAAGTTTGCGTGACAGGTGGACCCACAATTCCTGGGCCACAATTGCAGGTGCACGTGTCTTTACCACAAATACTACAAATACTAGCACTCTTCCCTTATATTCAGTACTATTTGTTTGGGAACCTGCAACTATGTTTGAATGTTCTTTGGGGGAATTTTTCCCTAATTTCACCCCCTTAATCTTTTTCATTCACTAATCTGTTGACATGTGTTTTTGAGGCTTCATCAGATAAGCTTTTAAAGTTTATCTGATCAGTAATCTGTAACTTTTTAACATCTTGATTAGTGCAGGAATAAAGTGTTTACTTGTAATGTTATTGTGCTTTTACTTGTAATGTTATTCGGCTTCTAAAGCTGAAAGATGTGCACATTAGATGGGTGAAAACTTACATATTGTCCAGTGTGTCTAAGAATCATCAACTATCAAGCGACAAGCACGCAATGACTGATACGAACACGAAAATGTACGTCTTCACGTGTCCACTAACACATAATCAGATTAATTCTGCGCCGGTAATCTGTACCATGGTACGCGTTTGCAGTCTTGTGTACACGTTTAAGCAATGGCAACCTGCGGATACTCTGAACTTGTTGGAGGGCCTTGTGGATGCAGGAGTTCTAACCCGGCAAATGCTATATGTGACACGATAGAAAGATGTAGAAGAAACATCAAGAGTCATTTGAAGTTTTATGACTGCATTGATTCAACTTTGAAAATGGAGGCACATCTTCTTCTCGCTAGGGCAGGTAACATATCAATATTTCTCATGATTTCTCATAAATTGTGTAGACGTTATGTAAGGTATAAACAACAAAATAACTCGAGATGGTTTTCAAAGATGGTTATTGAATGCCTTGTAGTTTTGCTTCGGTTTTTTCCCGGGTTATATTTCCTAGATTAGTAAAAGTTCGAGAAAATTTTACAGCGCCATAATGCCAAATCAATTCTACCTCGCATTTGCATACATTCTGAGATCACATGAGATAGAAGGTCACGTGACTTCAAGCTCAGTGCGAGTTTGATTTCGGGCAAGGTCGCTTGGAGCACTAGTCGCTCCCACAAAATTTTCAGATATTTCATCCATTTCCTGTTCAGAGCCTCAAGCCGAAGATATTAGCGATGTCAAAACAATCTGAGGACGATCTCCTCGCCGACGAAATTGAGGATGAGGGCGAAGAAGACCAGATAAACAAGGATTCGCTACCCGACGAATGCAACGCGGTGCCTGCACACGCTTCATGACAACTCCAGGACAAAACAGCCGCTTCTTCGGAAGAAATTAGCCAACTCACCTACGCAATTCTAGGGCTGACGAAAAGCCTGCCAGAACTCATCAATTCGCGGCGGGGAGAGCCAAAAGCCAAAGGGAAACGGAAACGCAAATCTCCAAACGCTGTTCCCGCCAAAAAAGCAAAAAACAAAGATGGCGAGGCGAGAAGCTCCATGAGCGCCTCCGACCAGCCAACTGACTGCGAGACACTCTATGACTCTGTGTTAAACAACAACAGTGATGAGTCAGAGCAAAACTCCACTTGTAGTGGTGATGAGGATGATTTCCTCTCGGAACTCGTAAAAGAATACGAGTCTGACGATATCGTGGGCGAAAGCCTCGAAAATGAGAAACTAGCCAAGCTAGTTGACAAAATGTTCCGCTGCAAACTAAGCGAGAAAAACCTCAAAGACCAGCTTGAGAGGCAGGAGAGACCGGCTAATTGTACTACAGCCAAGCCTCCCAAGGTAAACCCGGGCATTTGGCGTCGACTGAGAGAGCCAACTAAGAAGAGGGATTTACAATTTTTCAAAATACAACAAGTCCTCACAAAAGGCATCCTGCCAGTTGTCCAAATCACGGACAAGCTTATGCAGGCAAAATCGCTTAATGCTGATGAATGCCAAGACCTAAAGAAACAGGGGCTGGAGGCCATGTCCCTCCTCACTCATGCCTCCTATGAAATCGACATGCAGTGCCGTCTTCTACTGAGACCAGATATTGGGAGGGAATACTCAGCTCTCTGCTCCTCCCAATTGCCATTTACAGATTTTCTCTTTGGAGATGATCTACAAAAGCATTTGAAAGATATTGGCGATCAAAACAAAATCGGGGCCAAGATCACCCCTAATTATAAAGGGCATCACCCTTCTCCAGGAAGACCTGGCAATAACAGCTTTAATGGCTATAAGCAGTCAAAAAACTGGAGAGGCAACAACTTCAAACCTTGGAAATCCAAGAACAATGCCAACCGGGACAAGACAACCCGGACAAGCCAATAGAACACTTGCTGTCAGCTACTAGCACAGTAAGTATATGTTCGCCTCTCTGTACCAATGTATATACTGCTGGGAACATAGCTAAGCACTTCAGTGCTTGGCAGACGCTCACATCTGACCCCTATATTTTACGCATTGTTAAGGGTTACCAACTAGAGTTTTGCAACCCTCCTTGCCAGGCGCTCACCCCTAGAGCTGTCAAACTTTCTTGTAAAGAGACCGATATTGCTACTACTGAAACTAAAAAGCTTTTAACTAAAGGGGTCATTAGGAAAGCTACTCATGTTCCTGGTGAATTTATCTCAACAATTTTCACCAGGCCCAAAAAAGATGGGTCTCACCGTCTTATTTTAAACTTGAAAAAGCTAAATGAGCATATTGAGTACCACACTTCAAGATGGATTCACTGCCTCACGCACTTCAACTTATGAAGCCTAACTGTTGGATGGCTGTCTTAGACCTAAAAGACGCATACTACTCTGTTCCTATTAGGACTGAGGAAAGAAAATACCTTCGTTTCGAGCACGAAGGCCAACTTTATGAATTTGTTTGCCTTCCTAATGGCCTCTCTAGTGCACCCAGAATTTTTACCAAATTGTTAAAACCTGCCCTTGCCAAATTAAGGGAGGAGGGGGTGCTTCTACTAATTTACATTGATGACATTATACTTTTTGCCGATGACCCTCAGACCTTGGTCGTATTTATACAACGGGTTATTACATTGTTGCAGTCCCTGGGATTCACCATCCATTCTGATAAATCCCAACTTGTCCCATCCCAGAGAGTCAATTTCCTGGGTTTCATTTTAGACTCGGTTGTGATGACAGTCTCTATGAAATCGGACAAGGCTGATAAAGCGAAATCAGCCATTTTACAGCTCCTCAGAATGGAGCAGCCTCTTATTCGAGAGGTTGCATCTGTATTTGGGCAAATGGTGTCATGTTTTCCTGGAGTCAAATATGGCCCACTGTATTACCGTGCTCTTGAAAATGACAAAACCGATGCTTTAAAGACGAATGGGTGGAACTTAGATGACAGAATGCTCATCTCTGATATAGCTAAGAAAGACATGTCTTGGTGGCTTTCAAATATTGACAATGATCCATGCTCTGTCCGGCCTATGAACTACAAATTAACCCTTAAATGTGATAGCTCTCTACAAGGATGGGGAAGTGTTATTGAAAATTCTTCCCTTGCCGCAAATGGGCGATGGTCCCACAGTGAGAGTATGTGCCACATAAACTATTTGGAGATAAAAGCAGTCCTGTTTGGCCTTCAGTCCTTGTGCTCAGACTTAACAAACTGTAACATCAAAGTATTGTCTGATAACCAGACAGCGGTTTCCTACTTGAGCAATATGGGTGGCACTCACTCTCGGGACTGTAATGAGATTGCAAGAGAAACTCCTCTGTGGTGCAAAGACAGGGGCATATCCTTAGCTGTCACCCATTTACCTGGAAAACTTAATGTTGAAGCTGACCTAGCAAGTAGACATTTTCATGATCACACGGAATGGTCATTAGACACTTTTTGCATCACGGTTGAATGCAAAACTGCCCTGCTACGCAGCATGGAAACCTGACCCATGTGCCCATTTTATTGATGCCTTTACACTTGACTGGTCTGTGTTTAAACTTGTTTACTGCTTCCTACCTTTCAGTGTTATTGGGAAAGTACTTCAGAAAATAATCTTCTCCGAGACAACAGCAATCCTAGTTCTCCCCGACTGGCCAACACAGTTTTGGTACCCACGAGTAATGTCAATGCTAGTGGCGCCTCTACACCGAATAAAGCTGCAGAAGTCAACCCTGACCCTTCCCCATGATGTCAAGACCGTCCATCCCCTCTACCCCAAGCTCCGACTGATTGGCTGTCTTGTGTCAGGAAATCCCTCCAGCTGCAAGGAATAACTGGTGAACCTTTGAACATTATTATTGATTCTTGGAGAGAAAGTACCCAGAAGCAATACAGATCCAGCATATCAGCTTGGATAATTTACTGTAAAGAACAGAAGATCAGCATTACAACACCTTCATTACCACAACTGTTGGACTTCCTAACTCTTCAGTCCACAAAGCTTAGCTACAGTGCTCTAGGGACCACTAGAAGTGCTCTTTCCTCATTCATCAATATTGATGGCTTCAAAGTAGAAGAACACCCTATTATTTCACGTTTTATGTCGGGTGCTTTCAACAGGAAACCAACTTTTCCCAGATATGTGGAAACATGGAACCCCCAAATTGTTCTCAGCCACCTCAAGGGCTATCCTGACACCAAGGCAATGTCTCTGAAGCAATTGACTTTGAAACTGACTATGCTTTTGGCCTTGGTTACTGTACAACGAACACAGACTCTTAAGTTGCTGTCAATCAATGACATGCAATCTAAAGATGGAGAATATGTTTTTCAAATTACTTCCATTCTAAAGCAAACAAGTGCTCATGGTGGCAGGCAAAGACACCTGCCACCTATTGTGTTGAAGAAATATGACCATGATAAAACTCTTTGCGTTTTTACATTGTTACAAGAGCATCTTATTAGAACTTCTAACTTAAGGGGTTCATGTTCTCAACTCCGGATTTGCCACTGCAAGCCTCATGGGCCTGCTTCTAAAGACACCATTTCTAGGTGGCTCAAACAGGTTATGCTTGACGCTGGAATTAATACTTCTGTCTTTAAGCCTCACTCCACCAGGAGTGAAGCCACTTCTGCTGCAAAGTCAGCTGATGTTCCTCTCGATGAAATTATGACCACAGCTGGCTGGCGTTCAAGCTCTGTGTTTGCTGTTTATTATAACAAACCACTGTTAAATAATAGCTCCTTTGCCAACAGTGTACTGGGAAAGAATTAGTGCCTTGGTAATAAATGCCATGCTTACGTTTCCTTATCTGGAATGTGTATTCTTTATATATTTTTTTTGAGAGCCCTATAAAGCTCTCAAATCTCATGTGATCTCAGAATGTATGCAAATGCGAGGTAGAATTGAATAATTAAACGAGACTTACCTGTAAGTTGAAGTTTGATTGAGATTCTACCGTAGCATTTGCAGAAATGAGGAGATCACATCCCTCCCTTCCTCTTCCCTTGTTCATATCATCCTATGGTGTTGCATACACCATATATTTACTATTCATCTATGGGGTGGTCTACAGGACTCCTCAAAAAAAAAAAATGCTTTCAAGACTGAGCTCGAAGTCACGTGACTTGCTATCTCATGTGATCTCCTCATTTCTGCAAATGCTACGGTAGAATCTCAATCAAACTTCAACTTACAGGTAAGTCTCGTTTAATTATTCAATTTTAGTGAACATTATTGATGATCAGTTGAGTCAACAATGGCGTGATATTGAATGATAAAGATATTCAACTTATCTTTCAATTTTCAGGGATTTTCGAGATAAAAGAAGATCATTTAAAACTGTCAATTTGTCCACGGCACCAAGATGCATATGGAATTAGATGGCGTTGTCAACAAAAGTTATGTTCAGTCCCGCCAGTTTGGAGTGTCCATGAGAAGAAAGAATTAAAAGGAGACCGAGGACTTACCCTCCCACAATCTCAACTACTTTATAGACTCACGTCTGTGCTTGTCCCAGTTGCCTAACGTAAGTCAATTTTGTTCAATTCATCGACCTCAATTCTTGTCTTAGATGTCGCAAGTTTTTGTCTATATATTCTCTTAGTTTTGTTGTTTCCAGCAATTTGTAAACAATGCCGGCTGTTTCTAACTAAGGAGTCAAAATCCACTTCGTTTGACGCCCCATCTGTGTTAACTGTCTCAACTGAGGTGAAAGCCACGATCTCACAAGAAGTTGAAGAAGAAACAAAGGGTAGCTCATCCCCCACGGAATCAGCAGAAAGTGACCCAGTAAGTCTAATGAGCCTACGGGCAGATCATTTAAGTTGTTTATAGCTTCACGTGGCCTGCATAGATGGCTGTATTGTTCACGGGAAGGAAACACTTTTGCGCGCGGGAAGGCAGGTTAGTTTCCATTCTCCTCGCAAATGCGCCGCATGTTAACCAGGCCCCACTTCCAAAACTTTGCCAAGAGCTGCTGAGAGAGCTTTCTTGCAGGCTATAAGAAAGTTTCCCTTAATCTCACCTACACAAGCTTCTTTTGGAATTTTCTTGTACTTTTTTTATCCTTGGTACATATTTACAAATTTCTATCATTTTTTCCTTTTCATTATCTTTCGTTTTAGGAAAACGAAAGCACCACTGGACTGTCAAGGGTATTAAGAAACCTATCAATTGTGACATCGGATGACAGCCCATACACAATAGAAAATGATGGTAGCAGCAGCACCAGCGATTCCTCCAGCAACCACGAAAACCAGACCCTTCGTTGCTTAAAATTAAACGAGTTCCTTCGCGTCAGCGGCAAGGGAACTATAAATGAACCCCAAAAGAGCTGGGATCAGTTAAGCACACGCACCAAAACTGTTCACATCTCAAGAGCAAAAGATGCTGTCGTGGAATCATTGGAGGTCATCGCTCCCAGAAACCCTGCGTCGTTGTGGCAGGCACTGAAAAGTTCACAGTCAGTGGAAGCAGCTCTGTGCATAACAGCCCAAACTTCAGCGGATCAAAAGTATCTGGAAGCCTTAGCAGAGACGTATCAAAACGCCAACAGCTGGGACACACGCCGACAGATATTATCAGTAATAGCTGATCTAATTCCTTATTCCATGATCCAACAATTCATACCAGGCATCACGGAGTATAGAATTAAAACAGTACGACAGCACACAATCCAGCATGGGCGCGGTGTTCCCTTGCCTGCCTCTAAAAGCCCAAGAATCCGTGTGGACGAATCACAGTTAGATCACTTCCTGTGTTTTATGACTAGTCCACACGTTGTACAAGATTTACCGTTTGGCCAACGCTACTTGTACTTAACAAACGGCAATATCCTCGAAACACCAAATATCATCAGATCTATGATTCCGCAGCGAATAACTGACCAGTATCGCCAGTTTTGCTCGGAGACCAACTTTACACCTTTCAGCACCTCAACAATGTTGCGCATATTGTTATCGTGTACCGCCACAGTCAGAAAGTCACTTCATGGACTCGACTACTTTGCAGCTGAGGGAGCGAAAGCTTTTGATGATCTGATGGCAATTGTTGAAAAACAGGGTGAGAGACAGTGGGTCTGTAGATGCCAGCAGGCACTGAAGGAGGGAAAGCAGTACCTCAAAACAGACTACAAAACAAGTATTGCTGTGCTTCATTTTTCCATGTAAACCATTCAAGTAGGGAAAGAAGAGCGACAAGGCTCTTGCTTGGGACGGACACTTCTTGTAAAGTTTTGCCTCGCCTCCAAGACGCTCAAACTACAAACCGAGAACTTACGAATTCAGCTCTAATTGGATTTAAATTTACTCCAAGCTAACAAGGCAAGTCGCTTGGAACTCTAAACTGTAGGAAAAAGTGGAAACAGCGGGCACAAATCCTATTACTAAGTACATTAATCGTTGTTCCAGACAACACAGCAGACAGGAGGCTGGGAACCAATAAACTTTCCCGCGCTTTTTTATTGTTTTGTGGCTTTGCCATTACGTGCTTAACAAGGTAGCGCTCCAGTATTTTATTTCTTTCTCCGCCGGCAACTTGTTTGGGCATATGGTCTAAAAACTGTTTGGATATTTACCAAAGTCAATGCTGAATTAAAGTCGAATTAGATTATTTAGCTCTCGTGACCTATAATGGTCTCTTTGTTCAGTGTACTGGACGATTATTATGTCTTTTTCGTGTTTTGTTATCCTTTAAATTTGCATCGCCTTCGTTCTTTCTGCTAGAGTTGTTAATATTGCCGGATCAAAAAGCATTTTGTCCATATGTTTCGAGTTTGCACAAAATCGGCTGACATATGTCTCTGTATATTATTGCTTAATTTTGTTTAAGTGTAATCATTAAACCAAACTTCAAAGGGCATTTCGTCATCAGCGTTATTTCTGTCGAATACTATCGTAATGCCGGACATTTGTTATGCCCCGAAGACAAAACGAGATTGATACAGTTAAAGGTTTGTCGGGCTGTCTTTAAAGCTTTCATCCCTTCAAAACATGCCGAATGTCAAACAAAATGGCAAATCAAATGAAGACTGAAATGGCAAATGTTTTAACTCAATTTCACAGTAAGGCAGCTTAAAATAGACGCACTTTGAGACGGCAAATTCCAACATAGCTTATAGCCTTGAGAGGAGCACTCCTTTGCTCGTCATGAAGGGGAACTCAAAAGAAGCGGACGCGTGTAAAGTCATACTGTCGTTCCGTTTTCACCACATGCTGTGTATCATGTTTTTTTAACTGATCTTCAGTCGCATTTTTCCTTAAATGGTTTAGGTCCACATAACAGCAACCTCACACGTTCCAGATCATTGCAGCACATTCGCTCTAAGTGACCCTAAAGAAGATTGTTTCCGTGTGACGTGTGACCACGCCCACGACAAATGCTGTCCTTCTTGTGATCAACTGAAATCCATAATTATGGAAATTGAGTCTTCATTAAAATCCTCCGAGCTGAGAGACGAAGACTGCGATGAGTTGATGTATACATTTCAGCATGCCTATCAGGTAATTGAATCATGGAAGGCTCATCAGTTGCGGTCAATTCAACAGGATAAGGCAAGAACAATTGTTCTAGAAAACCTGGAAACTTCTTCAGTTCTCATCACACAGGACTGGGCAATTAAGTTCCTGCCTCAAAAGTACTGGGAAACACAAGCTGATTGGTTTGCCAAAAGAGGAATTTCTTGGCATATTAGTGTTGTTGCCCGTAGGATTACTGAGAAGTTGCAGCACCAAGCGTTCGTTCACATAGTCGAGAATTGCAGTCAAGACAGCAACGTGGTGGTCAGCATCATACGACACACCCTGCAAGAACTCAAGAAAGAGCATCCGGAGATAACAACTGCCTGTCTCCGACAGGACAACGCTGGGTGTTATCACAGTTTTACCATGTTAGCTGCTGGCCAACTTATGGAGGAAACGACTGGTATCAAGATTGAGAGAGTGGACTTCAGCGATCCGCAAGGTGGTAAGGGCCCATGCGACAGAAGAGCAGCAACCATCAAAGCCCATGTTCTTCACTACATCAATGAAGGCCATGATGTAGTCTCTGCGAATGATCTCAAATGAGCTATTCTATCTCATGGTGGTATCAGAGGTGTCCGAGTTACCTTGATTGATTCCACAAAGCAGCATCGTATCTTGTTGCAGGGGAAACTGGAAGGAGTGAGCAACTTAAATAATTTCCATTATGGAGAGGAATGTCTAACTGTATGGAAAGCATTTGATGTGGGAGAGGGAAAGACCATACCATGGTCTCAGTTGCAAGGTAAAAATATTTCTTGCCTACGTTTACCGAGTTGTTATTTTCTCGCCTTTTTGTTTCGCTTCACATTCGACGGACTAAGTACAGTAAAAGACTAGGGGCTGCTCGTGGTATATTAGGGTTACCGCGGGTAATGTAATTAATGGCCATATTCATATTCTCGGTATTGAACTGGATCTAGCATGAAGTGGAGGCTCTTGCGGGGGAATAAATTTACATATGAAAAGATCCCCCCAGAAGAGCCTCCACTTCATGCTAGATCCAGTTCAATACCGAGAATACGAATATGGTCTATTGAAGAATCTTAGGTTCGGCTTAAACCCTTATGAGTACGGTGCATTTATTTCAAATAACATAAAATATCCTGTCATCGCCACAAAATGCTACTAAATCTCGTGTCTCGTTTCATACGTTTAGTTAAGTTCTTATGCTCTCTTTTTGTTAGTCCAAATGGGTTCAGTGAGGGATCCAATCTTCCCTGACAGTTCCTTTTCCCCTGGAGACTTTCAAGACGTCCCTTCGTTTGACAACAAGCAGTCTCCTATTCAAGAAAAGACAGAAGACACTGTCCAAGGAGAGGAAAGCGTTGCATCCGCTGACTGTGAGAGCGCCAGTCTTTTTTCTTGTTCAGTTGAAGGATGTGTGAGTACTTTTCAGCGCCACTGTAACCTGGAGCGGCATATGCATTATGGCAAGTGCATATTTGTAGACGAAAGATACTTGCTTCTCGACAAGGCAAAGATACTATACGCTGAAAAACTCCAGGAAGGATCTAGCGCACAGCCTTTTATTGCTGGTTCTGAGCTTTCAGAGCAAAGTATTCAGGCGTTACCACTGGGCTGGGCATTGCGATCTTCGAAGAAGGCTGCCCGTTTCAGTGCTAATCAGAAGGCCTACCTAGACGAGAAATTTAAAATAGGAGACCAGACAGGGTTCAAAGCAGACCCGGCACAGGTGGCTCAAGATATGAGGCATGCAAAACATGAAGATGGGAGTCACAGATTCACTGTAGACGAATTCCTAGCACCACAAGAAATAAAATCTTATTTCTCAAGAATGACAGCGAAATTGCGGCAAGGAAGTCATGGAGTTGAAGATGAGTGGGACACTCAAGCTGTTGCAGAACAAGATGCGTATTCCTCCACCCGTGCCCACATTCTGGAAGAGTGTCAGCTGATCCACCCGATCATTTATGATACATACAATCTATGTGAACTGTACACAAGTAATAAGCTAACCAAGCTCAGCATCCCTATTTTGCGTACAATATGCAGCCACTTTGAAATGGAAATTGACAATCTTCCACTGAGGCTCAAAAAGCCGTATGTTAAATTAATTGAAGGGCTAGTGAGGTCGTTCTCTTGTGCATAACTATTTTACATTATTGTGTACATTACGCCTTTACGTCGACCTGAGTCATTATGTTGCATGCATTGATTTGAATCGACAGGCCAATTACCCCTGCCTCTGTCGATGAGTTTTCATTATCCGCACTAGTGTTGTCACTAAAGCGACCTCGAGTAACATGGTAGTAGCCTAAAGCGGCAAAATGTGTGAGGCAAAAGATGTTTACGATTAACACAATTCGTTTTGCTCGATAACAGGCAACAAAGTACTGCTCCAATGTGGTGGACTAGGGACAGACGTGCCTTTTGAAACAATTATCAAATTAAAAAGACACATTCAAAAAAGGAAAAAGAAAACATCAGTATTGAGGCTCACAACAAAATTGTACTAAAAATAAAGGAGGTGTAACAACTACTTCTCTTTTTTTTAAATTTTAAAATTGTTTCGAGATATGAACGCCTCCAAGGTGTGTGGGCTGTTGTACGCCTGTCACGCAATTTTTACTGTTGAACATTTCGAGAACAGCGGA
The DNA here is from genome assembly GCA_948470475.1 of Galaxea fascicularis. Lineage (NCBI taxonomy): Eukaryota > Metazoa > Cnidaria > Anthozoa > Scleractinia > Euphylliidae > Galaxea > Galaxea fascicularis. The sequence goes on from OX419338.1 coordinate 19,007,155, forward strand.
GGGCAGTTAATGGCAGCGGCTTGTGAAGCGAGTACGCAATCCAAAATATGTTTGGCGCTGTTACATGGTATGAACAGATTTCTATTACAGACAATACTCAAATTAAAGTATAAATACGGCAAACATAATGATTTTATGGTTTGTTACCACTTACAAATTGTATCCGACCTCGGCTGTTTAGAACTAGATGATTTTGCATTTTAGCTTATTTGTTTTGAAAACAACTGCTACAAGTTTAAATTTCAGATAACCTGAGCAGCATTAAGGGCAATTATTGATCAAAAGTAGCTTTTTATTCGGAACAGTAACGATTTTTCGCCCCAAAAACGGACTATTGTCTTTTCCACGAACGCATTGTCGATTTTTCACCTCCAAATGCGTGACAAGGAGTGGCGTTTGTTGACCATTGTGTCACTTTTGTTTGGCGTCCTAAAATTTCGTGGTTTTGAGTAGCCCAAAAATTTTACTGCAGTTATCTGAAGAAGAAACGTCGTTCTTTCGCTGGATTAACGTGATGTAACCCCATGCCATGTACCAAGGTGCGATTTTACCCTCTCAATTTTGCCATTTTTTTGTGCGCTGAAATGAGTGAAATATTGAAGAAAACTAAAAATCGGCCAAAAATTTAATTTGCGATGGAATCGGACAAATAACATTTCAGACTGTTCGTAAATACGTGTTCGTTTCCTTGAGATAATCAATGGTTATATTAAGAGTTTTGTTTATTTTTAAGTGACGTTCAAATAATTGGTTGTCTGGACCTCGTGAAGCTGACGTGAGAGCCACCAAACCGATTTTGCCGCCGTTCGCGTGAAATAAAATTCTACTGGAACTCAAAGTATTTTTTCAAGAAATAGTTCATCCAAACCTAGATTCTGGCAAAGTTTGGGGATTTTCGATTTTTTCATTTTGCACACCTCCAGGCGAAATTTCGGGATTGCCACTCTTAAGCCTTTTGATACTTGCAATTTTCCTCTTTTTTGATGGGTTTCACGCGAAGATACCACAAAGAAACCTGACATATATCAGCTATAACTGGAAATGCATTGGAAGTGTCCCAAAGGATCAATTTAAGTGACAACCAGCCTTTCTTCGTGTTTCTTGCGCTAACTGCTTTTGGTGTCTTCGAGGATCTTTGTAGGTGAACTTCGACAAAAATGTCAAGTGAATCCAGTCCTTCTGGCGAATATTGTCAACCTCAGCATCTTAAAAGGTCTGTATGTAGAGAATTCGTGTGGCTGAAGGAATTGCCAAACTGTATCCCGAGGGGTAATGCTTGGGACAAGCTGAATCGGGAAGGAAGGGTGAAGGAATTGGCACCACCGGATAATTTTGAGCAAATAGCAGCCAGAAAATTTGTCCACATTCCTTTGGCCGCCATATTGGCCGCCCAACTGGGCGATAGGGGGACTGGGGAAAAGCTTAAAGAAAGGCCCCCTGAGATTGCTGGGAAGCTCTGAGCGCGGCAAAATTGGAATAATAAAAACAAACAATTCGTAAGCTTTTATTTCATGCCAAATGTGCCCTGTTTTTTAAAATATTTCTTGTTTTACACTTCTGGAATGACATCGTCTCTTGCCACCATCGATCTGTAAACAAATTTTGGACTGAGTTTGAAAGATTTAAATGTAAAAGTAAGGAAGGTTTGGGAAGCAAAGAGCCCATGTTTGCCTACTTTGATGTTATGGTAAGGACTTGCTCGATTCGTATTTTTGATTTTGTCCCGCTTTTGGCGACAATTAATGTTTTTGTTCAGCTACTTTTCACCATCCTTGACTAAAGACGTAACAAGAATCACTGATATAAGGAATTGTGTTTTCTTTTAGCATGGAGCAGGGCAGTGAAATTTTGCGTTATTGCCCATCATGGGCCGAAAGAAAGGGCAAAATAATCGTTTCCCGCTAAATACGTACCTCGCGATCAAAGAAATCAAGACCTGCAACTTGCTAGAGCTCTTGTGAACGACAAAAATTACGTTTCAAAGGCAAAGAAACTGAAAAGACTCCAATCAAAGATAGGATATAAATAGCTACATCAAATGTTGAATTATCTTACGAAAGCGTGATATTTCATCTTCTTATAGGTTTTGAGAATTTAAGAGTCAATCTGTTCGGATTACATACAGGTGTGAATAGGTTATTACAACTTCAATCTATATTTGTCAGGTGAAGGCAATTGATGAGGCCACTGAGGATGTCAATACAGACTTGAACTCTACAATAAGGGTAATAATTATTCTGATGGAGTTGATGTAAAATTTTGATATTTGGTTAGTTTCAAACTTTTGAGTTAATTTCAATTTATTTTCCTTTATCTCAGATTAATATCACACTGAGGGAACACAATTTACTTCAAAGTAGACAACCTTTGCCAGCGGTAGTTAATGTTCTACTTTTTACAAATGTAAATAATGTAACATCTGGTTTTCACCATAGTAAGTCACTGATGATCAGCCATAGATGGATAATTGAATGTTATTCATTTTCATAAGGGATAAGGCCCTGATCTTCTTGTAATAAAGTTGGTGCAGTCAATATAATAACTATTATTACCATTAACGTTTTGTCATTTCTTCCTCAGAATACAGGTACAAAGGCTGCACTAAGTGATCACCTAATAACCAGCAGGAAACATAGCCCCACATCCTTGACTAAGGAAGGGAAAATTTGTGGCCCTGAGCGCAGTGCTAGAAGACGATGTCAAGAGACCATTAAGGTTGCACAAGCTCTTCATGGTGCAACACAGGACTACATGCAGCCAGCTTATGAAGGCATCATTGCTACCCTTAATACAAATTGTTCTGTCCCTGAACTGGTCAACTTGGTCAAAAAATGTCCAAAATTTTTGGGAAGGGTCATACCAAAGGTTGTAAAGGGAGAAATTAATGAAATGAAATACTTAGCTTTTCTTGGGGGTGAACTAACCATTTCTGCAACCTACTTTTCTCCCTTTGCAGATATCAACAAGAGTGAAATCAATCATATCCAAGGTTCATTTAGTATAACAGCAAACAGCAAATGGAAACCTTGGAAATACAATGATAGTGTCAAAATAGCTGATGCAGTGGCAAAAAAAGAAAGAGCAACTAAGTACTTCAAAATTGAAGCCCAGCACAAAACGAGAAAAAATCACCTCTTTCATTGCCCAAAACAAATCCAGGCAAGAGTTTCCTCCTCTTATTGGCACATTCATTGAGAGAGCCAAAGCAGAGCCCCTTCACTTGAAAAATAATGCATGGCAGCAATGGAATTTATTTGTGCTTAAATATGCATTAGCACGCAGTAACCTGAGCACTTGCCAGTCAATATTTGATGTTCCTTCTGAAAGCTGTTTTGGTAAGTGTTATCACGGCATAAGATTCATTGCGAAAGCAACACGGTTAGCAAAGAAGGTGAGAAAGTGGTTTTCAGATTGAAAGGAGAAAAACAAAGACCTGGATTATCGATTTACAGGTAAGGAGTCTCGTCTATTTTGTCACCACTTCATGTCTATTGTACAAAACTTAAAGATGGACTCTGATCAGAGGTCCGATACCTTAGAGTTACATAGTTGCATTCACAGCAATTAATCTGAGAGACACAGTTTCCTTTTTCAGCAGGGTTTCTCTTTCAAATGAACAGGTTTTGAGTCTTCAGCAATTTTGCTCCAACTATTACAGAGCCACTGCACTCTTTCTGACTAGCACGCCAACAACGTGGACTATTGGTCATATTGTTCCTAGTCATGCTAAAATCATTCATCAAAGGCTGGGGATGGGACTTGGCATAAACACTATGGAGGGCAGGGAGGCCAAACATGTTACTTTGGCCAAATTTACTCGAAATACCCAGTTTAGTAACAGGTGGGCTCAAGTTTTCAAACATGAGTATGTGTCACTAATTTGGTTGAGGGAGAATGGGGGTGATGAAACTGTACACAAGGAAACAACAGGGTTGTATGGGCCAAAAAGGTGTTCCACTTCACAGTTTTGTACTTGTGGGGAACCTAAACAAGTTATAGAGATAAACTGTGCTTTCTGTTCTGACCCTCTGAGGGAAATAATTTGCCAATGTGTAGTGGAAGGGAAAATAACAAGTGAAGCAAAAGACATGCTGAACTAATAGAGTAACATATATTTTTACATAAAATATATTAAAATAATAAATACATCACAATATTTGAGTGTGAATGTATTTAGCACACATGGTGCTAATAGGGGACACTATCTTTTTTATAAGCTCAACTAACGTTAGCTGACAAAACACATTTAAGAAAGATAGTATCATTATCACTTGAACACCAGTAGCCAGGTCATATGTATGTCCTACCTGTCCTACCAAGGTTCTCAAATTAAATACTAAGTATGGCCTTCAGAATGAACAACAACAGTGCCTAT
>OX419338.1:19181529-19204029 GCA_948470475.1 Galaxea fascicularis
AGGTTATCACTGTCCCAAACATTGTACGCACAATGATACCTCAACGGATTGTTGTGCAATACACACAGTACTGCGACGAGACCAAGTTTAAGCCCTTAAGTCGCAGAACTCTTCTGCGGATCTTGTCAGAGTGTAGTGCCTCTGTCCGAACATCCTTGCAAGGCCTAGATTATTTCTACAGCAGATAACATTTCGTTGCTTAAGACCAACGGAGCAGAGTGGGCTGCAAGAATCAAAGACCAGCTGAAGGCAAGAAAGCTCTACCTCAAGAGTGATTATAAGGTAACTATCAACCTCAAACCTTTCGCATACACCGTTTCTAATGCAATATTATCGATCGCCAATTACTAAGTGCATCCAGTTAAAATGATATTTCTAAGTATATGAAATATGATGGGCTGACTACCTGTCCCCAAGAGCCTCTATCGAAAACGGAAGCCTCGAATGCGCAAGCAGGCGCAGAAAAGAGATTTAAACATATATGAAGTGTCAACGATAATGATCACGATAATTTGCTACAGCTTGACAATTCAAATCATGAAAAGTGTTGAAGAAAGGGACTGTATGTATTCACTGGTTTAAATCGTCAATTTTCCCGTGAACAACAGCAGTAGCAGCAAACCTACCCAGATTTAATGGTGGTAGCAATAGCAACAAAAGCAACACTAGTATCAATCATGACTGATAAAATGCAAACTAGTGGAGAATCTTTTGGACTCTGCAGGTACATATCAGCTGTGATACTAGAGTGGCTGATCACTGCAGCGTATTCGCATTGAGCGATGTAAGTCACTCTTCTTTCAAACAGCATTGTAACCACAACCATGATGAATTGTGTGCTCAGTGTAATGCCCTCGATGTTGCCATAGATGAAATCGGCAAAGTTGCACAAAATGTCGTATTTCCTGACGAGGAGCAACGGGACGAAGTTCTGTTCCTTTTTGAGGCGGCCAAGAGATCCATTGAGGTGTGGAAGGCCCATCAATTACAGTCAGTACAGCAGGATAAATCTAAGCTGGATGCACTCGAACTGCTGAACAATGTCACTATACTTATTGTCAGCGACTGGGCCATGAAGTTCCTCCCTCAGTTATATAGAGAATCACAGCAGGATTGGTTTGGTAAAAGAGTAATCTCATGGCACATCCCTGTTGTATTTCGACAGATGAATGGCTCCGAAATCCAGACACAGGGGTTTGTTCACATTAGCCAGTCTTGCAGTCAAGACAGTACTTCTGTGGTGTTGATTCTGCAGCATGTATTAAAAACACTGCATGATGAATACCCTGAGATTACAAAGGCCTACCTAAGGCAAGACAATGCAGGGTGCTATCACTGCGCCAATACTATCCTTGCTTGTCGAGCATTTGAGAAGTCAACCGGTATCAAAGTTGCTCGAATGGATTTCAGTGACCCCCAAGGAGGAAAGGGAGCGGCAGACAGGTTGGCAGCCACATGCAAAAACCACATCCGTACGTACATCAACGAAGGCCACAATGTCACAACTTCAGAAGAGATGAAGGATGCCCTTCTATCCTACGGAGGAATAGAAGGTGTCCGCGTGGCTATACTGCCATCAATAAATGAAACCACGGAGCTGCTAAAGATATCTGGAATAAGTAAGCTTAATAACTTTCAGTTCACTGAAGACTCCCTTCTGGCCTGGCGTGCTTATGGTATTGGTCCAGGAAAGAGCATGGCCTTGGCCAAAGTTCCAGGTCAGTGGAAAGTTAGACAGAAAAAAACGAGAAAGAGGATTAGTAACTGGCGGAATACTTCCTTTTTTCTCAACTACTTTCCTGCATGGTACATACTACTACCACTACGTGTTTTTTTTTCTTCTTCTTCTCCTTCTTCCTTCACCACCGCCACTACTTGAAGACACATTGCTTAAAAAACACTTTTTGTTCAGGTTACATTGGGGTAAAAGGTTGTTATAAAGCGATGACTTGTATTTTACACGTCTTTAAGGACCTTTGTTATAACTTGTGTGTTACTTACTCTTACCACAGATGTGACCTACAGCTGGCTTTCAGTTTCGTTTTCACCTGGTGGGTTTAAAACAGTTCCTACAAAAACGCCAACGCAAGCTAGAGTGCAAACAACCACAACTGATAATCGCCAAAGTACTTGTGATAGTCCTCCATCCTGTTTTTATTCGTGCCCTCAAGAGGGCTGCATTAAGGTATTTCAAAGGGCATCTGGTCTGGAACGTCATCTCTCCTTAGAGGCCTGTTTCCTGTCACCTGAATGGCACACCCTGATGGATCTGGCTAAGCAACAGTACGCCACCTGCCTCCAAGAAGGAGTAGGCCTTATTCCTTTACTACAAGTCCGAAGTTCAGTTGGGACTTCAAAACAACATCAAAACGTCAAGGAAGGTTGAGCGCTGAAAGTAGCGAAAAAACCGTATCGCTTTAACCAAAAAAAGAAAACCTATCTGGAGGCTAAATTTAATATTGGCCAGTCTACCGGCAGTGAGGTTGATCCAGCTTTTGTAGCAAAAGAAATGCGCCGTTCCCGGGGTACAGATGGGGAAAGGTTATTCTGTGTTTCGGAGTTCCTAACTACACAACAAGTTTCCTCCTTTTTTTCGTGGCTGGCACTAAAAGTGCGTCAACAGCAGGTTGAGGTCTCGCCAGAAGATGTTCTTGCTGCAGAGGAGCAAAACAATTTTGCCATGGCAAAAGTAAACGTGCTTTCTTCTCTGCTGATCCGTCATCCAATTGTTGTTGATTAGTACGACGTGTGTTCACTAGTCAACAATAAATCTGAGTTTCAAATGTTTGGAGCTTAATGTACCGGTACCAGCATTAAGAAGGAAGACCCCATACATTACACTCCTGGAAGAACTTGTAAACAGCTGCACCTGTAACGATGGAAAGTGAAGATTTTTATGTTGCACAAGACTACTGTCAGTATTTACACTTAATAATAATTTGAATACTTGCAGTCTTTTCATGAAATCTGTTCGAATGTGTCATGTAGCTTATGTTTCCGATGGTCTCATAACAATTACATTCAGCCCTAGTCCTAGAATGAGCAGAGTGCTAGGGTTTGGTTTCGAGCTTGCAATTACCATGCACTCAGAAAAAGAACACAAGTGGCGTTTTTTACAAGGTTAGTTGCATGTAAACACGGGCCATGTTGTAACCCTCCTAGCCAGGTAGCCCGGTTAGCTGGGGCACCCTCCCTCCATGTAAACAGGCCCTTACAGTAACTTGGTTCAGTAATGTAAACCTAGCGACAACTGTGTGGACAGCGAATCTAACTTGTTGCTTACACGAGCGGGTTAGGGTATTAGCTGTTGCAATACGTAATATTTAGCTTTCTGTTGTATCTTATATTTATCGATTAGTTGTTTGTTTTCCAGGACCCCATTGATAACAATGTTTTTGTACACTGATCGGTTTTCTTACATCCTGTTCAAATATTCGCAGTTATTATCATATGTATTGTACTGAACCATAGATCGATTCTACCTTAACTTTCTAAAATAATTAGCATTGTCGACAGAAGTAATATTGTTTAATGTTGACATTACGTGCTGTTGCTGCAATCTTTCAGAAAAAAGAATTAAAGAAACAATTATTTCTATAAGCATCAGTGTATAGTATCAAAAACATAATGCTGAAGCAGAAGCATAGCTTCTGACAGTATAAAGTAATAGTTGTCTCACATATATACGCTGTATACTGTATCAGTACGTAGCTGGTATTTCCATCTGAAGATGACAGGGCGTCCTCGCCTATGCGACGTTTTGGCTCCGTGTGGCAGCACATGGCGTTACAATGGCTGCTCACAAAGGTGCCCAAAGTGAGATGAAGAATAGCATCATAAAAAGTAATTCTCTAACAGATAAATTCAAACCTACTAACAATATGGGTTCATGGGGATGACAACAGAAAATCATTTTATTCTACTCATTCACCCTCAAAACTACAATTCCCCAGTGAAGAAAACACAAGCGAATTTGTTGAATGGATGAGATAGGTAAAATTAAATTTTAACTTAATCTGTCATCTGCTTCAGAAACCCAACAGTGGTTAATAATTAATTTCAGCTATAAATTCCAATCAATCAAGATTCATACTGGCCTTAATTCCTCACATTCACAGTAACAATAAGAAAACACTAATCCAATATAAGTTGTAACCCAATGGCTCCACTCCTGTAGAAAAACAATAAACAATTCAAGGTAACAGTCATTAAATTAACCACATGGACTGTGTAAGCCATGTCAGACGATGTCCAAATTTTAATACTAATTCTTCTGATATAGGAGGTGCATGATTGGATTGGAGTAGCAGTAGAAGAGGAGAACTTCACACTGCACAGACGTGGGGCAGGTTTCATTGGTGAAATATGCAATCATGATGAAAATTTGTTAGGAGATGAAACCTTGTTACTGATTGTGAGGGTATGATTAATGTTTTATTAAAAAGCAAAAGAAAAAAAATAATTAATTTCCTTTGAGCATACATTTTTCACAGTACTCTATTAGAAGGTGTTCTATAAAGTCAGAAAACACCATCCAAAAGTGAAATCATCAAAGGCCATCCCATGAAATTACTGTGAATAAAGCACGGATAATAATATTAATGAAAGGGTACAAGTAACAGTTAAATAAAAATGAAAAAATGTTTCAAGAAAAAAACGACATTTACAATTTGGGGAGCAGGGTTGACACAGTGGTGAGAGTGCTTGCCTTCCTGGGTTCAATGCCCGCACTCGGCGTCATAAGTGGGCTGGGTTAATGGTTCTCTACTCTGCTCTGAGAGGTTTTTTTTCCAGTACTCCGGTTTTCCCCACTCCTAAAACCAACATTTGACTTAATTTAGAGTTTATTTTATTTACAGTCTTCCCAGTTAGTCGAGCACTGGTGTTTGGATAGAACGATTTGAGACTTAAATAAAGTTATTATTATCATTGTTATCATGTTGACAATCTATCTGTTTATTTGAAATAATAGTCAATCAGATGCTGGAAATCTGTTGCGGAGTGAGGTTAGTTACAATGAACAATTTTTGGAAAACATCAAGAAACCAAATAATTATTAACAAAACTGGGTAAATCCTTTGTCTATCTGCCTGCAATGCAATGATACTGATTAATTAATTGGATATCTAAAAATTCCATGTATGTGGACAGAAAAAACCTGACCTGGTTAACCCAAATCATGAGAATGACTAATTTGCCAAGAATAGAGGAATACAATTTAATATTTATTATTTGATAGTAATAGCTAAGAACTATCTAAACAAATAACAATTCATATATGTTACATAATTTATATATTTTACAAGCTTCAGTGGGTTAGACAGAGATGCCAACCTCTCGAGATTTTTTCCCAGCCTCCTTACACCCCACCCCACCCCCTAAAATTGATTTTTCCCCTCCTACCCCCAAAATAACACATCCCCCGGGTAAAAATATCTTTATTCCACCAAATCAAATTGAGCTATCTTAGTTTAGTTTCCAAAATCAACTATTTCACTAAATGTGTGAATTGAATGTACCCAATTACCTTATGACCAAATGTCTTATTAGTTCAGGGATACGATTTCAGTCTACAGTGGAGCAAAGTCTTTAAAAGGTTCAAAGTGGTTTTTATCTGAGAGATTGGGTCACCTGTACGGGAGACTGGGAGATTCCTTGCGTATCCGGGATTAGATATTCTACTCTACATTACAGGTATCATTCTACAGCAACTACAAGGAGATGGAACAAGATCTAGCTAAAATGTTACAAGGTAAGGAATGTTTGTGAAACAAACTAATCCTTTAAAAACTTAACAAATGTCAGGGTCAAGATAAATCAAGTCAATTTGTTTCATTTAGAACTGAGTATTCCTTTCCTTGTTTAAATGAAGATTTTTCAGGAAATGAAATGTCGCAAGACGAGGAAAACACACATGAAGGTAAGAAAATTCAAAAACATAAATGGTAGCATAATACCTGTACATATTGGAAAATTGCAGTACGTTGATGTACATGTATGAACCACAAGTGAATTAACAGGATTGACATCAGATCAAGCCACCTGGCAATCCATAACAATTTGATACCTTGTTGTAAGGAACGTCTGCAAGACACGCTAATCCTTAACAAACTGTACAAATGACAGGGTCAAGATAAATCACGTCAATTTGTTCCATTTGGAACTGAATATTCCTTACTTTCAATTGCCTTGTTTAGATGAAGATTTTTCAGGAAATGAAATTTTGGAAGACGAGGAAAACATACATGAAGGTAAGAAAATAAACAAAAAATTCAAATGAAACATTAATAGTACCATAATACCTGTACAAGTTAGGAGATTTCAGTACTTCAAGCTGCTGTATGATCCACAAGTGAATAAAAAGGATTGACATCAGATAGGGGTGCCTGGCAATTCATAATTATTATTGATGTAATGTTGGGATTCTACTTAAGAAATGATTTTTTATAAGTACCAGAATTCTTTGCAGTTTGATGACCACTCATATTGTCAATGCTGCAAAATAATATTAACAGCTGATGACACATTTTTTAATTACTTTTAATGGGCAGAGAGACTAAGTTTAGAGGAAAAAGAGGATGGTTCACTTTCAACAAACATGAATTCAAAGTGTGCAAAAATGAAAAGAAAAGCAACTGAAAGAACTGAATTGATCATGATCAGTGCAGACAAATCTCTAGTAACAGCACAGGCAGCCCAAGCTCTCTTAGTGAACCACACAAGCAACACAATATGGCGTCGAATTATAAGGGTTTGTATGGGATTTTCGACAAGATATCCATGGAGGTCGTTAAAAGTGGAAATATTCAATAAAAAACGCCTTACCGTATTTATATGGTGTGTTCTCGCTTGCTGTGTGGTTATTTTCCCGATCCGATGCCATTTTAGCGATTTCTTTCATTTCTGAGTTTCCACTCTTAAAGAGAGAGCAAGGTCGAACACTCCGATCTGGACCAGCCCGCCGAACGCAGCCAAAAACTCCCCGTTAAAATATCCCCACGGCCAAAATTCCACCGCAGAATCCAACTGCAAAGGTTAAACTTTCATTTCAACGTTCTAGCCACGCAATCGCATCCCCCTGAGCAAAGCCAGGCGGCCGTTTGTTTCCCAAATGCTACGGTAAAACGTTGGAACAGAGCCGTGTACGAATCCACCACGACACAACGACCGTTGAAACCGGCTTGGTAACCTCGTCACGTTGCCAAACGGAGACTCACGGGGTACACGAACCCAATTTGTCAATAATAATTTTTGTTGGCATCCTGGGTCCCCTCAGGTCCAATCGACAATACCGCATTGTCTCAATCGACCAATCAAAATCGCGCCGTGTTGTGTTTACAAGAAGTATATGCAATCTCAGAGGAAACCCAGGGAGAAAAAAACAGTGGCGATTTGTTTCTTATTATGATTTGATCATTTGGAAATTCGGGATAGATTTCTTCAGCGTTCAGTCATGTAAGTGTAATGTTCATTTCTATTTTTTTCTCTAAAGCATTTTAAAACTTCTAGTTCAGGATTGATTATTTGATATTTTGGCACCTTGTTGTCGCTGTAATCTACGACGAGGTGACATTCAGCGACCATTTTAATTTTCTAACTTTAGGGTGAAGCTCAACGATGACCAGAATACCATAGTAAAGTTTGCCTTAGAAGGCCATAACTTATTAATTACTGGCCAGGCTGGAGTCGGGAAAAGCGAGGTGGTGAGAACGATAATTCGAACCGCGAAAGCACGTGGGGATAAGGTAGCTGTGATATGTTCGAGTGGCATTGCTTGCCAAGTGTACGATCGTGGCGAAGCGTCAACAGTCCACTCTTTCTATGGGCTTTCGACTGCGGAGTTGCCTTGGCGGCAAGTTATTGACCGATCATGTGAAAACTCTTTAATACGAGAAAGAGTAAAGGCTATCGATATCATAATCTGGGACGAGGCTAGTATGTCCTCTCAGAGGATGTTTGAAATTGTCAATTTTCTGCATCACAAATTAGCGAAAGATGATTGCAAAAATCTCCCTTTTGCAGGAAAGCAAACAATACTCATTGGCGAATTCCTTCAACTGCAACCTGTGCCCAATTTCTTCGATGAAGGGCACTTCATGTTTTATTCCCCATTGTTTGATTTTGCTGTTGCTCATCGTTTCGGATTAACGGTTGTTATGCGACAGCAAGACCCTGAATTTTTGTCTGCTCTATCGGAAATAAGAGAAGGAAAATGTTCGTTGACCTCAGAACATTTTATTACTTCTTTACAAAGGGAATTACCCGGGCAACTTCTACAAAGTGCGACACACATTTATTTCAGGAAAATTCCTGTACAGCTAGCAAACTGATGCCAGCTAGATGCAATCGATGAAGAACTGCTCACTTTTCATGCAGACTTTGAAAATGACAGGTCTAGAAGCATGAGCTGGCCAGGAGCTCCCGTTTTGCAACTGAAACGTAGCTGCAAAGTGATGCTTGTGTGGAACAAGTCTGATGACTTGAAGAATGGTACCCTTGGTATCTTCACTGGTGTCGGAGCCAATGACCTGTTGGTCGATTTTAAGGAGGTAGGGATCGTTGAAATAGGGCGGGAAACGTGGGTAAAGTGGGATAGGAATGGTCAAAGGATTGGAAGTGTGACACAGTTTCCCACCGTACTTGCTTATGCATGCACTTGTCACAAGTCACAAGGTCTCACTCTATCATCTGCAGTTGTCCACTGTTCTAGAGAGTATGTACCGGGTCTCATTTATGTAGCGATTTCGAGAGTAAAGTCGCCCGAACATATACAGATTCTAAATTTCAATCGTCGACAGCTTTTGAAGCCAGAGAAGAAGGCACTTGATATCTGCTCTTCACAACACCTTTGCCATCCCGTTGCGGATCTCTCCTGCTGTCGAAACAAGCCTATCAACCAAGCTGATATGCTATGTGTAAGAGACCGCTACCAGGAAATTGACCAAGAAAATGAAGAGCCCTTCACATTTCCCTGCGACATGCTTGATGGGCCAGTACGAGCTTGCTTTGAAGATGATGAGGTTGCTACCCCACTGGAGCTACTGGAGATTTTTGAAAGGCTAACCAGGCATGAATCAACACTGTCAAGTCCCCCCGAAGAATTTTTCACCAATTCTCGCAGTCATCTACTGTCCATGAAAACAGGGTTAGTGGTGTCTCCCTTTCAAGAACAAAAGAACAGTTTGATCGACTTTATGGTAAGTGATGCTTGTTGGATAACAAAGGTTCAACCTTTTTTAAGACTGACTTGGTTTCATGTATTCCTGCTGATGGAAAACCATATCGTCGAAAACCATGATGAAATTGTCATTGACATCAGACGGCAAGGATTCACTGAGGTGACTTGTACGCTGCACCAGTTTTTCAATGGGAACGATTTTTCTAGGTATGTCTGCGTTGTTTTTGGCGTGAACGAAAGTACACCTCCCAAACGGGCCGTCGCAATTCAGCTGGCTACTTTCGTCTACTTTGGATTTCTGGAACACTTGAAAAGCATTGTGAGACAGGAACAAATCAGTGAGCCTGTCATCTTTGATGTTGGAGAAATGGAGGATGTGGGGCGATCAAAGGTTCGTCAGGTTGGTGGTTGGGCGGTGAGGAAAGTCCTATCCCAAGCACGGAAGTACGTCCAAAGAAATGTACATACGAATTCTAGTTCCACTTTGGCCACTGTTGAAAATCAGCAAAGAGCTTGTGAACTGTTGGAGGAGAACATAATTCAACCTTACCATCAGCTAGAGCAAAGTTCCAAGTTTCCCGAATCTTTGCAAGTTACAGAAGCGAGACAGTATCGTCAACGAGGCCTACTTCACATCTCTGATGATGCCTATGTCTTCTTTTTAAGTCTTGAACAGAAAAGGGTGGATTTGTTAAACTTCCACGTTCTGAAGAGAGCGCGCGAAGATATGGTGAAATCAGCCCTTGAGAGCCTTTCCAGCGAAGAAACGCTAAGAGAAAGATGGAGAAAGTGTTTTCCCGAGGAGGACGCAAACCAGAGCAAGGTAATGAACATAGCAAGATATATAACGACCTATAATACGCATATACCATAGTCAAAAGGCACTTCGTCTGTATTACAGTTCTTGCTGATCATATAAAAACAATAATTAATTTATGCCAGCGGGCGCTGCCTTTAGTTACTTGCGTGTGACCCTCCCCTACATTGTCCTTAACAAGTGGCACTTAACCGATATGGCGGGGGAGTTAAACAAAAATGGTGGCTGGCGTTGCGTTACATTCGTTCAATTCTCTCTTTGCACAGGAACTGGTAGAAAAACTATTTCATGGTATATTGATGTACTACATCAACATGGGTGCTTCGCAATTTCTTCGGGATTACAGAAGAGCGTCTTTGGTCAAGAAGAGCGCGGAATTGCGGAAAAGAGTGTTACAAAGGAAGAAAAAGACCAAAGAGAAGACGGATTGTGTACCATACAAGGTTAACATAAGCGTTTTAATGCACAACATGCCTGAAAGTTGTCTCACAATGCCAAATTAGGCAGAATTGACGAAATTAACCTATGCCAATACTGTATATCAAATAACATTATAAACAGTCAAACCTCTCATTATGCACACCTCTCTATTACGGACGGTTGTGTGAGTCCCAAGGATTCCAAACTTCATTTAATCCCTATCTTCACACTTAGACTCTGTTCGATTGGTGTCTGTTTTTAGTGAGGAAGTTTGGCTGCATATATTATAAATAATAATATAGGTCACCGGATGTTAATACTTGACTAACAAGGTAACATTTTCAAAAGGCCCTCGTTCTCTGTCTGTTCAATAACTTTTTGTTTTAAACTATCATGACATTTTCAGTAATGACTTTTAACAGGAGATTCTGAAAGACAGAAGTCAAAACAAGACAGTATCACATAGTCGTCTGGTTGCCTTCATTCACCAGCATCAAGGCAGTGGCCCACTGAGTAGGGTCTATCTCAAATCTGAATTGACATCACTGTGTCAAGCATATGGTTGCAGAGTGTCTTCAAGATCAACAAAGTCAGTTCTAGCAGAAGAACTACTGGGTGCTATTTCACAGTACAACTGCATTCCAAACACAGACCTTGTGGACGACAGACAATTCAGGATTGTAGAGAACTCAGCCGAGTCAGATGGTCACATCAGGATACGGTTGTCAAGAGGTACATTTTTAATAATCATAATGATAATGATAATGACAAAAACAATAACATATATTCAAGTGACAAATTACAAAAGCAGTTATACATTTCTACAAATATTTAAAAGAGGAACAAATGTCCTGGATGTTAAGTCGCAATGGCCAGGTTAGATGAATAATATTTACAAGAGGAAAAAATTCCCAGGAAAATACTATGCGACAGCCAAGGACAAAAAAAGAGCCCTATTTGCAACCATTTTAGGACTAGAAGAAAATCAATGAGCTTATCACTCTTAAGTTACAGTATAGCTGCTGAAGTTAAGATCTGAAGGAGTGCATAGAATAAGGCAATAAGTAACTCCTTGATAGGAGAATCTAGGGCTTTATCAGAACTTACTTGGTGCTTTATTCCAGGTACCCCTTCATTTTGTACTAGGCAATGATGGTCTCTGATCTACACACATACTGTTGCAAGAAGCATTGCTTTTCGGGCTTATAGTTGTTTGGCCCAGTCTAATTGAATTTTGTGAAGACTGTTGCTGTAAGAATGTTGGATTGTCATTTTGACCGTTACAAGAACGGATTTGGCAAAAATGGTTCTCCACACAATCTTGATTCACAATTGAAGGCTTGATTACTGAGCTAGGACATTTTTGCAATTTGTAGTGGACCAGTGACTGGAAACCAAGGCACATGGATTTTAGGTCAAACCACAACTTGCTTGAAATAAATTCCTTTTGGTTTCCTTCAGTGCTTTCTTCCCAGCGACACATCCAGCAATAAAAATCATTAAGCCTGCGCAGTCTTGAGTCACTCGAAGAACTTATGTACAGCCTGTCGTTAAACAGGCTAACTAGGTCACTGGTATGTTCTAACAAAGCTATCACTGCATCCAGAGCAGACTTATCTTCTCCGCTGGTCGTAATGCTCTCCTGGTATTTCTGTATTGGGTAGAAACAAAGAGATGACATAATTTATCCTGTGGTTTAATTTTCCTTTCTTTAAATTTTATTCACAGTTGTTGTATGGAATTCATTCTCATTTATTTATCACAATACCTCTTAACAAAATAAAATAAAAACTTGAAATCATGTGGAAAATTGAACTGCATGTACCGGCCAAATATAACAAAAATAAATGCAGTAAAGCTAAAAAATAAACAATTAAATTAGGTAGATGGCATTATAACAATTTAAGCACTTAATTAGCTCATCAGACTAATGGGCTAGGCTCGGTCAGCTGAAAGTAAATGTAGTAGATAACAAGTGGTAACCCACTACAACAGTAGTAGTTAGATTTAATAGCTGTTAGTTCTAACCTGCATGAGAAAGAGCATCTTTGAGTCAAGAACATCTTCAGCAAGCTTATTCCTCATTTTGCTTGCTGGGTCTAGGTCCAAATGTTGCACTGTCAGTTTCTCATGTATTGGGAGAGAGAAACTTTCCTGGTCCCAGGTAAAAGCACTTTTAAATTGATTCCAGGTGATTTTTTCCCCTGAACCTTTAAACACCTTGGCTGGCCACTCTGGCTGCTCTTTTAAATGTTATTGCGTATTTTCTTGATGTTATGCTAATAACAATAAAAAGTAATGGCATTATTCATGCATATGTATGCATGCAGCAATTCAACACTACTTGTTTATAGGCAGTCCTTCAAACTTAGTTGGCTACTTTGACTGCCATTTATAATATTGTGCTGGGTTTTCTTAACTCCTTTTAAACTTAATTAAAAAAATTAAACTTAAAACTGTAGTTGTTTTAAGGACACACTGATCTACATATTCTACAGTGTATTAATATATATGTTGTGGTTCAAATTTTTCCTTGGTTTAAATTTTATTCTCCTTTGTTTCAAACTCATTATCATAGTACCATACCCAAAAACAAAGAAAAGTAAAATTTAAACCAAGGAAAAAATTGAACCACAACATATACACTGTTGCCTGTTCCCAAGACTACCTGTATAGCCAATTACATTAATGTTTCTTAATGAGTAACTAGTTTGAGACTGAGGGTTTCGGGGATTAGGGAAGTTCCTGAAAATTGTTGCTCTCACAGATCTTATTGGAAAAAAAAAGATTAAAGAACTGTAATGTGTTAATACCTTTGGATCCATAATAAATATCATTGGACCCCCAGTGTAGATGTTTTTTGATACAAATTTAGACTCATCTGGGTCTTTGTCCTTGAAGTGCATTTGTATGACCTTGATGTGCCATGTGCATTGAAGAGTTGTTAAATCCATAGCAGTAAGTATTGTTTTATTTGTGCTCAATTATTAAGTAAAAGCAGTTATGAAATGTTGTATTAACTAAGTCAATGAAACAAAAAAAAAAATGAAATTGACAATGATTTGAGCAATGAAGTCTTGTGCATTTTTAAGTCAATCTTCTTGCATACATGAAAGCTTGAATACCTGTTACTCAAATAAATAGCTATTTGATATTACATATGCTAAAATATCAAATGAATACAGACTGAGTTAGAACTTGGAGGGGGAGGGGAAGGGGAAGGGGGTGGTAGGTGGAGGCAGAGTAAAAAATACCAGGCCATTGTAACAAGGTTAATTTTGACTTGCAAGTATTTTTGACTCTTTAACTGGTGCACTATAATGAATATTAAATTGTTTATGATCGATACAATAACTTCATCTTTATCAGGCAGTACTAGTACCAGTTTATTATGGCGACCAAATTGCACCAGACAAAATTAACAATTAATACTCAATCAAATCCAATCTCCAACATTGCCAGGACTCCATCCCCGAAACAGAAGTACAAACTGCTTGGCATGCAGTCCTTGGAAGGAAACTGGGCAACGGGAAATCGGAAACCATTGTCGCTCACAAAAATAAATTGCAACACATGTGTTGCAAGTTCAGGTTCATCACCCTTGCCTACAAGCAAGCAAATTATGCTCTTTTAATGCTTTCTGATATTGATATTAGCATAGGATAAAACTTAATGGTACTCAACTTTCACTTTGCATTTCAAATCTGTTTTAAGTTAATTAATATAAATATATAAAGCAGTTCCAGTACGTATAGCTGTTGAATCATTTTTAGATTACGTTATTCCTTTTCAGACTGTTAACTTAATTTAAAGGGTGGGTGTGAAAAAGGTTCAAAGTGACATCTGATAAATTGCTTGATTCTCCTTTCAAATTGCTTATAAAACAAAACCAGAATTTGACATTACATCAACAGTTACTAAATGGGACCTTGTTCTATGCACCCTTTAATTAATCTGGTTATCTTACCTGAAAGAGCATTCATTAGTTCATGGGCTTTTCCAAGGTCAACAAAACCGACAAGTTTGTGTTTTCCACCAACATTGGCCATCTCTAAATTTTCCTGAAAATTTTGACCAAAGCCAGTGTATGAGTTTTATAAATGAGTGATTAATGAACAAGAGTTGATGAACAGTGTAAATTAAACTGCAATATAACAAAAAGGAATTGTTATGAAAATATTGATAACAACTTGAAAATTTCAGTTTTAAAAATAGAACAGGAATCATTCCGTAAATGTTGGCCGGATAGTGCATTCTCCTCTTTGTCTTTATATCTTTTAAGTATTACCAGTCTCTTTAGTATGGGTTTTTTTATCTTCATTAAAACAAAATTTTTATGGTTTATTTTCAAAATATATTCTAAGGGTACCTGGATCTTCATTTCATCAATCACAAAACCACCCATGTAGTCTGCCGCTTTTAGTCCACTTTCCTTGGCAGCATCCAGGCACCATCTCAACACTTCAGGGTTCCATCCAATTGTTTCTTTGACTTTGTTTTTGTAGAGCCTTTAAGTAATAGATAAAATATGAGCAGGAGACCTTTACATGTATATATCAATAAAACATGGAGCAGATTGATAGGGTTTCTGAATATACTAAAATGTATATGATTTCAGCTTTTGCATGTTAATTTAACATAGGACATTAAGGCATTAACGGACGTGGGAGTGAATTGCATCTTTACAGCTTCCACCTAGATTGTGCATGCTGAGAATAGAGAAATCATGTAAATGGTCTTGGTCAAAGGACAATCAAGAGGAAACTGTTCTGGTAAAAGAGTGCATGAGACCAAAGAACTTATAAATACCTTAGGACAAACAGTGTTCACAGTTCATAATCACATAAAATAAGGATGCTTGAAACTCAACTTATGGTTTTGTTGCTTGGAAGAATTAAAAATTGGCGGAGAGGATCCAAAACATGGGGGTTTTTACAATACAAGTCCAGGCACAGTCTCATTACTCTGTATTTGAGAAAAAAATTAGACTTTCAGGAACTTAGTGTATTGTTTTGCAGTTGTTGTAATTCCATGTACAGTGTACAGTATTTTTCATCTCAATTTTGAATTACATTGTGCTGATAGGAGTGTTGTTAGTGAAATATGTTAATTACAGTGCAAATAAATTTTGAGACACTTTGGCTTTAGCAAAATTTTTACAGTAATAGATTGTCGGTTATTTTATCTAGCACCTGTCGGTGTTAACCCTAACTCGATGAAGGGACGATCCATAAGAAAACAGAACATTCTGAGGGAATCCGATCAAGGTAACTCCTCCTTTGGATTCAAACAGTCAACATCTAGTAATGTGAAAATCTCCTGCCTTGTGGAGAACCCTATTGGTCACTTTCCAAGAGAAAATCCAGCCACGTCCATGGTTAAAAAATTAGACAAATTTGTGTTTTGTTGCAGTCGTCGTACATGTACCTGTAGAATAAGAGTTGGTTACTTACTTTGGATGCCACCGGTGACCGTTTTTGGTGTTACATTCCAACAGGCTTTTCTGTTGTTGCCATAGACAGGCCATCTCTGCAGGGACATTCTCTTTTTCTATATTTAAAAAAATTTGTGACAAATCTTCGTCATCTTCCCTATCCATTTCAAGGCACTGGGACTTAAACTTTTCTTTCCAGTAGTGCTCCCTTTTCTCAGCATTATGACGTGCTTGCCTTTCTTCGGCAAGTTGCTGCACGATTTCACTTTTAGAGAGATACCTTTTATTAGTATAGGGATGAATGGTATCCCTCGCTTCCTTTCGTCGCTTAGCTCTGGCACCTAGAAGTTTGATTTTCCTGCAGTTCACACAGCAATTGCCTTCTCGGACGCAAACAATACTGCAGTTGCAAGAGAAAGCCCTGATGTCCCCTACGTTGGTGGTTATAGCTACTTCCGTGAAATCCACATAGTTTCCCGAGGTATGGGTAAGGGTAGTGGTTTCCTCGTTTTCCATTGGTACTCCTCTACAAAGTTGGCCATTATCAAATGCCAGAATCAGGATGGCTCTCTGACTCAACGGATATCGCTCTATGCTTGCTACATCCATTACGTTCGTAATGTCACTTTCGCAACCATGAGAAATGAGGGTGTAACGAATTTTTGAAGAAGGAAGTTGAGTTAACTTGAATTCAACAGAAACTCGCTGATTATTGAATGACCAGGACTCATAACGAATAAATGACACAGTGTTTGGGTGGTCGCTTATCTTGTTCCATCCACCAACCAGTTCCGTGCTACTTTCCCTAAATTGCTGAAACGTCTCCGCGATCTCCTGTGGTACCTCATAGTTTTTAGGATCTTTAGGTCTTAAGTTGAGGTACCAGCTTCGCCGATCTTTGTGTGGTCCACGTCTCACAAATTTCACTTTCTCCCCCCATATTTCACTAACAAGTTTCCCAAGTAGAACGGAATTTAAGTTGCAGGAGAAATTTTCTTTCTGTTGAGATCCTGCCAATAAAATTTCTTTAGCCTCTGTGAGACTATCTGCACTTTCTTCGTAGTTACACATCACCCTATGAAGAACCAAGCTTATTCTTACATCGATACGATCAAGCAAATATTATGATAAGCTTGCAAAAGCCAAGTAAAGGCAAAGACTTACCATGACTTCCACTTGAGCAATGCCTTAATCTCCTCGTTTCCTCCTAAGCTTTCACTGTCGATCGGACGTTTCTTCGGCCTTGCAGCCATTTTCGGAACGGTTTTTAAAATTTGTAGACACGACACGGCGCGATTTTGATTGGTCGATTGAGACAATGCGGTATTGTCGATTGGACCTGAGGGGACCCAGGATGCCAACAAAAATTATTATTGACAAATTGTGTTCGTGTACCCCGTGAGTGGAATTTTGGCCGTGGGAATATTTTAACGGGGAGTTTTTGGCTGCGTTCGGCGGGCTGGTCCAGATCGGAGTGTTCGACCTTGCTCTCTCTTTAAGAGTGGAAACTCAGAAATGAAAGAAATCGCTAAAATGGCATCGGATCGGGAAAATAACCACACAGCAAGCGAGAACACACCATATAAATACGGTAAGGCGTTTTTTATTGAATATTTCCACTTTTAACGACCTCCATGGATATCTTGTCGAAAATCCCATACAAACCCTTATAATTCGACGCCATATTGTGTTGCTTGTGTGGTTCACTAAGAGAGCTTGGGCTGCCTGTGGTAACAGACCCTCGAGCACACCCACTTCTTTTAACATATCATATATTAGTATGCTATCATGAGCATTTGAAAGATACCCTTCAAATAAGTTAAGCATGTCTACCTGGTTGTAAAAGTTCCAACGGTTTTTATTCTTTCAAACACTTTGTAACTGACTATGTGTTCCATTTTGATCATTTTTAAAGCATTATGTCTTCCATTGTGATGTTTAAGTTTCCTAGATACGTGAAGAGAAATAAAGGTTTGTTGTGATATTAGAAATAATTTTAAAGCTGACAAGTGTTGTTCTGATCATCTTTAAAGTGTTACTATGAGCAAAAAAATGATTTTCTTTTTTTCTTCAGATTTTGAAAGCGTGTTTGCTTAACACATGGCTGGCAAAATTTTGAGCTTTGATTTTTATCCAAAGGCTGTTTATTTTGAGTACAAGGTTTGGCTTTCCATGGTCCACCATTACTCACTTTCAAAACTGACCGATTGGACCTCAAAGGGTTGGATCTACATGTAGGGAAAACTGGTATCATTTACTCAGTAGCTTAAAATTTCAGCATATAAACGCAACTTATATATCCAAAACACGACAAAATTCCACTTAAAATGAATGGGTGTCTTAAAATCAGAACTTAAAACTTGGGTCACTTAGTATTTGGTGCAGTAGCACTTTAAACAATATTGTGGAGCAATACTCCTTGTCCCATAGTGTTCCGCTTTTGCACTAGTAATTCACTACTGACAGTAACAAATGACAGGTGTCAAAAGAAATTCTGTCAGTACATTGATGTCATTGATTGGGTTGTTTTGCTTCAATGGGACATTCCATTTTTCTAACCTGTCAGAATGTGGAATTTGGAGTACTTATTAGGAGGGGAATTGGAAACAGCCATTTCGGTTTACACAAAGGTGTTGAATTATTATTGTTGGGCAAAGTTGTTAAGCCTGCATGGGGTGTCAGAATGGAACTGGTGCAAAAAAGGCCTGTCGGAATTGTAAAGTCCAAAGAAGTGGCTGGGGGAGGGGGGGAAGGATGCCCCAATAAGAAGTCGGTAAAGTTCACGTGATTTACTACTGTGTATGTGTAAATAAAGGAAATGTTTAGATCAAAGAAACAACATAGATGATATTTTGTGTAGACATCACGATATGCTTGACAACAGCCCTTTTCTTTTTCCATACTGGTTTCCAGTGATTATTAATAGTTAACTTTTTGTGAACCATGCCATTTTGAAACGCAAAACTTTTAAAGTTTCAATTTCCTGTGAACAGAGGAAAACAAAGAATAAAATATTTACTCAAGAAAGGCAACATTACACTCACTCTAACAATAGACAGCTGCAGCTCCTTTCACTTGGTGTCCACATTGCTCTTTAATCGGTCTCGCTAAGTCTTTATCCCCGCTGTCACCCCCGCCGCCTCCACTACCACCCACTCGCAACGAACCGCATCAAAATAAATGAGCCCGCAATTTCAGGTGTTCCCTAAAAATCGAGGGCCTAACATAAACATATCAGTTAAGACACTAAACGAGTCTTCGGTCCCAATTGAGAGTCGTTCATAAACCAGACTTTGGTCTGAATGCAGGGTCTGGTCCAAACGAGTGACCCCACGATAGAATCAATACTCGGACAACAAATCGTTTATTGAGTGTCTGTCATATCGTGTCGTTTTTTGGTATTGAGTCATAGTTACCTGGTTTCCCAGAATCGATGAGTGATCTGGTTGAATTGTTGTAAATTATTTGTTATGTGTCAAATTCACTGCTCTCCTTGAATAGCTGTTGCTAACTGTGAGCAGTACATTTTTTTTCTCTTTAATAAACTTGAAACTTGAAACTTGTGTGTGCATCTTCACGTGAAAACATCTGGGAAAGAATGTTTTCCATTATAGTGTTTCAGAGACAATGTCTCCTTGTGTGCTGTTTCCTTAATGTATTACTCCATAAGATGAATTTATGAGCAAAAGACCTTGCTGGGCAAGGGAAACCTGTTTAAACAGGAGATTGCACTGGACATCTCACCTTCGTTACTCAACCATCAGAACAACTTGCGAACAACGTTATACGCTCCAACACTGGGTTGCTTGGTGACCAAGAAACGCATATCTTGCATTACTGTCAGGCATTTCTATGTCAGGCACCAAAGGCAACAAAGTGCCACACCCCAAAGTGTGTGAAGGTATGGAAGTTCTTGCTCTTTTATAGCGGAATATTATGTTAAACATCAGTTGAAATACGAAAGAAACATCCCTTCCTTACCCGTTGAAATGGGAACAATATAGACAATGTTCTTGTTAATTATTCTAAATAATTTTCTGCTCCAAAAGCAAAAACGATAATTGCGAGGCTATAGCTTACATCGTTAAAAATAGGCGATAAAGGGAAGTTTTACAATTAAAACAGCAGTTTAGTCTAATTCGAAAAGCAGGCAACAGAAGTTATTTAATTGTTTTATTCCTGGCCCTTTTTATTTTGACTATCAACCAGACTGCACAAGAATGCGTATTTGTTACGAAACTGTTTTTTGTCATAAATACCCATAAATGTAAGGGAAACGTACCGAACTTCTTAATAACAGTGTAAACTAGCATACACAAACCTTTCCTAAAAAAACAGACGTTTTTCTGTTTTTTTTAAAGAGTTCTTGGATCAAAGAGTTTTTCACAAAGTTTCCAAAAACGTTTGGTGTACAAGTGTTGTTGGAGTTATACCGTACGACAGCATTTGTTAACTAAATTTAACTTTTGACAAAAATAAAAATGGAACGGTATGCAGAGGTCTTGGGAAGCAATTTTTCCTTACTTACCACTAAAATGCGGCTGGAACTGCACCTTCAGACGTTAATGTTATCATTTCCACTAAACAGGTACAGTTTTTTCGAAGAGTTAGAAGGTTAAGATGCTTGTTCCAATACAGTTGCAATTTAACATTAAACAACAAAATGACGACAAATTGATTCACATACTAATGGTATGGATGCAGGGAAAGTTGTTGTAAACAGAGTCCTTCTTTGGGTTCCACAATTGACACCAAGATTCAATGCATTAAAAGAGACAGAATGGAAATATATGAGACAGATGTATGAAGTTTCACCTGCTACTAGAAATTTAAGTGGCATCTTCCAGACCTCTGCATCCATCGACAATGTAAGACATGTTTTTATATATCTTAAAGAGTCTTATTACAATGCAAATGGTCATCGACAGAATGAAAGCAGTCTTTATACGATAGATACATTTAGGTTAGATGATGCTAGTTTAAATAATTGCTGTCTTAAATATGGTAACGGAATTTACTATCCTGGAACAGAGTATGATGGTTATTTGAAAGTGAGAATTTTCAACGATTTGATGGCATATCCAATGGGAAAGAATGATTACAATACAGGAACATAATTAAATTTAGCCAATTACAATTCATTGTATCCTCTTATCTATTTCGATCTACAATATCAAACAGAGAAAGTAACAAGAGATCCAAAACAACAGTGAATGTCAATGTTCATGTTGTAGTCCTATATGATGAAATGGTGAAAGTTGATAAAACTGGTAATAGTCATTGCTTAAATTATAATATGACCCAACCTTATAAAATCAATGTAAATTTGACACCAAACCAGAAAAAAGGTTTGGTAAAACCATTTCACAAAAGAGAAAATCGTTTTACAATTACCTCATCACGGTTTAACCGGATCTGATACTCGTCACATTCCAGCGAATATAGTGAAGAGGTTGGAAAAATGTAAAAGAATGAATAAAGGAATGGATATTAAACTTTCAAAATCAAATATAAGAAAACAAGTTGGTGGATCTCTTGTTTCAACTGTTCTTTCTCTTGGAGCACGGGCTCTACCTACTATTGCTAAAACAATTGGATTAGCTGGTTTGTGTTGAGACAGGATGTAAAAAACTGTTAGGAAGAGGACAAACAGGAGGGTTTTTCATTCCTTCAGAAAATCTTAGTTCCTTATATGAAACTCTTGACATCAAAACAGATAAAAGATTCACAAAGTGGAAGAGGTATGCATATAATGCCAACACAAAGTCAATCAGGTGGATTTTTGGGAACTCTCTTAGCTTAGATAGGGATTCCTTTGGCTCTTAAACTTTTAACTGGTAAAGGAGCACCATGAATTGGAGTGCCCAAATCGAATTATGGTAACAGTCATTAATTAATTCCTCGCTCTCCACCTTTTGTTGGAACATGGGAACAGATGAATGGGGGTGGTAAAAACAATCCTCAGGAAAGGGATTGTTCTTAGGAAAAAAACGGCCCATTCAACAACATGCCAATATTAGGAGCAATTTCATAAAACCCAAATTTCACAAAAATATTCCAATGTCCAACCATGATTTATTAGATTGGTGTAAATATTTGGGAATACCAATAATCAGCTACATAGCAAATCAACATGGAAAAGCAAATAGATATATGAAAGATTATATTAAGAATGAACGGTCAAAGTATATAATGTATCTGGATGCTAAAAACCTCTATGGATGGGCGATGTTTCAACCTCTTCCAACAGGTAACTTCAAATGGGTAAAACAGGATAGAATCACAAAAATGGCTCTTAGTTCATATACAGAAGATAGTAAGAAAGGATTGATCCTTGAGGTTGATCTAGAATGTCCATCCAAGTTACGTGATCTCCATAACGATTATTCATGTGCAGCAGAAAAAATAAAAGTCACTCAAGATATGCTATCACCTTACTGTGAAAAGATCAGAGAGAAATACAATATTACCACAGGTGTCTGTCATAAGTTGACACCAACACTTAGTGATAAAAAGAACTATGTCCTCCATTACAGAAACCTTCAATTGTATCTCGATTTAGGATTGAAGATTAAGAAAGTGCATCGGGTTCTTGAATTTGATCAATCGCCTTGGGTAAAACAGCGCAACTGTCCTTGGTTTACTTGTTTA
>OX419338.1:19211529-19214029 GCA_948470475.1 Galaxea fascicularis
CATAGCTCAGCCACGGAAGGTTTTTGTTTACAACCCACCAAAATTCTAGGGGTCATCAAGAACCCCCCTTTCCCCAGGGATTTCCAATTACAAGTTATAAATAGATTCTTTAAAAATTGCCAAATTTGGTTGCCAACAATGCCATTGTATTTCAACATGTTCTTTCTCACAATACAGACAAGCTACAGCTTCAAATGGTCATGTTGGCTTGCATTTCAATGTTGGCATTTCTTTCACAAATGATAATGATAATGTACATGCACCACTATCTATTGTAGGTAAACATTAAGGATAGCAAGAAGTTGGAGGTGACTATTTTGATCCAGATGATGCCTACAACTATACCACAGTGCTGGATGAGGATCTTTTAAATTTAGATACTTTGATGCAAGCAACTGAGAGGCAAGTTTTAAATTAATTTTTATTGTGCAATATCTCAGCATTAAACTACCAACACATGACAAGTCTTTTTAACCACAGTTGTCATACAATTATATGCATTTTATACACCTTAAGCACCCCTCCCCAGCAAACCAATGACCTTCTAGTTTACTGGTTGGACACTAACCACTGAGCTATGGGTAACTTATATGGTGAACAGATCGTGCACTTGGGGTGTTCATAGGATTTGGCATCTCATCAGTATACTTGGCGCTTACCAAAGCAATGCAGTGAAATCTTTTGTTAAAAGGCCGATAAGCATGCTTTTTTAGGTTCCGTTATAGCTGACGAATTATGTTTTTTGTTAGCTTTCTTGGATTGGCCACATTTTGGTTGTAATAATTGTGGGCAATTTTTGATGGCAGTGTCCTTTACTATTGCCCAAATATTGATGGCCAACAAGAATGATGAAACATGGTGTACGTTTTAAATATGCTTATTGTTTTTTAGTTACCTTATACTGTGTAAAAAGTGCCCCTAACCCAAATATTTTTTCACTAGAAATCGTTGCACCTGTTTGAAAAGCATTGCACCTTTAAGTGCCCTGTTTCCTTACTTCCTTACTTCCTGGTTTGATGTCAGACTGATTTGCATCACGGTAAGTCTTTGTTAACATGCATGGAAGTAGAAATAGACCCATGCCCATTCTGACTTGGTCATGTACGAAGTGATAACAACAGTGGAAATAAAGGTATACAAGTGTGTTTGGAAAAGCTGAAAAGTGATATATTTCTGGAAAAGTAATTATTTAAGCTGCAATAGGAAACATTTTCATTGTTTGCATATCATGATGTAAGCATGACAAAGAATTGGAAGAATCCGAGCCAGTTCTGCAAATCCATGTCAAAGTTGAGGGCTTACATAATTTTCAAGCATTCTCCTTATATCTATCATGTTTATATCAGGGTATGCAAACATACGAAAATACCTTTTATATTGCTCTACAGAGTAAATACAGCATGAGAAACTACACACAAGTTTGACATTTAAACTCTGTTCATATACTTTCATACAAAGACGTTTCTCTGTCAATCAGAGTGCACGTATAGTATCTTATTTTTTCAATGTAAAAGGAATGACAGGACAAAATATTAACAAGCAAATCGTGGCTGTCTGTCTCACCTGCAAATAAATTTGATTGAGTTGCATACACGATGATGTGTGTTGTATTGTACATCCCGAGTCATTTTCCATAGCCTGAAACAAGAGCAAAGCTCACAGTTTAATATTATTATTACATGCTAAGTATCAATTAATTAATTTGAGAACTTTATTTAACTCTTTTATTGTACTTAAGCTGAAAGCAATATCAGCTTGATATTTTCAACCACCAAGAACTGTGGCAAATCCCTGTCTCTACACCTGATATCAAAGGGACAGGGAATACCAGTGAGGAGACACCTCCTGATTTTATCAGGAGGGAACCAAAATACATCTGGCACATCAGAGTAAGTCTCTATATGTCAAGCTGTTTTCCTATTAAAAAAGATATTGGGTGTGCATTGCCATTATTGCATTTGAGCGTTAATTATTAATCATGCAAATTACATTATTGGATCTATTCTTTTTGAAATGGTGGTACACCCAACATCGATCTGCTCACATAACGTCGAGGGAACTCCTGCACGTGAAGTAACAACAATTAGCCGCTGACCAGTACTGTCCAGTTGTCACGTACACGTGGCAGGGAAACATGGTGACACGGGATCGGATTCAAATGCGAGCAAAACTCGGTTTGATAGAGCCCTTAACAAGGTAAGGTTTGAAAAGGGGTTGGTTTTATACCCATGGTCTTCAGCTTGATTGTCTTCAAATAAACAACAATGTGTTGGGTATCATAACCTGCTGCAAACAGGTTTTTGATGGAGTGTTGGTTCTAATATTTGACATTTCATATGATATTAACCCTTTCCGTCCTAAGAGTGACTTTATAGATTTTACTCATCAAAGGGAGACCCCTTCAGAGTTAAAGGGTTAATATGACATTTTTCTGTGAATTTATGATATAGAATGTGCAGACTGATGATCTCAGTGGAGTGCCATCAGTACTGTGTGTTAA
>OX419338.1:19224029-19234029 GCA_948470475.1 Galaxea fascicularis
TTTCGACGATCTTAAACTCATACACAGTGAGTACAACTAATAGTTTGTTAGTTGATAAGCTTTTAAAGTGAAAAAGTTTTGAAAAACGAGCACTTAAAACAGTTTGAACGTCGCAGATGTCTGACAACTTTCGAAGCAGGCCGAAGTGTGACTTCGAATTTGATGCTTTGACTGAAAATGTTTTGATGCTAGTAGTATTTTATTTGGACTGCCTAATACTGAACTGCAAAAGCTCCAGAGACTACAAAACACTGCTGCTAGACTTATTTGCAACATCAACAAGTTCGATCACGTCACTGGCTCCCAGTTAGACATCACATAAATTTTAAGATTTTACTTATGACTTTTAAAGTCATGCATGGACTTGCACCCAAATATCTTAGCCAACTTTTAACACATAAAAACAAATGTAATTGCATTCGAGGTATGAGGCCGCAACCCCTAATTTGTATTGGGTGTCCTATGCAATTAATAAGGAAAGTTTTTTCGAGATTGCATTTTTGTCGTCGTCGACACACTTTTATGGAGCTTAAGCAACCACAATGAAAGGGACGAGGACAATGTCAAGTTATCATGGAGGGTCTGGAACAAGGACATCGTTTTTGGTAGGAAAATGAAACTTAAGCAGCGACAAGGACGACAATGTCTAAAATCTTGTTTATTCTCGCTTTATCAGTTTAAGAAAATCACATTGTTCAGAGATGTTCAAAATCTTCTTGTCAGTCATGGATCAGATTTCGTTGCAGATGAGGAGTTTTTGATACTATACAACTTCTTCGAACCAAGAAATCCGGACTTCCCTCACAAAGCTTATGCCAATTTTCACGCAGATGAGATGGCCAAGTCTGAGAGTCTTGCAGAGTTTAGATTCAGGAAAAGGGACATTCTCTTGCTGGCAGAAGTTTTGGGCATTCCAGAAATCATTAGATGCGAGCAAAGATCGATTTGTGGTGGAATAGAGGGGCTGTGTATGCTGCTCCGGTGGTTATCATATCCTTGCAGATACTGAGACATGATTCAGCGATTCGTGAAGCCAGTCCCTTTATTCAGCATAGTTATGAACATCTTGATTGATCACATATATGCTATCCATGGTCGACGGCTTACCCAGTGGAATCTTGACATATTGAGTCCTGATCATCTTGAGATGTATGCGGCAGCCATCATGTCAAGAGGTTCACCTTTAGACAACTGTTTTGGATTTATCGATGGCACCGTACGGCCAATCGCACCACCAGGAGAGAATCAGCAGGTTGTTTACAATGGACACAAGCGGGTCCATGCCCTTAAGTTCCAGTCCGTTGTTTTACCTAATGGTTTAATTGGAAACATGTACAGTCCAGTAGGTGAGAAGTATAGCCATGTAGCTGTAATTTTTTTGACATAAATTAGAAATGTTACGTGTCTGTTTTAAATTTCCCGTGAAATTTATTTGGCCTCATTAGTGATTATTTTTCTCATGTCCTTGTTTCAGAAGGCAAAAAAACATGACGCATCCATGCTCACAGATTCAGGACTGATGGAAGACCTGCAGCAACACGCTTTTTCCCATGGTGGTCAGCAAAAATGTGCCTTTACGGCGTCCCCGCCTATCCACTAATGGTGCACCTTCAGGGCCCTTTCAGATTTGGAGTTTTAACAGACAAAATGAAAGCATACAATACAGCAATGAGTACTGTAAGGTCTTCTGTGGAATGGCTATTCGGGGACATAGCCAAGTTTTTGGACTTTAAGAAAAATTTAAAACTTCGACTTAGTAGCATTGGCAAAATGTATATCGTTTCTGCTCTTCTCCAAAATGCCCTAACTTGTCTTTATGGCAACAACACATCAACCTTTTCTGATCTTGATACATCAACATTAGAAGAGTATTTCTCCTAGTTAAATCAACGAAAAGCTTATTTTGTTTCAAAAAGAACTGCTTTTACATCGAAAAGAGAACAAGTAACAATAGTCTCAAGCAACTGCATTAAGAAAGAGTTCAACACAACTGTGAGATTTCTCACAAAATTTCAAATATTGATGTAAGCTGTAAAAAATATATGTCATAATATATTTGTTGCTGGGATCACTCATGGTTTTTGGTAAAGCACTCTATAATACCTAGATAACAATTGTCTCGACTAAATGGCTACTCAATCTGCCACTAGGACGTGACTTGTTTAAAAAAACGTTCCTCGTTCTTAAAATTAGACTCGTTCCAAAAAATGAGACTCATTGAATGTTCGATAAACGAGACTTGTTTCGAAAAACACTCGTTTGGGAAACAAAACTTGGATCAATGCTGCCACCTGAGAACGAGCACATTCTATGATTAATCGAGTCCATCGAGCACGTTGAAAAGGACGAGCATGTTCTACGATTAATCGAGTGCATCAAGCACGAGCTCGTTTTACGTTAGATCGAGTACAATGAACACATTGAAAAGAACGTCCTCGTTCTCTGCATTCCATCGTAGAATGAGCTCGATCTCACAATCTTTCAAAACATCGCGCTCGTTGTTAACAACGTGCTCAATTTCTCTTTTTTCAACGATTCTCGTCAGATCATCTCGAACGTTGACGATCTCTGAATCGTCGTAGCCTCGCGCCAACGTCGTAGTATACGATCTTAACAACCCATGTAAAAAAATAGTCGGGTTCCCAGGTGGGATCCTGGGTTTGATCCTGGGTTTGATCCTGGGTGAGACCAATGATATTGATCACATGTTTGAAGGTGGGATCCCTGGTGGGATTTCAGATGGATTCTTAAGCAGGCTCTTAAAGGTGAGATTCTGTGCAGGATTGAAAAAATCTCTGGATTTTAAATTAGTGACGTGAAATATTTAGTACAAGAATGTCATACAACACTTATAATGAGCTTCAATGAACTATAGAATTTTAAAGCATATAAAATAAAAATATAACCACACCAAACAATGATCTTGTACCAAAAGGGAAAAGTTATTTATTAATATATCATCAATACTAATAAAATGTTTAATCATACAATGAGAAATGCAAAATGTTTGATAAACACATAAAAGTACTTGCAATAAGAAAGTTTATTTTCGTTTGTTTAAATTTCGACATTTGTCAGCAATTTTTTGCTGTATATTCATGGGTTCCTTTTAAAAAGTTGTTCAGGGTCTCCTCCTCAGTCCACTGGAAATAGTGAGCAACATGGGCTGTTAAAACAAACACAACAGAGAATTATAAGAGAGATTATAAACACAATTGGAAATCTGACAGCATTAGATTTGTTTAAATCAACTTTCTTTCTGATAATTAAATCAATAAAGTACATTTCTCTACCATTTCTCCCTTGTAATTACAAACATTTCATGTGAAGCTTAATGAAGATCATGTATGATCATGTACCTCAAATCAGGTGTTGAATGTGATGGGTCCAAAATAATTATAAGAATACTAACAGGTAACAAATAGGTTATAATATATGCTTTAAGAACATACACTGAATGGCACCAAGGATATTTTTGTCGAGGGCTTTTTTTCCATTTTGGCCAGAGATATTTGATGACGCCTGTGTCTCAAGGTCAACTAGGATGTTTAGAAGGTTAAAAGCTAGGGATTTTGGAATACCCCTCGCCTGCTCCTCTGCTCTCCTGATGACCTCTGGCGAAGCCTGGACACCAAACGTCCTGTGCCCAATATACCCTAAATGTACAAGTAAAACAACTGGCCAGTTAGAGCTAATTAGTTACATGTAACAGAGGAATTATTATAAAAGTATACACAATGATTTTTTTTGCAGGTTAATTATTACATTTTACCTTATATTATTTCTGTTACAGCTATCATCACCCCAATAATAAATGTCAGGTATTCATAACTATGAAAATCATTATTAATTCTATAAATAATATTGGGGGTGTTTAGCATACATTTGCAGAAGTAGACTGGTTGGATTATGCATTGGAAAATAATGGAAAGTATTTCCCCAAATCAGTCAAATCAGCAAACTGACCTAAATAGATGATGCTCATTTTCTCTACGTAAGATTGAGGAGAAGTAGCGGAAAGTGGGAGAAATGGTCATTTATGCTACAGAATTTTCTGAAGAGGTTTTCAAAACACAAAATACTATCATTGAGTTCCATTTGTTTTCCAATCAAAAATGTTATGAAATGTTTGTTTTAAATGGTCATAAAAGCACCCTAACGTTAGGGGAACACAAACCAGAGCTTTCTGATGATCCAGATGCAGCTTGTGATTGTGGACTGTTCTGCTGGGCAGAACTTTCTTCCTTCTCCTGTTTTCGATGTGAGACTGTTGACATTTTCATTTGGAAATAGTTAAGTTAACAAACTTTGCTTACTCATACTGATTTAGCAATTAAAACACATTTGTCCCACCTAGTCCCAGACTCAACTGAACTTTAATCTTGCCTGTGCCTATTATTTTAATTAGGTCCCCCATTGTAACTAACCTTTAATTTGCCACTAAAATCTCTTTCACAAAATGCACTGTCTTTTCATGGCTGCAACCGGCCGTCTCTTTACACAAACAGTGGTCACACTATTTAAGTCATTGCCTTCACTGTCAACACATTTTTTTAGGCAAGTAACACTGATAAATCAATAACAGTTAAATGTTTCCAAGTAAGTTTATAATCATCAGTCTTAAAAGTGCCTTACCCATATGACCCTGGGAAATTTTTGCAGAGAAAATTTTAGGCCATCAACTTGTGTCAGGTTTTCCACTCACTATCTTGACTTAAAAAAGAGCCACTCTCCAAAAGCCGGTACTGTTTACAAGCTAACGCAGCACTTAAATACTGGTTCTTATTAGACAAAGGCTAATTTACAGTTTTCAAAGTTCTGAGCAGTTGGGGTGTGAATATGTTAATTTAGAATAAAAGTTAAAATTCAGATCAGATCAATCATCAGTATTTTTTAATTCTCATTTTGATTACATGAACATACTTGCAGATAACCCTCAAGGTTCTTGAAAACTTCATCACTTTGTTTTTGAGAGGCCTTTGCTCGGGCAAGAACTTCCTCCCTCTTAAGCTTCTTAAATCCTTTTTGTTCTGTTGGAAGCAGAATAAAACAGCATTTCACTCTTTTTTTGTGAATCAGCATAATATCATTTAGGAAGAAACTGACGCACTGACCTCAACTGTGATTGGATCATCTTCTCTTGCTCGCTTGGCAGCAACTGTTTCTGTAGGTTTGTTTTTTATAGTAGCAGCTGACTTTGCAGGTACTTTCATTTTAGCAGGAACTGTCTTTGAAGCTTTGTTGTTTTTAGACATAGTTTTAACCTGGGTATGAAACAATCTGTTGTTTGGAATGATGTTGAACAGTCTTGACAGGACAGTCCAAGCTGCTGCCCAGTTCGAAGCGGACAGAAAAAAGCTACTCCAAGACAAGAGATAGAGGATGAAGGCCCTTGCTGCCTCCACCACCACATCAAACATTACATTTCCCTGCAGACACTGCTTATGGCCCTGTCTCTCCGGCATCGGTCTGGTCAGCCACGAGCGTGCCTGCATTCGACGACAATGTGGACAAACTTCATAAATCTTCCTTCGCGAAGCCAAGCCATGATTATAGAAAACAAAATTTGCAATAGTACCAAATAAAAGCTGTGAATATTTTTTAGGAAGCAAACTTGAAGGGGTGCATACATGTATTATGGCATTTTGACATGCTTTTGAATTTGTAGTGAAAAGGTTTCAAATTAATGGAAGTAAACGTCCAAGACACAGTGAACCAGTTATTAGTTTGTTTTCAGAATTTCTCTCACGCATTATATGTAAAAAAATAAATAGAAACGCTAGGGGAAAGTTTTTGCCCCATATTACAGTAACTAAATAAAAGTGTGAAAAAATAATCACACTGCAGTCTGCAGATCTAGATGACGTATGAGGTGTGATCAATACCTCGATCTCAAATACAGAGTCTTGGTCTTCATCATCACTGTCACAGTCCTTCATTTGAGAAAAGAACTCATCTAGTGGGATGTTCTCTTTGTCGTTGGAATGGCGATTCAGAAATGCTAAGAAAGCAATTTCGCTTCTTCCAAGGTCATTGCGTGTTTGTCCTGAAAAGTAAAAAGTTTTTATGCACAAGAAGAATTTTTAATTAAACCTTGAATACCACAAGCTATAATAGAATAAGGCCACATCGAAAATGAGCACCTAAAAATTACGTCATTTTATTCGGGCCCAAAAGTTCATGCGTTTCATGGGAGGTTTTTGTGCTCAAAACGTTTTTATTTCAATCTTTGAGAAACGCGTACGCTAACTTTTTTCCCGCTCTAATCCGACATGTGGATCGATCTTCAAAGCTCTTCGGTAACTTGTGTCGGAACGCTTTGTAGGATGAAGCAATTATATAAAAAAACAAAAGGTGCTGTTCTTATTCAATAACATTCAAACTATCAAGCTCTGTATTCTGTACGCTTAATTGAGCTACACAAAAATGTAATGCTGGTGCATACTCTTTGAATTGAAGTCCTCAAGTTTCCGTGTTGTTCAGTCTTTTCTCTTAAATAATAATATAGCTTAAGCTGATTAAATTAAGCTTACTTAAATTTACAGCCACGCTGTTGCTCCTTTGTGGTGCGGCTACTATTATACGGGCCGAATAAGTGCGAAATTCTGATCCGTCAGCGACCGAATCACTAACCTGTTTTGATTATGAGTCCTTTCCAGGGTTGTTCGTAACCAATGTCTGCTTCTATCCAAGTATTTTCTTGTAATGAACTTCGCTGTTGAGCTGTCCCTAAAATCTTGTTTTTGGAAAGTTTAACTGAAGAGTAGTCTTGTGGAAAGAACATTAATAGTTCCTTTGGTGCTAAAATCAACAGATTCAGTGCATTAGCAAGTAACCTGAAGGACCTGAAGACCAACAACTCAATCATGTAAGACTGTAAAAGTATTATTTGTTATAGGACTTACCTTTTGGCCTTCGGTGATTTCTTTCCTTCAAAAAAGCTGCCATCTTGATCAAAAACTTAAAAAGGACCAACGCTGGATTTGCACTGTTTGAACCACTGCCAAAAGTGAGGGCGTGAAAAAAAAAGGGTGGGAACGTCGGTGGGAACAGGATTTTTACTTGTTTCCAATCAAAAGGCTCGAAAGAGCTCATGTGACTTAAAAGTTGGCGCTTATTGGTAGTTTCTTACTTGTCAGTTCCCATGCATGCCACCTAATTCATCACCAGTGCAGCGGTGCATCACCGGTGCCTTCAATAATTATGGCGGACCAAGGTCCTCAAAGAAAACGAGGTAAATACAAAACATGGACGCTAGATCCCAACATACCAATTCCTAAAACAAAGTAGTGGCTGTCTTCTCGGCAATCAACTACGAGCACCGACGCAGAGTTTACCAGCGTTTTCAATCATGAAATGAACAACTCTATCAACGACACCAGTTCTTGTCATGAATCTGTAGATATAAATATTGATCATGAAGCCCTAAGTGAACAGAGTGAAGCGGAAGATGGCGCTGAAAGCTTGCCTTTACCTACTGCAGCTTCAGAAACGGACATCAATGGAATCCAAGTGTTCGTGAATCGTGAAGTGGAATCAGATGTCGAGCAATTGAGCAGTGAAGAGGAAAGTTCTTTCGAGTCAGGGAGTGAATCGGAACTTGAAGAAGTCGAAACTGAAGACAATTCTTGCAGTAAGACTTGCAACTTGAACGAAGATGACGTTTTACTTTATCAAAATGCTGAAGTATCAAAGTTAGCAGCCCATGTAATGGTCAATCTTTTCATTATGGAACATAAACTGTCACATCAGGCAAAAGAAGATCTAATTCAAATGATCAATTTTTTACTTCCTAGGGGACACAAGTTCGTACATTCTGCTTACTTGTTAAAGAAATACTTTGTGAATTTATTTGAGGAACCACTGCCAAAGAAACACAAATATTGTGGAAGATGCTTGGATAGTATCCCTTCATCAACGGGCATTTGTGATAATGAACGATGTCGAATGGTCCATTCCCCAGTCAAAGAATTCTTGGAAATTGATCTTTCTAATCAGTTAACTCGTCTTTTCAAAGGTGAGCACGGGAGCAATATTTCAATAATACCAATTGAATGGTACCATTGTCAGCATAACATATTTTAGTTGTTAATGTTCTGTTGGTTGTCTGTTAAACGTTTCTACAATGTACGTGTTTGAATATTTGGCTCAGCTCTTGCATGCTTTACAGTCACTCTAGAGAAGTGAGATGGCAGCTTTTTGCCGTACGAT
This sequence comes from Galaxea fascicularis, assembly GCA_948470475.1. Classification (NCBI taxonomy): domain Eukaryota; kingdom Metazoa; phylum Cnidaria; class Anthozoa; order Scleractinia; family Euphylliidae; genus Galaxea; species Galaxea fascicularis. Next base: position 19,232,241 of record OX419338.1, read on the forward strand.
TTGGATCGCTTTACTCTGAACAGATTTTTATGAGTCATTACTCAATAAGGCAAGTCTTAAGTTAGAATGAAAGCTAGCACAAGCATTTAACCAGAGTGGAACTAACCACAGCAAAACCGAGTGCAACCATTAAGTTAATTGAGGGAAAAGCTCAGGTTATGAAGCCTGGCAAACATCAAAGGAGCAAACAAAGAGGCCATGATTTAGGTTGGAAGGTCCATGACTGTGCACATCTTTTGTTTTGTGCTCATACACTATATGCATGAGTTAGTCGTAATGGCAATGTAGTTATTGGTTAGTTGCACGCACATAACCACCCATTGTATTTTGTTAAGTTTTGTGCACAGTCAACCCCCAAAATAGTGAACAAAAACCTACAACAAAGAACTTTGCTGGGCTTTATAACCATGGGCACTTTACATTCAGCCAAAAATTCTGGTTTGAAATTTCCACTATTTTGTGTGGCGAATGGAACAGTATATTCCTGATGAGTTGGTAATAGTGCGCCGACCCGTCACCTTCCAACTTTTGCACGAAGATACAAAATAAACCAATATTGAAGCAAACAAATGGCAGACTCGTTGCCTCTTTCACTTGCGTTGATGACTCTGAAGTTAAAACAAACAATAGGGAGTTTAAGATTCTACGATGCGACGGCAACGAAACGTCATTTCAAAATACAACTTCTCGTTTGTTTAACTCTTTCGAGATTATTCCAATTTGTTTAACATGAAAAATGCTGGTGAGCTGTCCAGGGTCTAAATTACTGTGAACGATGTATAAGCAAAGAAAGAGAAAGAAAAACTTGTTACCATTCACTCACGTTCTCGAGAAAATCCGAAATTTGGTCATTTCACGTTGTTGTTTCGCAGAGGACAGCAAAGAAATGTACCAAAGTGTTTTTTTCTTTCTCTTTCTTTGCTTTAACATCGTTCATAGTAACTTAGGCCCTGGCCAGCTCGCCAGTATTTTTCATGTTAAACAAATTGGAATAATCTCGAAAGAGTTACGCAAACAAGAAGTTGGATTTTGAAATGACGTTTTCATTGCCGTTGTGTCGTAGAATCTTAAACTCCCTAATAATTTTAAGCCACCATCCACTGCAGAGAAGGATTTTGGTTAGTAAAACTCCATTTTCAGATGTTGCTTATTATTGGGAAATCTGGATTTTGCAATCAAAAGCAGCCATTGACTCATGACTCATAGGCTCATTTACATGTAACTCATAAAACAGGGGACCTCCATGTCGCAGTTAATTCATTGCATAAGTAAATTGATATTGTAACCTTTACAGTTGGTCATTCAATCCTTTAAATTATTATTGATCAAATTGTACAGTGATAGGCTTCACACTGTCATGAAGTGGAAAATATTGTTGTCTTTCAATTTGCATCTATTAATTATGCATACACTGGGCTATAGTTAAAGCAAAAATGTATATTTAATAATAATAATAATAATAATAATAATAATAATCTTTATTATGCTTTTAGTCAAAGTACACATTTTGCCATTACAATCATGTAAATTTACAATTTATACTTAATTATATATAGTGGAATGATGGGCAAGCCAGGAAGCTAAATGAACCAGTTAGGTTTTCTTGTTAGCTTCCTGAGCAATTAAAGTTCTGAGAAGCAGGCAAGTAAGTGTGAAGTAAAATAAACATAAATAAATAAATGTAAAGAAGGAAGAACTAATTTACATGAAGTATGTTGCTATATCAGTAATATGAATGTTATTTAGTTTGTTGTTCAGAGAGTAGATCATGTTTGATTTTTTTAGGAAA
>OX419338.1:19244029-19266529 GCA_948470475.1 Galaxea fascicularis
TGTAGGGTACTTAAAGTCTGCTCTGCGTCGGTGTGCAAATCTTTGCAAGGACTTGACTATGTCTCAGCAGAGGGCGCAAAGGCCTTTGACGAATTGGCAGATGTCATTGACAAGCTAGGTGACAACTATGGCAAAGGGCTCTCATGGGCAAAAGACCAAAGCGAGAAATTAAAGATGGCAAAACGCTATCTTAAAGGTGACTTTAGGGTAGGTCTACAATTCAATACAATAAATATCGAATTTTCATGTGTAAGTCTTTGTACCAAGAGAGGATGAAGGGGTATTTTCGTACTGATGTTTTTCCTACCAGTTATCTTCAGTAGCCTTGTTTTAGCATCCTTTTTTGTTCTGAATAATTTTTACTGATTTGAACTATTTTCTGACATCTTGAGAAAGAAGTGTAAGAAGGTAGATTTTTAAAGTTATTTGACGTCATATCACGTCACAATGAGGAGATAAATACCGCTTCTGGTAAAGCAAGCTACACTCTCTCGGCTAAAGGAATAATGCTTTCAAGGAGTAGCAAGAATGAAAACTCCTTGGGGATATGCCTTCGCATGTACTGTACGTTCGATCTTTAATCATTGTAAGCGAAATGACATATTGTGCCATGACGTTTAAGTAACTACATACCCAGATTCAGTTGTTTTACATTAACATTTTCATAACATTGTCAGTGGAAATACATAGAATAAATTTCCCACCATTTGGTTGCAGGTACATGTGTCACCAAGTTCCAGAGTTGCAGATCATTGTAGGGCCTACGCCCTCAGTTATCCGGGTGATCCCGATTACACCAGCACCTGTAATCATGAGCACGATCTAAGATGCGATCGGTGCGACTTGTTCTCGAATGTGGTCAGTGAAATTGAGTCTGCTCTGGCAAATGTTAGCATCTCAACTGATGAGAAAGATGAAATGAAATATGTCGTTTCTTTAACTAAAAAGAAAATCGAAGCATGGAAAGCTCATTTGCTCCGATCAATGAACCAAGATGAAGCGTGACTGGATGTCTTAAAGAACCTAGACGCTCAGTCTGTACTTTTAGTCTTGGATTGGGCCATGAAATACCTCCCAAGAAAATATTGCGAAAGCCAATCCAATTGGTTTGGAAAACGGGGTATTTCATGGCACATAACCACTGCCACGAGAAAGTCCGAAGATGAACTTCAAATGCTGACATTTGTACACATTTTTCAAAGCTGCAAGCAAGACAGCGTCACAGTTTTGGCTATTATTGATGACGTCATGAACCAGCTCAAGACAACAATTCCTGACGTAAATCGTGTGAATTTCAGACAGGATAATGCTGGATGCTACCACAGTGCATCCACATTACTGGCAATTCAGCAGGTAGCGAAAAAGTACGACATTAACGTCAGACTGGATTTTTCAGACCCACAAGGGGGCAAAGGGGCGTGTGACCGCAAAGCAGCGACTGTCAAGAATCACATGAGAATATATCTAAACTCTGGTCAATACGTCGAGACTGCTGATTAGATGAAGAATGCCATAGAGTCCTCTGGTGGTGTTCCTGGAGTAAGGGCTACGTTGTGCGATATACAAGATATTCCCAAGTCCGCGCCTGTAAAGTGGGAAGGAGTTAGCTTTATCAATAACATTGAATATAGTGCTGAGGGAATGAGAGTCTGGAGATTGTATGCAGTTGGCCCTGGTAAATTCCTGCAGTGGAGTCAGTTTAATTTACCGGAAAGCTACTCCGTACCAATGCTAAACACATTGAAGGAGGCCAACATTCCAAAAGCTCAATTTACTGCAGTCAAGTTGAGGAGAAAATCATCCCAAACGCAGCACGAAGATGTTCAATTGGCACTGGGTATGGTGGAAGCTCAGTCATATGAACAGAGTGATGAGGACAAAGAGTGTCACGACAAACTGTTTTCATGTCCTGAGGAGGGATGCGTAAAATCCTTTCAGAGATTTTCATCCCTTCAACAGCATCTTGACGTCGGAAGGCACAGCTATGCCCTAGAAACGCAATGATGTTGTATGCAACAAAACTAGAACAGGGTATTGCCATTCTTGAGAATCCTGTAGAAGATCTTCAAACGCCGCAGACACTGGATTCCTGTTCATCGTTGGCAATGGGCTGGGCGTTGAAATCCGCCAGTACTCAAAGAACCCGACTGACCGAAAGCCAGAAACAATACCTCACAGAAGTATTCCAAAACGGTGAACGGACTGGACGCAAAGCTGATCCTTGTAATGTGTCTAAGTCAATGAGAAAGGCCAGAAACGCAGATGGCTCCTGTAAGTTTGATACTTCAAGCTATCTAACATCTCAGCAAGTTCCAAGTTTTTTTCTCACGCCTTGCTTCAAAAAGAGTTGCTGCAGCGAATCTCAGGACGAAGAAGGTGAACACCAGGAAAAGATGGATATAATCCAGGAACAGAGTATACAAGATTTAAGTAACAAAGTCATGGCAGAAATGTCCTTTGGACATCCCCTCATGTATGACACACATAACATTTGTGAAATCGTTGCTTGCTCTAAACTTTCAAAGTTTTCGATACAAGTGCTTCAGGACATATGCAGTTTTTATCAGCTTGACACCTCATCAATATACAAGAAACGAAAGAAGCCCTACATTGATCTTTTGACGAATTTAGTACAAAGCTGCAGCTGCAAATCTGAAGAACAGATTCTGACATCAGCAGTCACAGCCTAGAGGGCCCATCAAAAGGTCAATAATATATAGATTTAGCCAAAAGCAGAATTCCTGATGACAATGAGTTGGCTTCAGCCTGAGATCCAATCGAAAACCAGTGACTGGGCAGTGGTCAACTTAAAAAAACTCACTGACATGACCTCGATGAGCTCTAAACTTGAGCTCGCGATATGGCCAAGCAATATTGGTCAGCAGATTTTGACAGGTGTCAATTGACCATAACATGAATGTCCAAATCAGAGACGTACGCTGTCGACAGAAGCTTATCTGACGCTGTAAACTAAAAGACTGCATGTCTCGGTCAACTTATCAGCTGGAGTATGGTCGCCATGTTGCGCAACTTCGTCGAGCGGACGTGCCTGCAAGCTATACCGTAGGTGCTCCGCTTGACGGCGCTCCGCTAAAAATGACTCTTTCCCGTGAAAAACCCAAACCTTCACTCAGGAACATAGTAGCTCCTTTGTGTTACAAGTCAGCTTTTGAAAATTTCATTATTCTGCAAGCAATAGGAAAACACAAATATTTTTATTATGCGGGCTGCAGCCAACAAGGGATGGCTCCAAGAGGGAAACAGAAATCGTATAACTGACTAGTACACTTATAAGACAATCCTTACCGAGTATCGACGATTTGTATCCGGTTCAAAACAAAAAAGCTCAAAATGACTTTGGTGACTACGTGGTACAAGCCACCAAACGTGTCTGGATGCTACAGGAAGGAAATTATGGTGTTACGTGCGGCACGTGGGCCACATCATCCGTCTTGAGAGTACCCCTTCTGTCAGAAGCCCCATCAGGGAAATAATTCTTTTTTTAAACAGAAACACCGGTTGTTATTTATCAACTAAAAGGGAGCGGAACACTTCTTGTGAACGATAGGGGAAGGGAAGGTGCCGGGGGAGGTGGAGGGAGGGGGTGGGGTCCTTACTTGTTTTCAAAATTAGATAAATGGATAGGAGTGCATATAAAATTTGACGCTTAAACCATTGTTGCCAGTGTGTGGCGTGATGATTCGTTTGTGAGTTAGGCACGGAAAGAAAGGTATAACAGAAACTCGAAGGGAGATCAGACATTACGCGCTGGTTTTAACCAATCTCCTCCCACGCGCGTCCCTACCCCACTCGTTCCCCGCACTCTTTCACAATTCAGACTGCATTCATTACTTAATAGGAGCTGATTCTGCTCCTTCCTTTAGTTACGTCTGTATGAACAGAACACCATATCCTTTTATAAGTCCTATCCATCCATCAAGAGCAGCACTCTTAGAACAGCGATAAGTTATGACCAGTCAATAAACTTACCACTGACGTGCTGTTTTTACTAAATGCGCAAGCTGTTTAGTTGACGTAATTTTTTTCGAGTTTTTGTGAGCAGACTCGCATAGATAACAATTAATTAAGAAAGCTAAAGGCTCAAAAAGCTGTTGGACGCTTTCCATTCAACTAAAAATTCCAGAATGAAATTCCGGGTATTCTATGTGACGAATGGAACAGTATTTTTCGGTTGGTTGGACCCAGGCCATCACGTCCCAAGTTTCGCGCGAAAATACGAAATAAACAAAGGGGAAACAAATAATGGTGGACTCTTTGCCTCTTTTACTGAGGGTCCCCAATACTTTTTTCGTGAAACGTGATTGGGACTATTTTTTTTCTCGTGAAACGTGATTTAGGTTTATTTGTTCATTCATGATTGCCGATATTTGGTTTATCATGAACGTGAACGAATTTTGGGAATTATCCGTGACGCGTGAACAGTCTCAATATTTTACGTGAATGCATTTTCCAAAGTGGTATAGGGGACCCTCTTTACTTGCTTTGGAGTTGCTCGATGACTCTGAAGTTGAAACAAGCGATGTATTAGGCGAGGACGACGACATAACGTTGTTCAGTGGCAAAAAGGCATAAAGAATGCCGAAAAGAAACGTTTACCCTGCAAAATACGGGAATATTTGCTTTGCAATAGAAAGTGCTCGTCACTTATCACATTCGTCTAAAACATTACATGTAGTTATATGCATTTTCGCACTACTTATTAAAGTTTGCTGTGGCCACTCCAGTGCACAAATGGTGCGATAATGTATTTAAGTCATCTGTCACATGAAAGCATGACAAGCACTGATAATGAGCACGAGTTCAGTTCGGTTTCCGGGCTCGGAGAAACTGGGCCCGAGCAGTAATGGTTGGGAATTTTAGGCCAACCTGTACCAATATCTGTTCCATTCGCTCCCTTACCCGGAATTTCCGGAATTTTTGGTCGAATGGAAAGCACCCGTTGTAACTTAAAAATAAGGGGGCGTTTGATTGACCATATTCTTTCCGGAAAAAAGAATATACACGCAGTGAAGACAAGAAATCCCTCGTAAGAGGGAGAGATTTTTCGGAGTTACGGGAGTACAAAATGGCTCTTAAATTAGCATGTGTCAGTGAAAATTTCTAGAAATGTCTTCCCAAATTTACTTAAAAAGAAAAATCTCACGACTATTCTGCTTATTCTTATTCCGGAATACGGTCAATCGAATGCAACCTAAGAATAGTACTAGCCTTAAACCAATGGTAAATGCATACTAGGGCTTAGCAAAGATGAAATTCCTTAAATAAATCATTTTTCTTTTATTACGTACTCTTTGAAGCATCTTAGCCCTAAGCCCACCCCTCTAAAATGTCTATGACAGCATTGCGTGACGAAAAAACGGCTTTCTGCTGTACGCGCCAACATTTTTGCCATTCTAGTAGCGATCAGATGTAATATTTTTGTGCACCATAAACCAAACAATACTTAACAAATGACTAAGGCGTTGAAGAAGATGCAGTTCTGATGAAATGCGCCGAAAATTGATGAAAGGTTGGTATTCCACCATTGAATACGCTGACAGTTTGCGCGGTGTACATCGGACGTTACTATTGACAACGAGTACGAGTACGAGAACGAGTTCATCTCGCACCTGTACTCGTTGTCGTTCTTGTAAAAAATGTGTAAGCAGGACATACGAGTACGACTTCACGAAAAAGAGAAGAATCATGCTGACGCTTCCATATAAAAAGTTTTCTTTTCCTGAAACATAAACAGAAAGGGCATAAAAACTTTGAAATCTGAGATCGTAATTCTTAGGTTTATGTAAACAATGCGACCTCTTGATGTGACAAACTTGGTTCCTACGGACTATGCACTGTAAGAAATAAAATGATGTGAATGAAAAATAATTAAAGAAACAGTAACACTTACGTCTAACGCGTTCTAAAACCACTTGGGATATTCTAAAACGCAATTTCTGGAACAAATGAGATAATTCGTCAATATTTGTGCCTGAAATCAATCAGATTTTTGGCGATAAATACTTTGTTTGGTCATTTTTTGCCTAATTGGTGTAATGTATGGTAGAAGTGTTTTTTTTTTCTGTGGGTTTATTGCCAATTCGTACCGAATTTCAGTATGTTCATCCAAAATTAAATCTTAAACCTTTTTACCAACTGTGCATGTTCGACGACCATTGTACTGACCTGACTTTAACGAAAATGGCGGTGTCTTGACATTAGTGTAGAAAACATGGTGCACATCAGGAGTTACTTCCATTTTCGTCCAAATAAAAAGAGATGAAGATTTTTAGGGGGTAATAAAAATCATCATTCACAGTTTTCAGAACATGAAAACAGTTTAAATAAATCTTGCAATGATTAGAGAAAAAGGAAACGAGAGATCAAGAAATCTCTTTTATCCTTCACTGGAGTAAGGAGAAGAAACGAGGATATTTTCATGCTTTGAGCTAAATAAAAGGAACGTGGAAATTTCCATGTTCCTTTTATGTAAACCTGTGAAAGGAACATGGAAATTTCCAAACCCCTTTACGTTAAGCCTGTGAAAGGAACATGGAAATTTCCAAACCCCTCTGCGTTAAGCCTGTGAAAGGAACATGGAAATTTCCAAACCCCTCTGCGTTAAGCCTTTGAAAGGAACATGGAAATTTCCAAACCCCTTTACGTTAAGCCTGTGAAAGGAACATGGAAATTTCCAAACCCCTCTACGTTAAGCCTGTGGGCATTTCCATGTTCCTCAGCTTTATTTGAGCTAAATAAAAGAACATGGAATTTTCTTTTCATTTGAGCCGCTTGAACATGGAAATTTCCAAGTAGTTTTAAATTATAGCTCAAATGAAAGGCACGTGGAAATTTTCATGTTCGTTCGCATCGTGCAGGGTAAAAGGAGCATGGAAACGTCCATGTTGTTTTACATTGCACGGCCTGAGGTAGCATTACAATTTGAAGGGCCTGTGTCCGTCGAAGAGAGGCACATACGCTTTATTTTCTTCCAGCTGTTATGAACATCTCTCGCCACAGATGGCCTTCTGTGATCCTCATCCTACTGCGTTTTGCCTTTTTCCTTCTTCATTTTGGATACAAACCGGCTTCGAGACGAAAGCAGCCGCTTCGTACACCTCCGCAAGGACTTCTCGCGTCAACCTCCAATTCTTCAATGAATTTTAAACACATATACCGCTAGAATCGCCCAAATATGATTAAATATTATTTGTTACACGGTTTGAACGATGTTCCCTAACCGAAACAGGATAATGGAAAGAGATTTTATTCCGTGACAGTAAACTTCAAAAACAGTTCGGCAGACTAGAAATCAAGATGCCGCACATGCGCAGAACGTGTCACAGTCTTAAAATATTAAACGGAAATCCTAAACACACTCTAAATTTTATTGTTAAATACAAACCAACACGCGCACTGAAAACATTGAGCCACACTTTTTGTCCCTAGCCAGAGGGGGACACCCACAATTATACTGTATGGTAGTGACAACTTTATCGTCTGGCCCAGCCGTTTTGCTTTGTTATGTGCAAATCTGTGACAGCTGAGGCATCAATCCGCACACGTCAGGATGTTGGAGTATATTTCATAATCGGCTGAAACATGTAGAAACCCGTTTCGTTCTGTCAAGAACGAAAAGTAAACTGAAGTAGCTGGCATACTAATAAAGCTGCCAAGAAGAAATGCCACAGTTAAATTTGTCTGTTTATATTGTGCTGGATAGGTGTAGGTATAGTTCCTGCTCATGGAATTACAGGCAGTCACAAAACTGAAACGTTTTTATGTCAAAATAGCATTGACTTGCTGAAAGCCGGACTTGTTTATACATCCATATTGCCGACGTAGCGTCGTGTAAAAACAACAGATCGGTCCTCTTAAACAGACTTGCCCATCCCAATGCCAATGCCAATTTTCAATTGAACTTGAGATCACTGTGAAAGTCAACGTGAAAACTTTTCCTTAGAAACAATTCATTTGCAGAAATCAATTTTGTTGAGCTAATTATTTTCTTGAAGTCTCTTATATGTTCCCTTTAGGTATTTGTACGTCTCATTGCTGAGTTTGCTATTGTCATTTAATTTAAATCTACTAAAAGAATGCAACCCAGGGGTAGAGTATCGCTCCAAATGGTGCCATTTGGTAACTTCCATGGTCTCCATTCAGTCCTCCATGTCCCTTTCAAATACTCCAGCTCGATATTCTCGTTTCCAACGCTTTTCACTCGTCCAAGTACTGGTACTTTTTTGTAACCCTCGATATTTACGGCGACGAGAACGCCCCCCTTCAATGCTTTGAGAGGATTCGAAACTCGGGATACTCGGGCTGCCACCGTACTTGGTCGTCTGTATCGGCCAGTGTACACCTTAAAACGAAAATTGAATCTGACATTATACTAATTGGTACCTTAAGATAAAAAGGATGGCCCTTCTCCAGTCCCCTAATCCTGAAGTAGGCTACGATTTATTCCTAGAACAATTGCCGGCAAATTTTATGTCAGTGCATGAACTGCTAATCCACGACACTGTAGTCTATGTGTTCTATTTATAAAAATAGAACTCAAGGACAAGCAGCATACTATCACACCTTCGTCAGTCATGTCACTTGGCCTCCACGCTTTGTCACTCGACCAATGCTTGTACTTGAGAACAACATCACCGCTTGATCCTTCTTTCAACACAAAGCGGTGTGGGTTGGTGATATTGTGCAGTTCAGTACTTGCCGCATTCAACCAAGAACGAACATCATACATGGCATAGATAAATTCCACATGAGGGGAAGGTGTGTAGGACTGTTCAACCGCTTCCATCAGTTCTAAAAAGATAAAGGGGTAGCAATTGTTTGCAGTGCTTTGGAACGTTCGTAACAACTAGGTATCAACTAGGTATCAACTAAGTACGATATGCTCAAAATTAAAAGCCAATAAGCACCAGCGGATATTGCTATTAATATATCTTGGCCAAATAACGACGAGAATAAAGGGGTCGTTGAGTTCCTAATTTAAAGTCTAACGTGCCCTTGATGCATCGTCTGTTGGTCGTTTAAATTCTGTTATGTACCTTTCAGAGTTCTGATATTGTGCTTTGCTTTAAATCCTGCGATGCAGCTGAAAACTTGGTCAATGTCCTCGTGCGTATGCCCGACCATCAAAAAATTAATTTTCACCTTGGAAAATGAAACCAAATAAATTACATTTCTAATGACTTCATTTCACCTCATCTAGCAAATTATTTAGCCCAAAGAAAGCATTTCGAAACAAAAATGACATGACCAACATTTATGAGTAATGCCTGGACATATATACCGGTAAACCCAGCAGACCTAATCAATGGCAAACCATGAGACCGCACTATTACTCTTGAAATACGTAAAATCTTGACTTAAAGGATCAACAACAGAACACTGCCTAACACATAACTTTACGCACCTTTCTAAAGATCTGATATTTTATGAGAACGGCAAGAAAGATCAAGACAAATTGGTTCTTGTTTTCCCTCCAGCAGTTGTCCATTTGTAAACATAGCACATCAGGGATGACATCCATAAGCGACAATGTTTTAAGGAGAACATTTATGGTGTAGTTGGAATCATGTCCCCACTGATGAACGTCAATAAAAGCAACGACTTCTCTGCCGTGGTTAATGGCTCCTACAGAGGAATCAGAGTCTGGTGTTCATCATATTATTTGTATAGTCACTTTTAGCTACCCGTTGTAATTTTGGTTCTTCGTTGGCTTACACACCAACAGAAATCTCCCCTTTCCATTAACAGACAAAGGGTAGAGGAGTCATGATAATAATGCCGAATATTCAGAAAATTACGTGTAAAAATAATGCAGGTCAGGAAATCGCAAAAATAAAACAACTGACCTGTCAAATGAGTTTTTAGTCTCCAAGCACTTGCGTATGACTTTGCTTGGTTTAGAAGGGCCGGAAGAAGCAATTTTTTTTGGTCCATTCCATCGATGATCAAACACATGCAGCTTTTTCCGGTCAAGTTGTCTTTGGCTTTTGCCCTGTGGTAGTAGTACTTTTCTCTTTCCTGTCTTAAAAAAAAAGATAGTAGCATAGCCTTATAAATGATTTACCTCGAAATTATTGTTTACACCGCCTCCCGACAATTTGCATTTTGTTAACATTATTACTTTCTTCTAACAATATAGAACTTTCCGGAATGTCTTAAGAATGTACAGATATCGCATCTCGTCAATCTATTTACCTGTAAAGAGGGAGCAGTTTGTAAAACAAAACGCGAAGAAGAGAAGTCGATAATTCGTTCAAGACCGAATCGTCGCTGTACCTTTGGGATCGAAACGTCTGGAAACTCCAACTTCATGAGACGACAAAACTGCGAATAGCACACAACTTCCTCACCGAGGTTGGTAAAGTCCTCCTTCATATAGTGGTATAGCATGCGGTTGTCGAGATAGCTGGGTAGATGAAGTGCTAAAGAATCAGGCATTTTGTCTCCAATTCTGCTAAATGTCAACTTCATCCAACCCTTCGCAACATTGGTTTTATGCCTTGTGCCCACAGAATCCTGGGAACATTCCTCGTATGTTACCAATCCATTCCCAAAATGCCTTACAGACTCCTCAAATCGCTTATTGCTTATTCCATAAACTGCAAGCCATGCAACTTGGCATATGCTGTATCCACGGCAAAAATAGGTTACACAATCTGAAATCCTAAAAAAATCCGAGACCAAATCATTTGATTATTAGTAAAGTGTGAACACCAAAATCACACGAGGAATTTACCGGTACGTCAGACAGCCTTTTACTATTTTTTGTCATTTCGTATTAGTGAAACAAAATTAATTTTGTATGGGTTTACCCTAGTTCTCACAATTCTGAATCAGATTTTCTAACTGTTTTTTTTTTCTTAGTTATTTCAAGTCAATCAGATCTCCATAACCCTTCATTTGACTCAAACTGTATTCAAGCCTTGCTAGACTAATTGTTGAGGACCGGCCTGTGTACAGAAACTGCTTGTACTAGCAATAGCATTTGTATTTGTGTCAAATATCACTCATTCAAAGTCATCTTACCTTTCCTTGTTAGAGTGATCCCACAGATACTGCAAAATCCATTCTTTTTGATTCCGCTGAGACATCACGTGGAATTTACGGCCTGCGGTAAGAATATCAGCGAAATCCATATTTTGTAAGCATGGAAATTCACAGCAACGAAACGTGTGTACTGCTAAAAGAAAATTAAAACGTGATCATAACGGCACAGTTTATCAGTTTATAATGACCCTGACAACTAAAAAATTAAAAAAAGAACTTGTATTTCGGTAACCTGATGAGCGTTTTTTACTTACCCTTAATTGGTGAAAACTTTGATAAATCCTCTTTTGGTTTAGGTTTTCTGTTTTGTTGAAGGCTTGAAGAATCCGTTGATGTGCCAGCGTCCACGCTTTCTACACAAAACAATAAATATTCACTTTCTTTTATCCGGAGAGGCTAAAATGGCTTCAATTGGCTCAAACTAAACATATCATATCATCGACCATTGAGTAAGAAAAGGCACAATAAAATAAAATATAAATCGTTGCTTCCTAAATAAAGTTTTATTTACCATTTGCCATTAGAATTACCTGGTTGATATGCTAATAGGTTGCGCAATGTTCAGTGCAGTCAAAATTTTGGGGTGGCTGTGAGTTCTCGAGAATTGTGCCAGGACGCCATTTTGATGATGTCATCATATAGACAAAACTGTCTATGGCCCGGACTGATCATAGCAGATATTCACGGATCAGTTGTTATAAAAGAAAATCAATTAGTGTCTGATTGCCTTCGCTTAAGCAGAATAAGTTTTTCAAACTGGCGAAGAGTTGGCCCTTTTGATATGAGGGCATCCACGCTCTCCCAAGTTTTAGGGTGAATCGCAATTTGCATGTGCTGCTGACTTTTTAGGTGGGATTTCAAGTCAGAAAAATGATTTTTGCAAAGCTCGCAATATGAAGTTCTTCTTTTGAGAGGTCGCTTTTCATTTGCGACATCCGGTCCCCGAGAAAACATTTTAAAGGCATCCCCCGGCCATTCATCCATTCATAAGACTAAAGGCCGGTAGCGTCCACTTCTGTCGGCAACTTTTATGAATGGTGGCCTCAGCCTCCGCACTTTTATATTATCCCCGGAAACAAGCTTTTTGTCTTTTACTGATGCGACCGAATTGCACTTTCTTGAGAGGGCCAGGTTTACATGCTCTGGAAAAACAACCTTTACACCGAATAGCTGTGCTTTTTCTACTATACTCATAGGAGTGGGCTTTGTTTTTGCCTTTGAAAGAAGCATTGCTCCCCTAGACGATAAGTTAGTCAAGACATTCCTCGATCCTATTTTCCCCTTTCCTGTCATCTCGACAAAGTCATTTGAGGTAATCAAATGGGTAACGTTCCTATGAAAAAAATTACTAATTTTAGCACCACGTTCTTCAATGCTCTTGACAATGTGGTCGACACAATCCTTTGCTGCACCAGGTAGATGTACAAACACTAAAGCGCCGTTGAACTGACGGGCATTGATGCATTGTCCTTCACAACTGGACTCTGCGAATCAGTATAAAGCAAAGAAAAAAAAAAAAGGTGCGATATCCCCTACTTAAGTGTGCCACTCAAAATTAGTATGGAGGGAATTTATTGGTAAGAGGAGCAGAACCTCTGGCATACAGGGTAAAATTCAAAATGCTATATTTTCACTAACAAAACGCTTTACAGAGATGAAAACATACAAGCCGATCAGGAGTCCTGAAGCTGGGTTTTTGAAACGTCTTATACTTGCCCCCCCTGCGCAATGCCTGACTTGATGAAGATAAAATCTGAAAAGTCTGTCCACTTTATAATTTTTTATTTTTTTATCAATGCAGTTGGAAATCAAGAATTGGATCATTGCGGATTTGGTTACTAACTGGACTTTTGAGAGTCTATTGTCACGTTAATTTGTTCTCGTAACTATAACGCTATGACTACCATTATCGCATTATTGAGAATTTCCGTTTCATGAGAATGGATTCATGATCACTGGGGAAGATTGCGAAATCTAATTCTATTACACGTGCTTGGGTCGGCAGATCTAAAGTCAATTTCTTAATTCTTGGAGTGTTACGAAAAGTCAGTCCCTTTGCCCAAACACTCCCTGACCCCTCAGAAACACACGTTGAATGACGAGTACAAAACATTTCATGTACGTTGTTAACCTGTGGGATTCTGAAAGTCCCATAGAATTGATAGCACACGCAAAAGCGTACCAAAGCTAATGACTTTAGCCACTGTAAACTATCCGTTTTCACTTTTGCTAGTTCTGGTGGTCGATGACAAAAAGTCTGATAGGTAAACACAACCCGACGACTTAACAGATTGTCTGCCTTTTCGTGACACCCTCTTTTATCTTTGCGTGCGCCACTGAAAAAATTCACAAGTATAGATCGTTTTCACTGTCACGCCATAAAAAAATAAATTCGAAGCCATTTCATGAAAAAATGCAAGAACCTGAAAATGTTGTAGAAGACCAATACATAAACAACCTCTCCAGGTCTCACGTCTGTGTGAATCATCGTTTCTGAGTTATTTGCCGAAGCGTGCCACGCAACTTTATAGAGTTTTGTATGGAATCCCCATGTTGGTGGACCACTTTGGTCCACAAATAGGGCGGCCGGAAATCAACAAAAACACCTGGTGTTCACTTTGCGATGGAAGCGCTTACTTTTCATTTGTGAGACAGTACATATGTGTACAAACACATCTCCTAATATACTTGAAACGTTTTAACTAGGGGAATCATAATGAGATACATTTTTTTCAGCCAAACGGGTTTGTGTCTTGGTGTCACGCTAGGTATCAAAATGCTGTATTTTCAAAACGAAAGACGTAACTGGTTACTTCTAAAAATATTTATTTCTAGGTCATCTTCAACGTCGTATAGATAAAAATTCAGAAGACCAAGCGATTTTGATTTGAGAATTTGATAACGTCATCGTAAAACCCATCCATAAGAGGCATTTCCTTGAAAACGAAACGTCGCGTGCTTTGGGATATAACCGGGGGTTCAGTCTTTTGAATAGTAGCTCATTTTTTACACTATATAATCTTAAAAAATCAGGCCGAAAATGGAGAATCAGACATAAAAAAAGACAATTCTTTTGCAGCTTGGGCTAACTAAACTTTCTGGCAATTCGATCTGACCGACAATTACTTAGCCTTTAGATAATATAAGATCATCCAAGTCTGTAAATTCTACAGTGAATGGATGAATCTGCAATAAATGGATGAGCTCAGCATACCGATGCATGTTTTGGACTCCGCAGTCATATAAGAATTTAAGATACAAGGACAGTAGAAATTGCAATTCAAAAATTGTCTTTAGAAGAATTAAGTCGATTATCATTTCGGTGACTTACCATAGGGCTCGACTAGCTCCTCCTCAGCTTCTGGCAGTGGAAAGCATCCCAAGTCTTCATCGGTCTCTCTAATATGTCGCTGTCTATCGTTGGAACACGAGCTGCTAGATGACGAATTGGCTCTGATCACATCTGAGAAACCTGGAGTTAGTTCAGCTCCACTCGAATCCAGAGGCTCGTAAAGTTCGCTAGATATCGGGCTTAGGACATAGGTTTCATGAGGACTTCCAGTCTCACTATTTGGTTCAAATAGGTCACTGGAGGCTATTTCTTCCCTGAGGTGACTGCTGGTTCCAACTGTTTCTTCTGCCTCATCTGGTTCGACGAGGTCACTAGTGACAGGGCTGGCAGGGCTACCAAGTAAACCCGAGCCATTACAAATCCGTTTTGACTTTACGTCATTTTCCGAGAAATCTGAACAACTGGCAACCCTCTTTGCCGTCATAGGGACCCAGAGAGACACAAAGAGGTATGAATCTACCGGGCTTGTAGTGTATTTTTATGCGTGATGTCGCTCTTCTTAGGCAAATCAGTGCGCGTGCCACGTTCTTTAGATTGCGTGCCAGAGTGGTAAGACGGTATGTGAGTAATTCGTGGGGAAACGCCCCAGTCGATATTACTTACGGTTGTGAAAAAGGGCCCATTTAACATGGACAACATGCGAAAACGTACAGTCAATTAAGTTTCAAACCAAAAATGTACATTTCCCTAAACCGCTAAAAGTATAAACTAGTACACTCAAAATGTTGTCCCAGATCGTTGTCAAAAACAATAATAAATAGACAGATACAATTTGAGACATAGCGTGTTTCAAATGTTCATTTAGCAGTAAAAAGGCTAATTAACCGCCACGGGAAACGTATGTCAATCAGCTTCGGACTTTGTTCAGCATGGTGCATTCACATCGAGGCAATAAAAACGTGCTTAATTCAAGAAAAAGATCAGTAGTACAACGTTGAAGAAGCTTAAGTGGAAAAATCATGCCTAAGAAGACGGGTTCCGATACCAAGTGGTACTTTGTGAAGGAAGGTGACAAGGTTCGAATATTTAAGAAAAAAAAGTCCGTTGAAAAAATCTGGCGGTGAAGAATATGGAGGAGTGGTAAATATAGGAGTCTCTAAATCAGATGCGGAGAATGACAAGTTGAAGGTATTGTTAGTTTCAGATTATGTTCATAGTGCCGTAAATGTGTGAAACTACTTATAATCTGTTATTCCATGTGCTTCTGCATGATGTGTTATTATGTTGCTGCTTAAGTTTCCGCGCGAAAGATACGCGAAAATTTGTTGGCAGACAAAAAGTAAGCTTAATTTTAAGCAGTGTCCATATGCACTTGATGCGCACGCGGATGCGGAGGTCCAAGATATCTTAGGTAGAGAGCTTATCCACGTCGGTTTAGTTTTCCTCAGAGCACAAGGTTAAATTCGTATGAGTTTCACTTGTGGCCGGTGACAAGTTATCGAACATTTTTATCCATGCATGAAATTCTACAGTACTGAAACTGATTTGATCTAAAGAGTGTTTCATGTGTCAGAACTTTTCCAATGCTTTCCATTCTTTGACCCGAATCAGTGCGTTTGAGAAATGAAGGGTAACGTCAGTGGGGTCTAAAAATGTTTCAAAGATATATATATTTAACGTTTCAGTTTCAAGTTAAAAGTTTGATACGATAACCTTCGTGCAGTACAGGCATGTCCGCTGTCGCTCGAGAAAAACGTTTTACGTTTCATGCGCATTCGGAGTTTTTTTTGGTTTAAAATATAAGCTCAAGTTTAGTACTATGCTTGGTTACTTCATTCTTTTTCAGTTGCCGCTTTTGTTTATGAGGAGCTAGGTCACGATATTTCTTGAAAATCCTGTTGATATGATGAAAGAATATAGACTTTTAATGATCGTGCTTTCAAGCTAACTGTAACACAATTGAAAAACGTCGGCCGGCCTTTTTTTTGTTTGCCGGTCCGCTGGTTTTTGGTTTTGCTGTATTTCGTTTAGTGTTCTTCTACAGATTGTAATGTTTTGTTCCATCAGTTATGGGCGGCTTGAGTAGTGATAACTGAACAACGATAAAATTGCGTGACCTAACCATTAAAAGAAGGACTTATGCCGGAATAACTAAAACTTTTACTGTCACTTTTAACCCTCAGATTGCATGTGATAACGACCTTAAGGGAATTGGATTGAGAGTGTCTTTTTTCGACTTCACGGAGAACGAGTTTTCTCAACAGTTTAAGTCTTGCTATTCAGCAAATACATTCATAGAGCGCTTCAACGAAATTGTGCTACCGGATGGAAGCCAATTAGAAGAACCAAGCCTTGAGCTGGAGAGCCAAGGAGAAGAAGTTCCCTCGATGTCGTCCGCGGATGGTCTAAACCGTTTAGCAGACGAAACCGTGCTAAAGAGGCCAAATAACAGAAAACGGACTTCAGCCACCAATGACACGAGCGAAAGTCCGCCTGTTCCGAAGAAAGTAACTGCTGCTGCGAGTCTGTCACAAACAAGCAAAGCAAACAAAAAGGACACAACATCCACGGATGACGCATTTCTGCGAGAAGTTAGCAGATTTGCAGTTCCTGGTAAGCTTCTGGAAATAATTCTTAAGTTGGGACTAATTTAATGTCAGTTCAATATGTTCACCGGATTTTGATCATGTGTGCAATTCCTGCTCGATACGGAGCCGCGTCATATAAATGGACGAAAAACCCAACCGTCAAAAAAGGATATTATAGTTTCAACACGGATGAACGCTCCTGTATTTTTATTAGAATTTCGGTTTTTACTGAATAAATAGAGCCGGTTTCCACAGTCAAGTTCACAATATGAACCCAATTGCAGGACCTAGTGTTGTCTTGATTTTGGCCGGGGAGCCTCTTGGGCTTTTCGTTTTCAAGAACAAGAACTGAGGAAATGGGGTGGTTATTAACCATAGCCGTTATTTTTTTTCTAGGCGTGCATAGAGACTTGGCAACATCTCTCGTTGCGCCACGACCAGAATACAGGCTGCGAGACATAGATTCCTGTCATCTAGCGGCGCTAAAACAGGAACTTTTATCCCGCCCAATGTCGAGTGGAAAGACTATGCTTGTTGTTGCTTGAGGTCTAAAAGAGGCGAAGAACTTTGATGAAAAGGACCTGGACAGCTACGCACTCGAAGTCATCGGGGGAAACCATCGAAGGG
The DNA here is from genome assembly GCA_948470475.1 of Galaxea fascicularis. Classification (NCBI taxonomy): domain Eukaryota; kingdom Metazoa; phylum Cnidaria; class Anthozoa; order Scleractinia; family Euphylliidae; genus Galaxea; species Galaxea fascicularis. Next base: position 19,261,604 of record OX419338.1, read on the forward strand.
AGGTCATCCTTCAAATTATGGCTGACGATAGCACTCAGTCCAAAGATTGTTTTAAGTTTGTGTATGTGCAGATTTACACAGGTATGTATTACGTATTGTGTTAAAACATCTGGCCTAAATCTGGTCACACAGCCACAATGATTTCAGTTCAATGTTATGAAGTTCTGTTTTGTTCAAGAACAAAAGCAAACCGTTCTGAAAGCGTTACTGTACTTTTCTACAAAAGTCAATAAAAAAATTTAAATCTAGCGTTAAACAAGAGAGGATCTCCCTTGCATTAAATAAATCAAAGTAACTTGTCACGCATAATACAGGTTCGCGTGCATCGCCATAGGAGGTGGGCCACTAAGCTGCAGGCCTTGTTTAGTTCTGTTAATATTTGTTCTGCTATATTGTTAGCAGCGTGATATACATATATATTTTTTTAAGGTTCAATGTTCACTTGCACGACTTTTTTCTTGTTGAAAGCTCGCCCGACCCCACACCCTCATAATTTTCCTCATGGTCTAACGAGTACGTACTATAACATTACATACTTTTCCTGTTTCTCATAGAAATGGAAACTGTGTCTGTCCTACGCCTTGCACAGATCCATAACCAAGCGGATAGAGTTTACCACGAGATGAACTCTAAGGAAAAGGTAATTAAATGAGATACCCCATAACTCCTTTGAATGTTAAATTCGACATTACATATTTCTCAGGGCTACAACACAATCCTGATTCGCATTACTCGTATCCTCTTCAGTTCTCAAGGAAATTATCTAATCCTCGCCATTTTCTACTCTCCCTTACTTGATATAATACTTGAGTCAACAGGGATTGCAACATGTATCGATGAAAAAACACTCCTTGGCTTTCTTCTCAGTGTCTTGATTGGCCACTTGTATAAATCTGATGATGCACTTAATCTGTCTGCATTATTATCGTCATCATTTTAAATGAGTAGACATCAGTTAATTTCTCCCATTCCATCCCAATTATTGATTACTTAAAAAATGGATGGTACAAATTCTTTCTAATAACTGTTCTTTGTTCATTTGTTTTTGTTGTTTTTTTTTGGGGGGGGGCTTCGGAAGGTCGTCCTTTGCCGCCAGCTTTTGGACAGAAATTTAAACGGAAAGAAATGTTTGGAATGGAAAAAGACATGTGCGACTGTTATTGGAGAAGACGTAAGTGTGCATGTAGGTCGCGCGCTTCATTTATGTAATGAATTTTTTTTTCTTTCTCATAGCTTCACTGAATTCTTTTCTCAAAAAATGAGAAGGATTTAAGGTTTTAGGAAATTGTTTATAACAACTTTCAGACCGGTGTTTTGTGAGTTGGTTAAGATCACGGGCGTACGATAAGTATGGCCATTTAAGTAGAATCAGTAATTGTTTTTTTCTTTCCATACTTGGGTGAGGTGCTATGACTCTTCCGAGCTAATCATCTTGTTTTTCTGGCAGTTGCCGCTCAAACCTCTAAGTCGCGATCCCTGTCCTTGATTACGAGTTTAGGTGCGAAATAATTCCGATTAGTTTCAGTCACTAATGAGGTTCAAACGGTTTTAGCTTCTTTGAATTAAGAAATTCATTAAAAGATCAATATAAAAAACAGTTTTGATTTCTAAACGCAGAAACTCAAGATATGATTTGTTTTCCAAGGTTCAAAAGATGGAAACGGTGTTTTTCGTGAGTGCGTTCAAGGAGGAAATTCATAAGAAAGTGTTGACAGCGATGGAACGTTATGGAAGGCTGGAGTTAAAAGGCCAACGAGCGTCTGTAAAACAGTTGAACGACAGACGCCAAGACAAAGCGGTGGACTGCCCAATTTACAATTTTAAATGCTTACGGGGAGACCTCACCGAATCGGAGATCATTGGCCTTATGACCGATGTCGTGGAAGGCACGACGACGTTTGCCGAGATGAAGGAAGAGTCGAGACGTCTGAAAGAAGTCAAAGAGGTACAACAACGCTTCATCTCTGAAACTGCCAGTAAGAACTGGGAGGAAGTTGAGCAAAGGTAAACAAAGGAGTTGTATAATCATGTCAAGGACAACTCATTAAGATGTCTTTCACTCGTCTCTTTGCGGTCATTAGGGGCAAGTATGGGTACATTTCGCATAAATGCTACATCACACAAAAAGAAGCGATCCAAAACAAAAACTGAGTATTGTCCTGGTTGATTGGACAACTTGATTTATTTTTAAGTCAGTTTAGTACAACCTGAGGAAAGTGAACTTAGCTTCCCGTTGATTATGGCTCATACTTTTCTGGTTATTTCTTTTCTTTTTGCATCAGGTTCACAGTGTGGGTAGAGGATCACAAGCTCCAGGCTTTTAGGGGCCAGGCAAAGAATTCATCCTTAAAGGGCTACATTGCTCAAGCGTTAAAGTGGGAAGACGACAAGTGCAGAGGCGGCACCTCTACTTCTAGCTTAAACGAGCTTCAACTTCCTGGCCCGAGAGGGACTACAACATCTATCGTAGTTTCTTCAATCAATGCATGGAAACTGAATAATGCTTCCCTGACGGATGAGGCTCATCGATTCATGGGGTCACCTCTTGTCTTCATCAATTTACCGAAGGTAAAATAACATCATAAAATGTCCTTATGGGTTGTATGGGTTGTCATGGTGTCAGAATGGTTGTCCATGGAGAAGTAAAGTATACTAAGCTTAAAACTGGGTCTTTGTGAGTGGAGGGAAGCACAATATTGAGGAACGATAAGAGGAGGAAATGGGGCTGGGTGTTGTTGAGGGTCAGATTGAAGCAATGTTGTGAGCGAAGGAAACGGTCAGTCTTAATTGTTTGCCTAAACTGTGGATAAAAGTCGTCATTTAAGGCTAACCCCGTCATTTTCTTTTACTTTGTTTTCATTTTATTTTCATGCATCAGTTTCTCCATTTATTTATATTATTATATATTCATTTATTTATTTACTTATTTACTGGGATGGCAGTTCAACATCCTCCTTTACTTTGGTAGACCTCTTTCACCTTATCTTGAAAGCCGTTTAGTCTTCACCACATGTCGCCCACTCTTGTTACGAGCTGGAACTGGCATCAGGGTAATAAACAAACTCAGTACCTGTGCTTAGGAAAGCAATTATGATTTCAGCCCTTTAAGACTCAGTGACAATATTCTAACTTTCAACCCTAATAAGGCAAAGGAGGCCCTGTATTCATCATCGCCTGTTTTGATATTAAAATCAGGCCATATACTGTATAACCACATTAAGGAAATGATATTTTGCAGGACTGGGATGAAAACCATTTTGATAAGCTTCTCCACTCTATAAAGTCCATAAACGGAAGACACAACTTGGAAATATTCCACCTAGTAGCCTTTCCACACTTGGAGAAAATTATAGAAAGCATGGAGTTTCTTTCGAAAATTCCTCGAATCATAGGATATGACGTGGAGCTCGCATATCTCTACTCTTCAACAGACACAAAAGGCCATGGTGAGTTCCGCCAAAGCCTTATAGAGAAACAATACTGTTGCATCAACCGTAAAGATAAGTCACTTCGTTAAGTTACCACTTTTCATTTTTCACATGATTCGTTTTCTTTTGTTCTGCCACGCTGATTATATTGAATAAACCCCGTTGATTAGCAACTGTCTCAAAAGCTTGCTGCTTTGATTGTAACAGGGGAGGGTGGCGGGGCTGATAAATGGTCTGATGTTCGTCTAGGGGAGCACTGAAAGTTGATAATGCCCTAGCAAACACCAAAAGGTTACTTTTTAGTGTTCTTTGGGATTCGTCCACCGTTCCTGGACAGCAGCTCTTTGCCTTCAACGGTGAGGATATTTCCTCAGACTGACAGTACTATCACACTGGTATATTCGGACTTTCATTCCAGCTAGTTTCATGCCGCTGTTCAACAAATTAACAGTCACTGTACCTTCCAGCAACAGCAACCGAAAGTGCTGTAATAAGAATTGAAGCGAGCATCGGTGGTGCAGCATGAATTCTCCCTAATCTTACATTTTCTTGTTGAAATCTAGTTGATAACAACAGACTTTGTCAGCGTGTGGTCCCTTTCAGCATATGTCATTGGGGAAAATGTACCCACAAAACCCAGTCAAGTAATGTCTTCCAGTTCAATACCACTGTGACCGCCAAACCTGTAGAGTTGTACAAGACTTTGTTGACGTTGTACGGCTACCCAGGCACCTGGGTGCTTGATCTGTGCAGCAATACAGGTAAAAAAACAGAATAATCGAGCTCATTTTTCAAATAACACAACGCAAATGGGATGATCATATCCACATATCTATTCAATTTCTTTCATGTCAAGCTGAATTGTAAGACATCGAAACGGATTTATAGTTAAGTCCCTGAACTAAAAAAATTGTACCAAACACTCACGAATATTGCTAACATTTTGGATTTTGCTCTTCTACCCAGGTTCGGCTGCTGTTGCCTGTGCGGAAATTGGAGAATTCAATTGCATCGTTGCCGAAACCGATGCGACGAAGCTGAGATCGATTCTACGGAAAGTTGTTCAAATACAGGAAAAATAGTGAAATTTACCTATTTGATTGGTTTATGGGCGAAACCGTCCATCGAACTTTCGCAGTTTCATATGACAATGGCAGCTTAAGAAATGACAACGGATAGGGTTAAGTTCTTTATATGCCTTTCCTATCAAGTTTGTTACTGGAGGTTTAGGCTGTTCTTACAGAAAAAGTACATTTCAGTTATTGCATTGTATATGTCATAGAAACAGCACCTGTTCTGCATTCTGGAATAAGCATACACACACGCAGACATACATCAACAAGCAATTACGTTGCATATTTTATTTGATGCATGTGAGCAGTGATGTGATCAGTACAAACGTAACGTTGCATACGCAGTCAAGACTAATTAGGTAAAAGATAAGAAACGTTGTTAAGTCAATCCCAACCCTATCAGGGTTTAAGAATGATCTTAAAAT
>OX419338.1:19269029-19271529 GCA_948470475.1 Galaxea fascicularis
ACCCCAGGTTCAAAATAGTGACTATAACCCTTAATCCTTACCCTCGACCCGCGTTTTAACGCTTGGGACCGGGCTCTTTGTGAGCCAGGACACTTGGGATCAGGCTCTTAGGATCCTATCACAGATTTATCTTTAGGCATGTTGGGGTAGTAAAATTATATATTTTATAATTTCCTACTGGATTGCTTGGGACCAGGCTCTTAGGAATCTATCAACAATACGATAGGCATTAACGAGGTGGTGAATATGTCCTTGATTATAAGCGTGGTCACTTAGGAAGAGGTTATTTGTTAGACAAAGCACCATTAGCCTGCAGTGCAGGCTTTATTTTGGAGTGGAACGCTAAATAATATATCGGTTTTTCATTGCCACCATCTTGGATGCTTGACCAGTAGAGGAGGATTGGTGTGCAGGGGGGTGAGGTGAAAATAATGCCTGCTGGCAAAGCCTGTGAAATATTGAACGCCCCCTAATTAGTTGCGCTTGATCGCCTTTCTGGAAATGTACAAGCAGCCAATGAGAATTGATTTTGTTTTTACCGGAAGCACAAAATTACTTCAGACAAAAACATTCATGCACGTGTACTTGTCAAATTTGTGTGAAATAGAAATTGATCAAATGAGCGAGTATGCAAGTGAAGTCATGTCGGAAAGATGTCCTAGGGACAGCTGTAGGATTTGCAAAAGCTCTTTTAAAGTGACATTTGGAAACGTTCCCGGAAAACCTTTTTAAACCCTCGCAGAGGAAAGACAGCATTGGAATTGTGTTAGCAGAGGTTTGTAGTAGTGTCGGAATAGTATTGTTGAACGATCCTGCCACATATTCTGATCGTGTTTGCAACCCATGTGGTCGAAAAATTCGTAGTGTCAGCCAGTTGTTCGAGTTTGTTAAAGCAGGCACAACTCCAACGTTGAACAGTGTCTCTATAAGCACCAAATACACATTGGCAACTCCGGAGAAAGCAAGGCCTTCGTGGAGAAAATCAAAAGTTGTTTGAGTTAATTTGCTAACAGCCAAGTCGCTATTGCCACAGTCAGCTAGCAAATCAAGAAAATCTCTCGCACTTGGTGGAGAAATTAGTTCTCTGCCGCTTTCTTCTACTCAAAAGGAGGATGAAATGCTTAGTAGGCTCAACGTGGATGATTTGCCGCAAACAGGACTTGAGGTAAAAGTCGTCTATATGATTCCGTCAGGCACTGTGACTACGAGAGTTCCCCAAGACGAACCAACAAAAAACTTGGTCAAAAACATTGCATGCGAAAACTGGCGTGAAGTGTCTAATGCTATCCTTAAAAACAAAGAACTTGCCCCAGAAATAAACATTGCAATCTGCAAGACTATTGCTAAAGAATTCAGCGAGTACGTAAAATGTGAGAGCATGTTACTTGCCAGAAATCCAGATGAACTAGCAGGGTTTTCAAACAAATTGTTTATGGAGGAGATTCGAATTCACTGCCCTGTTTGGTTCAACTATCAACTCGGAGCAAGTGGTCTTTCCTCAAAGGAAGAAGCTGTTGGTGGACGAGTAAACTCTATGGCACTTGCGTCATCAACGCTTGCTCGTCTAAGAAATCCTCAAGCCTCTGCAGTCCACTACAGGATTTCCACCATATTATTTCACAGTGGCGTCAAGCATGACGACCTCAATCGCTTCAATCGTCTGGGAGTATGTATGTCCCCCGATTCCATCGTTCGTCTTCAATGTAAAATGAACATGCAACTAGGAGGAAGGGTGGACATTTGGAGGAGTGCCATAGAAGAGAATTGCGGTGCCCTCAAGTTGGCCAAAGAAGTCTTACAAAAGCAAGTTGTTGCCTTCCTGGATGTAAGCAAGCAGCACCTCGAGAGTTGCTTAAAAACACTTTTGAATGAGGAGGTGGCGAAGGTAGGTCTTAATCTGAACACCAGGGACTGCATGCAAGTCGTTATCAAAAGACTGGAGGGAACCAAACTTCCATTGTACAAGTAAGCATTTTAACTATAAAGCATCAGGCCACTTTCTCAAATATTCCTGATTAATCATATTTCGATTATTTATTTATGTTTATTTTGATAGCCAAGAGTAACTTCAAGAGGTCATGAATATTTTTCACAACGTTTTATCATATCAATTTTTCCCCTAAATTCAATAGTTCAATGATGAGTACAATGAGGACAATTTCTGAGTTCTGCCTTTCATCTACAGTGCATGTTAGGGAACTCTTCTTTTATTTGCTTTATAAGGATAGTGTGATATAATTCACACACTGTATAATTTTGTAAATAAAAAAAATAGATTGGTGGGAGACAACATCGATTATGAAATCCATGCCAGAGTCCAGTCTCAACAGCATCGCACTCACTCCATCCACTGGACATATCAGTTTGCTGTACTTGATAGAGTCCAAGACCCACAACTTGACAGGTTTTCCAGCCAGAAACCAGTCAGCGAGATTCAATTTGCAGAACTCCTGCCTGACAATGATGTTATGGAAAATCTTATATGAAATTGGTCTGTTAT
>OX419338.1:19289029-19309029 GCA_948470475.1 Galaxea fascicularis
GTCACGTCCTCATGGTAGATTGAGTACCTATTTCATTGAGATGATTTTCAACGTGGCTTTATAGAGTGGTTTACCAAAAGCCGTGACTGATCCTGTTGCTGCCACATTTTGTAAACATTTTTTTCGCCTTTGTTTTTTATAATCACTATCTGTCGCGCTTATATGTCGTTTAAGTAATCATTATTCTGCTAGTTTTTCCCTGCATAATTTTGCCTTTGTTTAGTTCATTAGTATGAAATTTGCTGTTTTGTTTTAAAATTCATTCTCATTTTGTGCTTCGGAGAATCTTCGTCATTTTGTTCAAGTTTTATCCTTGTTTTAGTTTGTTCCATTTTAAAAGCCTTACAACGTTTGTAAGTATTATTTTCATTCGTTGTTTCGTCGTTTGTAATTCTCTTGTCGATTTCTGTTCACTTAGTTCTTTGTGGTAACGTATTTGTTTGTTTCTTTTAGCAACCGCTTTAAGTTAATAAACTTTAGACATAACACTGCAAGCACATTGGAGCTTCAGCTGTTTGGCCCCGACAATATTGAATATACCAAAACATATATTCAATGTTTTCTGATGAGAGACGTACAATACTAAACTCAACTGTTCATCTACCTGGAAAACTTATTTTGGAACCAATTTTTCCATAAGAGTTAACAATGACTGCGACTGTTGCTGTTGTTGATTTGTCATGACCATCATCATCTGTTGCTGCTCTTGTTGTTGTTGAAGCATAGTGGAGATCAAATTTTCTTGATATTGGTTCTTCTCTTTCTCCCTTTCCATCAAGTTCTCCTGTTCCTTCTTCCTCCTTCAAAGCAATCGCTTTAGCAGCCCTTTCCTTTAAATACTCAACAGCATCCGCTGTGCTCCGGCAACTCTTCTTTTTTGGAGGTTCTGAGTAATCAACTCCTTTCTTTCTTTTGGTAGTTTGTCCCATACATTCCAGTGCTTGGTTACGCATATCTTCGGCTGCTGCCTTATCATTCTCAACTCTTTTTTGCTTATTGCCATCTTCACTTTGGCAGCCTTTTCCTTCTCTAGACCTTCCTCTAGAAGGACATTAAGCTCCGAAGTTTCCACATCAATACCAGTGCTTTTCTCTTCCATCCTCTCAGTTAGTAAGTTATACCGGTCATGCAGACTGCGCTGTAACTCTGAACTTCAGGGATGGCATTGCGCTTAAATTCTCAGCTATTGCTTCCCATGCCTGACCTCTTTCGGTACTTCTGATTGTAAAACAATACGGTTCTTCTACAAGGACTTCCCAATACATAGCTATGTTGTGGTCATTATTCCGAACAAAGTTCAGATTTCTGCCGAAGTATAAATAAAAAAGATTTCAGATTTGAGAGTGCTAGAATTCTGTAGAATTTAATCTGTATCTAATTTTGCGGCAAAATCTCCACTAATATATCGAAAGTTCGAGAATAAGTTATTCAATCAACACTCTTCAAGGAATTATTAAGATGTTCCTTTATTTACAATAATTCACAAAAGGCAAAAGTTAGAAATATTAAATTTTACGGAAGTTATTTGAGATTTAAATTCAGTTCTCAACATACTTCAGCTGGATAAGTTCTACATTTGATGCTCCTTTCTTTAGCAAGAAAACAACGTAAAAAGTCAGTCTATTTGATTAAGTTCATTCTAGCTAGTGATTGGCCCAGATAGCAGTCGTTGCACTTCACACAAGGATACTATTTTTTCCTGGGTGATTTTGTGGGAAAATTTTTTTATGGCTGTATAGCTATATCAAACATTTCGAAAATAGTTTCGCAAAACCTGACAGGTATCCAGGTACACACCTGATCTGAAGAATTCTTCGCTGTTTTCAAGCGTCTACATTGAAGAACAACAAACGCTAAATATTTTAGAAGCAATAATCCGGCAGTTTCATACTCACAGCAGTGTGTATCTTTCTTCTCTGTATGTTTTTTAAGTCTTTGATAAACTCTTTAATAAACTTGTATATTATTAGTATATCTTTATACGTTAACAGATAAGACAAAAGAATAACTGCCTTTTTAAGGATTTTAGGATTCGTGGTAACCAGTGCAATAATTATGCAAAATTCTTGTGTGTCAAATTCGACCTCATAATTATCAGCAATTGACATCTTTGTTTTGACGAGGCTGGATTCGTAGCCATTCAAAAGTTTCCATAATCTTTCATTTGCTTTGAACGGATAACCCAACTTGTATTTTTTCTGACTGATGAACAACGGTTGAGAATTTTTCTGAACGGATGACAGATAACCCCAGCCATGTGAACTGTTGAATTATATTTCTCTCAATGGATAACCGGCTGAAGCAGATAACACCAGCAGTATGAATGGATAACCCTGGCCGTGCAAACCGATGCAAATTTTTTTGAATGGCTGATGAACGGCAAGTGAATGGCAAAACGCCGTTCGAACAGATAGCCGTTAGTGTACGTTTTCGCGTGAGAGGTCACAAATGTTGCCAGCTTCTTAGATATGAACCCTGGCACACAACACAAGAGAATGCTTGGGATGATGAACCAGGCTTGGAAGAAATTTACATCACTAAATGAATTTCCTACAAACATCATATGCTCAACAACACGTGCCTGACTGGTGTGAAAGCTTACACACTGTTCAAACTTACTCAGAAGATGACACAGATTGTGAACATACCCCTCAAGAGCTCCCTCAGCATCAACAGTGGATGATTTTAGCTGATCTTATTCCGGGATCCTTTGTTACAGACAATGAACTAGACAAATCTCTTCCTTCTCCTTGTGACTGGCAAAATGACAATTTTAAATATCAATGTAGTCAAATCAAGGGAATGTCTTTGTGGATAAAAAAGAGCAAAGAAGTATTAAATCCAGAACTTACAAATTCAACACAAAATACTGATGTCAATATTTTAAATGATGTGCAAAAGCATCCATACACTGTATGATATCATTACAACATTGTCCTAAGGAGCAATTATTGGTTATTTTAATAGGTGTTGGTGGTACAGGAAAAGGCTATCTCATTCATGCCATTCGAAACTCTATTCACCATTCATGTGCAATAACTGTCATAACTGGCAAGGCTTCTTACAATATACGTGGGTGCACTATTCATTCATTGTGAAAACTTCCTGTTTGTTCGAAAGGAAACAAAGATTTACCCGGACAAAGCCTTGTTAGACTTCAAAGCTTTTTGAAAGATATCAGTTTTATTCCAATTGATGAATACAGTATGTTAGGACAATCAATGCTTGGCTGGATTGACATGCTTGGCTGCAGACAAGCTACTAGTTTAACTGATGAACTCTTTGGCAGTAAATCAATAATTTTAGTTGGTGATCTAGGCCAATTACCACCTGTGGGCGATAGGCCCCTTTATCATTCAAAGCCCTCAACTGCTCTACTAGGAAAAGGTCATTTACCTTACTTAATGTTTGACACGGTAGTTAAACTAACAATAAACCAAAGAGTACAAGGCTATAGCCCAGAACAAGTGAAGTTTAGAGATTTACTCATGCGCTTCCATACAAGAGATGGCAATCAGGATGATTGGAACCTCCTGTTAACTTGTCAACCATCAAAAGTGAAAAACAATAACGTCCAACACATTAGATGGTCTCCATGAAAGAAAACAACTACCTCTAAAACTTGCTTGGGCAATCACAATTCACAAAGGCCAAGGTTTAACCCTTTCAAATGCATGGATAGACAATGGGAAAACAGAAAAAACTGCTGGAATTTAATATGTGGCTTTAAGCTGAGTAAGAACACTATCCTCATATGTTATAGCACCAATGACTTTTGAAAGGCTTACTAGCCTCAAAAAATCAAAATTACAATTTAGAGATGAAGAGGACAAACGACTAGATGAACTTGCAACAGACAGGTATACAACAGACAGCAAACTTAATGCATCAATAAAAATAAATAACAAAGCTCTAAGCAATAACCTGAATCTTTTCTTTTCTCAGGAAAAGACCACCACCAGTAAGTTGAAAACCAACACACAGTTCAAATGTAAGTATGCTCAATTGAATATAAAAGTAGCTGTAGTTTAAGGTTCTTCCTTTTAATGCCCACAGTTAAATAGTTCTGGCTCGTAGGTTTGTGCAAATATCCAAAATAGCAAAGCGCACTAATGACGTCATGAAATTTTAGACCCCTGTCATGAGTCCGACAAACAAACGCCAGTTCTGTAATGGTTGTAAGGGGAATGTGTGAATGGTGAGCAGTTCGCTTAATTCTTTTATGGTTCTCAACAAGGAAGATGACGTTCCAGGCTCTAAATTTGAAAGAGAACCAGAAGAATACATTGTTGGCCAGTTGAAGCGGTGCTTGAAGTGCAGGGGTTTGAAATTGAGTGGAAAAAGAGATAAGTGACTGTATCAAAAGCGGGAATCATCACACGCTCAATCCAAGTATCGATGAAGGCAAATGGTTCTCAGCCAAAGTTCTAAACGAAAATGCAAAGTTACAAGCAAATTCTAGCTTAAGTTTGCTTCCGTTTGTTCATACACTGGCTGGTGTGCTTTCCCATCGCAAAACAAACCTTCGCTTTTCAACTATGGGCACGTGCATTATTATGCATTGGAATCGGTGCAAGATATTAATGGTGCTGAAGAGATCGAAGACGGACTAGGACACATGACAGACAAACTGTTGAAAAAATGGCAGAAAATACATGGATTCAGGCTTTGTGCACGATATCATGGACACGGTAAACGGCGAACGCTACTTTGTGCGAGCTCATGTTTGGCCATCGATGAGAACAGAGTTGCCGCACAATGTTATTGTTGTGATTTCTGTGAACATTGTCGGGCTTCGTCTTTAGGTCGCTGTAGTCATGTTGTAGCCATTTTCTTTTTTGTCCTTGACTACTTTAAAAAACATGGACCATGTTGGCTAAACCATGCACAAGTGAAGAATGTTCGTGGAATAAGGGCAAGAAAAGGAACAAGAATCTTGCGAGGATAGGCGAGGCAAAATACAGCAGCAAGAAGAAGCTACAACAAGTTGCAAAATTGTTGAGACATTCGCCATTCTGCTACTAACAAATCTGTGACATGCAATACTCACCCCCTCCCTCTCCCCCTTTCAAAATTGTTCCTCAAAGTTTCGAGCATGGTGCTGCATTGTTAACAACTTTGATAAGAGGGCGAGGGGGAGGGAAAGCGGAAGATCATGGAAACATCATTGAAGGCCAAATGGCATACAGTGTCTCAAGTATTTTTGCAACTCGTTGTCTAATTAAGGTATAAAAGTGAACTTTGTTTTCTCTGGTATGAAGGATGCAACACTGGAGCTTAGCAATTTATTTTGAAGAACTATATTTCCTTATTATAGTCTTAGACATATTGAGGTTCTAGTTCGTCAGAGAGTATGCAAAAAAGTAAATTTGAATTCGTCGAATTTTCTTTACTTGCAGTTAATGACGTAACAAATCGGAGTATATTCTTTCTTTTTGTTCGTGCAACTTAATAGACGCCCTACGTCTAGGGCGTCTAGACATAGACACCCAACTTAAAGCGTTTATAAGATATGACAGGTGTGAGAGTTTTCAAGAGTTAACACTACCGTAGAGAGCACACCATAGTCAATGCTCAATGCAAAGTGACATTATTGACGTGCCAATGCATAACTGCTTACATTTGATTTTAGCCGACAATAAAGACCGCCCTACAAGACTACTAGGCAATTAATTTTATCTGACAACAGTGTGGTAATTTCGTCCCTTTTATTTTGTAACACAAGAACAATTGGCATGCTATTTGGTCATGTAACATTCCATGATTGCGTTACTTTTTGAGTAAATGGCTTTAGGAGAAAACTACTTGGGCTACTATCATTTCTTTCCAATCCTAAATAGTGACAAATGCTAAACGAGAACAGTGGTAAAACGATTATAAGTGTAATATGCATTTCCTTTGATTTTCTGACGGTCTACCATTTTAGCACGGTCTACCATCGAAGAGTAAGATATATGATAATTATCTTAATGTATTTTTTAGTGAACGCAATGGTAGACCGTGCTAGAATGGTAGACCGTGGAAATTAGTAAAAAACGTTTCAATCAGTGTAACATAAACGATGCAAAGCATTGACAGCACTTTGGCATTTCATTTTATGTATTCTGCCATTGTTTTCTAAGCAGCTGGATTTAATGGCACGCGATCACATTAGAATGTCTGTTTATGTGGCTAATTCTTTTACATCAACAACAGCTTATCTCCTCAATCTAGTGTCGGCTTTTGGCCTCATTTGAAAAGGTAAACCTCCTGCCTGACAGAGATTCACAGTAAATGGTTTAGAATCATGTCTTTACAGACCGTAAGAGCAAAAACGGAGTTATATAAGTAGTTTATATCGAAGCTTAAGAATGTTTTCGGGTTTGCTCCGTAAAAGCAGTGAAATACACTCTGATTACATCGTACAATAAACAGCACAAAATGAGCTTTATCCGCTGGCCATTTTTAATCCACGTGATGATGAAGACAATGAAACCCTATTTGTTTTAAACACCTCATTAAAAGCAAAAACCACAATAGCTCTCGCCCAGATTCCCTAACTAATAAAGTGGCCATACAGTGCACTAGCATTGAGACAACCAGTTGCAAAATTGTTGAGACATTCGCCATCAAAAACGTCTCTTCTCTCTCTAAAACGCTGCTACTAACAAATCTGTGATATACAATACTCACCCCCTCCCTCTCCCCCTTTCAAAGTTGTTCCTCAACGTTTCGAGCATGGTGCTGCATTGTTAACAACTTTGATAAGAGGGGGAGGGGGAGGGAAAGCGGAAGATCATGGAAACGTCATTCAAGGCCAAATGGCGTACAGTGTCTCAAGTATTTTTGCAACTCGTTGTAGCCATTTTGCCCGTGAATGATTCCGATCCAAGACCAGTTAAGTATCAGGAAGTTACGGCGATTCATGTGAACGGCTTTCTGAGTGCCCTACAAGTGTCGTCTAAAGAGAATGAAGGAATTTCAATGTGGGAAACAAAGCTCCAGTTCACTTACAAGGACTACAACCTTGAACGTGAGACAGTCGAAGTGTTGGAGAAAGTAAGTGCATTACATGAGAATCTCAAGCCTGAAGCTCTGATGGAGATTCCTAAAACAGAACAACAGAGCGGATCTGAAAAATGGTTCTCTGAACGATGGTGCAGACTGACTGCATCAAAGTCGAAGTGTTGTTGGAGAAAGTAAGTGCAATACATGAGAATCTCAAGCCTCAAGCTCTGATGGAGATTCCTGGAACAGAGCAACAGAGCAAATCTGAAAAATGGTTCTCTGAACGCTGGTGCAGACTGACTGCATCAAAGTCGAAGTGTTGTTGGAGAAAGTAAGTGAAATACATGAGAATCTCAAGCCTGAAGCTCTGATGGAGATTCCTGGAACAGAACAACAGAGCAGATCTGAAAAATGGTTCTCTGAATGATGGTGCAGACTGATTGCATCAAAGTGTCTTTCTGCTTTTAAAGTTGGAAAACTTGTTACTGACTGTCAGCCAAATGCAGCTGTAGAAGCTAACAAGTTTATTTTCTCACACATCTGAGGACTGAAGTCCGAACATTTCCAGTCATATTGGTGGCGATATGGCCTGGAAAGCGAACCTAAGGCAATCGAGAAGTATGAAAGTACCACAAATTTGAAAGTCTACCCCTCAAGGCTTTAGGTGAACCCAAAGTTCCCATTCCTTGGTTGCTCCCCGGATGGTCTTGTTGGAAATGACACTGTCATCGAGATCAAAACTTTGAAAATCTTGAAACAGTACAGTGTGGAGGCAGTCACCTCGCCTACTTCCCCAGTTCCAAAACGTGTTCTCAGCAGGCAATGCTTCAAAGTAGAGACTGGAAAGTTGATTCTAAAGCTCTCTTACGCATATTACAAACAATGCCAGCAAATCCTTCTTGTAACGGTTGAGCAAATTGTGATTTTATTCTTCATGCTGCAAACAGTCCTGACTCAGTGCAACGAATCCCAAGAGATGAACCCCTTATTTAGAAGATTTTGAACTATCTCACAGCATTGTGGATGCGTGTTATTGCCCCTGAGATCTTTGAAATGCACGTCCCCAGGTCTCTCCTGCCATTTGTGTTACCTCCATCTGGATCACCTGAGGGTGGATTGGATCCTGAAGACCTTACCACATGTACTTATTCAACACCACCGGATGACTCCGTGGAACCTGTTGTGCCCTTTGAATCTGCATCACCTTCTGATGTCACAGATCCTGCCTCACCTGCAGCAGAAACAACAGCATTTGATTTACCAGCATCCTCCAATGATTTCAAACAGCCTTTTCCTGCTGATAGCTTGTAAACACAAAAGGAAATCGATGCTGCAGAAGCTCTTCTTCCTACATTCACTGGTCCATCCTGTAACCCTATTTCTGCTAGTCACCCAGACCAGGAACTGACCATTTTTCCATGGGGTAGACTGACAGGTACTGGGATAACACTAACCAATACTTGCCCATTAGATAATTGGCTCATGATATTCCAAGCCTTAATTAAGTCAGACAAGGTTCAGCTCAGTGACCTACCAGAATCTGGCCACATTATAGGAACAGCACTGAGGTTGATAGATGATGGTCTTTATGCAGGCAGGTGTATAATACTCACCTCCGTGTTAAACAATTAGCACATGCAAAAGCACAATATTCACTAATGTGTGGTATATACTAAAAAAGCATATTGGTGGGATGATGAATATAAGTGCTAATGTAAGAATTTTTACTTATTTAGTGTTCTTTTTTTTATTTTAAGTTGTGGCTGGTACCCTGGACCTGTATGGTAATGAAGCTGACTTTTTCTTATACCTGACAAGCACCATCACAACTTCCTGTCTTAATATCTGTCCATCCCAAGTTCACACAGTTCAGTCTTTGTCACTAATACTGCCATAGCCCTCTAATGACCCAAACAATAATGTGTTCTTGGATTCTCTTGATGACTGGCAGTCCCAGCCAGATTCCAACTGCGGAAGAAAATTCGCAACCAAGCCTTCAGGAAGAATCCCTTTTAACGAGGATGTAACACTTGATGAACATGGAAATGCAAACATGTCCTGGCACTGTGCTGGTGTTAGGGTGAGCAGTCCTTGTTCCATGCTTAATTTAAAATCATTTATTGTGTTTTCAGTTGACCTGTTGAGCAGAGCAGGTTATCTTAAACTGTCAAACACACCAATGTCAATTTATTTCTTTGGAAGAAGTTGTAAGCTTTATGGAGCAACACTCTGGAATGGTGGACACTATAATTATTTGTGTATTTTATTTTAAGAACAACTAGCACATGTATGATGGGCTGAAGGAATACACAAGGAAGGGCGCTGGGTCCTGCTGTTCATCAGCTATGTTTTGTGAGCCATTGGGGTTTACATTTAGCTTTGTAGTATACTGCTGCTAGATCAAAAGAAAAAAAATACAATCTGAGTGTTCCCTTTCCACAAACTATAATGAATAATTTATTCAGTAGCTTAGTTTTAGCCTAAGGGTTGATTACATGATGAAAAGTGCAGGATATCTGATTACCGGTAATATTTTTTTGTGTTCTGCAGTTCCAGAAAATATTCCTACCCAACCCATGGAAGATCACTGATTCCAAGGAGTCGGGGGGGGGGGGGGTCTCAAAAGCTAAAATTTTTAAAGGAAAGTAAGTGGCTTAACAAAAATTTCCAGACGGTTGGGGGGATTCAAACCAAAAAAAATCTTCCAAGGTAGGAGTATGGATATTTTCTGGTTAAACACATTCTTTTCCTAAGTTGGACAGTTATGGCACCAACCACCACACCAACAAATGATTCTGAGTTCTTTAGAGATATGTTTTTTATACCCCACACCATTTGTATTCTTAATTTGGCCTAATTGATTGTAAAGCAATATTACATCAAATAATTCAACACCTTTTAACAGAGCAGTTTTAATAAATAGGATTAAGAGTTATGACAACAGGCTTATGGGCTTGGCTTCAAGTTTGATTTAATTAACATTGATCTATAACATTATTATAGAATCTTTTTTTTCTATTCACGTTTTGTATAGAAATTGTAAAATATGTTTTGTATAAAGAAAAATTGAAAACAGTTTATTCATCAAAGAGTTTTGTTTGTAAAAAAAAAACAAATAAACATTTAAAAGCAGTGGAAACATTTCTGAGTTTGTGATTAATATGTAAGAGATAAAGTTTTTGAAGATCACAACTCTCTTCCAACCCCCCCCTCCACCTCCCCCACCCAAACCCTTGATAACCCTTTCTAAAGATGCATCTGTTACAATCATTGTTTTAAGGCCCACAAATCTAATTTCAAAAGAACATAACAGATATGTAGTTCAGGAAAAGTCTGGTCCCTTCTCTTAACTGCCCTCAACATTTAATAATTTAATCTTCAATATTAAAAATTCTTCTCTTTTCTTTTCTAAACATCAGCTTGCTTAATCACCTTTTTTTTATTGCTTGATAATGGTGGTGCCAAAATATTTATGGGCCACTAGACTTAGCCTCAGACTACCTTTCACCTTCACATAATAAATTATCAAGCTGGAAATTTCAACCCAGGCAAAGGGTATTAAAACCTCATGAGATCACAATTAAGTTTTAGCCTTGGCTGTCAGAAAATGTGCAGATGGAATTTTTAAGGTTACAACATGAGAGGGTTTTTTTATTAGAAACTGGGCTTAAAATTCACCTGTCCCACAGAAATATCAGCCCAGGCTGAAACTCACCGTATAATCAGCCTCTTAGCACATGAAGTGAGAATTTGCCTTTGCATGTTACCAATATCACTCCTTTTACTCTCAGGACAAGGGTGCTGATTACTAGTTATGTAAGGCTTTCCAATGTTATACACTGTACTAACTATGAAATACCATAAAATCCAGTTATAAGCCCTGGACTTATACAACTTCGTACGGGGTTTTTGGGTGGGCTTATAAGCAGAGGGGCTTCTATCCGGAAAGGCTTATAAGTGGAATAAAAGAACACGTTTAGAAACGTGACAGTTAAAAATGCATAATAAAGCAACATTTAGCACTGGTTAGTACTGTAATCCGGCAGAGGAGGGGAGGCTTATATCCGAGACGGCTTATAATCAGATGTATTATTTTGTTTCAAGGTAGATGGACCTATGACCATGGGGGAGGGGGGCTTACAGTCAAGAGTGTCGAACTGTGACCACCAGACTAAGTTCTTGACATCTTTTTGACAGGTTCTTGATCAGTTTGATGGCTTCCGGTTTAAGCGGGCCAATCAGATTTTCAGGGCAAGGAATATTTGGCGGTAAATTTAGATTGTAAACGACCGTCAACTTTAAGCATAGACAGATATTATGGCTGTCGATCAAAACATTAGTAAGTTCCAGTTTGAAGTTGTCTCAAGTGCTGTGACTGTTTATTTCAGCTACTTGTTTTCTTTTGTATTCAACAGCGAATGTCCAGCTTTGCCTGAACCAAAACGGCGGTTTTTACAATAACAGGCAGGCTTTATCACTTTGTCACGGGGGACGGGTATTAGATCTTTACCATGACGGCAACAGCGAGCGAGGAATCGCTAGGGAAGTTCGTGTGAGCCGCTCGTTTGTGAGTAATGTTATCAAGCGGTACAATGAAGCTAATACGTCGCTTAGAGCCCCTTAACTCTGTCATGGCCTCAAGAAAGTTGATCTTTACACTTCTGAATATATACATGTAGAAGCTCAGCGACTCATGAAGCCTAACATTTATGCCAGTGAGATCAGGCAAAGACTGCTTCTTCATGGCCTGTCATCCAATTGCTTTCCCAAGCAGTTCACAAATAAACAAACTGTCGCAAAATGAGTATGCGATGACGAGAAAAAAATATCAGTTATTCCATGTGAATCTACCACAACTGAAGTAACTGACAGAACAGATAATTATCTGAATGAAATTTCAACCTTTCACCCAACTCAACTGCACTTTTTCAATGAAACTGGGGTGATCAAAACTTGAGGAAATAGAACTTATGGCAGTGCGCCTGTAGGCATACCTGCATTCGAAGTGCAGCGCTACGCACCAACCCGAGTTACACAGTTAACTTAATGCGCTCAATAACCGGGGTTGACTTTAACATATTAGATGGCCTGTTGAATGGCATGGAGCTTCTGAACTTTTTTGATGACGCTTTGCAGTTAGAGCGGGAAGATGGAAGCACAGTTCTTCCAAGTGGGGATTGTGTTATTATGGATAATTGTGGTTTTCACCATGCTCAATTTGTGGAACCTGTTTTGCGGGGCATGCTTGGGGATTGCGGGGTTGGACTAATTTATCAGCCTTCGTATTCCCCAGATTTCAACACGTGTGAACTGAGTTTCCACCAAATCAAGGGCTTTTTGCAACAAAACCAACTGCTAGCTGAGCATGAAACGAAAATCGCTATTGCTGATGGTACACTTGAGATTACTCAACAACAATCCTGGTCATTTTTTTACCATGTTGGATATGTTTTTTAATAGCACGCTTGATAGCCACGTCTGCAAGTAATAGACAAGCAATTTGTTATATTCGACCTCGTGTTTGGTGAGATGTTAGTCCAGAATTAGAGTACAAGCCATGTTTTTCAGTGTATCGCATGCATCGTTCGGTAATCTTTGCACATGTTTAGATCCCAATCACACATTTTGAACTGCATAGACATGAATGATGAAACAAACACTAGTCTTCAGCGTTTGTGATTGGCTCATTGCAATCAGCACTTTGAAAAACAAGGCTGAAAGACATGCACAGAA
The DNA here is from genome assembly GCA_948470475.1 of Galaxea fascicularis. Taxonomy (NCBI): domain Eukaryota; kingdom Metazoa; phylum Cnidaria; class Anthozoa; order Scleractinia; family Euphylliidae; genus Galaxea; species Galaxea fascicularis. Next base: position 19,301,750 of record OX419338.1, read on the forward strand.
CGTGGTGGTAAAGAACTCGAGCTGGGTTCCCAGTTTATAGGTTTGTTTCTTGCTCCTGTGCGTTCACCTATCATGCACCTATAAGTATAAATTCTTGGCTTGCACGTGACGTCAGAGACTTTTCCATATTTGGGTATCCGCCATGTTGGTGTTCCACCGCGGGTAAAATTTCGATGTGTTTATATGCATAACATGCCATCACTATTTAATTACAGTGGATTCTTTGGAAAATGAACGTGTCCCTTTGATTGAGGAGCTTTGTAGTAAAATCCCAATGTTGTCGGAGTATTGTGTAAAACTCGAGGACAGTGTAAAACGAAGATATTTAGAAAAAATCGGCGATGTTGGAGTGGATCCGGTCACCATTCCCGATCAACAGTTTGACACGGAGTGCCTTCCTCCCATCGAAGCAATGGACTTGTTAAGCTACCTGGTTTTGGAAACAAGTTTCTACACCAAAGAGCAGTTTAAAGCCTACAAGAGTTTAGAGGCCTACAACTTTCTGGTGTCAGGATTTCTAACAAATATTCAAGGTTGCATTGTCCCTGGTAAGCACATCGTCACAGGAAAAATGAGACATTCCAAGAGAATGAATGACGCTTTGATCTCTGTCTGAATATTAGCCGAAAAAGATGGAACAGTCAGATCAGCTCACTGCTTAGGATGCAAAGCAGGACTCTCAGAATCGTGCTCACACGTAGCAAGCGTGTTGTTTTCCGTGGAAGCATGGACAAGAATTCGAAGTCAATTGGCTTGCACACGAGTTAAGAGGCAGTCTCAGTAAAAACCGCCCACTCAATTTCGCGTGAAAAATAATTTTGCCTGAAACTCTGGTAGATGAAAGCCTTTATTGGGACTATAAATAAAATAGGTTTGCTTTGATTCAAAGTTATTTTCTGGCCGCGCTAAGAAGCACGAATTTTTTTTGCCCGCCATGGCCATATTGTAGGGCCCAAAAATTCAAAATTTGGCATTTTTTGGGGCGCTGTAAAAATTTTTATTCGCACCATCTTGAAATGAATTTCACACCTATTTACTGATAAATGTCTTCAGTTTTTCTAGATATCAAGTATTTCTCCGTAAACGTACCCAGAAAGATGAAATCAACCAAAATATGACCCCTATAAAATACCATCGAACAGACGGCCAAAAATGGCCTTAGTTTAGAAGCATATTTCTACTTTTTGGGACAGAGCTGGTTATTCTATACTATAGAGCCGAAAAGATTGATCCTTAATTGACAAGAATTCACAAGAACCCGTGTACGATTTTAGTATTTCAAAAGCTATGGTCATTTTTATATGCGCACATTCGAGGTTTTGCCATTTTTTCCTTTAAAGCGTAATAAATCATCACTGCTTATCTCAACTAGATTTTGTCTAAATTACGGCTTACCTTATGCGAGGTTGGAACGTTTGACCAAATGAAATAAAATCCTGACTTCCGAGAAGCATGATTCCATAAAAGTAAAGTATACTTTAGCCTTGGTAATTGTGACCTCTCACGCGAAAACGTTCCTAACGGTTAGCCGTTTCTAAACGGATAGCCGTTCACCAGCCGTTCATCAGCCATTCGAACGGATTGGGCTGCCGTTCGAACGGCTCGAGCTATCCGTTCTAAAAAATTCATCAGCCGTTCGAACGGTTCGAGCTATCCGTTCGAGAAAATTCATCAGCCGTTCGAACAGCTCGAGCTATCCGTTCTAAAAAATTCATCAGCCGTTCGAACAGCTCGAGCTATCCGTCCAAGAAAGAAACAATATTAAGTTACATGTATTTTGGCCACCGTTCCAACTTCAAAACAATTTTCCACGCTTCGTTAAATGACGCATGTCGTCATGTTTACATTACACAAGCTCCTTTTAAATCGAAAGCCTTACGGTCCTTACGTGTTTGTGACGGCTTTAGAAGCCACGCGCTTCTTCCTTGTGAGAGAGATTAATTTCAAGATAAACATTGCTTGCAGATAAACATTCGCTGCAGGTTCTTCGTTTCACCATGCGCTCCGTTTAGCTTGTGTTTTTGCAGAAAATTTTGGATCGTAATCTGCCAATAACAAAATTTCATAGGGTTCCGAGAGGTCGGCGTCTTCCGAAATTTTTTTGAAATTTACCGCTCATTACAATGCGAACACAAGTTGAAAACTGTCCAATTAAACCTTAAGATTTTCGATCTTCAGGCACTATTAAAGGACTCGAAGAAGCAAACAATTTTCACTGTGATTTTGTCAGTTGCTAGTTGTGATCGTTTCAAGTGATCTTTTCACAGATTGTGTCAATATGTGTTTTAGGATTGAAGTTAGGACTCGTTGTTGCTGTGTCAAAATTATGCAAATCAACGCGACTGACAAATTGGCACGCGCTTGTTTGTTTACTTTTGATTTCGTTCGCACTGAAGTATCCAAGAGGAAAGATAAGATAGAGAGAAGCGTCGCCCACTCAATGACAGCATTCTGAGGAGCAAAATGTATAAAATCATTGCTTTAACTCATTCTCGAAATGTTTGCGTGATATGATGTTTTAAGCAAATGAACGTGGCAGACGCTTGATCAGGGATGTTATTCTCAGAAAAGAAATTCGCTTTACTCTCAAAAGACTGATTTTCAATGCAGTGCTAGTTTATTTGAGGATTCGATGTTTATTTTCTCATTACAAATGAACCATTGAATTATTTGGTTTTTATTTATTTTAAGTTTATTCAGTCGTTTGATCAATAATAATATAAATGTTGCCAGCCGTATGAACTCATCGGTTAATTTTCTCCAGTTCTTCAGCCGTTGTTGGCAAACCCATCCGTTCACAGAATTTGCAAAGGCGATTAGTCGTTCCACCTCTGCCGTTCAAAAAAATAATTTTACTGTTTAATCCATTCGACCTCATCTGTTCGAAAATTTTCATAGGCCGTTTATCCGTTCGACCTCATCCGTGCGAAAATTTTCATTAGCCGTTTATCCGTTCGACCTCATCCGTTCAAAAATTTTTGTTAGCCGTTCATCCGTTCGTCACCCGTTCCGTTCAGCGTTCGAACAGCTACCGTTAGGAACGTTTTCGCGTGAGAGGTCACAATTGCTCGCGAAGTTGAATCCAAAATGTCTCCGATCGAAATGTAACTATCATACGGCTCATGTTTCGTGTGTATTGTATTAAAATACTTTGATGAGACAACCATTCAGAGCAATTTGCTCGAGAAACAGCATATATCAACTTTTCCGCTACGTTTTCGGAGAGAAAATAAAAATTTGTTCGCTTCAAAGCCCGGTAAAACCTTGGGATGTCACGCCTAGTCACGCAACTTTAGCTAGAAACCGGAAACGGAGAAATTAAGAAACCTGGAAAAAGGAAAGCAACTATGTTTCCTTGAGTCGTCTTCATCTAAGATACCAAGCAAAAGGAAATTAATTGAATAAATTTATGACCAAATAAAATGGTAAAAATAGAAAACAGGGTGGACCGACAAAACAATCGAAAATTAATGACCTCTAAAATTCGCTGTTGATCAGATCCTCTTACATTTTATGCATGATACCGCTAGCCAGTCAAATCATGGACAAGACAAAGCCCAGAAAAGGAGCCAAGTAAGGATAGTTAACGCATGGAAAGTCTTTTTGCGGTAGTTTTGATCTTTGACACCCTATTTTTTTTATGGAATGGAACTCTGTAAGTGCTTATTCGAGGCTAGAGGTGAATCTGTTTGTGCTGAGTCTGGCGGCAAGTTAATAAAACTTTCAGACTGCAAGAGCAGTATTGACGATTCACTGCGAAAGTTGAACGTCCTCAGTCATTTTCAGGGGCAACTCCTCGAATATGACCTGATCCTCAACAGATCAGGTCTTGCACACGACCTTTCGTTCGATCAACTTGAGCAGCTCTGGATATGTGAAAAACACAGAAACGACATGGGGAAATACTGGCGACCTCGTCAAACCTGCCAGTACCCACTGCATTGTCCAGGCCCAAAGAAAAAGCTTAGAACGAGAAATGCTGTACACGCAAGTATGTCAAGGGAAATTAATTTAATCTCTGGAAAGAACGTTCCAATAGGATCCCGTGAGTATAATCTATATTTTGCCCAGGTTACCTTTTGTTTAAAGCTCCTGTGCATTTTTGCAGAAATCTATAAAGGGAAGGCGCAAGAAACGTGGCGTGCAAATATATAATCTAATTACGTCTCTGTTTACCCAGCAGGTTTGTGATATTTATTTATTGGGAATTCGAGGCTTTCCAGAACAATTGCAGTTCGTCTTCAAGTAAAAGCTTATCTCCTGTTATAACATAGCTACATTCTAACGCGCCCTCTTATTGGCTAATATTTTATGAAAAAGAAATGGATGGTTCATAGAGATGGTTAAGGCTGACGTCAGTGTCAATGAAATTTCTTGCCAGCAAAACTTTTTTCACAGCTTTTTTAACTTAACGTTAGGTATTATAATAGCTGGTCAACTCAGCATCTGAGGTAGGGTGTTTCTATGACTTTGAAGACCTAAAAAACGTGTCTGAAATGGTTGCAGAAGTATCAGAAGCGTCTAAAGATCAACAAAGCGAAAGTGCTACCAGTGAAAACAACCGCTTCGCAAATTTATCCAAGTGGGATTACGAAAAAATATTCGAAGATAAACAATCAAACAAGACCAAGAAAAACACCAACTGGTATGTTTCTACGATAAAGAGTGAGTTTCAAATTGTCGTGTAATTTCGACTCCATTTTCAGCAACTGTACGATTCAAAATGTGCAAGTCGTGGTCTCTTTGGCGAGCCTTTCAAAATGACTCGTAAGACCCAAGACGTTTTAAAGCATGCATCATTTTGAATGGTGATTTTAAAGAAACTTTTTTCCTTGACATCTTAACTAAATATTTTAAGCTGGAAGGCCTATGTGTGGTATTTTGATACACTTATTTTGTCACTCACAGATGTAAGCGTGTAAAAGTAAGTGTGTTTTTGAAAAACAAGTCATTCTATTTTTAGTATGCACCTGTGCGGTTAAGAGAATATGTAATTTGATCAGTACAGAAAAAGCGACTTTTCAGCGCGAAAAATGTCTCGCTATGTTAGAAAAGCAATGGACAATGTCTAGCCGGTGCGTCCATCCAATTCGGGATGCACTTGGATAGTTGGGAGAGCACTTAGGTAGCTAGAGATGCTCTCGGCTGCGCCTCGAGCATCTCTTACGCTACCTTTAGACCTTTAAAAGCAAATTAAATTAAGTACGCTTTCTGTTTCTACGAAATTCACTCAAATTCAATTTGTCCAACATGTTCAGTACGTTTCCTCGAGCTTCCCTTGGAAATTATAAGCTGTGGTAACATCGGTTGTTTCGTTTTTTAATTTTTCTTTTTAAGTACAGTTGTGAAAAAAATGCCTGAAAAAATTCAGGTTTGCAGGGGATTCGAACCCTGATCTTTGCGATACTGGGAAAGCGTTCTAAGTGAGCTAGCAAGTCAACTGGAAGGAGTTAAACTGGCTCGATTCAATGTACCCGGGAAAGATAAAGATGAAATAATGATCATCATTGGACTAGATAATGTAACAGAAACATAAGGTAGTTTGTCAGCAGTTAAGGCTGCTAGAAAGGTTGTAATAGACGCATGTTGATAACACCAGAAATTTCTAGTGCTGTAAATTTCGCTTGTTTGAGCCGTTGTGTGTCTTCTACACTTGGTTGAATGAGCTCTCCGGTTTCGAGGTGTCATTTCTTTCTCGCGATTCATCTCATTATTTCGCTACTTTTATTTTCAGTGATCTGTGTATCTTGCTTTAACTTACACAAAGTCCAGCTTGAAGAAAACAATGCTCTATTGAAACAGAAAGGAGGCGAAGACAACAACGAACAGGATGATAACCCTTCAAGGTGCATAATTTCCGTCGCAAAATATCAGTATCAGTACGTTGTTATAAACTATGTAACTATCGATGAATTTCAACATAAATGACTCCAAATTAAACACATTTCTTTCTAGATACAAATAAAATGTTCAGTGTGTTGTATTAAAAAGGTTTCGTATCACTTCATTTTTATTTAATAGGGACAGGTTTTATGTGCGCAGCTTACTACGAGTCCTCTTAGTTTTATTCTATGAACTTTTTTATTTAGCACCTCAACGACAATGAGGATAATAATCAAGTAAAAGGAAAACTTGAATCCGGTATCTGTTAATTTTTATTTCCTTAATTGTACAGACTTGCAAAATGTATTGCATCTATGAAGATCTCAGCTGCAGTATCTTGTACGCCTTCGGTGACACCGGCAGCAAAAGCAGCTGAGTGGACGACAGGGTGGAGGCCTTCGGATTGTAGCTCTGGGGAGGAGGATGTTGCTGAAAGCGTGGCAGAGTCAGGCCATATCAGAATTCAATGCCGCCATGGGGAAGCTTAATGAGGTTGCCACTACTAGACAGGTCAGGTCAATACCGGTCAGCGGTCGGAAGACAAGATGGTTGTGCATTTTGGCTCTCCGATGATTCCTATTTTATTTAGGTCTAATGTCTAAATTTGTAGCCTTTTTGAATGTCTTTGTGCTCATGTTAACTGCAATAATGAGTGGAATTACGAAAGAAGAGTTAGTAACGATACTAGATGAAAAACTTGAGGAAAAATTTCAGAGAAAGTTCGATGAACTAAAACAACAGATTGATCATAAACTCGCTCCGCTTCAGAAGATGATTGATGAAGTTATGGAGACTGCTAAGTTCATCAATGCTAAATATGATGGATTACAGATCATTCTGCTACTTTAATTGACAATATATTCTTTAACTCCATTGAACATTTTACAGTAAGTGGGAATCTTGTTTATGATCTTACTGTTACAATACACGTTTAGCTGTAAAACAGACTTATTATCTTCCAAATGCTAGAACTAATTATGGTATGTTTAACATAAGATTTAAAGGTCCTAAAGTATGGAATGATCTTGATGACAATATCAAGGGATTTTCTCTGCCAGCTTTTAAAAATAAGCTGAAACAAAGTTTTCTGGAAAGTTATTAACTCTAAGCTTAGGATTAATAACTCTGTTTTGCAATTTCTATTCCACTAGGTTCTGTTTGTGTGTGTGTCTGTATGCATGTGTGTTTGTATGTGTGTGAGTCTTCTCGACCGTTCATCATTAATTTATTATCGTTTATGTATGCTGGCACCTGATTCTAGTTAGCCCTATGGTTATTTCAGGTGCCAGTACCATCTAAATATTTACTAATATTATTTATAATTGTATTTGTACTTGTAATTTTTGAGGGTAAATAAAAGGTTGTTGTTGTTGTTGTCAGTCCCTTAACGTTTCAGT
>OX419338.1:19324029-19326529 GCA_948470475.1 Galaxea fascicularis
TTGATGTTGCCCCGTTTGGAGTCCTTGAAAAATAGAAAAATGTGTCCTTGAAAGGCCTTGAAAAGTCCTTGAATTTTTGTTCGAAAAAAGTGTACGAACCCTGATCTTTGTTTAACCATGTCTCAATGGGTTATTTAAGTAAAGTCAACTATCTTTCACAGAAATAATGACTCCGGACAGGAGGAGGATGACACGAGGGAGAACAGGGATGAGGAAGCACGAGAGGAGGAAAGTTCGGAAGACGAGGATGAATGGCATCATGAAATGGAAGAGATGGAAGATTAGACTTCGGCGAAGCACTTTCATGAATTGTTTAAAAGAAATAACATTCCAGTTTCTTTTTTTCTTATTATTCATAATAGGATTTCAAAGAGATAGAAAATTAGCATAGTTTCACATGTTTACATCAAAAATTCCATTTAGATTTCTTTTCCATTATGCCAGTTGGAAAATTAGGCTTGTTTTACCTTCTTTTGTCTCATCATGTTTGATAATGTGATTCAAAGAGATAGAAAATTAGGTTTGTTAAGTATACCGAATTTAAAAATTACACCAAGCTTACTTTTTTCATGTTTCATTGCATGATCTCAGAAATACATACATGTCACACGTTAGATATCAATAAAGCAATTTCATTCATAAAAACGTGCTTCTGTTCGTCTTTTTGCGTTTAAGCAATGCTTTCCTTTCTCACTGTAGCTATACTCGTTCTTGAACGCCCGTTATCCCGCTGTTTAGATCTCAAAATTTAATTAACATTTCAGATCTTGGGGGTGTCAGTGTCTATGTAACTATGATCACATTATATTTGAGAATAAAGGGCAATGTTTACTGCCATGTATACAGACACTGTACAGACATTGCCCTAAATGCAACGAATTCAAACAAAAGTATAAGAGTCCGTATCCTCAGTAGACGATCTCAGTATATGTTTGTCTTCACACAGTACCTGGTATATATACTGATATGAACCCTGAACTATAAGGAATTCACGAAACAGTATAACAAACCGTATACCTATCTTCTATGCAACACCAGTATACCTTATGTTTCACACAGTATACATAATGTATGCTGCCATGTATACTGAAATATAAGGAATTATGCCACATATGTGTACAGTCCTGTTATTTTCTAAGCATACCCTGAAGTATACTGATCCTTATACAGACCTTACACAACCGTATATTTACCGTATACCATTATGTATATGGACTGTATACGCCCCAAGCAAGGGCCCGTATACAGGGTATTTTATGCAGTGAATCGAAAGCACTGAGAAAGTCTGGGCACAAGTTTCAAAAGAAATCACTCTAAAGGCTTCAAACTGGTCTTTTTTTTGACATGAAGTTTCAGTTTTTTGTAGAATTTATCAATTTTACTGGCAATTTAATTTCAAATATTTCAAAATGTTTCTGTGTACCTAGTACATGTAAGACCCTGAAAAAATAGGAACTTGACACCCTGCTAGTTTAAGTCAGTTTTCAAACAAGACAGTGGTCTCGAACAATTTAACTCTATTTACATAGAAGGTTCTGAAAATTGACCAGGCATCCAGCAACTACGACCATTTGCATTACTAGTGAAGCTATTGACAATGGCATTTTTCTTCCAACAAGTTTAAACTTCTTGAGACGTTCATTAAAGCGTTCCACATGAATCCTTGCCTTCGCAATGCGACGTGTCTCCAGTTCTTCAGCAGCACTTAGAGATTTCCTGCCTTTCAATTCAACTTGCAGAGGATTCAGCAGCTCGCACAAAGTAAACCCATGATCGGCCAATACCAAATCATATGGTTTGAGGTGTTTCATGATGCCACTTTCCTCAAAGATTCAAACATCATTAATATCCCCCTTGAACAAATCGGAAATAAAGGAAGCTCCCCCATTGAGGGTTACTGCAATCAGGCATTTGAATGTGTTAGTGTATTTGTATGATGAAAAAGTATTCCCCTATCTGGCAAAATTCCTGGAACACTGCACTCTGAACTCAGTGCAATCAACAATGCACCATATTTTTCTCATGGTCTTTGCTTAGTTCGGCCCTCTGTGGAAACATTAAGTTTTGCATGTCCCAGAAGGTTACATACATTAACTGGATGAAGGTAGTGAAAATTTTCTGGACATGCGATGGTTCAATCTTTCTATCTGGAGTACTGAGGAGAGCTGAGAGGGTCTTAACAGTGAACCCTCTCCTCAGCCTCAGAGGGCAAATAAAGAGTTTTTCCCTTGAAGAGAAATCACTTTTAGGGCCAGTTCTGACATTATCCTTTGTAGGACAATCTTTTCCAGTCTTATAGTGGATGGACTCCAAAGGACAAACCACGCCTAGAAAATTATGTAAAACCTCGAACAGCGAAGGTGTGAGGCCAATGAAGTGTTTCATGAGAACTGCATCCCGCACAATGTTTTCATAAGACAAAGTACTTACTATTTTCGGAGGCGGAAGCTTCGAAGTAGAAACTTCGTTCTTCAAAATCATGGTTTCGACCTTTGCAGAC
>OX419338.1:19331529-19366529 GCA_948470475.1 Galaxea fascicularis
TGCACGAACATTCGCTACTCGAACAACGATACTTCGGTGACAGCTCGTATGCACGGAAATCAAAACTCAAGAACCTAAGTGTATACATTGTAGATCGAAAAATCGTAATCCTGAAACGACATTTCGTGAAATGTTGGTAAGTGGGTTCGTATTTAGTAGTATGAATGAATGAAATCGACAACCGTACACGTGGCTCTTCGAGTGTAAACACGACCCGAATGAAACTGTAGACAAGCATTTACGAGCGATTTCCACAGCCTATAGCTTTTATTCGAGTTGTAGTTTGTTTACAGAGATACACCAACATAATCCCCTTACCGTTTTCATACTGATCATAACAAATCACACTTCACAGATACAGTGTAGCTGTTTTTTCCTCTCGCGTCAAGTCCGTTATCCTCACTGAGATTAATTAAGACGTGTATTCACGAGTTATTAAATATAACTCCTGCCGAGTCCTGATGTTAACCCTAACATTGAAATCAGCTTCTGTTACTGCCGCAAATTGGATGTCTAGCGCACCAGTAAAGTCAAGAAATGCCTTCGAACAGTTGCTGTTAACAGACGCCATTTGGATTTGATTGCATAGCCAAATATGGAAGGTAGGTAGTACCAGTCTCCAGAGGATCACGGGTAAGAATTGTAAACAAGTGCGAAACATAAAATTTTGCCTCTCTCATGAGAAACGTTAAATAACACAAATTGTAATTTTAAATATTTATTGCTATGGCTAAAAACTACAAGAATAGAACAACACTAAAAAATTAGAAACAATTCCAAAACCTGGATTTACTATGTTTACGCAATCGTTTGCATCAACACAACACGGTGAACGTGGAGATGGAGTCTGAGAAGAATAAATGAGCTGGGTAGGTTACAGTTGTAAATTTAAAGGATGTTTATCACTGTTTTCCAACATCGTTTGATGAGCGAATTTTCGTGCGAACTTTCTGCGAACTTCTTCTCGCGAAAGTTCGTTTTACTCAGCGATATTTCGCTCGAATATTCGCATGGTCTTGCGAAGAACAGCGCGAATTTTCGTTAAAACAATAGTCGTTTCGAAAATTCATGAAACTTCGTCTGAAATATCGTCTCCTTCGAAATTTCGTCAAATTTCGTCGAAAAGCACCGAAATTCGTTTGCATTCTTTTTGCACAGTACTGTATCAGACATTGACATTACATCGGAAAGTGCGCAAGCCAGAATTTAAGTAGTAACTTTTTTGTCAGTCTGAATAATTTTTAGATAGTTTTTATTTTTTTATCTTTTTGATGCTTTTTAATAATTGTTATTAGTAGTGTTTTTGGATAGTCATCATTTTTTGACAATTCTCTTTCGTACACAAGAAGAATGTACATAGGGTATATGTTTTAATATTCACATTCTTGAATGTGTAAATAGTCTATTTTTTAAATCTATGAATGAAGTTTAATTATTATTAAAATTATTATTATTATTTTATGTTCAAATTGGTTACTTTTCTGTACAAACTTCATCTATTACGTGCTCAAGAAGAATCTAAGGAGGCCATGTGATAAAATGCTCATTGACTGAGTTAGGTCGGGCCAGAAGGGAAAATATTTGGCTCTTGGCTGTGACCTCAAGCCAAATATTTTCTCGTCCAGCCCTCCCACTCAGTCAATACGTACATATTATTATTATCAACCTTGAAATAATTGCAACTTAAATAAATCCTATTTTGGTGAAAACCAAATTGACTTTGTTGCAGTGATGTTAATTATTTTTATTTGCATGTCCTTCCATAACAGGGTCTTTTTGTTGCCTGGGCAATTCGGTTTCTGCCACTGTGGGACGAAATCACAGAAACCCAAACACTATTAAGAAAGGCTCTCCCCCATCAACAACCCAGACGGGTGACAGGCCTTATGTTATGCATAATGGCAGACATGATGGTAAGATTAAAAGATGCACTATCTCACACAAAGTTTACCAAGTGACACATGAGGGATGAGGGAATAAAAAACTATTAATACTGAAATTACTGATTCAATCACTTTTTAAATTTTGAGAGCTGTGAAAATTTAAAGAAGCTTGTACTGGAGATTTTGGGTCATTATTAGAGACAAAAAATGTATGGAAATAATGGACAACAGTGAAGTAACAATTTGTTGGGAGAATAAGGACTAAAGAGACAAGAATAAATGCAAATATGGCGAGGATGGTGAAGGATGAAGAAAATAAAATTGAAACGGATTAGAAAAAAAAATTAATGATTTTCAAATTTCAATATCCCAAGACCATGACAAAACTCCTTTAAAATCATTACCTGTTCCTTTTTCTCGCAGTGATTGTGGCATTGTTCTACCTTCTTACAGCTGGATGTAACTGGGCTGCTTTCAAATATTGTGGCAAACAACATGAAAACCCAAGAAAGACCACCTTTCCATTTAGGAATTCAAAATGAAGAAATTGGCAAGCTTAAGGATGGCCCTGAAAAGGTATGGTTAAAAAAATGTAATAGGTAAAATCCATTACATTTGTTGCCTAACACTGATGATTCATGAATAAAAAATAGGTAGGGTTAGGAGGTAAAAGAAATTTCTGGTTAAAACCCAGAATGGATTTTACTTGTGCATTAAACCTCAATTTTATACCTGTGACTCACATTTTGGCAGGTCGTGACAAGATAAGTTTTTGCCATATATTGTGTTTATCCTGTATCTATAATGATGATCTGGAAAAGATATGCTACATTATTTACCACTGACGACAAAAAAATTTCAGAAAACAGACCATTTTTAGATTCTTACATGGTTGAATCCCATGACTATTGTCTAGATATCAAAGGATGAGGAATTAGAACCTGCCTTTCATTCAAGCCGGAGGTTATTGGAAGATTCCACAGTGCCTCAAGAAATGTAAGTGGTAAACTATGTTTAATGTTTAATTATTTTCTGTTCAAGTATTATTTAAAAATGTGTACAAAGATAAGTGGTGAACAGCCATGCCAGAATTTCAAATTTTGAAAATGAAATGATGATGACAATGATGATAATCCCACATGACTCTGATTCCCTCACAAATTTAAGTGGTTTTCATGGAGGTCCTGATTATTCAAAGTAAAGACAAATTCTAGTTACAGTTATTTAATGGCAGGAGAGTGTAAAAATAATCACAATAAAACATCTACAAAATCTAAACAAAACTTCAAGTCTAAAAGTGTAAACATTTTAATGCATAAATTGTTACAACAGGAAACAGTTAGGCTAATCGAGTTCTTATAGACAGATTTCTATGTTTAAGAGAATAAAAAAACATGAATGGTACATTTACCTTTTCTGTCCATAATTTTAGATTCCATTAGACCATTCACAGCATATGACCAGCTATAAGTCACAACTTCATTTACTCATTAACCCTTCCTGGTCCAAATTTTCTTGAGCCATTTCTGAAATTTTCTGAGTGTCAGCAATCGAGACGATCTGGTGATTCCTTATTTGGCGTTACCTTGGTGATTTTCGCTGATCTTCAGCACTGAAGGCTAAAAAAGAGCACTGTAAATGGCTTAGGTATGAAATGCTCTTTTGCTCTTAATGAAAGAGCTACCATGGATCACATGAAGAAAAAGGACAAAGAGCACTGTGCAAATGCAAAGGCCCATACAATACCTGTCCAGTATCTAGAGCTATTCTTTGTCAAATGTGTTCAATACTGTAAGTTATATTTTAACTATTTTTTAAAGTAATGTTCTTTTAGTTAATCACAATCAGCCATATTTACTCAGGACAGTAAATGTTAGTATGTTTATCAACATAGTGGCAGGAATCAATGATAACACTGCTGATGCATCACCACCATCAGTGCAAGACTTCATCATCAGAAATAGCAGTCACACCTATTATCACAGAAGAAGACCAACATAAACTTTTGCTGCTGTATGACACAGTAGCTAACAAAGTCAAGAGTGAGCTACATCTTTTGTTATTTTTGTTTTGTTTATCAAATCACATGATTTCTCTAATGTTACCACTGCAAACTCCAGATTTGTTTCAGACAGAATTACATTCATATTTCCATTGGAGGCTCAAGAAATTGGCATTAACTGTATGCATTTATAATTATCTATTTCATCATCATGAGCAACAATAATAACTAACAAAAGGTCTGTTTTCACCGATTGTTCCAAGTCACAGACATGTTTTAGTTGGCTAATCAAATTTGATATTCTTGTAAACATACTGTTGAATATTGTTTGAACATCACAACCAATATCTGTTGACTCCTTGTTGTTCCAGGAAAGTTGCATGGGTCATTAGGATTCCCATATGAGTTAAGTCTCAACAACAGCGGGTCATCATGAAAACAAGTCAATATCATTAGACAACTGATTAGGTGTACCATTCCATTTAATTATCTTCATTTATTGATTCACAGCTTTCAGTGAAAAACAGCCTACCAATGAAAGCTTGTCCACCACCACTGTGCCATCATCAGCAGTTACCAGGTATCGGAAACAGACAGTTCAATGTCTACCACAAGTTATCGATAAATTACCAGACTTAAAATTAAAGATTTGCCTGAAATGTACATAGAACAAGAAATATTGGTAATGGAATTGGCATTTTGCCAATGCATGTAGTGTAATTTGTACTGTACATTTATGCAGTGCCTCTGGGGATGAAAGCCATAGTTTTAACGAAATGCAAGGGGATGTTAATGTTATTTTTTTCTGGAACAGGGAAAAGTACTGGTTAGATCCTATAAATTATCATTATTTTCTATGTATTAGTATATTAACTTAGACCTCCCAAAGATGGGATAACCAGCTAAAAGAGCTCATAAGTAATAGATAAAATATGAGTGGGAGACTTTTATGGGCATTTAAAACGTTTTAAAGCCCATAAAGGTTGGACATGAATATGTTCTTGTGAAATGAAACAATAGATTGTGTTTGTTATGTTAATCAGTAGAGTGTATATCTGTATCAAAGTTAATGCATACTAATTAGCTGAGCAGGACTCTTTAATCAAAGTTAATTCAGCTGTTGATTTGTATTGGGGTTTAGAGAGGTATACATGCGACTCAAATACTCCCTGTAGATTGGTCATAACTCTTATGAATTGGCCATCATTGATACTAATTGTTTTTGTTGTTTTTTCTTTTGCGGGCACTATCTCCTGAAAGCAGGACCACATACCAAAATTACACACCAAGGCGCCAAAAAGCCTTTGACAAAGTTGGTATTCATAAACTCGTATTCAAAGAACTCTGAAATTAAAGTTGCACTATGAACCATTAACCAAGTTACTCAACATCCAAGGGAATAGCCTCCTGGCTACACACAAAGGACAATAACTGTATATTGACTCTACAAATGATTATTCCTGTACAACAAGAAAAAAAGATAAAAAAGATAATTGTCCCAGCACTAAATGACATATCAACCAAAATACTGACAATTGTTTCACTTTTCAGGGGATGCTTGCAGGCATGAACCGGGCAAGATTATCCACTGACCACATGTCTACACAAAGTATGTTTCTTGAATTATTTTCTTCACTTTTAATTTCAATTCTACAAATACATACAGTTACTATAAACACTGTAATATCATAATTCATTGTGCCAGGTACTTCACAAGAGCATAACTATAGGACATCAATGGTGGAGGGCAATGGAGGTGTGTAAATTTCTTTACTCTCTCACTTTTAACATGGTTACAATTAGTAAATGTTCCATAAACTGATATTTTACCCAGTGGATGCTATTGGATGCTGCTAGTTTAGGATCAGGTTTTCATGGACCGACTCTTCAACCGTAACATTAGTAAAACTGTCACCTGCATTTTCGAGTAAACGTGCAGACACAATTTGTGATTTGGTTTTTGGTATCAGGTATTTTTGTTCGTTTTTAAAGTTTTTTCTAACCATACCAAGAGAACAATCAGTGAGCTACCGTTCTTGTAATGTTTTATGTTGCCCGTGGGTTTTTCTATGTAATATTTAGTCTTTTCTGCCCATTGTAGCCATCATTATGTTGTCAATTTCGTTTATTGTTCTTGCTTAGAATAGGTATATTTCTTTGTTTTTAGTTTGATGTTAATCATCTGGATCATAAATACATTGGCTTGATTTAGTGCGCTTCATTGTTGTGATCTGTGGTAGTTATTAGTGCTTGATATCCATTCGTGTGCCCTGAATGTGTTGTCTGTGCGATTGCAAGACTGCTAAGGAATTGTCCACTACAAAAACTATTACGAAGCTGGAATTGTATATACCCAAGACCTTTTGTTTAATTTAAATGTTTCAGATGCCTATAATCACCTCTCGAACAAAATAGATAAAACAAACATTTTACAGTTGGCTGGCCTACGTCGGTCTATTCCATCTTCTTTAAGAGATAAAGATTGGCTTCCATCAATAAATCCTCCAACGTTCGTGATTGATGACAATATATTTGACGTAACTACAAAGAAGTCAAAAGAATTCTATGCTCTACTTATCAGGGACAAAGCACAACTTCCTTATACCACTTATAAATTACAGAGCGATTTTAATCTTACTACTGACCAATTGAAACAAATTTTCCAGTTACCTCACTCCGTCACTCTTGAATCGTATGTTAAAGCTTTTCAATACAAAGTTCTTAACTCAATTCTTTATACAAACACCAAGTTATACAAAATAGGTTTTAGAACTAATGATTTATGTAGTTTCTGCAAAGGTCAGCCTGAATCACTAAACCATCTGCTCTTCCACTGCCCCTATTCTAAGCAGTTCTGGAAGGATTTTGAAATTTACTGGTGCATTATTTCGAGCCAAAGAATCCGCCTTTCCCTGCAAAATGTGCTTGTTGGAATTATTACTGAAACTACTGACCCGTTACATATAATGCTAAACTATTTTATAATTGGAAAGCTTTTCTTGTGGAATTGCAGAAATAAGCAAATTCTTCCCAACATTCATGGATTTCGAGCAAAAATTGTTGCTAAATATGAAACTGAAAAAATAATCAGTAGGAAAGACTTCTTTAAACAAAAATGGATACTGTCTCCTTATCTATCTTAACTAGATCACTGTTCCTATCATTACGCTACTTTCTTTATTGTATCTATGCTGTATACTGCTATCATATATAAGTACCGTTCTGTAAGTAGTGTATAAGTGTATTGTAAGTAGTTTGTAAGTTGCCCGAGCTCCCTATTGCCGTCAATGTATGCAAAGTCGTGTAAATGATGTAAGTAATTGTGTAAGTAATGCTTTTTTTTGTAAATAAACATATTTGTTAGGAAAAAAAAAAAAAAAGACTGCTAAGGAATTCGAATCTTGCGTGCCTGGAGTTATGGTCAAACAACTCCTCTGTGGACTTATGCATTGTACATAATTCCTTTGGTCGTAAATCAAAGTGGACATTCTGGCGTTAACTTAATTATAGAAACGTGTAATACTGAACTAGTTAGTAAATACACCATCGCTTTGCTCCCCAGCTTGTTCTATTTTTTATTTATTTTTTTAAGTATATGGAGAATGAGTAATGGAGGATGGGGGGCTCCAAAGAGTGGGAATGCTATTTTCAGAGAGTACTCTCCCTGGAAAGGGAGACTGATGATGAGGGAGCGCTGGTCAATCATTATTCCCATACCTTGTTTCAACTGAGTATGAATGAGAGTGTTATGAAAAAGAATACTATTCATAATACTCCTAATCATGCAAATTTGAAATATGCTTCAACAATGCAGCCAGTTAGGCCAAGTGAGAATATTTCACGATGATTACATAAGAGCAGTGTTTTTAATAGCGAGCAGACTCTCAACTCCACTCACACTCAGTTTTCCAGCAGAACGAGGGGAAAGGAATGGCCCACCCTCCCACCCCATTGCTCGGGTAGCAACGCTAACTGCCCCTCCCTAAGCCAAGCTGGAAGTGCTTGGCTTAGGCCGCTGGTCAATCATTATTCCCATACCTTGTTTCAACTGAGTATGAATGGGAGTGTTATGAAATAGAATACTTTTGGATAAATGCCTGGAATATATTAAGCATCTTTATCTTTTCAAAAATTGCTGCATTCCTTTGCTACTGAATCTATTTACAGGAATTATTGAAAGATGCATGGTGTGAATTCGAGGATCGCATTGATCCAAAAAAAGGTAAGAAGATTTTCAGCTGATAGAACCCAGTTATCACCCAAGAGATTTATGAATTTTTACTCCAGTAAAATGCCTCATTATCGAGTCAAAAAGCTCATATTTCTGGTACTCATGTGGTGGGTAAAACATACCTAACTTTCACCACAAAAGTCTCCTTGTCTTCTTTACTCGTGACAATTGTACTTTGATCACTGACAAGTTTGTTTTTTCGTAGTCCCATGGTGCGAACTCTCGCAAGAACTTATAAGAAAAATGGTGGAGTACCTGAAGTCTTTATGCAGGTACAAAGGCAACAAGGACGACGCTCGCATCCCTCCCACAAGTTTAATCAAGCAGCGCATCAAGCGATTTTATTGGACAAGAAAACAACAACTGATGACTGCAGCTTCCCCTCAACAACGCCAAAGACGATGATTTCAGAACCGTAGAAATCGTATGACGATGGTAAGACGCCAAACCCAATGCTTGTAGATAAATAAGACTCATTCACAAGGTGCCATTACTTGACCCTAGAGACGAGAGAAGTACAATAAAGATATAACGTTGCTGTGTGGAAAGTTATTCATATACTACCTCTCCCTTTCTTATTATTTCTTCTTATTTTTTTGGGTAGTTTTTTAAATACAAGTACGCATATTTGAACCTCAAAATGGTTGGCCCAAAACTGACATTTCCAGAACTCTTGAAACTGTTGAAAACCAGCTCCTTGAAAGACCATTGACTTGAAGCTAATATTTGGCTTTCAAACATTTCTTCATTTTTTTTCTTACCTCAATATATACATCATGGCTGTAAATACTGAACGGATAAACCGAAAATGTTGTCAGTAGGCGCTATTCACATTGCTTGGTTCCCTACATTGCAGGAGATGGTGTGTTTCTTGGAAGCCGAGAAACTTTTGTCTTATTTTCGGGTGCCACAATTCCATCTTTATCTTAAATCCAAGACGTTTTCTTGCCATGAAACCTTAATATTTTCCC
Organism: Galaxea fascicularis; assembly: GCA_948470475.1. Lineage (NCBI taxonomy): Eukaryota > Metazoa > Cnidaria > Anthozoa > Scleractinia > Euphylliidae > Galaxea > Galaxea fascicularis. The sequence continues at coordinate 19,340,617 of OX419338.1, forward strand.
CTTTTCTTTATATCTTGAAAACATGTTAAAAGACCAACTTTTTACTTGTAAGATGGGCAAATTGTCGTTTACAGTTTAGTCCGACTGAAACAGTAGTTAAAAGCATGAGCTACGATTGGTGGATTTTGATTCTTGCATGATTCCTGAGAGATACACCCTTGGTATACAATTCTCATTTCTGTACGGATTTCACTTTTTTTAGCGGAAAATTCACCTTGAATTGGTATGAAATGGGTAGAAATAGCGGTTTCCTTTGGCGTCCATACCCTCATAATTTGTGCGTGATCAAAAGCCGCGGTACGGACACATGGTAAGCCAAAGAGGCACCACCATGTTGTAAAATTGTGTTACACAGGATTTTTAGGCAGGAACCGTATTGATAGCCTGAGTTCCCTGATTTCTTTTAAGACAGTTTCTTGACCTTGTTGTTTGCGTGTAACTATAAGTTTTTATCACGACTACATGAAATTAAACTGAAAGCAACAGGAAAAGAACAAAGCTCTACATTTCAAACTGCTTGCTCAAATTTTCCTTGAAATTGCCAGTGACTCCTTATTTTCTCCGTGCAGCTAATTGATGTCGTCCATCTTGGGTGACTAAACAGCAATGTATCATCCTCAATGTAGTAGGATTATGTCATCACTGTACATGTGGTGTGGAACCAGTGTATATGCCACTAACAGAAGTGGCCTCAAGTTACCACTGAATAATGATGTAAACAATGCAAAATAAAAAATTTTGGAGGTGGCCCTCTCTACAAGTAGGTTCGGTCGCTGTGCCTCTGTATATCTGTAAATGGCCCATTGGATATAACTGGAACCACCAATACATGTACATGGATGACAAACAACCACCTGTAACGGTCTAGCCTTGGACAAGAATGTGCCAGGTGGTCCTTTTTTGTCGACATGTTTTGATTCTTTTCAGTTATTCTTGTCTGCCTTTTAATCAAGGACAAAAGAGATAAGGAAATGCTCAAAGCAGGTCACGATGGAAGCCTTGATGGCTTCACCAAGGTGGAGATCTGGGAAAGAAGGGCAGAGATAACACCAGTTGAAAGAAGTGTAGTACCAAACCTGTTGACAGTGATGATGAGGATAGCAAGCAAGACCTGATACTCAGGAAATGTCATTCTAGACAATCAGAGGCATGCAATAACCTGGCTACCATGTTCTGAAAAATAAATTACTCAGTGTGTCAGCAAAAAAATTATATTATATTAGCAATCTTGATATTTTATTCTTGACTTGATTTACGGACGTTTGTGCTAGTATACATGTAGTTTACAACTGAAGGTACATCCTTTATGTGCATCCTTGCTGCATTTCAATTTCATGTCACAATGTGAAGCTACTGCATGTCCAGAAGACAAAAATAAAAAAGTCCTTTTACCTATTGAATTAATTAATTGATTTGTTCTAGTTGTGTGTCTGGGTCTAGCAACATGGTGGAATAGATGCTTCTCTTCGAGCTCCGACCTTTCGGTGGAAATATAATCTCTACTTTCTTATGTCTGCTAAACAAAAGGACAGATCCAAGTCTTCACAGGATTCAACACATTCTCCAGACGACAAAAGAACGAGAGAAGAAGCTGATAGAGTGCTAAGTATATCTTCCCAAACCGACGAAGTTTTTGAGGCTCTCAAGATGGCCGAGGACCTCGGGAAGAAAATCAAGCATGTGTTGCAAAAATTGGGAAAGTTGGATATTATCAAAAAACCCTTAAACGGGATGAATACAACTTTGGCGAGTATTGAACACACCATAAGTCGTTTGGATTTGGAAGTCAAGTTTTTGAAGGATAAAACTGAAAGAACAGACAAAGATGTCAAGGAACTCAAGGAAAATGTGGAATTCAATGATGGAGATATATCTGATTTGAAACGAGATTCAAAAGATGCACAAAACGAAGTCTCCGAATCGAGGAAACAGATTTTGTATAGAAGACTCAAAAGAGCTTATTTACAAATTTTTGGAGGAGCATATTAAGATTGAACTGCCAAGCGACAGAATTCACTGTCTAGGGAAACCCAATGGTATAAGACTGCATCCCATTATCACAAGATTTCTGCGCTACGGAGATAAGCAATTAGTGATGGACCAAGCTAGGAAAAAGCTCAAGGGCACAGACTTTCATGTGTATGATGATATCCCCAAGACACTGTACGATTCACAGAAGAGACAACTGAAGAAGCTGCAGGAGGCGAGAGAAAAAGGTTACACCGCCTTTTTCAGTAAAGCCCATCCAGACAAATTGTTTGTTAATGGAAAATACATCGCGCCAGGTGAATCAGTGTAACAGTATCCTTTGATGGACTCCTAGTTCTTTCAACTGCTATGATGATAACCAAAAGGGTTATTTGCACTTTTTTTTTCTGTAATACCACCCAAGGGAGCTCAAGAGATGTAAAGCCAACTTCTCTAATTTACACGATTGAAAAACTAATTCCTGGACCAATTAATTTATTTTATAATCTGTCTCTGCACGTGTTTTATGTATGTGTATGCTTGTAATTATGCTTTTTCATCAGCACTGTCCATATATTTGTCTTTCATACCGTCATATTTGATTTTTGTTAGCCCTAATTGTGGTGATATATTTCATTTGTTAGGTTGCTGTTTCCCTCTCACCTTCCTATACAATAGAATTGTCACACCTGTTTTCATAATATGGTGAGTTTAAATGATACGCAAATTTGCTCCCTAAATGTCAGAGGTCTGTCTGACAACTCAAAGAGACGAGATCGGCATCCCTGTCTCACACTGCGACCTGGCTTGAAAAAGTCCGAAGACCAACCATTGTTCAGAACATAACTGCTGATATCGGTATATAACACTTTTACCCGAGAAACCAGAGAAGTTCCACAGTTGTAGTATTTCAGAGTTTTTTCTATAAAGGACCATTCAATACCATCAAAGGCTTTCTCGAAGTCAACAAAAAGTAAGAGGCCTGCCATTTTTTCTATATTTGTATAGTTAATGATACTATCAATAAGTCTGATGTTTTCACCGATAAATCAGCCTTTCAGAAAACCAGTTTGATCATTCTTAATTATCTTTGGTAGGACCTTTTGCATTCTATTTGCAATAGATTTGGCCGCTATTTTGTAATCACAGTTAAGCAGAGTGATAGGCCTCCAGTTTTTAAGGAGATTGGTGGGTTTGTTCTTTTTATGTATGAGAGTAATCGATAAGAGACCTTTCATATATGCACAGTTTAAAGCATTAAGTAGGTGCTGATCGATGTCATTCCACAAGGTTTTATAGAATAAAGCTGGGAGGCCGTCGCTTCCAGGGCTCTTGTTTGGTTCCATAGATTTCAAACTTTCTAAACATTCAGAGGCGGTAAGAAGGCCTTCACACTGTTTTTGCTCTTGCTCAGTTAGATTAAGAGTATTTCCTTCTGGGAAAAATAACTTTTCTTCTGTGGATTTGGTTTGTGTATTAGCCGAAGAGTAAAGATGCTGACAGAAGGATTTTGCTTCTTCCAGAGTCTCCCTATCAGTATTGAGGACATTATTGTTTGCTAATGTCAGATGTTTCATGGTTTTTTTTTTATCAAAATGTAGCTTTTCCAAGTTTAGGAAGTATTTTGTATTTTTTCTCCTTCATTGTACCATCGCGACTTAGATCTTAAGGTTGCCCCTTGAGTTTTGTATTTTGAGATTTCTTCAAGTTCACTACAGGTCTGAACTTTCTCATTTTCAGAGAGGTTGTTTTCTTCTAACTTTCTTTGTAGAAAGAATATTTCCGATTTGATAGTTGTCTCAAATGATTTCATTTTAGCTTTCTTGCTCCTTGTGTAGTTTAGAGAGCTTGACCGAATTTGCATCTTCATGGTGTCCCATAGTAGAATGGCATCAATCTCGTTGTTGTTAGCATATTCATTGGCTACATCAGTGATTGTCTTCTTAATTAGGCCAACATATTCATCATCTAACAAGAAAGAGGTGTTCAGTTTCCAAAATCCTGGACCCCTGGGGTTTGCATCAATTGCAAAATTAATGGATATTAAAGAGTGATCCGTTTTCTACCCGGGTAATATGTCTGCATTAGTAATAGTTGTGCTTAAACTAGAGCTTGTCAAAAAGAAATCTAGACGGCAGTGTATATCAGGTTTTCGTCTCCTCCAGGTAAACCGTTTAGTATCTGGATTAAAGCAATGCCAAATGCCTATAAGATCCAATAGATTGGAAATGTATTTGACCTCTTTGAGCGAGTTGTGGGTTACTGGTCTTCCGCACTTTTTGTCTTTTTGGACGTTGAGCACCTCCAAGAACTACCTCACTGCAGTCAAAACAGAGAAGTTGATTAAGGACATTTTGGAAAAATATAGGCTTGTCTTTGTTCGATGCATATATATTTACCAAAGTTAAGATCTTCTCTTTTGATTTGAAATCAATTGTGACGAACCTTCCCTTTGGATCAGAAAAGGATTTTATAATTTGAAAGTTGAAGTTGTTATTAAAAAGCACACATACTCCTGCACTGGTGCTAGAAAAGCTACTAAACACAGCAGAATACCCCCACTCTGCAGACCATATGTGTTCTTTGTATATCTTGTAGAAAATATATGGCGTATTTTTCATTTTAAGCCAACAGAAAGTCTTCCGTCTTTTCATGGTATTCGACAAACCTCTCACGTTTAATGAACAAATTACTAGTTCAGCGTTGTAGGGGATAGCTTATAGATGCTTGTAAACAAAGCAGTTGTAAAACGTAGAGATGGTTCAAATATGCTAATAACTTGCACTACTGAAATCCAGTTTGCATAACAACAAAGAAGATAAATATTGCCACCAAAAACAAAAAGAAACAGAAACAAAACGAACAAATAAAACCAGAGAAACATTAATCATCCGTTAGTTGGGTTCATGCAGAATAGCACTTAGTCTAATACAGGAAGAAGCCGAACGTTCTAGTGGCAATAAAAACAACCTAAATTTAACGATAGTTAGTTCCCCCTCCACTATGGCGCAAGTGTTACCATAAAAAAAATTTCTCTGGCTACCAAAGACAGGACTTGAAATGATGATATGGTGTTTCGATGGCTTGCAAAACAAATAGTGTAGAAGTTAAAATGAAAATGTAGATTATCATAGATCTAACTGTTTCTACCAAACTGCCAGGTATAGAAGCCATCTTAAGATTTCAGTATTTTAGTAGGCTCTTTAAAAGATGTTGAACTAACCATAGGCTGGATTTTTACTTATAATGAAAAAAATATTTCCCTGATTGAAACACCACAAATAACAGCACAAATCAACAGCAAGTATAGGACACAATTTTTTTAATATCCACAACATTATCTTAATAGTATGGAATAAAAGGTGTGGTCATCTTTTAAAAGTTGCTGCAAATGTTGCAAACAGATCACAACTAAATTAATTTATTTAAATCACAACTTTACCAACAGAAATAACTCAAAAAAATATGCAATTGATGGAAAAACAACAACAAAAAGATGAATTGAACGGTGAATTGAAAGAAGAAAACATGCTCCAAAGGAAACTGCAAGGTAGACTTTGTTAAAGGAGAATTCATGCATAAATGACTATAGTCAGCATGGAAGCCAACAAAATTAAGCCTTTGTTTGGTCCCCTCCAAAAATAACAGTAACAGTTCTGATTTCATACTACATAGTTTGAGCCATTCTAAGAATCCTTTAGACTAGACTTTAAAAATGTAGTCACTGACACTTGGTTAAAAAAAGGAAAAAATTCTTTCTTGTTACTGACGCCCCAAGAAAGAAAATATTCAGCAATTTCATGTGGCAATCGTAACACATCACAAGAATGGAGGAAATAACTCACATAGCCATGTACTACACTGAAGATTGAGAAATTCTGAATAGGCGTGAAGTTTTCAAGCTTCAGTAGCTTGTAGCAACAAGATTGTGTCAATGCAAAAGGATGAAATAAACCCTTTATCTTATAAATCTGTAATTCTTAAATACTATCAACAATGAAACACCTACATCACCCCTACCCTCACCCCCAGTCCTAGTATACAATATAGTATAGAACATTCTCAAGGGGTCAACATTTTTATGAAGCTCTTGTCAAGCAGACAAACATTAATTTCAATAAGATCAACCTTCTGATGGTGAAAATTGAAAACTGAAATATGTTTCCCTCTACGTATCCAAGTAGGAATTTGCAGTGACACATCCCACAGAGAGGCTATTTGTCCACTGTATACATGTAGTACAAAGTAATACTACTTTTTATTACTGCTACAAAGGAGACACATCATTTAGCACTCTTGTGCAACAGTTCCATAAATCGTTGGTGAAATACTACTCCCAAGGAGGGAGGCATCTACATAATGCAGATGAAATGGAAAAGTTTTGTGAGTCTGCTGTGCCTGGCTTGTTCAACGACATCTTCACTGCCATCTACAATGATGATAAGCAGGCACCTTCAAACAAAAGGACAAAGTTACAGCGAGCTAGAGTAGTTGCTCTCCTACACAATCTAAGTTTCTTTAGAAATCAGGTATGACTGACTAAAATGGCTATTAAAAGAAAGAAGAAAACAATTTTGACATTTGAAATTATATGATGTTGCAAAAACAGTTTCACATTTTGACTGTACACGCAACCCAGTTGTGACTCAAACTGCAAACTAACAGGCAAAGGTGAAAAAACATCAGACACAAAAAGGATGCTCACTGTATAAACAGCACTTGGTTACTGTACCAAAATACACGTTATAAGCACAGGCTGCTGGGTAAACTGTAGTTTAGGTACATCCACTCTGTTAAAAACTCAAGGATATGAAAACAAAACATAGACTAAAAACCCCATCTTTCGATTGACATAACCAGTGCTGATACATTTTTCACTTTTATCAGAAAAGTTGTCCCATGCAGAAGGCTAATGGTCTCAACCTGAAAATGAGTGGGGCAAGTTACTCCTCTCTTATGTCAGGAATGGTGCTCGGCTACAGCTGCCACCCTCACTCCATCGTAAACTATGAAAAAAACCTAGCCACAACAAACACCGTAGAAATAAGGAAAAAGATACACCTTGCACAGAAGGAGAGCAGTTTAGACAGCAACAAAATAACCTCTTTGATATCGTTACAGACCTGAGGGTCTGTATCTCTCCCAGTTCTAAAAAGATTTAATTATATTTTACGAATGGAAAGTACAACATATGTTTGAAACAAATAGTGCTGTTGTTTACTTTGTTATCATCAGCATATACAAGATGCAATGAACATTACAGATTTTTACAAGCAAAATGTATTACAGAATAAGAACAAATTAAAGTAGGTAGACTTCAATTCTGCACTAAGTTGTTAAAAAGCTGTGAATTGTTTACAATCATGCTTTTGTTAAGAAAAACAATTTTCTCTCAAAGAATGAACATTTCATACTTCTCGTGGAAGATGACATCCATTTCACCCATGCCACAAGACACCCAATGTCATCCCAAACTGGTACTTCTTGGTATGTGTGCACGGCTCTTGCTGATATCCACACAAACATCCCTGCAGTGCCACAAAATGTTGAAGTAACAGACAACCACACGTCAGTAAGAGTGACAATGAAAGATCATACAGTTCGAGCCTGTAGGGGTGGAATTGACATCAATCATCTTCTTGGGTTTCTTTGTGTGGAGTTACCAAAGTACTTCAGCACAAGCTTCCTGACATTCTTGCCTGATGATGTTTGCCACATTTTGAACACGTGTTCGATTACTGCAGGAAGAACGACGCCGTCAAGTTACGCCAAAGTTCGGGAACACCAACCAAAAGCCTTTACAGCAGACCCTTCCATAGCCACAACCTCAAAGAGAGGATCGCCAAGCATTCCTTGCCTGCAAGCCGGTTGCAATAAAATTTGCAAATCACTTGGTGGACTTGCACTCCATGTGAAATGAGTGCACGGTGATAAAAACACCTAAAGTTTTGAGCTTAGTCGTTGGCTCACGGCTATCGAATTAACAGGAATTAAACGAAGTCTTTCTGTATTGGTAGACGATGAATCTACATGCGTTGCTACTTAATTTTAACCAAGTCACAGAGTAACCGTGTTCATATTCCCTCAAGTACGAAAATTCTTGAAATTCGCTTTTAAATGTAACTGATGTGCGCAGTCGCAGTTCCAAAAAATCTACCTCATTGACATCATTTACCATCCACTAATCAGCCGTTTTTGCGCCCTGTCACACTGATGAAGATAGCAATGAGGAAGAGAACTTACAGGAACAAGCAAGGAAGACAATCAGTCAAAGAAAGCAAAAGTTGTACATCAAAAGAAATAAAAAATGATACACATTAACAAAGCTCTAAAGCTTCTTATCCCAAGAGAATTCATATCCAAGGAAAGAAGCGACATCACTGGACAGCAAACGATTTACATAAAGCCATCACACCTTTTGACCCAGCTCGTGACATTACAAAATTTAGAGATATGGCAGTTGCAAATGGGGACACATACTTCATTGTGCACATCCTTTCAATTTTATCTGAAGAGGGCAAAGAATTGGTCAGTACAAGCCCAAGATCAAAGTGTTTTGTGAGAGGTCATGTTTACAAAAACAGTCCGTGTAATCAATATGGTTTCATGACCAGTGTCTGCTTCTAAGTGATTACCTATGAGAAGAATAATCGTTGAAGTAACTCTTGAGAAAAATGCAGATGGCTTAACTGTCTTATCTGAGAACAGCAAAATGGATCTTAAAAATTGGTTATTAAAATCTATTCTATTAGAAGATGGTGATCTTCAGTCAGGTGAGGAGAATGATGATGGATTTTATGAGGTGGAAAAAATTCTGGAAGTTCGTTTAAACAAAAAGTACCACTCGGAAGTGTACAAGGTCCACTTTAAGGGGTATGGTCCTGAAGATGACATGTGGCTGCCAAGTCCCCATTTCGAGAGCCTGTGCAATTCGGAAAAGTTTCTCAAAGAGGAAGAGTTCGTCAGCACACTACAAAAGATCAAACTGAGCGTCCACCAAAAAAGGCAGGACATTTAGATGTCCAGAAGCATGGCACAAAGACCGGCAAAGGCAGATTGTCAAACAATAATGACAAGAATACTGAGTCCATAGACAAGTCAAGAAAGAGATGCCAGATAAAGAGGAAAAACACAAGTTTCCAGACACACGGTGGAAAAAAAGGGACATACCCAATAGATGACATTGGGTTAGAGACAAGTGATGCCATTTAAATTGATGTTGAATGTGATACTACAAATCTTCCATTGCCAAAACCCTCATATCGCACTACACTAGCTAGGACAAGGGACAGAGGAGTAAAAAAGCAAAAAATAAGTCAAATAGTTACAAATTTAGAACGTCCCTAGTCTCAAACTTTAATTCCTCTAAAGTTACATTAACTCACAGTGAGGATGATAGCAGGTTACCTCAAAAAGGGGGTTTGCCACAACAAATGCAGGGATCCAAGGATGTTGTGGCACTACCCATGGTCTGCTGTGGGTCATTTTATTATCCAGGCCAGCAGTGCTCAGCCATGGCCCTTGCAGCAGTACTGTACACCACAGTGAAGCCAATTGATACCTGGCAAGGTAGTGACATGGATTATGTTTTGTTGGTTGGGGAGAAATTGCATTTCCTCCAGTTGTGCCACATAGGAAGATCAGTGCATAGTAACTCTAAGTTGGCTCTGGATAATCTACCTTACGATGTGCAGTGTTTCAAGGAATCCATACTGAATCCAAGGAGGACCATGTGGATGTCAGTTTTAGCTCCAACATTCTACGGTTCTATTTTAATAAAATATTTTTGAACTTTTCACGCTTTCCATTCTTGCACTGATTTAGTGTAACAGTAACCTAGCTTCAACGTTTTTGTTTGCTTTTTTTTGTGAGGGGGGCCTCAGCCTGTGACGATCATCACCATTGTTTCCTCCCCACACCATGTTTCCAAGGACACTCACTGAGCCCTTACAACAACTGTTTCCTGTACCTGAAGTTTTAGCAACCCTACGTGGATTCATTGTATTTGGCGCAACAGGATTAAGTCTTGTAACCATGGTCTAGTTGTCATACAGCGAGCTTTTTGGCCTAGATGTGCTATAAAACAGTCATATTTTTTTTCATTGGTCCATACACCATATTTACCCGAATAAGTCCCACAGCGCCTATTTAATTTTTCACGCCACAAGTGTGGCACTTATTTAAACATTGTACCAGACAAATTTACTTTTTCTATATTTTTATTCAACGGTACACTGTATATCTGTTAATTTTCCTATGGACTGATACTGAACTGATAGTAAATCTAGAATTACGAGAAACTCTTGCTGGTCATGTTCCAATAGAACTGTCACACTTGTTAAAGAACTTCCTTGAAGCAGAAGCAGGAAACAAGCTGTGTGCGCAAGTAACAGGAAAACGAAAGAGAGAAGTTGGGCTTGTTCTGCCGGCAAACTTCACGGCCCTGACATCAGAGCTTTGCATAGCAAGAATTCTGGAAGGAGAGCTTACTGCACCAGCAGAGAAATACAGTCACTTTCGACTAAAGAACATCACATTTAAGGAAAATGAATTGCAGCTGCTGTTTTAAAATTGTTTTTATAGTGTTTTTCTGAGTTATACGGAATTCCCTGAATAAGCGCCGCATCAGGGATGCGGCACTTATTCAAGTAAATACGGTAAAATTCAAATCACATGCCCATAGGGTCTTAAAGGGGTGCCATCATGGCAATTCTTGTCTTAAGTTGTTGAAATTATGAGGAAGTACTTTCTAGATTACACAAACGGCCCCTCTAACACGAAGAGGTAGATTTTTTATTATATCTTGGATGGAAAAGGAAGTAGTAGTATTGCATGGCTATTTTCCCTGGACACAATGACGAAAAGTTAACTGAACTTTTTTCAAGTTGCAATCCATTTCCTCCTCGTCATCTGTGGCCACAGACAGCCGCAAATAGTTCCAATTCACATATTAGGGCCATTTGTACAAGAGGAAATATGCCATGGCTTACATAATATGCGAAAGGTACTATTAACACAAGTAAAAACTCTTAGGCCAGGATAAGCTGCAGCTTGAGAAAGCTGTGGATGTAGATTTTGTACCATTTACAAGGGTGTTCACATATGTGAGCTGTGGCCAGAGTAAGCCTCAGTTTATTTGCTCTGGTATAAACGACCCTATTAAGTACTTCATAGGTAAATTGCAAAATTTTTAAGCGTTCCAATTTGCAAACACATTTGGGTTCAGACAAACTATGTGACAGTGCCCACTTAAGAGAAAAACGATTGTATTGCAGTCTACTGTTGGCCCTACGTCTGACTCTCCTGTCCTCCTTTCAGCTAAGACAGAACATAAAACATCACTGAAAGCCTCTAAAGAACGTTAAACAGCTTAAAGCATTAGGAAATCGATATTTCTACTCAGCAAATGCTAGTCTGGCTAGTGGCCCTATCATCTAATAACAATACCGATTACAGTGTCTTTCAAAACTTTCAGGTCTAGCGATTTACGCTTTCTGAAACAGTTCAAATTCTTCACTCCAGTTTCCAGAGTTTCGAAAACTTCTAAGCACTCTTAACTACTTTTTTGAAACATCAGGAAAATCTATTCATAAAGAAAGACGAAAGTCCTAGTGCGCGTCAGAGACATGGATTGAATGTGGATCAAATATTCTCGAATACTCGCCAATTCTAGCACACCTTACTTCCTAACAGACATTTTTCTAAAATTACTCGTTAGGTACCCATGACCTACTTATTGTATCTTGTGATACAGCTTTATGTGGTTTCTGGAAACTGATTAATAGTAAAGAACCACCAAATCAAAGAGGCCAAGTCCTTTGAAGGTACTTATTTAAAGTAGCAAATACACATAAACGTTCATCACAGGAATAAGCCTTAAGAACCAGAGGCTTCACTTGTGTTCATATTTTCCCGCACAGTGAGGTGATGTCAAGTATATATGAAATAATTCATATTTGTACTGCGGTTGTAGATGCAAGTGAAGAGTGATCATTGCAGTAAATTTTCCAATTTAAGCAACTGGAAAGAAGAAGCCTGAAAAAAATCACCTCACATCACCTCACTGTGCGGGAAAATATGAACTCAATAAATTGACCTCGCTCCCAATGTGTGGCTTCATAGCTCAGTTGGTAGAGCATCGCACCGGTATCGCGGAGGTCACGGGTTTGAATCCCGTTGAAGCCCTGATTTTTTTCAGGCTTCTTCTTTCCAGTTGCTTAAATTGGAAAATTTACTGCGATGATCACTCTTCACTTGCTTTTGTGTGTGTTATGTAGTCACTGCCCTCGTATCATCGAGCGGTTATTTCTAGTTATAATTTTCCTTCATTTCGTTTTGGGCAAGCTCTTTCGTCTTTGCTTCATGTTTATATTTTGTATATATTTTGTGTTTGCCGTGACACTTAGTTCATTTATTAGTTCCTTTTATTGTTAGATTCATTTACACTGTTATGTTGCCACGTGTTTAATTGAATACAATTGTTTATAAGTCCCCATTTTTAATTCGCTTACAGTTTACGAGATTGATTAAAGCTATGTCTCCGTAACACATCCCATGGTTTGGCTTGGTATTTTCTCCGGTCGTGATTTTCTTGGTGCTTCATTTGGCCTTGACGTTCGCTTGCCGCTACAATAAGGTTAAACAGGACTCCCCTGCTCCCTGTGCCACTGGTCGATATAGGTTTGATACTGCTTCTGTGTACCTGAGAACCAAAATGCGATGATAATGTTGGCAGAGGGTCCTGAAATGTTTTTACTCTAAAGGGATTTCCTGATAACTTGCAAGCCAGTAACTGAAGCCTTGGAAACAGTGGATGCTGACGATAAGGATTGTGTTGAAGCTGAAATGTGGTCGACTTGGAAGAACTACTGAAGGACTGACCAACATTAAGGTTGTCTTGGCCAATTTGGAATTAAAACAATGTATTGTGCTTGACTTATAGCAATCTTCTGCAGGCATCTGCCTAGCAAACTGAGTGGTGGGAAGCAATAAGTCAGTGGTCCATACCAGCTGACAGTAAAGACATCTGCATGAGAAGCTCCTGGGTCAGACTTCCATGAATAATAACAAGCAACTTTAGCATTAGAATAAGGGACAAAAAGATCAATCTGCGGTTGGCCCAATTTCTTAGTGATTAAGTCAAAAACACTAGCATCCAATGACCACTCTGTTCTGTCATTAAAATTTCTTGAGTTGAAGTCTGCCCCTCAACTTAATATTGCCAGGAATATGAGTAATGGTTATCCGAACATGTTGAGCAATACACCACAGCTATGTATCTCTGGCAATTGCATTGCAAAGCCTGGAATGAGTAGTTCCCGTATTAGGAATATAAAGCCCGGCGTACACTTGAGCTATCAGCTGAGCTGAGCATCACTCGTGACTGTTGGCATAGCTGTTTCCTTAAGTGTGCGATGCCGTGTTCTGCAATTTTCACCACTCGTGCCATCAGCACCGGATATTCAACATGTTGAATAATTTTGTGCACAAGTGAACATTTCCTCATAGTGTGCGCACTTTCTGAGCTATAAGCTCGGTAATCGATGCAAATGCGCATGCATCTTTTGTATTTACACAACTCAAGATGGCAGAAAACAGCTTGATAGTTGCTGAAGCATGCGCATTTGCATCGATTACTGAGCTGATAGCTCAGAAAGCGCGCACACTGTGAGGAAATGTTCACTCGTACACAAAATTATTCAACATGTTGAATATCCGGCGCTGATGGCACGAGTGACAAAAATCGCAGAAAACGACACCACACACTTGAGGAAACAGCTTACGCCAACAGTCACAAGTGACGCCCAGCTTAGCTGATAGCTCAAGTGTGCGCTGGGCTTAAGATACTGCTGTAGTATTATCCCAGTGCACTACAATGTGCCTATTTTTAATGATTGAAGCAGATGATTGAAGACCATATTTAACTGTCAAATGTTGAAGTGCATTAATATTCCCTTCAGAATAGGAAATGTCCAATGGGGTAAGACTACCCTGAGCTGTAGTTGCATCACAAACAGCCCCTTGGCCAATAAGAGAGGCATCAGTATCAATCACCACATATGGATTGTTATGAGGTGTTGCAAGTTAACATCTATTTATATCGACATTCTATCTCGCTCATTTTGTACATGGCTGTGTCCAAAGTATGGTAGGCAGAACTCAAAGCCATACTTCTCAGATTCTTCAAATTATTTTGAGCCCCTATTTAATCCTGGAATATTACTATCGCACTCCAATAAGTCTGGATCTTACAAGCAAAACAACAATAGAAGATTAAAGGACGCTCCAAAAAACAATAGGAAACTAACCTGCATGTCAATGAACTGTCAAAGCGTTAAAAACAAAATAGCTGACATCGCTGCTGTAATAGATCAATATAAACCTCATATCATCTTTGGTACTGAATCCTGCCTAACTTCGAACATCAAAAGTAACGAACTATTTCCAAATGGCTACAACATTTTCAGCAAAGACCATCCTGATGACTTCCACAGTGGAGGTGTTTTCCAGGCAGTGAAAAACGATATTATAATAACACATCACTCTGACCTACTGTAGGCACAGACTGTGAAAGTGGACAAGTAAAAACAAAATCACTACTTTTTGGATCATATTATCGACCTAATTCCTCCCATGTTACAAGCCTCGATGAGCTAGATGCATCATTGTTAAAACTTGGGAACTGTGTGTATAAAAATAGCATCATTGTTTCTGGTGATTTCAATACTCCTGATATTAGCTGGGATACTGAATATTCAAGCCGATCTTCTGCCTCTGATAGACTGTTAGAAATAATTGATGATCATGATCTGAGTCAACACATCAAAGAACCAACTAGACAGGATAGAAATACACAAAACATCTTAGATCTAATTCTCTCCAATAATCCCAACATCATCGAAAATGTCAGAGTCATCCCTGGTATTAGTGATCACGACATTGTGTTATTCACCGTGAACACTTCTTGCCGAAGAAAGAAAAATGTCAAACGCAAAATATTCATTAGGAAAAAAGCCAACTCCACTCACAATAAAGAAGAATTTACAAAACTATAATTTGATATGGATACTTGGGGCTTTAATTCAATCAACAATGGAGCTGCTTCGAAGATAATATCCACTGTATGATGGATTCTTGCATCCCCTCAAAGTGGACTAGCTCAAGATATAATCTACTGTGATTCAATCATTCCTTGAAACGTCTAGCTAGGCATAGACAAAGGCTTTATATAAACAAAATCTTCTGAAGAAAATAATTATTGGAAGGCATTCCTTGCAGCTTGAAAACTAATGCATAAAAGGCTTAAAGAAGCAAGGAATCCATATATTTCTGATTATTTAGGAGAAGTTATTGCAGAAAACCCTAAGCGATTCTCATCATACATCAAACATCTGGGATCAATTTTACTATGGGTAGTGTCGACCGACATATCGGTCGATGGTCGGTCGATATGTCGGTCGATAGTCGACCGCTAGTCGGTCGATAGTTGGTCGATAGTAGACCGATATGGCGGTCGATAGTCGGCCGACAGTCGGCCGACAAAAAATTGCGTGGTGGTCAACATGACGACCGACTCTCGACCGACAGAGGGAATGTCGTGTCTCGGTGAAATATCGGCCAAGTGTCGGTGGAATATCGGTGAAGTGTCAGTGGTCTATCGGCCGAGTGTCAGTAGTCTATCGGTATCGCCTTTTTTTTTTTGTCCGACGTAAAGTCCTGTATGGAGTTTACTGATAATTGTTCAGCGGCTGAGAATGAAGCGTTTTTTAACATGAGATCTGCAAAATTAGCTAATAGCTGAGAAGTACGTAAAGTTTTACTGCCAAACATTAAACTGAAAACAACATCAGCAAAGTGCCGTTTTAAGGCTTGAAATATTTGTGGAACTTTGCTCTGCAACACACGTTGGTTGATAAAGGATTAGAAATATATTGGCGGCTAATTAAATTTCAGAGTAAGAATCTAGGTTTCCATCGAGGCCTGCGAAATAGCATTTTCAACCATTGGCCGGCTATGAGTCCTCTGAAGCCATCTAGAGAGGTTAACTTTTAAATTCACTTAGAAACACATGAAAACCTTCACTGAAAGATGGAATTAAACGAGCTGAGGCGAATTGTGCTTAGCTTTTATTTTCTTCTTTTTTATTTGTTATATCATTTTTATATTATTTTTCTACTCTGTCAGGTACGCCCTTACGTATTTGCGTAGGGAGAATTTGCGGCTGCCGTGGCACTAAATTACAAGCCTTCGCGGAGATTTTTTAGAGTTTCAAAGCTACTATCTATCAAAGAAAACCTTGAAATTCAAAAAGAAATAGCGACTGCATAAGAAACACACCCGAAGTATTATCGCACCTTGGCAGCTCTATTTTAGTCTCACTTTACTTTAACACACATTATATTTTTTGTTAATAGTGTCTGTAACAAATACATAAAAAATATATATATAAAATGCGTAACACTATAACTAATAGTGTAGTAACTATTTCACCACGCAAACTGACGCAAAGAGCGACTCTGATGGAATTTCAGGTTGCGTAAAACAAAAACATAAGCAATTAGTCTGAGACCAGAGATTTAGGGTTAGGAACTGGCTGAATTGTATCTCTTCAATAGCAAACATTCTGAGACCGTTTCAATTGAACCAATAAAAATTTATTCTGACAAGTGAAATAACCAACAAAAATGTTTTCAACGGGGTGGGGGTATGGAACCAAGCCTACTTTGAGGGTGTGGGATGATGGTAGCAGAAAGAGACGATCTTTGTTTGCTGTGTGTTGTACAATGGTATTGACTGATTCCCTTAAAGGGGATACTGTTCAGCAATGTCATCGAGCAGCCTTCGAAAGCATCCATTTGGGTGAGGCTCACCATACCACCTTCGCCACGTGAATTCCTGAAGGTATTCAATGAGAAAGTCAGGGTTTGTGTTTCCCTTCATTTTCTTAAATTTTTCCTTTGCCGTACACCAGTTGCTTTCAGCATTCTGTGTATGGACTCCGGTTACTGGATCGACAAAATGTAGAGAATGATTCACCGCCCCGTGTTGTAAGCCGAGTCTTCTCTGGAGTTGCCGATATGCCGCCCACTGGTCCGTGTGCACTATGGAGCCAGGCTGAACCTTCCGTTGAATAATACGCAAAAGAGTCGCCGCATTGCGTCGCCTTACGAGCTGTAGGTATGGTCGGGCTGGAGCATACTGTGTATCAAACAACCCCAGTACCCATCTTTCTCTTTGAGGCCGACGCCCCCTGTGAAACTGCAAAGGAATAACAATTACAGCTCCATGAATTAAAATATTATGAAATATTATGAAAAGAATCATTGGAAATACGGTACATTAAAGATAGGAGGTGGCGGAGGTGATACGACCCGCTCAGTCCGGCTTCAGACCGAGAACAGTACTGTTTAGTAGCGTAGAAGTACTGTGAGTGAGATTTTTATTTTGTAACCAGTAGACTAGTTGTGAGGCGGCTAAGGCTTAAGCACAGTGATTCGAACCACTGGAAGGCCATACTTCCTATTTTCTTACCTTGGACTTGTGATTAAACTTTGATTCGTCGATCTGCACAATGACACCTGGTCCGCCTAACTGTGGAATCGGGTGGCGCAGCAATGCTTCCCATGCAACTTGCCGACACTTCCGTGCGAACTTGACTAAAACTTTCTGTGAGGCCGTTCCTTCAATTTCCATCATTCGTAGCGAACACTTGTGCGCCCATTTCCAGAGAAATTGCAACTGCCTTGCGATTGAAATTTTGCTTCCATAGAAATACGAATGTACTCTCACAGACGAAGAGCGTCGACAACGGTGACATCTCCTGTTGAAAAGTAAAGTTTAAGCTATATAGGTATGTTCGGTTCCAAGGGTATAGTTTTTAACCATTTTGTTCTGAAATAGGGTGTTCGTTGTGAGTTTGAAGCCCAAATGGTCTGAAATAGTTGAAAGCTATCGAATTTTAGCTCAGGTCGGCAGGGAAAATACCGTAAACTGCCGTTTATAAGCCCATCCGGTTACCGCTAATGCTCTAATTAGAGCCCAGCTACCAATAAGCGCCTCGATTCGAATTACTGCGGCCCTCCAAAGGCTTAAAATTTTAAATAACCGCCCCCTTCAAATAAGCGCACCCCCCCCCCCCTCTCCGAAAAAAGAGGTTCAGTACTTGCCGGTACGATATATGAGACGTATACGTGAATGTTCTTCAAAGTCGTACGGGTTTGTTTCTAATGTTCATTTTTAACGGAACATGAACGACGATCACAGCACTTGGAGAATTTGCTTATTTTATATTTTGCACTTGAACACTTTCTTTTATATCAAGCTAGAGTAAAGTTGTGAATCAGATATGAGAATCATCGATCAATTTTTTTTTAATGAAAGCTGTCTTCGAAGTTGCTTGAAAAGTTGTTACCAAAATAATAAAAATACGACTTGCCTGGTATTTTTAAAAGTGCCTTTTCGGAGTTAAGTTTCTTTAGGGACTTCCTCGGTGATTTTACCTCGACTTCCGGCTCTTTCGCTTTTACTTCCGGTTATACAATGCGATTCTACTTCCGTGTACCCCGACTGGCAGAGACACACGACCATGAAAGCTTGAAGTTTCACCCCTTGTCAAAAATATAAAGGTTACGACCGACTGAGCGTTTCCGAATATTTCTCGGTTCCAGACATAGCACCATCTGACCGCGCATAATTAATTCGCTCCCAGACCAGCGCGTGGCGCATTTAAAATTCAAAATGGCCACTACAAAACAAAAGGAAAGATTACAATTTTTAGCATTATTGAGCATTTTAAGGCTTCATTTAAAAGAAGTAGACTAAAAACATATTTCGATCAACAGCCTTATTGCTCATTTGGAAACATTTTTTTTAGTCCGCTTATACGTCCATCGGGATATAACCCATCCATTTATAAACTAGCCCATCCAAAACCCCTTGCGAACAGGTATAAGCCCTGGACTTGTAAGCGGCAGTTTACGGTATGTAAATTGGAATTGAAATTACTTACCAAATGTATCCGTCCCCATTGCGCGGATGGCGAATGAGGCGCATTGCATTCCTACAATTCCCGCAGTTGACATTTCTTTTCAGTAGGCTGTTCCTTTGCAACCAATTTATAAGGCGGAGTTTTCCTCTACTGCTTGTTGCAAAAATAAGGGGACAAAGAACTTCCCTAAAAAAGTTGGGCATTTTAGGAAGCTTGCCTTTTGATATACAATGTAATTCGAATCACTTTGAATGAATGTGCTGAGAACAAAACTCCTAACGGCAACAGCATGACAGCCCGTCATGTGCGTGTGCAGGACTTTGGTTCTAATCAAAGTTAAAACCACAAACAGCGATCGCTGACGAGGGGAACCGTGTCGCAAAAATCCCCATTGTTAGTGTACCATGATCGAGGCCAATGACCAAAACGTTTTTTGAATATTTTCATAATCAATCAGGTACAATGAAAAAAGTCCAGTATTGCAGGCCCAGAGGAAAAACTGATAACACGAAAAATTGACTACGACCTGGAAACGCAAACTGTATATAAGTTTTGCATCTGTTCTTTGTTCGCATAATCCAACACCCAAGTTTGCGGCAAAAAAGTAATTAGCGCGGGAGATAAGTCCTTTGAAGAGTGCGCAACTAATTAAACCGTGTCACTTTTACACTTTTTTATAATGAGAGAATTCATACAGAAGAATTTTTCTTGGAGACAAGCCACTTTCCCACACTCCATGATATCGACCCCAAGAGCGACACGGGATAAATATATATAACTCTCAGCGGAAAAAGATTCGATGCAGCTGCATTAGGTGTATTCGAGAACATTAACGCGTTATGGCTTCACGAACAAAAACATGTATGATATGTGGTTTATCGGATGGCCACACTCTGATGGACTGCCCTTACCGATGCGAGTTTTGCGGCGTGTCGGTGAATTATTGTGAGTGCCATGATTCTAGTATAGTGAACAGCGTTTTGGCGTTGGAGACCCCCGAAAAGGCGGACAGAAGTACCGAAACTTCAACATCGAAACCAGCACCGCCACAAGCAGCCCGTGAGAAACGTAAAGGAAGTAACGATGAATGGTAAGCAAACTATTCCTAATTGTAGATTTTGTTTGTTAATAGTATATGCAGTAAAATATATGGATTATTGGAAAAAAATATCAATAGCTATGGCCATCAATCGAAATGAAGGCTTGTTTGGTCATTTGTAGTACGACTTCAAGTAACGCGAGTTTGTATCGAGTCGACTTAACATGCGTATCGAATCGACTTTGACTTGTCAGTATCGAAACGACTTTGTATTGAAACGACCGGACTCCATCGAAATTTATCAGTGTGTGGAATTATGAACAGAGGAACTAGTCTATAATTGGAGCTAAATTATAGATCGCCACTAATAAACTCTATTATGAATAGGCCCTATTTCTTACATTCGTATTTTATTGTATTTACAGGTGTGGGACAAACAATAAAACTGGACAAAAGAGGCCAGAAAAGACAGTGCCCGAAAAGAAATTCAAAGAAGCCAAGAATGACCTGCAGGCTGCTATGAAGCAATTGAAAAACTCGGAAGAACTCAACAGAAAGAAGGAGGAGGAATACCTGGAAACGATCGCCGCCATGCAAAGACGCATCAAAGAACTTGAAGGTATGTAGCATTTTTTGCACGGTTTATTGTCCACGCTACTGGTCCCATTTGTCCGAGAGTATCTCTGAATTATGCACTGGGATCATGTTTGTCATGATTTGGCGCGGTTTGGTGTCAGACTATCATTATATTTCGATGCTTCGACTATATTTTCGCCTGCTGACAGGCGCTAGAAAGGGAAGGGAGAACGTCAGCAGGAATCGGATGTGGGGAAAAGGTGTGAATATTGTTAAGAAATCAAAAGCTTTGAAATTCGGCGTTGTTTAACAGGAAAATATTTCTTTTCATTTTATTACATCCATCTTTCTACTTTGAAAAAGTTGCGCGCGATGTTTCTGGGGTGGACGTACCTTGCAACATCGCTCAACGGGGGAGTCATAAGGGCTGTCCAAAAAACCGCAAAACCGCATGAAAAAGTCTAAATGCAAAACCGCGCATGAATGCGTTACTGAAAACAGTTATGCACGAAAACCGAAAACCGCATAGTCTTGTTAAACTGCAAAAGCGCAAGTTAAAAGAAATTGTTTGCACAACCGCATTAAAAATAATGCAAAAACCGGATTACTGCAAATCCTTATGCCCCTCCTCCTCAAAACTTCAAATGTTGCATTTTCTTTTCACCGCAGAATGGTTGCACGCCAAAATGGAGCGCAAAGTATCCGCACTAGAAAGACAGAGTATTCAGTAGAGATGTACACAGGCTGCAACTTCGTTGTGAACGATGCGAAGACGCGTAGTAGAACAGAGATTCTCAAGGGGCGTGTAGATACCACATACGCACGTACGCACGTGTATACAGCTGAAATTTGAAAATTTCTTTTCAATCTTACGAAAATACTCGAGTCAAATCGGATTCAGTCGGCATATTATCGATAATGACAAATTGCTCCAAATGGTAGCCCAGTGGGGATAACAGAGATAGACGAGCAGGAGGTGGGTTGGTAAATTTTCCGACTTTTGCAACTTTGTCTTTCTGTGCAACGCGCGCGAAAGTTTGACCAAGCGCTTTCGCGTTAAAATGCTTCCGTGGTAAACTGAAAAAAAAAACTGATTCTGCCCAAACGGTTTCACTATAAAATTGTTTTGTGCCTAATGGCGGCTTTATTTTGCTGATTGAATGACGCGTCACAAAAAAGTGAAATTCTGACTAAGCGCTAAGCGCTTCGCTGTGGATTATAAGGGCGGCTTCATTTTTCCTTTCCAGTGATTCGCTGTTTGTTATAATGGCGGATTTTCTTTGGACTAATTATTTGTGTACCAAGCGCGCGAAAGTTCGAACACTGTTCTGACCAAGCGCTTTCGCGTTAAAATGTTTCTGTGGTCTTTGAACTGCTTCTGCCGAAGCGTATTCACTATGAAATGGTTTTGTGACTCAAATTTTGTAATAATGCCGGCTTTATTTCGCTGATTGAGTGACGCGCCCCCAAAAAAGTGAAATTCTCACTAAGCGCTTATTGCTTATATGGATCCGACCCAAAGTTCGATATACTTTTTCGAATACAAAAACATGCGTTGAAAACATGGCAACGTTAAGCGTATCAGGTATTTTTAATCGATAATTTCATAATTTCATTCGAACATAATATCGTACAGGCAACTGAAATTGCAATATTTTTTTGTAGAGTCGGTTAGCAAGGGCAAGAGTAAACAAAAATCAGCTGCAACTGAAGTGGACACTGACGATGGCCAAAAGTCTGATACTGACATGGGGGAGGACGATTCTATGGAGGACGGTAATTGGGGAAAGGAAACAAAAGACGATGAAGACGATGAAGACGATGAAGACGATGAAGACGATGAAGACGATGAAGACGATGAAGACGATGAAGAGGGAGCTGAGCTTGCTCAGAAAAAGACTAAAGGTTAGTTCGTGTGCATGACTGAACAATAACTGGAACATAGCTGATTTATATACAAGTCGAATCCAATGACACTTTCCCTCGGGTATTTGACTTGCTATTAAGGTTACTGTCAACAAAATATGGTCATAATTTTCCCAAAAAAAATTGGGGCTCTTTAGTTCGACAAAAATTACAAAATCTTAAAAACAACGCGAGATATGCTAGAAAGAGTGTTTTATGGGAACTGGCGAAGGACAGCAAAATGTGTCATAATCCTAGTTTGGAACCGGCATCCTGTTGACAATTTCGCGCGCAAAACTCCATGCGAATCTCGAATTTGCATGCCCAGGGGGAGGACTCTCTAATACAAATGACGGGGTTGATCGTCGTTCATTTTAAATTTACCCTCCTCAAGTGAACCAATCTGGGCTACTGGGCGTGGCTCTATGTTTTTGGACCCTTAAAGATACCAGTTTTTAGCTGTAGGTATCTTGATTTCCTTTCTTATCGCTTTACACAACCAAAACAGAATGACAGTGGTTTCTTTATTGATATTTATTCGCAAGCAACCTAAAAAGATAGCCTGAGAGCTAGAAACGTGAGATTTTTCTCCTAGAAACCGTAAGCGAGATAGCAATCCCTGATTTTACCCCTAAGACATGTTGACCAAACATGACCTTATCCCTGGGAATTGATATTTTCCTTATAAAATGTCGTAGTCAAAACCCATTGTGGGGTCAGAGAATTACCATATAACATTTCAAACATTTGCAAATTATTTCAGAAACAAAAAAGGTTACATTCACCGATGACTGAACTTAAACTAATCCATTTTCTTTCAGAATTACCGATATCAGGATCTAATCTGGAAGGTTTTCATAAAAGATATAAAGGCGTCCTCCGAATTTTACAGAAACATCGCTGTTCCTTGACAGAAGCTATGCGACGCTTTGGCATCGCACGAAACACGTTAAGAGATTACATTGGCCTGTGTGAGCTCAAGATCGTGGACCCCAGGAGATATGAAAGAATTGTGGGGACTGAGCGCGAGAAGACAGGGAAAATATCCGCCAAGATTATTGAATGTCGTTGCAGGGCTGCTTTGAAAGAATTCAAAACTCGCTTGAATGAATTGAAGGAGGAAAAGCAGCTCCTTCCTTTCTATCCAAAAGACGAATTTTACTCCTAATCATTTTTCGCGAGGCTCTGGCGAAAAGTTTGTTAACTAGGATTATTTTCTTTGACGTTCTGTTGAAAGCAATAGGTTATTTCAAAATGTAGTGGGTTATTATAACAAACAGTAGATCATAAATATGTAACTGTAGGATTTCGACAGAGCCTCAGCTTCTTGACTTCATTTTTGTTGTTTTTATATGTTACAGTTGCCTTACCCGGCTGGGGGAGTAAAAATTATATTAGCTTTGTGATAATAAGGGTTAATGATTTTTAATGAATTTTTTTAAGGCTGGAGGAGTAAAAACTATTTTAGCTTTGTGATAATAAGGGTTAATGACTTTTAATGAATTTTTTAAAGGCTGGGGGAGTAAAGATTATATTAGATTTGTGAGAAACGATTTTTTTTGTGAGAAACGATTTTTGATTTTTAATGAATTTTTTTAAAGGCTGTGGGAGTAAAGATTGTATTAGCTTTGTGATAATAAGTCCAAGGACCAGAAGTACACTCCAGTACACTCCAGCTTCGCGCGGTTAAAAATCACGGGTAAAACATGAAATGCTGCGTGACCATCAACCTCGTATCCAGACTCTCTCTCCTTTTCCTCCCTTGTCGTCGATACTCGACAGATTATAGAGGGTTAGCCTAAAGAAACCCGACTCACCAAAGCTAAGGTAGCCATCCACGTGATTATCATACCATTCCTCTATTACAATGGCCACACTCTAAAGGATCGGCAAGTAAATGCCGTGCTTGAACGGTTGAACACTTGAACAGTTCTAAACGCAAACCCCTTTCCAGGTTCAAATCTATAGCCAAAGCTGTTCACCGCCGTCTAAACTCCCACGGGATTCAAAAGTGATGAACAAACAACTAAAAATAAAGAGTCGGACTTATAGCCCTTCCCTAACGAAAAATTTTTGACGACCAAACATAAACATTGTTTGGTGATCAAACATTTTGATGTTGAACTAGGGAATGAAATGACAGTGAAGTATCGGTGAAACATCGGCCAAATGTCGACCGAGTGTCGGCAAAGTATCATTGATTGGTCGGTCAAATATCGACCGACTGGCTACCGATATATCGACCGACTATCGGGCGACATATATCGGTCGATAGTCGGTCGACTGTAGGCCGACTATCGACCGCCATATTGGTCTACTATCGACCAACTATCGACCGACTAGCGGTCGACTATCGACCGACATATCGACCGACCATCGACCGACATGTCGGTCGACATATCGGTCGATATGTCGGTCGACACTACCCATAGTAAAATTGATCCAACATCTGAATAAAGAAGACCTGGGGATTGCAGATTTCGAAATGGCTCCATAATCAGCGATAATAAAGCTAAGGCTGACAATCAATTTTCAAGTGTCTTTACTCAAGAAGACTTATCAAATATCCCTGATATTGGATACAACAGAATAGAGTACCGAAGTGTGACGTCACGTTACCATGGGCACGATTTGACAATCTCGTTCCCAGGGTCCTCTCTCTACTTTGAGAAAGTACCCTGGTTACGGCTGGTCACATGTCTATGCATACCAACCCAAGCCGCACAGAGGGTGGGTTCTCAACTTAATTTTGACAACACTCTCTAGGGAGGTAAATGTTGTGCTGCTATGCAGACGTTATTTTGAAAAGGAAGCAAGTTATTTGTCAGAGATCCTGCCTGGCCAGCTGCTTCAGCTCTACCTGAACTATGATTATGAAATGTTGACCGAGAGGGAATTTTGCTTATATTTCACTGCTTTTTTTAAATAACCATTAGCAACCTGCTTCAGATTAGTTTAATCAGTTTTTCACACCAAAAGAATTAAATAACCGTGAAATTAGCGATGGAAACATTCAACTTGGAGCTACCGCTTAACAGTTTTAACACAAAAGCCAGTGCATTTTGCTACACACGACCGGTGTCGTTGTTGTCAAGTTGTTTACAAAATTTACACTGCAAGAGAATTGAATGACCGCCAAACTTTCGATTGGATGAATTCAATCAAATAGCCCTTATTCACGATGTCCGCCATCTCTACGCGTGCGTATAGAATGATGGGAAAAGAAATAAGTCACATGGTCTCTCAGGGGGCAAAGATTTTCAAGAAGGCAACTTGACGGACGAAATGTCAATAGAGCTATTTTCTAGGTGGAAAGTGGATCAATTGAAGACGTTTTTGAAAAAAAGAGGAGTTGTGTTATCGGGGAGAAAATATGAGCTCGCTGAGAAGGCGTATTTTGCATGGACGTTAAAATTAGAGGTAGCTAAAACCACAGCT
>OX419338.1:19371529-19419029 GCA_948470475.1 Galaxea fascicularis
TGATCAAGTAATGATTTTAATACTACTGTAGCTACATTTTAAGTTCATTATTTTTCCAGAAGCTGACACAACAGCACCTCCCATTGTAGCTCATATTGACTGTACCAATGCAATTGTTTAACTGAAGGTCATCGATTTGGAACAACGAGCATTGCTATGGACTGGTCCAAGTTTTCCATTTTTGACTATTGAGCGGAGGAAGGCAAAATCAGCCAGACAGAATGGAGTTTACAAAAGGCTATTTTCGGAGCATGCAATGAAATCTGGACTTCTCCAGTTAAAGACACATTTATGTCAACTTGACCGCATCATGCTTTCTTGAGATGAAAATGAAAATTACATGACAATGAAACTGTTGAATCTGTTTACAATTCCTCATGTGAAGTTGATTGCAGACAGAAGAGACTCCTATTTAAGGTTATGGGGGTTGCACACAAATTGAACCAGGCAATATGTTTGATGCAAATGCAATTAGTGTTTTTATTGACTACGGACTTGGATTCAAACAAGTTGGCTACATTGCCCAAGAACTAACTAAATTAATTTATCCATCCACTTATCCAACAAGGCAGGCTACAGCACACCTCTGTTCATGACATGAAATTTTGAACAGCATGGGCCTAATCAGGGTATTTTATGACATTGCAACTTGCATTTGAAGGGGAATAGCCATCCCAAGTTTTAAGAGCTAGTAAAACCATTAAGTAGCCTGTCAAAATTGATGTCAAAATATTGTTAGTTAATTTTTCTTGGTCAAAGCATGCCTGTATGGATGATCTGAATACAGTGTATAAGTGCATTTCTTTGGCGGTTTGTTGGGAGTGTCTCCACTTGGAGGGCCAAAATGCCGCTTTGAGGACATGCCGAAGAACCGGATCACATAAACACCAAAAAGAAATACAACATACAATAAACTGGGGTCAAGAAATTATACTCTTATAGTAATAACACTTCTACAGGAATCACATCATCAACTCCCGTGAAACACTGTGAGATTGAGGAGAATATGTGACAAATTACGAAAAAGTCCAAACTTCAAGGCAGATTTTCTTTGTTAAAATGGAGGGGGCCACCTGGGCCCGCCGTACGTTTCTTAAAGATCAACTATCGAACTAAAGTTCTGTGCAAAAATAATCCCCGATACTGATCCTTGATTGTTGAAAGCCGAACAAATGATTGTCCATGTCAAACGTGTGTGTGTAACAACCATTCTCAATTCAACAAGATTTCCATCGACTAGTTTTAATACAAAAAATGCTTACCTGAATTTAAAACTTGAACAATAACTGGCCCATATATTAAACTTGAAGCTCCCAGAAAATATCCCTTTTTTTCTTTACATCAATGGGGAAATCGGTCGAACAAAATGAACCATTCTTGACATTCCAAGACGAAAGTGTCCGCCATTACTTCTGCAAAGGCGACACTATGATTAGTCCAATATCACGTGGACTGTGTCCAACACCGCCTGTAATGGGCTTGTATTGCACCGCATCCCAACGAAATCCTTGAAGGACCAGACAAGATCAAAAAGCTGAAACAAAAAGAGGAACTAATTACTGAAAACCAAAGACTGCAAAACGAGATTGAAGGTAAAGTATCTCTGCATTCCTTCCCCCTTTCATAACGAAGCGATGCACTTGCTATGGATACATACGGAGGGTTTTCCACAGATTGACTTTTTGCCTTTTCTTTGTCTTAAACATTGTATTTCGCTTCCCTTGGTGAATAATAATAATTAATAATTTAATGCTTTTATATAGCGCTATTCCATCAACTGCTCATAGCGCTTTACAACGGTAAATTCTCACAATTCTAAATCCTTACAATGCTAATTTCTTACAGCTCTCAAATCAAATTTAAGCTTACAATTCTTTACAATTCTCGAATCAAATCAAATCAAATGTTGGTTTTTGAGGAGAGGGGAAAACTGGAGTACCCGGAGAAAAACCTCAAGGAGCAGAGTAGAGAACCAACAAACTCAACCCACTTATGACACCGAGTCCGGGAATCGAACCCGGGACACACTGGTGGAAGGCGAGCGCTCTCACCACTTCACCAACCCTGCTCCCCTGGTGAACTACAAATAGCTAAAAAAATTCACGAGCTGGGTTGCCAAACTGCTGTTGAATTTAACTCAAAACAAAATTATCAGTCCTTAATACTAATTACAGTGAAATCAGAGTAACCATCTCTGCTACTTTCACAAAAGGCATCAGAGCTTTACAACGCCATGGCTGAGCTTAAAAAGGTGCAAAGATAAAATGGACATAAAGTGAAGCCCGTTAATGAAGTGGGTTGAAGGCAGCAACAGCGGGATACAAAGGAAATGAGGTAACTTGGATTTTGATCTTTGAGGTCTCCATCTATTTCAGTTCTTATAGCTATGACATGAAACATAAAGAGAATATTCTAGGATTAAATTAATAGTAATTATACTAGAAACGGCACGTATGTGACAGTAGACCTTTTTTTTCATTTCTGTCTGAAAATGTGAACAGAGTTTCATTGAAAACAGACATGCTTTTGAGGAAAACAAAAATACACACACTACACTAGCCCTGGGCTATCAACTATATTGTATCTATACATGTGCATCTGCATGCCATGGTAGGAGAAAAACTAATACAAAAAATCACTGACAGTATAAATATTTCAGAGTGTTGAACATTAGGGACCTTAAGATCCAGGATGGGAGTGAGGACGATGCTGACCAGATGTTGTTTTCCCATAAGAAGCATGCGCATTAGAGATCTGGTTTGTTTTCATGATTGCATGACCCTATTGTGACTCAGTCGAGGACGGCAAAACACCAGTTTGATGTTGTGCCTTTTGTGTACTTTATTTTCTTTGGTTTTCTTTGAGATTTAGTCACTGTAACTCGTAATGAGCTCTGCTCAATTTGTCTTGGCCCCCTCCCTGTCATGTTCAAAGGAAACAAGAAACAAAAAGCCAGCATAAAAAGCCAGCGTAAGTAAATATTTTTGTTGGCTTTCTATGCAGATGTTGAAAGTTGTTTAGGTGTGATTTGTATTTTCCTGTTATTTTTTGCTTTCAGTCATTGTTTAATGCTTATATAAATACTACTTGCAGAGTCATTGTTATTGAGTTTCTACTTGCGACTGTCATACAGAGTTTATATTTTTCGTGTATTCCGCGTGAAAGAGAAAAAAAATTCAGAGCAACAAACTTCCCAAGAGTGTGTTTCCTCCTTTTATAAATGTAAGACCATTTATTTTGTTTCTGTGGAGTTTTGACCGGACCTTGAATTGCTGAATAGCTGTCTCGACCCTGTATTTGCCAAACCTTTCGTTTTGCTCTCCAGTGGCGTGCGTTTATCAAAACTCTGGAAAACATGACCAAAATTTTTCTTGTTGGTTTTCTATTAAACAACTGCACTTATTAGTGCCAATATGTTTATATTGGATATTTTCTTGTATACAAATAACCTCTTCCACATTTTTTCACAGCTCAATAGCTCATTGTCTCTTCTCTTTTCACACCAAAGTTTTAAAATAGGCCTTACTGTCCCTCACACTTGAATATGTTATAACTACACATTTTTTAACCTCATACACAGTTCACTCAGCGTTATACTCGTTTCTTTCTACCAAAGGGGGTTAACTTTTATCATAAGCCGTTTCTTTGTTTTCCTCTATTAACATGGTGGAGTTTTTGTAGATTGTGTGTTGTTTCTTTCACTACTCTCATCAATAGTTAATTTACTATGTCACATTTCGAATGACAGGATGTTCTGGACAGAGGAACATGATGTCATTTTAGTCCGAGAAATGTTAGCACACAGCCCCTTTGCTGGCACAAAGTGAGGGACAGTACAAAGAGGTCAGAAGTGGAACGAAATCTCTCAGCGCCTTTTACAAGTAGAAGCCCCCAATTTAAGGTTGACCAGAGATGTGTTAGAGAAAGGTATGGTTTGCTTGCTAAAGCATACAGGAGGAAAATTAGAGAGGAGGAAAGAGCAAGTGGGATTAGCACCCCAGAATTGATAGAAGTAGAGCAGGCCCTGGAAGACCTCACTGTGAGAGAAGATGAGGCTGATCAAGACCAACAGGAGACAGCAGCGCAAAAGAGGAAGGTAAAGGAAAATAAGAAAGATACTGAGGAAGTGAGAAAGAGGGCAATGGAGAAGCTGGGAGATGAAAAGATGACGATGAAATGAAAAGAAGTGAGAATGAAGAAAAGGGGAAGAAAAAAAGATCAAGTGGAAACAACACCCCGGAGTATCTAAAGGAGAGGAATGAAAGGTTGGATGAATTTAAAAAAGAGGAGCTGGAGCTGAAAAAGCAAGAGTTGCAGCAAGAAGCAAAAGAATGAAGCTATGATGAAGTCGATGGGCCAGCAGCTGTAACAGCAACAGAAGCAAATTGAGGGATTCCAGACCATGATGATAACCATGTTTTCTAAATTTTTGGAGAATAATTGAACAAGAACTGCTTGAGCAGATTTCATATGAGTGTGCAAGTGCATGACAATTACATTAAACCTCGCCTTCTTGTTGATAAAAGCTTCATTTCTATTGATACTTACAGTGTATTTTAAATGTATTGAGTCAACCATTTTCTCAAATATGGTATTTCAAAACGAGCATTTACAATTGCTATACTTGAAAACATGTTGAAAAAAAGTGTTGCACTTGTTCTAACAAAAACAAGAGCATAGCAAATTACACTGTATATACTTTTCCATCTTGGATTCAAGTAAATAAAAGATTACTTCATTTTCATAGGTTTGTTCTTCAGAAAATATCCATACCCCTCTCACATAAAGGAATCCTAGGGGGTGGGAGAAAAAGACCTTGTTTTCCATACAGATCATTGTTTGCATTTAGACATTCCAGAGGGGTGGGGGTGACATTGTACCCCCTTCCATGGACAGAGTATGGATATTAATTTTTTTTCTGGCACCATAATTCTAGACACAAATGGCATTTTGGAAGATAAAATCAGTGAAGCACTGCTCATCATACTAGAAAAGAAACTGATGCAGACTTTACAGTATCTGGGCAACAGATGCCATTAAAAGTTTTGTCAAGAGCCCTTAGTCTTAGTTTCCTGTAATATTTCTTTTATGTATAATTCCTTGTGGAGATTTTCTGTTTAAAGAAGCTTACAAACCAAAAACATCTAGCTATGCCCTCAAGTATGAAGGACACTTAAGCAAAGTAATCTTCCAGGGATGGAGGGTCTAACTGGAAAAACTCAGAGATTGTGTTACCAAAAAGGCGAGTAAGTGCATTCCAAAGTAACGCACAGACAATGTACATTTTCCCAATAAGGCTTAAAATCCAGCTTCAAGTCTTTCTTAAAATCTAAAAATTTAAAATAGTTGATGATGTCCCCAAAAATCCACTTCACTGAGGAACGAACTTTACTCATGGACTCATTGAAACTTTGCATCTCATGTGTCAGTACTCCATCTACATAGACCGTTTCATTATGAACACAGTGGATCACCATAAATACACATCGCCTGGCCATTTGGAGAAAAGGCATGCCTCTCAAGCTCATTCAGGAGACCTGACTCATCCAGCATTGATGCATCATGTTTTCTCCCTTCTGGAAAAGAGATGTAGTGGAGTTTTGAACTATCCTTGATGTCGAGCTTACAATCTTTTTGAAATTTAATATTTCCTTCAAACCAGTTACAGTAATACTCTGTAAAGCCAAAAACCCATGTGACCTTGATAGATATGTATGTCTAATAGAGGCTCAACTCATTCATGGAGAAATACTCACTAATAAATTAAGATAAGTTTTATGTTGGCTCCCTATATACTTCTGTTCACAGGTATGGCAGGCTACAAAACAAATGTGTATTTGTCATAACACACTGCAGTGCATGTGAACTCTGACAATTCATGTCAAAGGTCACATGGGTTCAGTTGGAAGAAAAAAGCCAGCACTAGAAGTGGCCAAGGGATTTAAAGAAATCATATGCCTCATGTTTATACCTTCACATTGTCTTGGCATTAGCCAAGATGAATAATGCACTAACCTACAGGTCCAAAAAGATTCGCAGTGAGTCCATTCGGTAGAGCAACTGACTGAAATTTTAATCCATGTACACATTTGTGTCCATTGTATACAGCTCTTTGCATTTCCCCAGGGCGACAAATGGGCCTAACTGTGCCGTCCACAAAACCAAAACAATTATCCAGGGCGGCACCTTTTGCAAACATTGCATCTGCATAGACTTGGAGACTAGCAGGATCAAGAAGGTTGTGATTGTACTCGGTTATTCTATGGCCATGGAGGTTGTAGATGAAGTCAATTACTGTGTTACAGATCACGCTCATCACAGGAACAGGGCGGCCAAAACGGGGAATTAAATCTGAGTACCTGCAGGGGTAGCTACATCTTTTAAACATAATGCATAGCCCCTCAATGTCATCAGTCACGCATCCCTGGCTGCAGGTGAAAGTTTTGGGTAAACTAAGGACTTCTACCAGCACCGGGATGTCTTCTTTAAAGAAGCCAAATTCCGCTTTACATTCAGCGTCGTCCAAATTTTCCATACTTTTCGTACGGAAATTCGGGATTTTTTGATCAATTTGCATCATATAGCAAGCAAAATTCCTCGTTGTCTATCACTCCGTTGTCGTGACATAGAACCAATGCATCTCTTGCATGCTTAAAACTAATTTTCTCTCTTATTTTGACGCACAAAACATAACATAACAAGCCGAACAAATCAAGCAACAGAGTTAGAGGTAAAGAAAATTTTTTTAGTAAGACATCAGCTGGATGATGAATTAAGCTGACATATCAAACTTATGTCATGTTTTGAAGCCCCCAATACCCAAGATGTATGAGAGAAAAAAAACGCTCCTTAATCAGCGATATGAAATGTTTAACATGCTGTAGAATAAGCCAAAATGGACAAAATATTCTGGAAGCAAAATGGCGTCCCCATCAACAACAATCTTAAGCTATTTATCCATCACGTGAGATGGGGACCTAGGCCCAGTCCTGACTGTCCTTTGGCCCGCCGTCGTCCTCATTCCCGTCCTGGATCTTAAGGTCCCTATTATTTTGCAGGGAAAGGGCAACACACTGTGGTTTTGCTGAGACCTATGGGCCTGTTCTCAAAGAATTAAAAATGGAGGACACATCACGGAATGATGTAAATGTCACTTTCAATGACAACATTAACCAAGGTAATATCACTTTACATGTAATTTCATCAAGATAAGAATCTTGAAAAGAGATATCTTGTGAGACCCCAATGCTATAAAACTGTTACAATGTAATTCACAAAAGTACCTTTTGGTTGCAATAGAAGTTTTTTTCCTTACGTAAACTGGAACTTTTAATGAAAGTAGAAATCTGTCCATTACAGGAAATGAAACTTGTACGGATGAAAGGAGGATGGGACCACAGATTCATACAAAAGGTTTTCGATTTCCCTCCAGGGATACCATGAGCTCTCACAAGTAGAGACATCATTATCAAGGACCTACATAATGGAAACCTGTGCCAAACAGATGGACACCCAGGATCTGCTCCAGGTGCTGAGCTACCTTTGAAGCTACTCCTAGAGAAAGAAATTCGGCAACATGTAAGTGTCAGTGGAATACAAGGACGCAGTTTTTTGCAGGTTTATGAGAGGTAACCATTAGTGGAGGCTCAACTGTAATATACATATGCATATTTCTTTTCAGTGGAATTAAAATCGCTATATAACTTTTTTTTCAGTTGAAGGATGGTAAAGGACCTGATGAACCAATAAAAGTTAAGATTTCAGGAGATGGTGCAAAAATGTCCCACACCAGTAGTCTGTTTGTGGTCTCATTCTCACTACTGGATGATGGTCAAAGTTGCTTGTCAAGTTCTGGTAATTTTCAGATTTTCATTAATGACAGGGTCATTTTTGATAGGGACTACAAAGAAAGTCATTGGTTACTCTTTTAGTACTAAATAAATAATGGTTTTAAGGAATAAATGTGGGTCGTCCAACCAGTTTAGCTTTTTAATTATTTTGGATGACCATGACCATTATTATTGTCTACCTTAAATGTTTGTAAAATTGTAATGCTAAGTATTGGTGTAAAAGTAAATTGCTGTTGTTGTTGAAAACTCATGAGCATTTCAAATTCACGATTCCTTCTTTTATATGAAGGTATCAAAACTGAGGGAGTTAGTACAAGCAAGAAGATTAAAGGCATCCTTCTGGACACAACCATGGATTCACCAGCAAGAACTGCATGGTTAAGTATCAGACAGTTCAATGGATACAATGGGTGTCAGATATGCACTGAGCCTAGGGAGCAACTTGACCTGGGTCCTAGAAAGAAGAATGCAAGGCGGCAGTGCCATATATATCCATTCAATGCAGAATATGCACAAACAACTGGACATGCAGGAATCAGAGAGCATGACATGGTGAAGCACCAGGCTCTTGTTGCCATGTCCCAAATTTCCCAGAAAGGAAAGGTCAAGGTGAGTAACAATCACAGTAACAGTATTAATATTATTATTGCAATCTGTACCATGTAGAATGTGTTTCTTGAAAGATATCTCATAATTTTATGTACAGTGTAAAAAGAGAGGCTTACGACTGTACAAGTAACCTCCAGATTAAAATTGTGTTATAAACCAATTTACAATCTCTTACATGTCATGGATAAAGAATTTAGCAGCTGCTGAAAATTACTTAACACTGAGAACAGATTCACGTAGTTAATTATATACATGTATGTACACATCATGTACACTGTATATTTTTTTCATTGTAGTTGTGGTTATTATGTAGGATCCAGTGCAAGGTGTACTTGGTTTGTCATGGGCATTTTCCTTACCACTACATGATGCAGTTGCTGGCACTGCTATTGACTACATGCATTGTATCTGTGAGGGGGCAGTCGACCAGCCCTTGAAAGCTTGGTTTGAGGACAAGTCAAGTGATTGCTACTTGGGAAACAGTGTACATGAAATCAACAATGCCTTTCTGTCCTTGAAGCCTGTATCAGAAATCACTCGTAGGCCTAGAAGTATTTCTGACTGGAAACAGTGGAAAGGTAAGAATATTAATTTATTTTGAATTTCTGGGAGTGACCACTAGAGTCCATGTAAGTGACCACCTTGTTGTAATGTAATATTAATCAGTTATCAGTGAAATGCAGTGTTCCATGTACACATCATAATCATCTCTAACAGGCATCCATCTCCTTTTACAAGCAACTTACCATTCACTCTCATCCAGTGGTTAGTCACTGACTGTGTTCATCAAAAATTTCCTCGTGTGATGCATTATCTAATAGTTAAATTGTGGCTGACTTTCATATACACAGCACAGGTTCACAATTAAAATATATTACAGCATGCAACAAAAGTCGTGTCTGATTGGGCTATTGGATTCTGACCTTTACTTTTCCCACATACAGGCACCCTGTATAAACTGAATACATGTGTAGACCACCATAACTGAACCGCCTGGGTTCTGTTTAATGTGGAATTTTGATGTGATTAATAAAAAATGAATACTATGTGTACCTCTCCAGCAGATTTCAGTAGCATAAAGTTATGTACATGTACATGTAATCAACAATCCCTCACCACACCTACTTACATGTAGTTGCATTGCATAACAATATGTTTGATTTCTATAAAAGGAATAGCTTGAATGATTGCATTTTTTCAGTTAACTGAAGGACCAAAGTTTGAAGGAGTATTGCAGCATACATACAGTACTGTATACTGCACATATCATCTTGCATGATACTTATTGTGCATGTAACTATAATAGTAATCAAAGAAACTAAAATTTAGAGGCTACTGACCAAGTAAAAGTCTCAGTGCTTTGGTCGAAATGAAGTTTCCTGCACTCTATCAGTATCTTGAGTGCCAGGGGCCAAGACACTGTTGAACTCTTTTGGCAACATTTTCTTTCAGCGAACGAGAGGAGGGCATTTCTGCTGTATTATTCAATTCCATTGCTGTTTCAAACAATGGACGAAAAGTGCTTTTTGCATCTTGCCTTCCTTGTTGGTGGTGTATACCACCTTTTAATGGACAGTATTTCTAAGACTGACTTAGAAGAGGCTGGCATCTTCCTGAAGTTGTATTGTGCACAGGCACCATACGTTTATGGTGAGCATACACTAGTATTTTGAATACTATACCATGCCATAGAAAATACAGCCAATCAGAACACGGGATGTAGCCACTGTATATTCGACGGTATTACACCCAACCTTCCCATCGTGTGCTACATGTATGTCTTGTTGATTGCATTGGCCACTGTATTTTCTGTGGCATACAGCTATAGCATGCAACTCTTTCTCGTGATATATAATGGAATATCCCACTTATCACTTGTATTTTCTTTGTATACACACTGACAAAATACGAGCGACTCGTGTGATATTCCATGGTATACTACTTGAAAGCATTGCATAACTAGTATGTCTTCCACACTGAGTTGACACCATATTGTTTCCTGTATATTACATTTCAGGTCAAAGATTCCAGACCTTCAATATTCACCAGGTCCTCCATTTCAAACAAACTGTGGAAAACTTAGGACCTCTGTGGTCAAATTCATGTTTTCCATTTGAAGATTATAATGGAGACTTGAGAGGTTACTTTCATGGAAGTCAAAATATCCAAGGGCAGGTAAGAAATTGCTTTGTTACAAGTGAATGATGCCGTTCGATTGTTACTCATAAAATTTTTAATTTTGCCTTAAACTATTACGCAAAGTCAATGACTTTGCTACAGTGTAAATGCATTGTTTGTGTACATGACACGACCACTGTTCCCTCCTGATGGATACAATCTGCCATGTGCATGTATATTAGATGTGGAAAAAGGAAATGTCCTTGTTCGTCAAACTACAATTATTATTTTTAGGACATTTAAGGTTCAGTTACTTTCAAATTTAAGCGCTTTGGATTGACAGCAGTGGACTTGTTTGTTCTTACATGAACTGAGGTTCGTGATATTTCATAAAAAGAAAGGCAGAATTCTAATTTTTGATTATTTTCTGCCAGATTGTAAAATCCATATGTGTGCACCAGAGTTTGCCACAACTAGCACAATCTTTACGTGCATGCTCAGATGCAAAGCAACTGTACAAGGATCTCTTGTCAAAGACCTATCACTGCAGGTAACTTAGCAATAATTATTCATAATTATATCCTTATAAAATAACAATTACTTCAACAAGAACTGTTCTTGTCACAGGTGTTGCTGATATGTGTTTGATTATATTTTTCTTGTGATTTATTTAGTATATTTAGGACTGTAAGGGAAGAGATCTCTCAAGACAACTTTGTTGTGGGATCACTGGAGCGTGTGTGGGAGACGTCAAGTTTAGTGAGTGCAGAGGAGAAAGAAGTTGTTGGGGCAGTCTCCAAGATGTGGGTATTTAAATGAGCGATTATCAATGGAGTGGAGTACCAAAGTTTCCTTTACAAAAGAACTTCATCTAGGAATAATTTTACTGTCATTTTTAAAAGAAATGGAAAAAAACATGATGGCTCTGTCATGAAATTTATCAAGTCTGAAGCAAAGTGTACCAGAATGCAATGTCAACATGGCAATTGTTCCTGTTCTTTGCCATTTTGTTATATTGCAATAGTTAAGAAGTTGTCAAAGCATCCATGCCAGTTTCCATTTTATCACGGGGTGCAAGTAATCAAGCACCTAAAACGGGTGACCATTGCAGACCACATCATTGCTGTACCGATTTCCTCTATAAAGGAAAAATGTATGCAGATTGATATTGATGATACCCATGTATATGTATGTCATATTCCTAATTCATATGAGAAAGACTAAAGTACATACATGCATGTAGAGCCTGAAAGTATTTTATTAATAAACTGTTTTTAATTCCCCCAGCCAAAGGGTTAGCAACTTATTCATGCATATCTTGTCCGGAAATGATATGTGGACGTGCATGTCCAAAGTATTCTTGAAAGATCTGATGTTATAAAACAGACTTTAAGCAGACATTAGGAATTAAAAGCCACTTGTACCTCTTAAAATAGTTCAAAAATAGCGTATTTGAAATATATTTTGTATGGATTTGATCCTAATGCCAGTACTGTATTTCAAAGTCACCTTTAAAATAATCCACTCACTAGAACAAAATTCAACTATGTTTGAAATAGTCTGATTTTATGCTATTTAAAGGATTATTCATGAATTGCTATTTCAAAATACGTTTTAAATATATTATTTGAAACCTGTTTTTATACTGTTCTTTTATGAACTACATTCTAAATCAACAACCATTTCAAGATTACTTTAAAAACAGCATACAAGTAGCATATTTTTAACTGTTTGGTGGCTGTAGACTTAAAACAGATTTCAAATTCCCTATTTAATTTATGTTTAAAGAAAAAATTCTGTTAAAAACAGATGGAAAACCCTGTCAGTATCATGAAATACTATTTAAATATGCCTGAAATACATTTCAAACAAAGAATAAAATTTTGAATTGTTAACAAAATACCTCAAAAATACCTTAATATGGTTTCAAAATAGTGTTCAAATCATCAAACAGTTACCAAACAGTTTAAAAATACAGGTGCTTTGGTAAGGGGAGAAAACATAAACTAGGAGTCTTTGAATGAGAATGGCTGGAAAACATATTTATAAAAAACTCGGCCTATATTTTTGAGATGTGCCAACCTTTGAAGAGTGCCATAAGGTTTTATAATGATTTAATCTGCCGTTAAATTCCCTTTTTCCAAGGTTTAATTAAATTTATAGTACTCCTTTGTTGCAGTTATATAACTGGTGAGCCAACAGCCTGCCAAAGGCCACCAACCGCCCGAAGGTGGCAGAAAAACAGACAGGCTGGTGGTGATGCAGTTATACCATGCACATGGATACTAAAAGTAAGGAATGGAATGGAAGAAAGGGTAGAGGAAATTGTACGTGCCAGATTACCTGACATTGAGGGCCACGAAAACATGCAAATTAGGGTTTGTAGAGGGCATTTCACTCTGTATTATTCTGTATTATACTGCTGCAGTTGTTTTATTTTGAATTTACAAAACTGTGCACGCTACCCCTGTCTCCAGTAGATAATTATTCTTTTCACCTCCTTAGAAGGCTTAAAGTGCACCTAACCCCAGAATATTTCTTTTGCTGAAAAAAATTTTTGCACCAGTTCGAAACTTATTGCACGTTTCGTTTCTCCTTTTCACCAAATTCTGACTATTTATAGCACTCAAAAATTACGAAAAACTGTGCATCATTTGTTCCATGACCAACTCATAAGGGGCGCGGGTCTATTCCTGATATGACATCACAAACTGATTTTCATCGCAACGAGTCTTTGTAAACATGCATGCAAATCAGTTCTTTAAAACCGTATCAGGAATAGACCCACGTCCCTTATGACTCGGTCATGGAACAAATGATGCAGTTTTTCGTAACTTCTGAATGCTATAAATAGTCAGAAATTGGTGAAAACCAGAAAGGAAAGGTGCAATGTGTTTCTAACTGGTGCAAAGGTTTAGTTCAGTCAAACACAATATTTTGGAGTTAGGTGCACTTTAACTGTACAAAAAAAGGAACACACTGAAAAGTTGCAAAAGGTTAGAATGTAGTGTTGAGCAAACAATATTCAATTATTTGTGAAACAAACAAATTAGGTTGGTTAGCAGGTTAGTACTATGGAATAGAGAGTTAGGAATAATAATCATGAAAACAGGAGTTGTGACAGGAGTCATCAGACAACTTTAGGGAACTCTCTGATTTAATGACCTACTACATTCAAGATAAATTTGTATGTTAAAACAAAAATACATTTGTAATTGACATCTGTAACTGATTCAATAAACTTCAAATACTTATGATTTGTTTCAGGTCCTGCATTCAACCAAGAGGCAAATTCAGTCTTAAAAGTACCCAAGGATGTGGACAAATGAATGAATGACTGAAACATATCGTGTATTTAAGTTTAAAGACTAAATTTGTTTTCTTTTCTTTAACTGATAAAACCTTGGAAGTTGTGAATGGATTGTGAATGTTCCCTTGTAATTTACAACTTGCGGTTTTGTTAAACAGATATGATATCTTTTACCCCGACAAAATTAAATATTTTTTGAAATGATTAAATGTTTCAGCTTTAATGTTGCCAAAGAAGAATGCATGCGTCCTGTTGATTTCAGCCCACTAACCGGTAGATAGAGGAGAAGTGTGAGTTCCCAAGTTGATCGTTACTGCGGTTAAAAAAATGCAGAGTAAAGAAACTTATCAATAGATCATTTTCACGTGACGTCATACCATTTCCGGTCGGCCATATTGGTGTACCACTTTTGATTGCATAATTTTTGCCACAACTATCATTCCCGCTAGTAAAATGGATTCAAAAGAAAAAGAAACAAAGTTCATTTCTGATATCCGAATACGCAAAGCAGCTGGACTTGTCAGTCAGAGATAGATATTTACAGAAAATAGCGGCAATTGGAATTGATCTGGTGTTAGTCGAAGGGAAGGACTTTAAGCCGGACTGCTTGCCTCCTGTTGAATCCACAGATATTTTGTGTTATCTTGTCTTGGAGACAAGTTTCTACACTCAGCAACATTTCAAAGCTTTCCGAAGTCTTGAAGCATGTAACCAAATGGTCTCTGGTTTTATTGCCAGCATAGAGGGCCATATCATCGCCAACAAATTTCTTGTTTTAGCAAAGGTGAGACATTCCCAGCGTATGAACGACTCTCTAATTTCATGTTGGGTTATCACGGAAAGAAAAGGAACAATTTTGTTTGCTCACTGCTTAGGTTGCAAAGCTGGCCTAGCGGAATCCTGTTCACATATGGCAAGTGTGCTATTTTATTTGGAAGCGTAGACAAAAATAAATGGCAGACTCGCCTGTACGCAAGTGAAGTGCTCGTGGATTCTACCAACCTACATTCTACCTACCTATTAACAAGTAAAATATGAAAAGGCAAGAGAAATAAAGTTTACATCGGCAAGGAAAATGAAAAACGATTTAGATGCCGAGATTGAGAACCTGCCCAATGTTTCCAGCCCTGTTGATTCTGCTGAAGGCAACATCTCAAAAGGACATTCCTGTTCCCTCAAAACCGGTGTTTGTATAACGACCATGTCTGTGCTCTTGCAAGCGGATTTGATGGCCTATTAATAAATACTTCAAAACAATCAATAATCACCGTTGTTTCTTTTCCAAATGAATATTTAAAAAACTGTGGCATTGTTCGCCATAAATCCTCACATTCAGGCCAGTTGATTAGTGGGGCCAGTCGCACATCTAGTGCTACCATCCAGACTGAAAAAATCCTTGAAACTGTAGAAAGGGAGACATTGAAGCGATATGAAAGATCTTGATGTGGTGCGTCAAGTTTAAGTTTCATCAAAGTCATGATAAATTCTTGAAATGTGGTCAGATTCTGGGACTTGTATCCACCAAACGGAGAAACATGCTCGTGAACATTATGCAGGATATCGAAGGAAGGCAATCCAGTGTAAAATTTCTTCGTTTTGTACAAACTCCCACCGATCAAATGGTTTCCGGTCAATGTTTAGAGAGCTGAATAAATATTCAAACTCTTCAGTTTGTGTGCCAGCTTCAACTGTTGTTTTTTTCTCTTTGCTCTCATTTCCTTCAAAGCTAAGGTTTGAAACTTGTTCACTGGGCTCATGAAGTTTCTCTCTCTTTGCTGCTCACTCTAGTTCTAGCTCTTGTTCTCTCTTTTCAAACGCTGGCTTCTTCACAAGTTCACATTCTCTCGCTTAGGTTTGCCGCCGCTTATTTATGGTGTGTTTGATCAGTAGCTTTTTTGTGTCCCAAGAGCAATGTCGGAACCCAGTCAATATTATATTTACCCCAGCTCTTAGCTGCTCTTCCTGAAACAAAATGCTTTTCACACAAACGATCGTTTTCTGAGATCTCTTCGGTGAGGTCGTCACGGCTTAACGCTGAAATCCAGGGCGATCTTCTTTCTTTGGATAGTTCTTGTGCCCACAGAAGGCACCCTTGCAAAATATAACCCTTTATCTCATCCACTTTTGCTGCCACAGCCAACGATCATACACAAAACCATGTTCCACGCGACAGACACTACCAGTTTGTTTACCATTGAGGTACACCAATATGGTGGCATAGCAATGGTAGTCAAGGTATTGGTCACGTGAGTGATATGGCTATGGTGTGTCTCACATAACATTTGGATTAGTGCAGCTCACATAGCAGGGATACCCAACAAGCAGCCAGATCTAGAATTAAGCCAAAATGGTATTTCTAACGTTTGAGCCTGCGAATTAGGTAGAAATAAAAATTTTGTCGGCACGTTATACGAGAAGGCCTGGGCCTTAGGCCCAAGCATCATGGGTAATGATGCAGTGGTCAGGGCTGTGCTCTAATGGCGCCCGGTCACCCCTGGCAACTTACGTTTGCCATTGGGCGACCAGGAAATATTAGTTTTTTGCACCAAACGTATATGCTGGGCGCCCTTGGCTTTCAGGGGTTTAGTGGTTTGGGCGCCCAACTACTTTTCTTAGAGCACAGCCTTGGTGGTATATAAGAGGGGGTATAGCACGTGATATCCATCTAGGCCTTTGGAACCAACCATTGACCTTTGGCTGATGCCAAGTTTCCTTTCCTTACCATCCATCCTGATCGCTGTCACACCATGTCTATTAGGAAAGAAGAAGTCAAACAGCTTATTAAAACTAACAATGACAAGCTCCTAGATTCGTTTAAAGGTCTGTTGGAACAGACAGTTTCTCATATCAAACCGTCAAACAAGGAATCAGCAGTCAAACGCCTTAAGTTCAATGAGCCTCACAAATTCAAGAAAAAGGCAAACAAGGACCAGCTCAATAGTGCCAAATCCGCCACTGAACATTCCCAGCTAGAGACGGTCAAGAAGCTAATTTCCGAAAGACAGAAGCATATTCTTCTGGCCGATAAGTCTGATTACGGAGGGCTACGGTCACCAAATATAAAAAGCATAGCTTAGCTGATGACTCCGATGACAAATGTATATTCAAAGCCAGATCGCACACTCATCCTTCTGTTAATGCATTAAAGAAGAAATCTGCAGCAGCAGAATCCACTCCGCCAAGCCAAGTGCGACCTATACCGTCCCTAGTTTCTGGTTTTTCGCCTTGTCCTAAGTCTGGGACATGTTTTGCGTGCAGTAAATCTGGCCACTGGCGTGCATCTTGTCCTACAATGGCCCAGCAGAACCCACCTACAAAGAGACTGGAGGACCCCAACAACTCAGGGGTAGTTCTTTCCTCTGTTGATATTAATGTTAAAGGAACAGTGTCAAGGTCGGGCATGCACATTAACGTGCACTAGGTTTGGAGAATTATTTCAGCCATGCGCCATCTTGAATTTTGCACTTGGTATGATTCAGGGCAAATTCACTCAAAAATACGCATTGAACCAACCGTTATATTGTACTTTCTGGTTTCCATTTTGTTTGGTCTGAAAGATATTGCACTGTAGTTTCGTTTTCTTTGCTAGTATGGACAGTGAAGTTGGTGTAGATTCTATGATGGTA
This sequence comes from Galaxea fascicularis, assembly GCA_948470475.1. Taxonomy (NCBI): domain Eukaryota; kingdom Metazoa; phylum Cnidaria; class Anthozoa; order Scleractinia; family Euphylliidae; genus Galaxea; species Galaxea fascicularis. The sequence continues at coordinate 19,389,043 of OX419338.1, forward strand.
AGTTTCTTTCGAGCTTCTTTCATCATGACAAATTTGACTTGTGAGTTGTTTGGTTTTGATATAAAAGGCTGTCGTAACTTACACCAAATGTACTATACTTTGCAGGAAAGCCGTGTCTCGTGCTCATGCAGGAGTGTGTGCTCTACGAAAAGGTCAAGAGCAACTAATCGAGGTTGTCCTTGCAAAGCTGAAGGTGCTACTTGTGGCGAACAATGCAAATGCGGTTCGATAGCAAAGCCTTGCAAAAACAAGGTATGGTAGTTTTGCGATTCCTGTTAAATATTGGTGTGAGTAACTCACCATTGCAAAGAATAATTTTAATCTTTTTCGTTTGAATATTCTTCAGTAATAATGTAATCTAAGAATTGGTTGATATCCCACATGCAAACTCACCTTCCGGTGCAGACTGCCTGCTAGAAAATTTGCATTTTTAGCAGAAGAGTTTTGCCTATATTTCTGATGCATCATTCCATAGGTTATTTCTTATTAATCGAAATGCACCCACCGTTTCATTTTTACTGCTTCACAAAAGACATGACAGACTGTAGATATTTGAGCACATAAAAAGGTTTGGTGTCCTGCATATTTCTAGCCTGGTGGAAGCAATTCAACTCCAGTGATTCATCATGCTACCCAGCAAGTAAGGTCTTCTCAGCCTTATATCAGTGCAACAAATAGGCCCAGTGAAGAGGAGGAACGAATAAAAGAGAATAATGATGTGAAGGTAAGACTTTTTATTTATCAGAAATACAATGTTGTTGTACCAAAATAACAGGCTATCAAGGCAGGGAATCATTATCATTGTTACTTTCTGGCTGGTTCTATCCCAACAGTGATCTCTGCTCTGAACTTCTTTTTTATGGAAAAAGATCAAATCTGTACTGAATTTATTGATATACTTCAAATAAACATTCCCTACATAGACTTGGTTGTATTCTATTGTATGTTGCATATTATTATTCTTGTCTATATTTCTCATAAATTGCATAAGCCATTTTATTTGATTGCTTCTCATAAAATGCATTTCTTTTCAGGAGTTTATTCAAACACTAGATGAACCTATGGTGAGGAAACTATGCATAAAAAGTTTACGCAGGGGAGTGGATTATATACATGGTCTGCTCATTGCTGAAGATGACCTTGACAATGGTGATGAAAATGATTCCATAAATTCGGCTCCATCTTCAACTGCCACAGAGCTGACCTCACCTGCAGCAGCCAGCAATGAAACAGGCCCACCCTCTGGAGGTAGTTCTTCACCATCATGGTGCAAGTGTGGTGTCTGTACGGTCATGCCTCAAGACATTGAAAATAAGTGCTGTGGGCAGCGAAGATGCGTAACAATGCACACAAGATTCCAGAAACTATGTCTTGATCCAGATGTCCTCCAGCTCACAATCCGTAATAGGGGAGACATCCGGAATGACCAGGAAGATAACAGTACTAGATCATTTAGGAAGGCCGGTTACAGGCAGTTTGTCCTTAACCGTTACGGGTACTTGGGGAAGGGGAAAAGGAAGGTGTGCCCTTCATGTGTCGTTAAAACTATTCGCACACATTATCCTTCCCAGACTGGTGTTTACATGGGATTTAGGCATAATAATAATAATAATAATAATAATAATAATAATAATAATAATAATAATACCTTTATTTAAGTCTCAAATCGTTCTAGCTGAACACGAGTGCTCTACTAATTGGGGAGACTGTTAATCAAATAAACCCTAAATTAAATCAAATGTTGGTTTTTGAAGGCATGAGTAAACAACTATAGCAACTGTTTTATATTATTGCATTATTGGTGCAGTAGGGTTGGAAATAGGGCATATTGAGCACAGAGTACAATGTAGTTTTTACTTGAGTGTCACAAGGGGTTTACTTTTTCTCTTGTTTTGAACATTTCATTTCTTTTTGCTGGGGAAAAGACAAACCAGTCAAATTATTACAATATCAATCTAATTGATATTTCAACTTTGAAATATCAGATAGACTGCCCTTTCATTAGTTTTGGTAATTTAGCACTAACCTGTTTTACATTTTGTATACACATAGAAAATCACTCATTTCTTAAATTGTTTAATTTACAATAAACAGAAAGCCCACAATGTTCTGTATTTTGTTGTGGTTTAAATTTTTCTTCGGTGTTCAAACTGATTTGGTTTTTACTTCCCTTTGCATTAGATTATGGCATTAAACTGCTTCCTAAAAGTTTACTCCTAGCGTTCTATTGACCCACCTTGTGAGTCCATAAAGACAATAAAGACAATACAAACTGTAATAGTAACAACAACTTGTTAAGAACTGCAGCAGTTTTCTGTTTTACAATTCTACTGCTGTTTGATTTTTAGAACTTTCACCAGCATTACCTTTTTTAAATCTTCTTTTTTTCAAAAGAAAAAGTTCTTTAGAAGGTGGTGGTGGCTTTGCGGCAATAGTTGGTGCAAGTAATGCTGGGTCACTGTCATTTAGGGGGACATTTCGGATGACCTTATTGGCATCCTCCTTCCTCATCCTCATTATCCTGGCCAAGACCATCGGAATGTAGTCATACATTTTTTTTACTTTCACCAACTTAGAATTCCATTCTTTGGTCCTGATTGTATTTCTTGGATACTATCATGTCACCTGCTTTGGTAGTGGCAACTGCTTGGTTGAGATGATAGTTCCAGTCGATCGCTACCAACTGTTTCCGGGCTTTGTAACTTCTATAACTAAGTTGGAAAAATGAAACTCTGTTAATCCTTGAGTCACTAAGTGCACATACATGTACTTCTGATCCTAAATAGGCTAATATAACGATGTTGATCTTTGTTATATAATGTGCTGTGGTAAAGCAACATACAGTATAAAGCATTATTGTAGAGAAATCTTAGGAATAAAAACTGCTGAGGTATAAGAAAGAATGATGAAATAAGGTGAAGGAAAGGTATCCAAATTTGAAGGTGAACAAAAAAGAGAAGCCATGTTACAAACCTGTAAGAACAACTTTTGGGGGTATAAACCAAAGAAAGATTGTTCACGCACTCAATGCTTCCAGTGTGCCTAAAAGATTAAGTGAAAGTACAGGTTTACAAAAAATAGACTTACAACACCATACCTGGACAAAAAAAAACCCTGATATTGATAATCATGTTGCATGTTATTTCCTTGAAATTACATTTCACCATTTATGAATGGGCATATGTTTCAGTTGCAATCATTCTTACCTAAAGCGAACATAAAACCTAAAGCTGGAGAGTAGCTGGGGTTCTAGGACAATTTTCTGCAGTGCTTCGAAATCCTTATCTCGGCGATCAAACCAAGGAAGATCATGGTCCTCCAACTCCCCATGGCCACAGGCTCCCCCACTCCAATCATGAACATCACAAACATGGTGGAGTAGTCCAATCCAAGTACTCTATAAAAGACAATATATTGATTATTATAGATAATAATCTAACTAATCAATGGCAGAAAACAAGTCTTAGCCCAAGCTGCACACTATTTCTGTTCAAGTGTTGTGTCTACCATGAACACTCATACCTTCATTATTTCCAGGGCTTCATCAACAGTAGTTGTTTCAATCTCCTTGCAGATGTTGGCACAATGCCAGAAGTGGAGGATGATGTGATCAGCCCATGCTTGAATTTTTTCCATACCCATCACATGACTAACCTACAATGCATAACATGAACATTGCAAATCGGATTGAAAATACATAAAATACATAAATTATTGTCTCATGGTTGCTTTAGGCACATTGTTCTGGCATTTTTTAAAAATTCCTAATCAATATTACCAAAGCAAAATAGACAACACTACTGTATACACATCAGAAACTGTTGCTTACCTTTGCCAAACACTTCCTGATGCTTTTTGATTTGTGCCACACATCCAAGCTGTGGAACACTGTAACAAAGTTATCAGCTACCAGAAATGAAAAAAAGAGAAGAGTTTGTCCCAAGCTCATGACAAAATGAGCATTTCATGTTTTTATCAAGAAAAATGGTATTATATTTGTTTTCTGTTAACATGTATAAGCCCAAAAAGCTGATTTCTCAACCAAACAAGGCAAACAATCCATTTTGCATTGACCTGGATCATCACAAAATATCATTGTGGCTGGTCTTGAGCATCTCAATGGCTTACTAGTGGAATGGAATTTGATGTCCCACTGGGAAAGTGAATTTGAGCTTATTAAAAGGATATGACAAAGTAAAGTAATGCTTACCTAGTAATTTCTTGATTGTAGATGAAGCATCAGTGACAACCTCGACAATATTTAAGGATGCTTGCAACCGCTGCAGAGCATTCTGAAGGGCTTGTTTTTCCATGTTGCTGGAGGCCAACCCAACGTGCCGCTTGTCTCTCACCTCTATTTCTAAGATGTAACCACTGACAAGCTCCATCAAAAAATAACAAAGATTTTTGGCAGTGTGCCCAGGTGAATCACACTGCCCATCCCCACAAACCACAACCTCTTTATCCAGAAAATCACGTACTAACAGACCCCTTTGCCAGCCCCACCATTCATCTATAGCAGGAATAAAGTAGAGCCTCTCCATCCTGTAGAAGGTGGAGTCTGAGATGAATTCAAGGCCAATGAAATTAGCCAACTTTTTCACTTTTAAAAAGTTGTTCCCAGACAGCATTATACTTGCAGCAACTTGCAGATTGTTACAGTACATTCCATTTTGGTCCTTTGAAGATGAAAATGTCCCTTTATGACCAGAAGAGCAAGCCCACTTTATGACAGCTGTTGGGCCATTAAGGTGGTGTTTAACAGACGTTGCCTTTGTGCAACTAGGATGCTGGCATTTCTTGAAGACATTCAGTAGCAGATCCAATGAACAGATGACTTTCGTTTGTCTAACAAGAGACAGTTCCTCTTTAAGTGTGTTTTGCTCCTCCAATCTACTCAACTTAGGATAAGTTTGACTTGAAGACATTGAGCTACTTGATGTGTTTGAATTTGAAAGTGGGGCAGATGCTCGAACCGCAACTTGTAGAGGGGCAGTTGATGGAGCAACAGCTGGTTGAACAACAGTTTGTACTGGGGCAGTTGACACAGAAGAACTTGAAGAACTTGCAACTGGCACTGCTGACACAGAGCCTGTTGACTGAGTGGTTGACACAGAGGAGCTTGGTAGAGAGTGGCTTGATGATGCCATAGTTGATGGCATGCCTGGAGAAACAGGAGGTATATGAAGCGGAAGCACTAAATTAGCAGTGCTTGGTGGTGGAAGGGATGATGCAGAAGAACTTATCATGGCTGGCCAAGAACTGGAACTTGACCCTTCTTCAGGCTCAGTGTCACTACCCTCGGCACAGAGTTCACAATCATAATCATTTTCTTCCACACACAGGTCGTCCCTAGAAAAAAAAAAACGCCAAATGAAATAAATGTTATGAAATGCAATTATTATTTCATATTGTAAACATTGGCATCAATGTGTATTAACATAATTAACCAATGTCATCGCCCAAGAACATGATATTTACAAGGAAAGCAATACACAGAAGGCAGTTTGAGCATTGCATATACAGTGCAGTTAACATAATAAGCTTAGATACAATGTAGATTTACACCTAAAGAAAAAATAACATCAGATAGGTCACTGGAACAATCAAACTTGTTGCAGTCATCCCTTAGTTCATGTAAGGCATCTACCAATGCATCTGTTAATGTCCTGTAAACAGAGACCCAAATAAGTCTGTGTTGTGACATTTATAAGAGGTAAAGAAGACTTGTCTGAATAAATTCTTCAGACAAGGGACACAGATAAAAATATACCAGTGAAATGGAGTATGTTTTTTAATAAAAATCCAGACAAGTGGCACAGTAAATCCTCAAGCAAGGCACGGTAAAGAATGCCATTAAAACAGTATTATTTGTTACCTACTGAATTTCACAGCTGCATCACAGAAAGTGCTGTGTAAACAATTATGTAACAACTGCAGTGTGTTGCTTTATTGCATACATGTATGTACATGTAGCAGATAATTAATACTGAAGTGGGATAGTCATTGTTAATCTAAGAAATCTTGTACACAAACCTCTCAGGTGCCTCAGTTTGGTCGTCTGATTCACTCTCGGACATAGAGTCATCAGTACCCTGGTACTTTTCATTGTCAGTTTGTACGACAACAGACCCATCAGCAACCTGATAACTACCACTGTTCATGGGATATTCGGCAATACCGGTCACATCAACATCACTATCAGGGAGAAAAAAATCATTTCAGCCTTGTAATTAATTTATTTGCAGGGTTGACTCACTTCAATGCTTACAAAAACATCTTACAGGGTTCCTATCCCCAATCATATGTATTTTTCACAATTTTTATTATTATTATAATCATTGTCATCATTATTATTGGTCATGTTGAACCTGTATGAAGCAAGAAACAAATTGAACACAGACATAAATCACGGCTAAAGTACTAAACACTGAACATACCTTGTATTACCAGTAGTCTCCAAAGACTGATTAGGCGAGTGCACAGAAGTTAAAATTGGTGCTATAGGGGTCGAACTTGACAGAGGATGCCCTGAAAACCAGTAAAGCAAAAGCAATAGAAATAATATTACTGTTCAGTTATATATCGAATTCCTATTTCAAAAAACACGAAATATTCCACATAAAAAACAATCACGCAGACACTTCAACGTACGCAAAACAGAACACATTTCTCACCTTCAATATGGCAGCGGCGCTTAGAAGGAGTACGGTCTTTCTCTTCGGATCTCTTTCTCTTCAAGCACGACACAACTGGATCATTCTCCCTAAAAGAAGCGCATTTTGACCAAAACTAATGAAATGACACTTTAAAAGTTCTGACCTTCTCCGCCATTCAAGTGAAAGGAGATGTCTTGCGAACTCGGAGTCGCTCGAGTAGCCACACTTGATCTTCGAAGACACCCACGACGAGTACACAATATTATCTAGATTAATCCGTCGGTGTCCTCTTTGCCAAATCCTGTCACACTCCTTTTTAGAAGAGTAAATTCGCCTTCGTCCACTTCCAGGACGATGGCCGCCACGATCAGACATGATAACACATCAACAGGCTTCTCAAATCAGCCGCCGTCGAGAGTTGTGTTGCAAATAAGTCAGCAAACGTACAGTATAGATGTTGCTTCGAGTAAATTGTTCGCTTCGTGAGTGATCTAAGCTCGGATGGCAACAATAATAGGCGATTAAAAACAACAACTTTACTCTTCGACAGGATTGAAAAAACTTGCTATGCAGTTAAATCAAAACATCGCAGCGTTACTGCGCATGCATCACCTTCGTGACACTGTTCCTTAAGCAGTTTTCCCTTGCAATCAGAACTAGACGGTGTTCTTGATTTAGATCCTAGTTCTGCCACTTGTGCTGATTGTCTTATACTCGATTTCACTTATTCATCTGTGCGTGGTAGCCTTTTGGGCATACCTTGGAAGTTTTGCAGCTCATTTTGAATGTTATTATGCAGGGTTGTAAAATTCCCTTTTTTCAACTTCCAACACCTTTTGCTTAGAGAAACAACACCTCTGCACGTGAGAACAGTGATTTTGTTTCGCAAGCTGTCAATTATTTACTTTGCTTCGACTTAATTGAAGAACTTGCTTGTAAGCCTAATATCATTAACCCGCTTTCAGTCTCAATCCGCAGTTCGGGAAAGTTACGGTTCATTTTGGATCTTTGACATGTCAATCAGTTTATTTACAAGCAGAAGTGCGGAGACCTGAGCATCGCCACACAGATGTTTAGTCGCAATTATTACTTGTTCAAATTCAATCTTAAGTCTGGTTACCACCATGTTGAAATTTTTCCAGACAAAAGAAAATTACTCGCCTTTTCTTGGGATTTTGGTTCAGGTGTTTACAGATATTTTCAATTTTGTGTGCTCCCTTTCGGGCTCTCATCCGCTCCACATGTTTTCACTAAGATTTTGAAGCCTTTACAGAAATCGTGGAGGAGCCAAGGCATCCCTATAGCTATCTTCCTTGACGATTGTCTAGGAGGGGGAATGGATTTTGTTTCTGCTAAAGTTCACAGTTTAGTTGTCCATTCAGACTTGCTCAAGTCTGGATTTGTGCCTAATGAGGTAAAATCCCTTTGGGAGCCTGTTCAAATTATCACATTGTTGGGCGTAATTCTCTATAAGATTGATGGGACTATCAAGGGAACTGACGAACTCAAACGCTGTTTCTCTTGCAGTGGAGGCTTTTGCGAATCATTTTCTGGTTTCAAGGTTATCTGGTACAGTGATAACCAAAATGTTGAGTCTATAATTCTAAACGGTAGTAGGAAAGCTGATTTGCACCAATTAGCCCTACTAGTTTTCCAGATCTGTCTTAAGTTCCGCATATTACTGGAAGTTAAGTGGATCCCTAGAGATCTTAATGCTAGGGCTGATGCTATAAGTAAATTAATTGATCATGATGACTACACCATTAATGATGCAATCTTTCAAAGAATTGACCATTTTTGGGGGGCCCATACTGTTCACAGATTTGCCTGTTCCTATAATGCTAAACTACCTAGATTTAACACGAGATTATTTCAGAATGGTTGTGAAGCAGTAGATGCATTCTCCCAAGATTGGGGGCATGATAATAACTGGATTTGTCCTCCAGTGTGTCTGTTAATTATAGTATTGAAGCACATGGAATTGTGAAATGCGAGAGGCATGGTTATCCTACCCTTGTGGAAGTCCTCTTGCTTCTGGACTCTGTTTGTCGCAACGGTGTACACTGGAACAGTTTTGTAATTGACTGGGTGTTTTTACCCAAGTTTCCAGGCCTCTTTTTTAAAGGAAAAGCGCGGAACACACTTTTTGGGTCCAGACCCTTAGACTTTGATGTTATAGCCCTTTGTATTGACTTTCGTTGTCCCAGATCTCCCTCTTTGTATTTAGGCTTTTGCATGGAGTGCAGTGAAAACTGTGACCGCTGTAATCAACCTCCCCCCTCTGGGCGTTTTTGTAACCACTGAAGCATTTTTGACCTTGTTTTACTCGTATTCAGCGTAATTGCTTCAAGTCCTTTGTACTTAGGTTATGGACTGCTGGTCATAACGTTCCCATACCACACGTTTCATACGTGCTAACTGTGGACTTGAGTCATAGTTTTGCTTGCTCATGTCGCAGCAATTGTATGGTGTTAAGAGTCTATTCAGAATTGTTGGTAATCAAAGGAACCTGTTTGTGGTTCGTTTTCCAGATTTTCATTGTTTATTTCTTTCATTATCGTAGATCGATTATTCCTGTTGTTCTATTGTTGTTTTGGATTATACGCCTCAACTTATTTTCTTTCTCCTTTAGATATTTTTCACTATTATGCTTCATGTTGACAAGTCCCTCAAAATGGCAGCCAAACTTGGAGATTGCCAAAAATTAGGTAAGTTCATGGAGTTATAAAGTTTTAGTAAAGGTCGGGGTGCAAAGTTTTTTCTGTAGTTACCTTTTCTATGGCACCTACTTCCTAGCTATGTTAGTTGGACCAGTTAAGAATGCCTCACTTTTTATTAAATTTAGCTTGAATTTGATTGGTTTTCGTGTGCATGACTTCAGCAAACCGATAAGGTGCCATGGAAGTCTTCCTGTTTGCTTGATTGAGGAAAAAGATGAACTAGAAAAGGCCAACAGCACAAGTTTTGCCCGAAATTCAACTCAACGTGCATTTAGTAGAACTGACTATCCTTCTAGCCTCGCTTCTGGCTTAAGCTACAGTGACACCAGCTATGCTAGTGCTTCCAACATCACTCCGCCTGGGTTTAACCCATATTTCTATGGTAGTACACATATGCAGTCTGCCGAACAGCCGTCACGACCATCCTTAGGTGTTGAAAGCTCTCACAGGAACCAAGCATTCCCACCAGACTTCAATTAGAAAACAGAAAAGTCAAAGTAAAAAAGGGCGATTTAGTGGATACCCTTATTATGTGCTAGGCATTATTTCCTGTAAATTACAAGATTAAAAAATCAAATGAAAGCAAACGTTTTTCTTTGGTTTTCCTTGTTTTACTAGCAAACGAATATTTTTTAACATAAATCGGTTTGTATGTATGTTATGATCATAATTTTTGCAAACTACAAACTCTCGCTTGAATGCATACTACGCAAATTTCATGTTAACTGTCACAGTGCCACAGTCAATATATTAATTACAATTGTACATATATTTTTGATCTCTAAAAAGAACTCAAAGCAACTAAAGTCCACACATTTTCCTTTGCCACAGCACATTGCCTTCCTCATTGAACCACCTTGTATATTCCTGGCGCATTTGTTGGGCACCTCTGTTGTAATTGTGCTTAAGGGATGGCTGAAGGGATACAAGCGATTCGAGAGGACAGTTGTCTCTCCAAGTGCCTTGGATAATTTCTCCAGTTAAAGGATTTTCGTTGTCTGTCAGACCAGGAGGGCAGTACACATTCCTGCTGAATCTGTTGCTGTTCAGCCAGTTGTGAAGCGTTAGTACGGCCATCGTTATTTTCTGTACCTTGACAGGGGTCAAAAGGAAGGGGACTCGAAAACAGCGGCATCTATTGGCTAGAATTCCCATAATATTCTCGGAAATCCTTCTTCCTCAAGATATCCGATAGTTCGCAACTCTTTCCTCGACTGTAAGGCTCTTTCAAGGATTCAGCTTCAGCATGTAGCTTGCCAAAGAAAACGCCTCGGATTGTCTGGGCTGTCCAAAGCCTTCTTTCAGTGTGCACCGTGCCCATGCGTGTCCGTCTGAGTTCCGCCCATTGGTGCCTACATCTGTATAGAGGCAGTCCTAACTCGGTCCTGACATGATCAACGCAATAACACTTTCATTCCCTTTGTAGTCGTGGAAATGGGAGCCAGCATTTGGGGGCTTCTGGATCTAAATCCGTTTTCCCTCTATAGCACCAATGTTATTTAGAATATTCCACTTAGAGTAAAATAAAGTTGCAATTTTGTGCCAGTTATCAATGGTGTTGGGCGTTTTTAAGTGTTGTCTTCCCAAAACTTGGTAAATCGCGCCGTATACTTCCATTAGAATCTGAGACACAGTACTCTTGCCAATCTGAAACTGGAAGGAAAGGGACTGAAACGTCTCTCCTGTTGCCAGGTATCTGATACTGGGGGCAAGTCTTTCTTTTGGCGCAATAGATGTCCTCATATGGGTCTCTTGCTTTGTTAAAAGGGGCCCTACAACCTCCACTGATTCTAGGAACTTGGCATGAGGCAAGCTCATGTACTTGCCAAACCCAAGGGTGTCTTCTGCCGCTAATTCTCGAAACAGGGTATGATAGGCCCCCAATTCCTCTCTTCATTTTATCCACTTGCGAGTCCACACTCGTTCGATAGTGGCAGGAGGGTCGTCATCTAAAAGCTGCATCAAAATCAGCAGCATGAACTTACGCTTTCTGGCAAGTTCATGCACCGCCATCACGACTAGTCACTGGAGGCGTTTAAATGTTGTTTCCGTATTTATTGCATTCCAAAACAATGTAATTATCCATCAATTTTTGTCCAGTTGTGTGTTTATCGCAAGTATGTAATCATATGCATGAAAGTATTGTATTGCCGGGTCTTTGCTGTCTGTGATTGGTTAAATCTGTAGTAAAGCTGCAGATGCACGCTCCCGAGCTCTTCACATGATAAAAATCGTCCTTTTTGCAACATTTGTTGCTGCAACATGCTGCATGAAGTTCGACCAAATGAACTTTGGTGGGACATGTTACAGTGACAAGACATAGATGTGAAATCGTGTGGCACAAAGAATTCAGACAATGCAACACCTTGTGGGTACATGTCCCTGGGACACACAATAACTGCAGTTGCAACTGTCTGTGCGTAAATATGTTTTGTCCCTGCTGTGAGCTCTGTATAAAAGTGCCTGCTACATTTTCTCTCATATGTATCAAACAGGATTTGACCGCGGCTTCATGTCCGCGGGACATGTAATGGTTGCATTTGCGAATGTATGTGCACAATTTGATGTTGTCCCTGCAGTGCGTTTCCAATACAGGCACCCGCTACAGCCCTCCTCATGTGAACGAAACAGTAATTTACCGCTGCTACAAGTCCCTGGGATGTGTTCCCGCTGCTGTGCTTAATTGTCTGTGTTGGTTGTGATTTTGTACCCGCTGCATGTCCCTGGTACACATGCATGTAAAATGTCCCCTAGTGCGTGAGTAAAATGGATAGATGTCCCAGGGACATGCTTATGGCGCAGTTTGTTCTGTGTGTACATATTGTGATTTGGTAGGTGCTTCGTGTCCCCGCTATAGATTCCCGCTCTATGCTGCATTATATGTATGGAATATGATTTTAAAACTGCTGCATGTTCCAGGGTCATGTAGCTGTAAAATGACCCCTGGTGTGCAAGCACCTTAAGACACTTGAGGGAAGGGCTTTAAACTTTTTCAGGAATGTTAGCATTCCAGTAAACTTAGCGTGCAGTTTTAACTTGAGGTTTCCAGTTCAGTTTATAGTCAATTTCAACCACTGAGCGAGTGGATTTGGTGGAGAAGTAAATGTAAGAATTTCCGAACATAAGAGGTCTCAGTGGACCAACAAAAGCGTGACTGGAAATTAGCATAGCCACAGTCTTTCCAGTATGAACAGTCAGATGATTCTTACAGCAACATACTCTAAAGTCGTTTAAAATTAGGTTTAACACATCAATAATTTCTTCAACGTCTTTCCCAATGTAGTAGATAGTAATGTCATCTGCAAACATATGGATACATCCAGTTTCGGACGAATTCGGTAAGTCGTTGACATATATTGCAAACAATCTGGGTCCCAGTAGAGAACCTTGTGGGACACTAATGCCAGTTTGTCGTAGCTACGATCTAGTGCTGTTTACATTTACATATTGGGACCTTTTATTAAGGTAGCTTGCAAGCCACTCGTGATATACACCAGAGACTCCTACATCTGACAATTTGGATTTAAGGATGGCATGTTCTACAGTAATGCCTTCTTAAAGTCGACAAAAAGAGCTCTAACTTTATTGGCATTGTCAATTGCCTTTTTCCATGTTTCAGTTAAGTACAAAAGTAGTGATTCAGTGGAGAGACCTTTCTTGAGGCCCCACTGATTTGAGTGTATAAGATCGTTAGTTCCATGATGATAATCTAAGGAATCACAGACAATATCTTCCAAAATTTTGATGTTCAAATTGAGCATTTTCAACGGTCAGTAGTTGACGCAGTGTGATTTAATTCCCTTCTCGTGTACCAGGACTACCTCTCCAGTGTTCCAGATACTGGGGAAGATGCCGCATTAAATACTACTTTTAAAGATGGTGAAGAGGCCTTCAAATAGTGATTCAGCAGCCACAGCCATATCACCCAATGTTATTTTCTCAGGACCACTTGTTTTCTGTTTGATGTGAGTTAGTTTAGACTTAATTTGTTCGTCGGAGAAGGCTACCTGATCCAGAGTAGCTAATCTAGGTTTAACAGATGCTAGTGGCTGGTTAAGTGATTAACCAGGCTAATGAAGAAACTTTTCAGCAAGCTTTATTCCAATATTTGCAAAGTAATTATTCATTTCCTCAGCTTTGTCATGGTTGTTCATCAAGATAATCCCATCGCTATCATGCAATGGAGGTATTGGCTTCCTCGCATTTGTGCCCTGAGCCTTCCTTAGAATTCACCAAAAATTTTTGCTGTTCTCAGTTTCTGCAAATTGCTCTCTCCAATAAGAGATTTCCGCATCATGTATCAGTATTTTGACGCGATTTCGAGCAGCTTTATACAGGTTCCAACTGTGTACATCCTTGTTGACTTTGTAGAATTTCAGAAGACGAAAACAATTGTTTTGTTCTCTCTTTATTTCATTGGTTATCCTCTTCCTCACTTGTCTGGTTGAGATGTGGTCAGATACTATTCTCCGATAGAGGTGTTGCCATGCCCAGACCTAATCATCAATATTGTCGTAAATCTTGCATACACTCCAGGGAGCACTTTCGATGTCATTTCTAAATTTCTGCTGGTTGAAATTTCTGTATTTATTTATGGTCTCGATCATCAGGAGGCTCTTTTCCTTTCTCATTCACAAATTTGCATACACAAAGCTGTGGTCAGATATTCCCAAGTGGGACACACCAGCTGAAGTGATTTTCTCTGGTTGGCTAACAATTATCAAGTCAATTAATGTTTGTGCTATGTCAGAAATTCTGGTCGGTTCATTTATGATGCATTTCATTCTATATGATCTAAAAATATGCAGAAGGCGTCTGCCGAAATAAGATTCTGCATCTTCACTTCTTTTAAAGGATAAGTCGGAATTTAGGTCGCCCATAATTAGTAGTCATGCCTGAGGTTTTGTTGTGGGTCTGAATTTCCCTCACTCACTCAGGCATCACTCATTCGTTCACTCACTCGATTCTGATTAATTTATTCATTAAACTTCTCCCCCGTCCCTCCCCTGGTAAGTATTGCTTTTGTCTCCATAGTCTTCTTGGTCCAACGTTTGCAAATTTCAGGGTGCAGTACAAAGGCGGAGAATTTTGCTCTGGAGATATTGTTTACGTCATGGCATCGGTTTTTTGTTTCGATTTTCCAACTCAACAAAGGTCTATTTTGTTTAAGGATCAGTGATCAGATAAAGTTAATAAGATCAAGAACAGGAGCTGCAAGAATTGAACTTTAAAATCTTCAGAGCAGAGAAAATGAACTTCGAGATATCGCAAAAGCAACTATAAAGCTTATCACTGTGCGGTACCTGGGGCAGCAGTAATCAAGAATTCTTTGCTTACAATATGATGGAAGAAGGAAGAATGAAGAAAATCGGTATGTACCGTATTTACCCGTGTATAAGTTGACCTTTTACAGCCTAAAAATCGGTCCAAAAAATCGCTCTCGACTTATACATGGGTCAAAAACTGAGACCAAATAAATGTCAGGACAAATTAGCATAATAATTGTCTCATATGTCAACAAACATCCACTTTTACACGGTACAAGTTACAATGTCTTTTCCCTGATCGACTTGAGCAGTTCAAGTTAAAATGCTTTAAGAATTATCTCCTAACGTAAAGCTGAATGTTGTAGATACTCACTGGCAATATTCAGGAATAGAGAACTGATATTTGTTGCCAATAAAGAGGTAAGTCCGCTCGATGAAAGCCACATTTCTAGCTTCAAAAGTTTGCTGCTTGGTAACCAGGCTTTGTCCGTGCGAGTGCATGTGGTCTTTTGTTTTCTTGTTACGCGCATGGATCAATTAATTAAAGTGCTGTTGTTAAGTTCTTTTGTGTTGTTTGCATTCAGTAACTTAGCACAGACCAATGAAATCGCTATTTATCGATAGAAATAAACAAACCTGTTATTGTGCTTAACATTTCATACAAGGTCTTGACCGCGTTACATCAACTGTTTATGAAAATGCCTTTCAAGCGAATGAAGTACAAAGTGAAGTTCAAGTTGCAAGTTGTACAGTTTTCCCAAGAAACTAACAACTGTGCAACAAGCCTGGAAAGTTAGTTCATGATTAGCGTAAGCAAATTGAAAAGCTCAAGTGCATACCTAAGAACAAGTGCAGCAACCGGGGAAAAAAGTGTCAGTGGCCAAAACTTGAAGACAAACTAATCGTGTGGATCGAAGAGCAGAGGCAGTCCTGCTACATAGTGACCCGCAACATGATCTGTATCAAGGCGCTTGCGATGACTGATGAACTAAACATCACCGGCTTCCAGGCATCCAACAACTGGTGCTCAAGATTTCTGGCAAGCAACAATCTTGCCCTTTGCCAGAAAACGAAGATTGGGCAGAAGCTGCCTGGTGACTTAGAAGAGAAGATTGTTGACTTCCATAGTTTCCTGCTCAACAGCAGGAAGAAAGGCAATTATGAACTTGTAAACATTGGCAAGAACAGTCACCACATGAGGAGAGAAAATGGTCACGATCAGCACCACTGGCCACGAGAAGCCCTGCTTCACAGTCATCCTTTCCTGCCTGGCTGATGGAACAAAGTTGAAGCCGATGGTCATTTTCAAGCGAAAGACCCAACCGAAGGAGAAGTTTCCACCAGGCGTAGTCGTACATCATCACCCCCAGGGTCAGATGGATGCAGACGGCATGAAGCTTTGGATACGGAAAGTTTGGAGTTCACGACCTGGCAGTCTGCTAAGGAAAAAAAGCTTGCTTGTGTGGGACACATTTCGAGCTCACCTTGCAGACCCAGTGAAACGAGCACTCCACCAGACCAACACAGACATTGCAGTAATACCAGGCAGATTAACCAGCGTCCTACAGCCACTAGATGTCTGCCTAAATAAGCTGTTCAAAGACCGTATGCAAGAAAGATGGATTACGTGGATGGTCAAAGGAGAGAAAAGCTTAACTCCGGCGGAAATGTAAAAGCACCTTCCTTGAGAACCGTGACTTCCTGGGTCTTAGAGGCGTGGCATGGTTTTCGTGAAGAGATGGTCACCCAATCATTTAGGAAATGTGGAATCTCAAACTCCATTGATGGCACCGAAGACGACATTCTGTGGGAAGAAGGTGCTAACCCCGAACAGGAGAGTGATGATGCTGAAAGTGAAGACGCAGATGTGTATGACAACCAGCTGACCGAGGAACAGTGTCAAAGCTTGTTCGGAGAGAGCGATGATGAAGATGAATTTGAGGGATTTTAGTGTGAAAGTGTGCATGCTAAAAAAAACAACCGCTCCTTTAGGAGCCACCAAGTCAGAAAAAAGGCAATGATCAATGATAAAAATGTGTCAGTTTAATTTTCCCTTTCTACAACGTTCTCCTTTTACCCAGTTATTACTTTCCAGTACCTAACCAACCTAGTAGCTAGCTTAATTACCAAGTTCCAACGCATCGTGGCACTTTGTTTATCGAGGCATTTTCAAAGTTTCTCAAGCTTCCTTGGCATTTAGCCTGTCTTCTAACTTTGCTTTACAACTCTCCACAATGATAAAGGTTCATTAGAGATTAGTATGTTTGATTTTGTAAGCTTCTTTAAAACATTATGAGGAAAAAGCAGCCGTTACTCGTGTCGCTAAAACACACCTAAATGCTCATGTATGTGCAATAGTAAACTTTACGTCCAAGCTTGCTGTGATTTTTTTGTGTAACCATAGCATACCTGAAAGAAAATTCTAACATAAAAGATTTTCAAGAAAATTCTTACCCAGAAATAAGAAAAACCTATTTTTTGGCTCCAAAATGGGGGGTCGACTTATACACGGGTAAATACAGTATCAGTGGAAGTGAAGGTGATGTTCAAGGGAGAAAGCGAAACCATATTTTCTAGCACACAGAACAAGAACCTAAAGAAAAGTGATATCGCCATTGCCGATCACACAGCAGCAATCCCACTAACAGTATGGGAAGAAGCAGTAATTGCAATAGAAACTGACAACTCATATTTGTTTAGCAAGGTAACAGTCAGCTTTTTTAAGAGGAAATATCTTAATTCAACAAAGACTAGTTTATTTGTACCTTGTAAAGATGAAATCCAACTGACTCAAAAAACCATGAACCATGTAGAGCATCTTAAGCCTAATAACAAAAACCACGAGCAGATAGTTGGCAAAATCTTGTCAATAGATGTACAGAAATCTTATATCTGCTTAAACTGTAAATCAAAGATAAAAGGCACGGAAGACACTGACGAGAATTCTCAGTTTACCAAATGCAACACTTGCAGACAAATCATGTTAAGGGAAAATTTGAATGCCTCGACCACAGTAAATTTGACCATTTCCCAAGAAGGACAAACCATAGGGCGTTTTTCTGTTCTGCAAATGTTCTTAACTCATTGCTAGAATCTCTGTCAACCACTGAAAATTACAACATCAAACAAAGTGCAACCAACCTCTCGACGAAAATGATCACCCAAACTCTTCTCTTACTAAAGAATGTGTCCTTTCACCTTTCAAAGGAAGATAAAGTAATTCATGCAATGAATACAACTGATGGTTCCTAAACACTGTAGCACATTCAGATCATGCCTGCACATCAATGTAAACGTTCAGATTTTTAAAAGCTCACATTGTAATGTTCTGTTTATTGTTACAGTGATGTTTATTAAAAAGTACCCAACTAGTAGTTTTTTCTTCTTTAAAGCTAGATATTTGTAATGTTGGCTTTTTATTTATTTATTTAGCTTCGCCTAACTAGAATACAATCTATATGCATGAATACATAAAAATTATTAGGCAGGGAGACCACTACAGCCTAACCAATTACAGTGGATCCCTCGTTAATTAAAAAACAAAACACAAGAATGCTAAGGCTACTGATATATAAACGAGAAAATTAAAAGGAAACATAATAGAAATTCAAATTGCTAGAAACAGCACGTCGGCGGACACAGTAAAGTCCTCGCAATGTTGCACCTAGGACAGATTGTTCTCCAGGTTCTGATGTCGTCGGCGTCGTACAGGTCCAGCGCCTTAGTGTAATATTGAAGTAGTGAACGCTTGAAAGAAGCTAGAGAGGTGTGACTCGTGCGTAACTCAGCGGGCAAAACATTCCATGTACGGCACGCGCGTATAAAAAATGAGCGCTGATAAGTAACAGTTCTACTTTGCTTAGGGATATAAGTAATTGCGTTGCTGCTCAATGACCTAGTAGATCTCGTTGATTGTCTAGTTACAGGCAGAGCTTTGCTATCTATAAAAACTAAGTTATTTACAGCTTTATAGAAAAGGACTATATCCAAAAATTCATGCCAATATGAAATAGGTAGCAGATTTGTTAGTTGGAGGCGGGTCTTATAGGTTACATCGCAACGGAAGGGAACCTTCAAAATTAGTTTTGTTGCACGGCACTGCACGTTTTCAACTCGTTTTAGTAAGCCAATGGACTGTGGCGACCATACTTGGGTTGCATAGCCGAGATGGCACCAGACGATAGAAAGATAAAGTGTACGACGCCTTTGGGTGCTTTGGATGTACCTAGAGGCTCGGCGCACAAAGCCAAGAAGTTTATTGGCTTTCGCACACTGTTCGGTCACTTGCTTGTCCAAGGTAAGATTGCTTGACACCCACACACCAAGGTCTTTCTCTGTATCACAAGATTCCAAAGGTGTTTCGTTGATGTTGTAGATGGACTGTACAGGTGATTTTTTGCGGGTTAAGGTATCCAAAGAAAAGTTTTTTTCTTCCCAAAAGGCATATCATCATTCCTGCCTGGGACTCTGATTTCTTTTCAGTTGTCCTTTCGCCTGTTGCCAAGCGACTAGCATATCATCATTCTCACGGGCATATTACACCATTACCATCATTAATAATCATTATCATGTCTGATTCACATTTACATTGTCGAGCCCCCAGACCATAGTGGGACACTTTGTATAAGAACCTAGATAACCAACCTAGCTCACAAGGGGTTCCTGTAGCTCAGTGGTTAGAGCATCCAACCGGTGTTTCGGAGGTTTCAGGTTCGATTCCTGCCTGGGACTCTGATTTCTTTTCAGTTGTCCTTTCGCCCGTTGCCAAGCGACTAGCATATTATCATTCTCACGGGCATATTACACCATTACCATCATTAATAAGGCATATCATCATGTTCTGGTTATTTCAGTATCAAACTTAAAGTTTGGTTTTTCCTGAAAAGTACATTGTAATGTTGTTTATCACAGTATCAAAGTCAAACAAAAGTATATTTCCAATAAGCCACATTATTTTATGTTTATTAAGTATCAAAAAAGTTAAGGATCATTTAGAACCTGTTTTAAAATCTTCTGCTTGAGTTGTTGTGAGTCAGCCCCTATGACACTGTCATGGGCTTTAATGCAATACTTAGTACCTGATATTGCATGGTGTGCTTTGTCATTATAGTCATTTACTGTAGCATTTTGTATTAATAAGTGTGGTGCATGTTTTGGATAGTCAGAAGCAGTAGTGTTGAAAATCACTCTCTTCTTCAATTTCATTATATCATCATTAGTGTGATTACCTTCCCTAAGTCTGTTCAACAATTGAGAAAATTGCTTACTTTCCCTTTGTCTCATAATTTCTTAACCCATTGGCATCTGGAACTTTAGCTGAAAATCACATTTTCAAGCTAGTCGAGTCATTTTCTTGCCACTATCTAGCAATTAGGAGCTAGAACTCACCACAAAACCGTTGACAGGTCGTGCACTACGCGGCCTGCTCCAGACGCAAAACATTAGCTTTCAGAGTACGGGCATGCGCAGAAAGCAAAATTTCGAGAGTTTTTGGGTTGAAAAGTGGCATAGCAGTCTTGACTTTTGCTTTTGGCTTTCTCCTCTTCCCTCTTTTCCCGTTCTTTTTGCCTCATTTTTTTTTTGGCTTTTGCTGGGTATTGAGTGGGCTTTGTTTTGGTGGGAAAAGGTTCTGGAAAAGCGTTTAGGATCCTAGGATTTGATGAAAGGAAAGGTAAGTGGGTGGTGGGGGCAGATTTGTATAGGAATTTTTGCGTTCGTGTGGCTTGGTTTTTTGCCTTTTTGTTTGGCCCCCCTTGACTGAATCATGCTCAATCTGGTATGGTTTCAAAGATCTCGCTATGATAAACACGTTAGTCAACAAAACTACGCTTGACCGTTCAAACTGATGGCGTCACAGGCGGCAGAAGGCATGTGGGTCTGCCAGGGCGCATGGGGGCGCATAGGACTTAAATGGGTTATAGTTCAAACATGGCAAAAAGTTCTTTCCAAAGATTAGAGGAAAGAATACCATATTCACTATTGTCCATGTCTTTAAAAATATATCTATCCATAACTGGTCGGAGTTGGAATAAATCACCTATAGCAATAATACTAACACCACCAAGGGTAGTGAACTACCTTTATTATGCTTTAGTCTATTGCTTATTTGCAGACTGAACGTGGTATTACCAACCATAGATATTTCGTCAATGAAAATTAGTTTAATACTACCAAGTGGGCATCTAAATTTAATCAGACTGCTTGAATCAAGTGGTTAAGAGGTTCATTATTCCTCCAAAGAGGCTCATTTATTCCTCAAACGGTTTTTGTTTCACATTTGTGATCTTCAGCAAGTTATGGTAGAGATGCCGTTTGGAATCCACATCAATAACGATCGCTTTGTTTGCTGTCTTGTCAAGTAAATTACTGCGCATGCATCGGCCTAAAACTTGAATAACACTTCATGTTATTACCTACAGACAATAATTGAAAGGTGTGGTAACTAATTTGGGCTACAAATAAAGTTTTCTCCCTACCTCAAACGCAGGCGTGTGCCCAAAATGTTGCGCTTTGCTGAAGAACCACGAAGCAGAGTCGATAAATTCTCGGAAATTACGCTCAGTGATTGGTTCCGAAGTCCCGAAGTATATTGTTCCTTGTGTCCGCGCAGTCTCTCAAACATCACGAAGATCTACGTCGTACCCATATCTCCCATGGTCAGGGTGTGAGCAGTGAGATCTGGGTACGAGATTATGATGTATGTCGCACGTTTTTTTATTTCTTGGGTCTCCAGTTCATAGTTACGCATTTACGGACACAACACGATGACAATATGGCTTTGCCTCTTCGAGGCAGTAGCCACAACAAGCTCCCAACCCTACTGCAGTAACAATTTACGCTTCCTGGCCATGCATCACCAATGCATCCCACGTGAATGCTTCTAAACGTCTTGTTGCATGTTGTAACATACTTTGTCTCAATTCAGCTTTTCATGCAAACTCTACCTTTTTTAATACTTAACCTCTTTTATAGCCTTACTCCAGTATCATTCCTTGTCTAATTTATTATCTCTTTTATGCAAATGCATGCTATAATCCTCTTTCAAAAAACTTAAGTGAAGTAAAGTACAAAAGAAACGTTTTAGCTGACACGTTGCCAAGCCAAGTATTGTTCTCATGCGACTCACTCCTTTTTTAACCAACCACTGTACTTCTGTGCTGCATAGCCCAAATTTTCAAACTGGCACGCCTCATGTTACTTAAATCAAACTACTGTGCTCTCACTGCGCCACCCAAACTTGCCCTGTATCCATTCCCTTAATTTACAGTACACCAAGTTCAAAATCGCAAGGTTAATAACTTACTCCTAGCCAGCACGTGTACCCCATGGGTACCTATTTTGTTTCTTTACAAGCAACTATCGTGAACTTGGAGGCACAGTGGCCTCATGGTTAGTGCCCTTGTCTCCAGATCGAGCAGTCCGGGTTCGATCCCTGGCCTGGGACACTGTGTTGTGTTCTTGGCCAAAACACTTAACTCTCACAGTGCCTCTTTTCACCCAGGTGTAGAAATGGGTACCAGCCAACTTAATGCTGCAGGTAACCCTGCAATGGACTAGCATCCCATCCAGGAGGGAGTAGAAATACTATACCAATTTTTCTACGAAGCAAACAATATCATGCAAATACCATCACATGAATGAGCTGGCTGCAAGAGCTCTTTGATTTATTGTGATGACAGATTTTTGACATAAGTAAACAGTTTTGTCCTCTAGTGCAACTTGGCACTTAGAGGGGTCCCCTGACTTAATTGTAGAATGTGCCTGTTGTGAACAAGGAGTCCTATAAATTAAGTGCCTTTACTCTATTGTAGATGAAAATCCTACTCCTGAGAATATAGTATTGGGCAGATAACCTTGAAGAAAAACCACCATTATTTGGCACAAATTCAACGTTAAATTGCCATAACAAAAAGAAATTGGTGCCACTTTTTAGTTTATACTCAAAAGGGGGAATACATCTAGAGACAATCCATTTTGATGCTGAATACTGCCAAAAAATAGAGGAAAATTTAACATTCTTCTATGTGAATCACTTGGCACCAGTTCTGTCTTACAACTTGTAAAAGTTTACTTTAAATTTTTACATCACAATGGATCATGCAACTGTCACATTTTGAATAACTCATAAGACAAAATGGATAGCAAATTAAAGGGTAACCAGTTTTAGCTTATGAATAACGCAATGTATTGTGTTTAATTCGTCTTAGTCATTGTTATGTGTCTAGAGTAAGCCTTATTGGATTAGCCTGGGGAGTGGCGCATTGGCATTTCAAGTTAGGTTGACAGTCGGTTGACCAGGTCACATCCACACACAATTCATTAAAACATATGGCACCCCCCCACCACTTGGGCTTAACAATGAAAAGTTTAATACTATTTTCACTTTCTGCACAGTGGTTTATACAAATTACAAACAGCGGCACAAACAATGACAGTGTCATCTATATTACATGCTTAATTGGGCATAATAATAATAACAATAATAATAATAATTAAGTACTTATATAGTGCATGATCCATAAACAGAGGGTCAATTGAGTTAGAATAAATGTTATATTTAACCACATGTGTTCGTGTGAACAACTTACAGAACACACATCATGGTGTCAGAAGTTTAAACCATAATCTGTCTGGATCCAAAGGATCTAAACAAAGCAGTAAGACGACCGAAGTATCAGATGTCTGCGCTAGAAGAGGTTCTCGTCAGCAGTGCTATGAGCAAGTTAAAGGCTACATGGAGAGATTTAACAATTTTGTTACTGTACGTTTTCAGTAAGATATATATGACCCACCACTGTAATTCAAGAGTCTTATTCTGCAAGAGTGGCGTTTAATAAACTATCATCATCATCATCAGTAAAGCCAAAATTTTAATGACACTTGACGTCAAAGATGGGTTTTACCAAATAAGTCTCGACGAAAGAAGCAGCAACCTCACCACATTTTGGACGCCCTCTGGCCGATACAGGTATCTATGCATGCCATTTGGTGTCAATGCCACCCCAAAGAAATTTGAATGCAAGCTCCATGAACAACTTGGTGACTTGGACGGCGTGGAAGTCCTACGAGACGACATATTGGTCACTGGCACAGGCGATACCATAGAAGAGGCTAACGCAGACCATGACGGAAACCTGCTTGAACTCCTGCAAAGAGCTCGCAAAGTTAATTTGAAGTTTAACAGCAAGAAGCTCAACCTCCGTAAGTCAGAAGTGAAGTACATGGGTCACGTACTCTCTACTTGAGGCCTCAAGCAAGATCCCGACAAAATACAAGCCGTCAGCAAGATGCCCAAGCCAACCTGCAAGCAAGAAACGCTCAGTCTGCTAGGATTTGTCAATTATCTCGCCAAGTTCCTCCCATGACTGTAAGAGATTGCACAGCCAATACACAAGTTGACTACAAAGAACGCAGTCTTCGTGTGGTCAAGGCAGCATGATGAAGCCTTTGAGCAGGTCAAGAACTTGTGACAGAACATCCAGTCCTACGGTACTACGACATGAACGAAGAAGTAACCATACAATGCGATGCCAGCAGAAAGGATTAGGAGCCACACTTCTCCAAAATGGGCAACCTGTGGCATTTGCTTCAAGGACACTGTCTCAAGTAGAACAACGGTACGCCCAGATCGAGAAGGAATGCCTGGCCATTGTCTTCGCCTGTTCCAAGTTCAGCCAGTACATCACAAGAAGAGAAATCATCACTGTCGAGACTGACCACAAGCCCCTACAGTCCATCTTCAAGAAGTCGTTACTAAATGCTCCGAGCAGATTACAACGAATGCTGCTGTGACTTCAAAGGTACAACCTAGAAGTGAAATACAAGCCCAGTTCTCAAATGTATGTAGCTGACCACCTCTCAAGAGCATACTTAAAACAGACAAGGGACCAGCCGAACGATGACTTTCAAGTATTTGTGCTGGAGCTGGAGGAAATCAACCCACTGGACACAGTCAAGATCACCACTGAAAGGTTGTCTCAACTGCAGAAAGCCACCGAACAAGATCCTGCTATGCAAGCCCTGAAGAACACCATTCTGATTGGGTGGCCAGATGCGAAAGAGCAAGTCCCTTTCCCCATTCAAGACTACTGGAATTTTCGCGAAGAACTAACCCTTCACAATGGGGTGCTCTTTAAAAATCAGCGAATCATCATTCCACGTTCCCTAAGATCTGAGATGATAACACACCTGCACTCTAGCCACCTCGGAATAGAAGCATGTCTCAGGAATGCCAGAGACCGAGTCTACTGGCCTGACATGAACAACCAAATCAAAGAGGTGGTAGCCTCACGTGAAGTATGTGCCGAATATCAAGCAAGCAACCCCCAACAGCTGATGCAGACCCACAAGATTCCAATTAGACCATGGACGTGACTCGGAGCAGATCTGTTCACTCTTCAGTCTAAGGACTACATAGTCTTAGTGGACTATTACTCCGACTTTGTGGAAGTCAGCCCGCTCAAGGATGCGAATTCGAAGGCCATAATTAAGTTCATGAAAGCTCAGTTCAGCCGTCACTGTATTCCTGATGTCCTTGTCTCTTACAATGGACCACAGTTTACCAGTAGGGAGTTTGCAGAGTTTGCAACACAGTGGGAGTTCCAGCATGTCACCTCATCCCCACACCATCCAAAGTCCAATGGAAAAGCTGAGTCAGCCGTGAAAATAGTCAAAGGCCTATTCAAGAAAGCCAACAGAGACAACAAAGATCCGTGGCTTAGTCTCTTAGACTACAGAAGTACACCTACAGCTGGAATGCAGACAAGCCCTGCACAACGTCTTATGTCGAGAAGAACCAAGACCCTAGTTCCCATAGCAACCTACCTGCTGTACCCTGAGGTTCCTGAGGGAGTGCCAGATAAAATACAGCGAAAACGCCAGCTGGCGAAAAGCTTCCACAGCCAAAAGGTGAAGGTGTTGCCTGACCTTGACATCGGTCAA
The DNA here is from genome assembly GCA_948470475.1 of Galaxea fascicularis. Classification (NCBI taxonomy): domain Eukaryota; kingdom Metazoa; phylum Cnidaria; class Anthozoa; order Scleractinia; family Euphylliidae; genus Galaxea; species Galaxea fascicularis. Next base: position 19,414,630 of record OX419338.1, read on the forward strand.
GAAGTATGTCTAGCCCCGACACACAGAGGCAGTTACTGGAAAACAGAGACTTGCGTACAGAAGCTCTCCGACAGGTTGTACCTGGTAGAGACAGATGGAGAAGTATCCCGGTGAAACAGGCAAGCCATCAGGCCGTTCAAGGAAGCCCCTGCTGTTGAAGATGCTAACCAACCAGTTAAGGAAGATGCTACGCAACGAGAATCCGCATCAAAACCTTCCAGTTACGCAGCTGCTGCGGACAGTCCACCAGTACAAGAACAAGTTCTCAAAATGTTAAGCGATCTGCTAGATTTGAGGACTATGTTTGCTAGAGCATTCATTGTTTTTAATGACTGGACTTTTCTTTCATTTGCTCAGCTTCGACTTGTTTCGATTTTCTATTGTGATCACTCATTATATTTTTATTTTATTATTCAAAAAAAAGAAAGGGAGATGTTACAATATTCACCAGTTTTGATTGGTTGATTTACTAAGTTCAGTGCTATTGCATTACTCGAGTAAGTAAGGATCAATTGAATTAGAATAAATGTTATATTTAACCACATGTGTTCGCGTGAACAACTTACAGAACACGCATCGTCTTGTCATTTGTTAGGTCTGCACGGCTAAGAGCTTTCTTACCACTTGGCTTGTTTTGACAATGTTTAAGCTTTTGGGTTAATTCATCTACTGACTGTTGTAACTTTATAATTTGGTCATCCTTTTGTTTACTTTGTTTAATACACGATTTATTTTTATCTTTGTAGGGATGTCAAACCTAGCTGCAGGTAATTTTCTCTTTGGTTTCAGAGTCTTTTTGTATCCCATGTTAAGTTCTGGGTCAGGATTTTCTTTCATTGGTTTTCCACGCACAAAATGGTTGCTACAGACCATTGAAGACTTCTTTGGCAACCACATTTAACCTTTTGGGTTTTGCCTGTTAATAGCCTTGGCCCATCCAATACGTGACTTTTTCTTCTTTTGTTCCGTCAACAACCTACAATGGCACAAGACAGGTGCTCGAACCTCATTACTAAAAAACCACTATGTTACGAGTTCATTGCGTGAGTGGTAGGTAGTTTGAAGTCCAAACAGAATGCAGGGTTGTCAGAACAGCAACAAGGTTATTCATTCCAAACGGACATAGTAAATTTTGCACAAATAACTCCACAACAAGCACACGCTAGCAGGGACCATGCAGAGGGAAAGACTGGGGAGGCTTTAGCCCCCCCACTTTTTTGCAAGAATAATTAAACAAAAAATAATTTAACAAAAGTAATGGAGTGAAAAATAGCAAAAAATCGTTAATTCGAAAGTGACCATAGTTACTGGCAAAGACAAACGCTCAGATAAATAGATGGAATGAAGCACTAGTCATTACAATAATTATTACTGTCAAATATTTTTTCGCTTCTAACCTAGCAGAGGTAAACATCTTTTAAATGGCTTCTTTTTCCTGCGGACCTCTCGGGAAAATGTGTTGCTTAGTAATTGGTCAATTTCGATCCAAAGTAATAACTGGGTTTAGTTTATAAGGCGATTCTTGAACAAATTGTTCATTAGTTTCAACCTTGATTTTTGGAAGATCATGAAGTTATTGTTTCGCTTGTTATTGTGCATCCTGGTTTTAGCTCGATCAGCACAAAGTCAGTCTTTTGATGTCAGGCTTCACAGCTTGTCGAGCATTCCAATTGCAAGTTTTGTTGAACGCGATCCGTTTAAAAAAACATTTTGTCATCAAAAGTAATTGTGAATAGCTCTGGTCATCAAGGAACATTCCATCCAGCGGTTACTGCGATCAAAGAAGTGCACATGGTACACGGCAACATACATACGAACGATGGGAGTTCACCTACCACTAGTAATGCAAAGAAGAGATCTCTTAAAATTTCTGATTACTTTTCCAAACAAAATGGAAAACCTTTATCTAGTGAGTAAACTCTTGCTACTTTTTTCATATATGTCATGTCTTCTCGGGATACGAAAATGAAACGAACATTGCTCAAAAGTGGTCTTGGGTTGTTAGTGAAAGAATACGATAAAAACCCAAATTACAGAACTCGGCTTTCATATGATATGAAGATATACAGATCTCGGAGGGTGTTATCCACCGAGCTCAAGCCTTCGGCTTTGGCGGATAACCCCCTCAATCTGCAGAGGTCTTCATATCATACTCAGCCTTGAGCAATAATTGCTCAGTAGTTATACAGCGTTGAGTTCAAGGCAGCTCAAGCAAAATCGTTGGACTTCTGGCTTATTTATAGTGATTAAAGGTTGATATCAGTAGTATAACATAACAATCTATGATATTTCAATTTAGTGATAGTGAATTTTCAGACCCGATAGCAACACCACTGAAGATGTAGAAAAAAATTAATAGTTTTATCGTTATAATAGCATTCTCTGTCACTTTAGAGAAATTGAAAAGAAATCCACAAGCATGCCCCCCCCCCACCCCAAAAAGTATTTCCTTCATGCATTCTTCTTCCTTTGAATAAATTTAGATGCCCACGTGGTAGTATTAAACTAATTTTCACTGACGAAATATCTATGGTTGGTAATACCACGTTCAGTGTGCAAATAAGCAATAGATTAAAGCATATTAAAGGTAGTTCACTACCCTTTGGAGGTGTTAGTATTATTGCTATAGGTGACTTATTCCAACTCCAACCAGTTATGGAGAGATATATTTTTAAAGACATGGACAATAGTGAATATGGTATTCTTTCCTCTAATCTTTGGAAAGAACTTTTTTCCATGTTTGAACTATAAGAAATTATGAGACAAAGGCAAAGTAAGCAGTTTTTTCAATTGTTGAACAGACTAAGGGAAGGTAACCACACTAATGATGATATAATGAAATTGAAGAAGAGAGTGATTTTCAACACTACTGCTTCTGACTATCCAAAACATGCACCACACCCATTCATACAAAATGCTACAGTAAATGACTATAATGACAAAGCACACCGTGCAATATCAGGTACTAAGTATTGCATTAAAGCCCATGACAGTGTCATAGGGGCTGACTCACAACAACTTAAGCAGAAGATTTTAAAACAAGTTCCGCATGATCCTCGCAAAACAAAACAGCTACATTCTGTGCTTAACTTAGGAGTTGGAGAAGGAACTGAGATCTCTTAATGCCAGAACAGATGATGGAATGACAAATGGTGCAAGTAATGTTATCAAACTAATGCAAATCGACCAGAGAGAAATGCCTTCTGGTATAATATGGGTACAGTTTGACCATGTTGATGTTGGCATAAAAACCAGACATTATAATAGACAATTGTATGTACAAGTTATTGAACCAATATAGACACCTATTAAACCTGTCACTACACAGTTTGTTTATCCTTAAAAGAGTCTCCGTTTTCCTCAAAAGACGCTGATCCATTCTTAGGAAAGGTTAATTCACCTCCAGAAGACGCGTGTTTGCGAGCAACAGGTTCCCCATGCTAGCTTTTGCGGGTTCGTCATGGTGGCTAGTTTGTTTATTTCACTTGGTAGGAAACGACTTAAACTTGATCCAAAATACAAACCACTCCACTTTATTCCGCGAAGATTAATGGTGTCAATGTTATGGTAAGTAAAGGGAGTAATTCTGATTAAAAACATTGCGTAAAAGGACAATTTACTTACCAACTATGAAATCACTTTTTTTTCATAACCTTTATTGATCATACTATAATCTATTACATTAATAAATGTGATAGGTTACGCTACAAACACACACACACAAACACATTACACACATGACAATAGCAGACTTGGGTATTGTCCAGGTCACATTAACAACCCTAATTGTATTATTATATAAACATATATGCTACATGTTTATAAATATATGACCTAGAGTGAATGTAGCGAGCCATCATTGGACTTCTTAATGTTGGAGAATGCCCCATTTTCTATTAAATTCTTCAAGAGTCCCATTGTTTACAGCAATATATCTTTCTGTCCCTTTTTTAACTTCAATTTTATACAAAAACAAGTTAAAGTTTAGACAGCGGTTTGACCTCCGACATTCCCAGATACACAATTTACTTAAAATCAGCAAATAATTTAAAATGTTGTTCCTTTCTGGAAAACCTAAGATAACATCTTTACGTGTCAAAGAAATTTTCATTAGCAACAAGTGTCCACCATTCAACGAAGCATTCCCAAAAAGCTTGCACGCGAGAGCATTCAAAGAAAAGATGATAGAGTCTCTTCATTTACATCACAAAAGGTACACTGATCAGTCAGCAACAACCCAACTTTTAAGAGCTTAGCATTCATAAACAATATATAATTCAACAATCAGTACTGAAAGGACAGCACATAGGTTTCACTCACAACATTGTGAGGCAAGAGATAAATTTTATGTAGCATATCTTCAACGTCAAAATCAGCAATTAACCTTTTTGACATATTTG
>OX419338.1:19429029-19434029 GCA_948470475.1 Galaxea fascicularis
CAAACCCATAAAGTTGAACAAAATATTCTTAAAGTGCACCTAAACCCAAAAATTTTTTTTGCTCTAAAAAATTTCTGTGTATTTTTTGGAGTATTTTGCCGCAAAATTTTTCTGATTTGGTTAAATCCTCGATTTTCTATGCACTGTTGAAATTGAGCTTCGATGGCCCCATGACTGTGAAATAGGAGTCTGGGGCGAGCGGGACGTTGTGACGTCAAATCGAGAACGATTCAGAAGACACACTGGTGAAATTCTCAGGATGCTAAGACTTCACCCAGCGAAATTGTTTCCATAGGAGCTTCATGGTCATATGAGTTGTCTTAAATTAACAATGTAGACCACATCTTCTGATTAAGAAATGAGTTATGAGTTGGAGGACTCGGAAATTTATTTTATCGCTGGATACGACATTGAAGACCGCGTGAGTTATGCACACTGTGCCACTCAGAAGCAGATCTTCGCCAACTTCGAGCGATGGATGTTGATCCCCATGCTGAGGATCCGCTCGCAGACGAGGAATGGACAGTAAAGTATGAAAAGGAGTGAGAGCCGACGAAGAACTGGAAGGAAAACTTAAGGACCGGTATCATGGGAAGGCTGAAGTCAGCGAATGGTAAGCTTATGTACGATCGCAACACGTGTTCGCTTTGTTTACATTCAGATGCTTCTTCACGCTTACTTTGTTGTTAGCATGATCTTGTGCTTACCTAAAAGCCTCCTTTTTTATTTAACTGCTTGCATCGGCTTTCCTTAAATTAATGTAGTGTTTGTACGTTTTAGGTGCAAGTGTAGCGATTGCGGTTTTGTTTCCCTTCAATACATCAGCGAATGTTTAATTGCTGCAGTGCATCGAGTCAATGAAGAGTGATCCTGGTCCTTTCGTCAAAAACATTTTTTGCTTCCTGGACAGCAAATGTTCCTTCTCAGTTTAGCCACCTGAGCAGTAATCCCAAGGAAACAATGTTTCTAGTTTAGCCAGGCCCTAAGTCTGATACAATGTAGTAACAAACTTTTTTCCATTGATCTCTTACAGTCAGTTTCTTAGAGGTGTTTCCTCTTGAGAGTTGTCAAGGCTGGTGTATGGAATGTTGGGGGCGAAGAAGATTTCTTTACCTACTCGTGCATATGCATAGCTCTCAAATTAATTTGTTGCCAAAGAGTGAGATCAAGGCAAAAGGCATCTCCTTCCTTGTTATGGGGGGGGGGATGCTCCTTATTCTGAGCGCATTTTTCCAATGTTGGAAAGCGTTTGGCACCTCAAAGGGAAAAGGAAGTGAATTGTTTCCAGAATGATGCTTCAGTTGGTGTTTATTTGACTTCAGCAGCATTTTCCCTCAGTCCAAAGTAGCATCTTCTGTGCTATATTTTACTGCCGAGTTGAAATAAAGTTATTTATTATTATTATTTTCTCCCTCAAAATGAACTGTTTCATTAAAAAACCTCCAATGTGTGAGAAATAGTTTGAGTGTGATAGTTCATTTGTTTGCATGAGACTTGAGAGCTCTGGCATATGTAGCCATCAGGAAACTCAATTTCCAGTCAATAAGGATGAAAGTTTCACAGGATTTGACCTTGATGAAGAAGACTAGAATGTCATTTTTAGTTACAATATTATAATGCTCGGTTCATTAATAAACTTTACACGTCAGGAAGTGCTTCATGCAGTTTGCACAATAAACATGGAATAACAATAACACCTTCATTAAAGTATCAAATCTTTGTAGCCAAGCACAGATGCTCTGCTAATTGAAGACATTAAATCAAACCAACTCTAAATAAAGTAGAATCAATTTTATTCTGGGGGCAGTCAAGAAATTTGCTTTGCCCCTTCATTGGTCACTTGCAAACTGGAGAGTAATGGGGCATAGATGACTTCTTTGTTTGCTGTCTACTTCCTGTTCTTTCAAGGTCGATCCTTTGCTACTACTTTCTCAGACTTGAGACAAAAAAAGAAATGAATAAATAACTTAACTTGACCAAGGCCAACTCAACATGTTCTCAGGCACAGTATAGACATTAATTAATCTTATGTGTTGCCAATGCCATAAAAAAATAGTTCTACTGGACTTGGTTGCAGACAGAATGCCAATTATTCCCTGGGGGAGGATAACAATGCTTGTTGTAATAAATGTTTTTTACTGCTTGATGCTTTCACTAAAGCAAAATGTTTAATTTTACCTTACTTGGTTTTGTTCTAGTGTATGTAAATTCTAGGGTTGTATATATTACTTTCTAAACTTTAATTTTGGAGGGCCACTGGTTCATCAGCATAAGCTGTTATGTGTAAACCCCTCTTTACATGATGATGGCACAAACTTCAAATTATTGGGCTACTCAAACGAGCTTCTCGAAAATACCCAGTGTAATAGTAGGGGGGATATCTCTTGTAACCATCTTACTCCTTGCAGCTCTCTTTTGTAGTGCCTGTCCTCTTGGCTGTTTGTCAAGCACTTACACTGTCTTATGTTCCGTTGTTGCCGCTTTGACAACCTAGGAAAAAAGTGAATTTCGCAGGCTAGAATCAGTAAGAGTTTAGCAGGGAAGTTGTTGACTAATCAATTCTTAAAAGACAAAGGAAAGTCTCACCATTCTTCGTTCTCTGTCACTCGGTGGCTTGTTGTGTGCTTCGATCAGCAAAGCATGAACAGATGGGATAGCACAGATCCCAAAGAAATCTCGCTGTTACCACGGAGTCAGGGGACGTCCTTGTCCTTCTATAATGACATTCAAACGTCAGGCAAAGTCTTCAGCTTTAAAATGATTCGAGCAAATCACCGAAATCTCGGAAGGTTCCCACTTTGCTTGATTCGTCTTCACAAAGCCTGCATTTCTTTCGACGCTTTCTGGCTTCAGGGCGATCATCTCCGTATTACGGTATGATATGAAGACCCATTAGCAAGCTTTAAATTTCTGGTGTTGCTACTTGCTGCCACTACACATCTGGCTGGCATTTTCAAGCACAATTTGAAAAAACTCCCCCAAAGGAACAAGAGAAATGTGCGAAACGCAGATTCTCGAGTTCTCGATTTGACGTCACGGCAGCCACTTGACCCATGCCCCCAAAACTCGGCCGTGGGGCCAAAATGGCGGCTTTTTAGCCCAATTTTACGAATTTCGGCAGGGCGTGGAAAATTAAGGATTTAACCAAATCAAAAAATCTTTGCGCCAAAGTACTCCAAAAAACACGCCTCATTTTTATAGCACAAAAAAATTTTTGGGTTTAGGTGCACTTTAACGAGGGCTTCACAAGAAGAGAACTGCTTCCCTGCATCCTCTGGGACGTTCCATATCACAATGTTATTTCGTTTAGAACGATTCTCAAGGTCATAAATCCTTTTAACCAACTGGTCAACAAGGTTTTGATCTGCTTTGGCTGCTAAACTAGTTTTAACGTCTTGCACTTCAGAATTTGCAAATTCCATGAGTTCTCTTCCAACTGCTGCAACCTGTTCAGAATATCCACGTGGCGGCTCTTGCTCGCAACAGTAAGCTCATCCATTTTGGCAGTAACCTAGCCAGCACAAAAACTGCTGATGCAACTAATTAAATACTCACGAAGGTTCTAGACAGTGACGCAAGTCACTCAACAATTTTTCGCAACACATTAACAGACTTTGATAAGTGAGCACACTACCCATCCAACGTGGCAGGCATTTCCGAGTTGGTGCTCACTTTTTCTGAGGACCTATCCGATAATGCACTGCATGTGCACCGGACGTCAGAAACTCTTGATGCTCATATAATCATCCTTTTCTACCATTAACCATTGCTTCTGGTTAATTCAATATTAAGGAAATCATTTGTTACCTTTATTCTTTGATGACAAGAACGCTTTTAATTTTATTACTTAGCCAACTTTAAGCATATTAATTACGTCAATGTCAAATCTGTGATCATTAAGGATAATTAACCAATCAAGCCTTAATAAGTACTACCTGCAAGAAGACAATTTTGCTCTTTCATTCTCAGAATCACGAGTGGTTTTGTAATCGTAAAAGAAGTGCAGAGATTCAGAGAGAAATATATCTACTTGCGAGATTCATGGAACTTTGAGCGCTATTTACAGGATGTGTAATCGGGAAATCATTTAGCAGCAATCAGGAGATTCCCAACACAAAGCATGGGCAAGAGAGGTCAAGAGATAACAGATTCCAATACAGGGATTTCAAAACTGGATTGCGAATCTAAACATGTAACTGCAAGTCATCAACTTTACCAAAGGAAAAAGTGAGGGAATCGTCACCAATGGGAACCTAGGTGTGGAACATGACTCTTAGCAAAGGATAGTGAAGAAGCAATTGTAGCAGTATAGGAAGAAAAGCTTGAATACAAACGAACACAACTTGAAATGAAGCTAGCATACAAAAAGAAAGTAGAAGAGGCAAGAAAGTGTCACGCAAAGACAACAGAGCCACTGTCTGGTCTAATGAAAACTCTTAAACTCCCTAAGTTTGTCATTACCAAGTTCAGAGGTGAACTGACAGACTAGCCCCATTTTTGGGGTCAATTTGAAGCCAAAATCAACAAAACAGAAATCATGGAGTCACAAAGTACCCATATCCAAAAGAGTTGCTGGACCACAAGAAAAGACCGGAAATCAATGACTTGCCATTCTCGTCTGACAGCTCTGACCAGGTAAAGAGGATCTCTTACAAGGAAATATGGGAAGACGAGTGAAGCAGTCAACAGTTATGTAGAACTGTCATGCCTTTCCCAACAATTAGTGGAACTCATTCGATGAAAATTCATGACTTTTTAATAGAAGTTTCTGTTTAATGTTTAATCCCTGGAAACAATGGGAAAATTTTGAGAGGTCATTGGATACGTTCAGGGGACTACAAACAAACTGCCAGGGATAAGAGGTGATATTGTTTGAACGGGCCACTCTTAGAGAGAGTGGGATTTTTCCAGTTAATGGACGAGCTGCAGAAATTGACAGAAAGGAATCCAAAAGTGCAACCAATCTGTCATACTCAATACATACAATATTCTTTATTTAA
>OX419338.1:19439029-19444029 GCA_948470475.1 Galaxea fascicularis
AGCGTTTCAGTTATCTATCTTGCGGTTCGCTACATATGTTTTATTGTTATTTTGTATCTTAGTTTGAACCACACCAGACATCATATGATCTTCAATCTTACATATCTGATCTAAAGCTGCCTCGCCCTTGTTGAATTGGATTTGTTAAATTGAACTGTATGGAAAATAAAGTCTGTTACTTGTGTTGACGTGTGCGTTCGAATGGTCTCACTCCACGATTAGTGGCTTACGCGTGATCTTTGACAGAGGTCAAATTTGCTGTTACACAGGTTGCTCGAATTCAAGAAAGTCACCTCAGTCGACACTTGCTAAGCAATTGCTAAGCAATAACCGTCCCTGTTTCAACTGTACTGGAAACAAACTCATAGCTGCAGGCTGCAAAAGTTTACCTTTGTGCTCAACACCAGCCAATGACCACCACCTCACTGGGAAAATCAGCCGTGATATATCCAGTCATATTAGTTCAAGTGCAAGGAGAGAAGTGCCATGCACTACTGGACACTTGTGCCGGAAGCTGGTATGCTTCCACTGCATTGCTTGATCATTTGAAAAACTGTTGTTATCAACGCCAGGTACTGCAATTCAAGATCATGATGTGTGTAGTAGTGAAGTCACTTGCAATCTTTAAAGTGCAACTTAGTACATTTAAAGTCGATTTTCTTATCATGACTTATGACTATTAAAACACTGAGGGCAACTTCTGTACTTTCTACATTGGTAGCATGTCTATAAGACCGACAAAAGCATAAAAATACAGGGCAAATTCCACGATTATTGAGGTGGTTTGCCACAAAGTTCTGTCCTGGCGTTCATTGTTTCAATTCACAACTCTCCCACTGGCATTGGATATGTACCTGCACGTAGGGCCTCAGCTGTACCTTCTATTACACTGGAGTTCATAACCAACAATGATTTTCTAACAATTTGAACTTCCTCAACCTCCATCAATAACACAACTCCTGATTAAGCCAAGATAGGTCTGATTATTAACGTTCCTCCATTTGTGGAACCTTTGTGGAACACATGCTCCACTGATACAAGCCCAGTGATTCCACTCAGTTCTACTGGCGTTAGCACCTCCCTTCTTCAACAGCTCTTCATAGTTTGGTTTTCTCCAATCCTGGCCAGATGGTGAGCGGCAGATTTGGGCGACTTGTTGTCGGTGAACATCATGCACACCAAGCCAGAGTCTTCTTGATGTACATTTGGTTTTTACGCCTACAACTAGGAAGAACTGCAGACAAATCGAGGATATTCGGATGTGTCGTGAAAATATTTCAGATAATCTGTTTTGTTGGATCGTATATCCGGACACTACTGACAGTGATCTTTGATTTATTAACCTTGATTGACCTTTAGCATGTGATCTATAAAGTATATAGTTTCAGGTTCTGCACCCTTTGTATAGTAGTAATGCAATTTCTTAGCGAGAACACATCCAAAATAAATCATAGTGCGTTAGGAATAACGGCGAAACAATTACTGCAACAACTAGTGCGACTATGACTGTGGGAAACACCAGTGACAAAGATGGTGCTTTTACAAACAGCAAGGGCTGTAGCACTCGATGAATTGGTCAAACATCTGTTGAAGTGGGAACTCTCTTTGACACCGGAAGTCAGAGATCTTACATCACTATAGAGCTTCGAGCAAAATTAAAGTTAAAACCCGTTCAGCACAAAAGGCTCAGCCTCAACACCTTTGGTGAAACAAATTTCAAATCACAGAAATGCGATCTGGTCCAGCTCAAGGCGCTAACAACAGCAGTTACACCATTTCGAATCTGATTATTTCGGGAGTAAGAGAAAGGGATAAAGTTACTGAAATACTGAGACAGTTTTGGGATACTGAGAGCATCGGCATCAAGGATTCACTGCCAGAAAATTCGACTGAGTTTGACAGCAGATTCTCAAATATTTCGTATAATGGTTAAATTTATGAGGTCGGACTTCCTTGGAAAGATTATTTTCATTTATCAGATAATCGACAGATGTGCAAGACATGCCTCAAATTCTTGCACCATAAATTGAGCAAAGCAAAGAGCCTGCTTTGTTAAACGAATACCATAGCATAATTCAACAACAGGAAAAGAATGGAATAATCGAGAGAGTGGATGAAAGCCGTGCCAACCAAAGCAATCAAAGGGACATTCATTTTTCACTGCATCATGCAGTTGTCAGAAAGGACCATGAAATTACCAAAGTTTGCGTGGTCTATGATGGGTCTGCAAAAACTTCGAAGGAAGAAATTTCATTGAATGACTGTTTGGAAATCGGCCCAAATTTCATTCTTCACGTTTTTGACATGTTGACGAAATTCCACTGCAACTCTGTTGGCCAGAAAGCTGACAGAAAAGCCCTTTCTAAACGTAGGAATTGAACAAGAGCACAGGGACATGCTTCGATTCCTTTGGTTCAAGGATACATTTGAAGAACAATTAGAAACCGTTCGGTTCAGATTTAACTGCCTCGTCTTTAGACTGCATCCTTCACCGTCGATTTTGGGTGCCACAATCAAGCATTACTTTAAGCTTTTCAAACAAGACCAACCAGAAATGGCTTGATTACTCAAGGAATCCTTTTAATTAGATGATTTCATCACCGGTGAAGATGACGACCAAAGAGAGTTTGCAATTTATCAGAAAGCGAGGGAAATCATGGCAAAAGGGGGATTCAATCTGTGAAAATGAAGAACATTGCTGAGGGAAATTGCAAAATTCGAAGTAGCAACAGCTGAAATTCCAGCGAGACGCAATGCGAATACTGTGGAAGATGACGAATTGTACGCAAAATCAAGTACTGGCCTCAAGGATGGTACATCTGGTGATGATCATATGGTGAAAGTCTTAGGAATCACGTGGAACACTTTGAATGACGAATTTATTTTCACCTTTGCAGAGTCGTACAATTATGCCAAGTCGCTTCTGTTCAAATGAAACTGGTCGCAAGCAAAACCAGAGTCACCCCTATCAAGAAACAAGTGATTCCTTGTTTAGAGTTGCTTGGAGCCACTATTCTAGCATGACTCTCATCCACTGTCATTAATGCTTTACAGCAGCAGATTAATCACATGATTTATTGGGTTGACTCAAGAACTGTACTCTGCTGGATCAAAAACGGGCGACAATGGAAACAGTATGTACATCACAGAGTAGAAGAAATAGGTTTCGTAACCTGAAAAGCCGATTGGAATTATTGTCCAGGAAATGTAAATCCTGCTGATTTACCCTCGCGAGGTTTGACCGGGCATGAGTTGCAACAAAGCCCTATCTGGTCCGCACTTTCTAGCTTTACCCAAAGAATGACGACAACAACCACTGATGAATGAAGCAAACGAAACCACGATGTCAGAAATTGTCAAGAACCCAGCAGAAGTGACTCGTGCTCTAACATGTACTGTGGATTATTCATCACAAATCAACCTATCACAGATTATCAAGTGTGATCGATTCAGTGATCTTGATCATCTGTTGAGAGTGACGTCATACGTGTTACCATTCATCAGTAACATCAATATATTTTTAGCAAAAGAAACAAATGTAATTGAGGAAGAAGTAAACGATTTTGAGAATAAGGTTGAACTGAATGCCAGAGCACTGAAACGATCAGAAACTCTTTGGATTTGCAACGTACAAGTGAGCTCTTTCTCAAGCAAGATCAGTTATCTTCAAAAAGGACAAAAAGCAAACCCCGTAGAGTGGATCAATTCACTTCGTTCCTTGATGGGGACCAAGTGCTCAGATGTCAGGGAAGGATAAATCATGCAAATTTGCAATAATTGGAAACCAAGAATCCAATCTTATTACCCTCGCATCATCCATTTGTGGAAATGTAGATCCACCAAACTCACCAGTCAGTAAAGGACAGTTCAGTCCAAACCACACTCACCACGCCTAGAGAGAGATTTTGGATTATCCAGGGGAGGCAGGCTGTAAAACGAACCTTGAGACGTTGTGTGATTTGCAAAAGGCTCGAAAGACTCTCGTATCCAGCATCACCATCTCCAGATTCACCAGCATTTCAAGTTTCTGACAACCTTCCATTTATGCATGTGGGAATTGATTTCACGGGACCACTGTATATACAAGCTAATATATCTTCTGAGAGGGACAATTCAAAGTGTTAAGTTTGCTTGTTTACGTGTGGAACAACCCGAGCAACACCTAGAACACCTACAATCTTGGACAAAACTGTTGAGAAAATTGAGCTCCAAAGCCTAATTTTTGTGAGAACACTAACAACCGAGTTTCACCACCCCCCTCCCCCAATTCAATGTTGTTTGTGGCTCCTAAACGTTTGCCTAAGAATTACGGCTTCCTAAATTCAACATTGAATAGGGGAGGGGGAGGGGGAAGTTACTATAGTAATACTGCTGAGCCAGAGGTTTTCGCGAACGATTTTTGGGCGCGAAGAGGCCAGTTTTGTCAAGTAGTTTTGTCCAAGATTGTATAACAGTGAAGTTGTGGAAAACGTGTGACGCACGCACTCCAGTAAGCTGCTTTTGCCATTGATTATTGGAACATGTGGACCTTAAAAACTCCAGTTGATTAGACAAGAAGTTATGTCTTATTTAGAGAAACTATGCGTATTTTTTGAGACTCCTAGAAAGCGTCTGCCTTGATGGTTCTCTGCTGTTAAAGTAACAATGGAGAGTAGCATCATTAATACGGGCTAAACTGATGCACAAAGGCAGTTGAACATTGCATTTTCAGCACTCGGTAGGGGAATGGAAGCTGTGAAGGTGGTGGAAACGTGTACTTAGCAGTGGCTGCAATACACACTATTGGCCTAGAAACTGATTTTGAGCATGCCCAATAGCAAAACTGATACACCTTTCTTGGCTTGCAAAAGGTATCGAGGCGATTGATGACGGTATGTTCATCACCATTTCACCAAAGTAAAAGATACAAACTGTTTCAGTAGTTAGGTGTAAAATGCACATTTGTTAGTGCCAAACAGGTTACAGCAAAGCGATGTTTTTGGGATTAACACCGAAGGATG